>CM067175.1:12741624-13024124 GCA_034093135.1 Erigeron breviscapus | reverse complement strand
TCCACGTTCGCGGTATGCAGCATACAACTTACTTCAGCTGAGGTGGTGATCCGATTCGCAACATCCTTACATAAATTGGGATTCACGAAGAATTCAAATAGAGCGCACCACCACGGGTTGTACATCTCCTTTGGAAAGAAAGAAGCAACGTCAAGTATCTGCTCTGATTTGGTGTTCTCTTCATTTATAAAATTGCTTTCTCCCGTACCCTTAACATTTGGATCATCCAAACTTTTATCACCACTAGGTTGGACCTTTCATTTGGAAAGAAAGAAGCAGCCTAAAGTACCTACTTCGATTTGGTGCTCTCTTCATCTACAAAAGTGATTTCTCCCCTACCCTTAACCTTTGGATCGTCAAAGCTTTCATCATTACTATATTTCATAGTACGAACCACCATCATCCACAACATAGTTCAGCTTATCCTCTTTAGCAACAACTATAACTGAACCACCTTCACAATCATTATGTCGGGAGATCTCCGCATCCTTGAAAACATGGTCATTGTAACCCATCATCCTCATGGTCATTTTTCTCACCTCCCACAACAAAAAGCTCACCACGAGAACGATTGGTAGTATTGATATAACTTTGGGCGAATATTAGTAGAGCGTTCTAATAGAGGAACATTGTGAACCACTTTTGCGTCAAAAGAATGCTTAGACAATCTCAGAGGCATGTCCTCGCTGGAGTAGTGGCAATCATCATCATCATCTCTCACAACAAGCTTCCTACCGGGGAGTCTAACGTTTGTAAAAGAAGATTTAACACTTTCATTCTTCTTGGGGGGAGGAGAGGACCCGAAGGAGACCTATTAGTTGAAGCAAGTCATTTATGTCTAAGTATCTTAGTTGATACGAATTTCTTCCGAATCAAGACAACCCGAAAGACAAAACGAAACAAGTTCAAAAGATAGAGGAGGAAAGGTCTCGACATAAGGAAGAGCATCGTCGGCTGATGCACCAATTTGAAGAAAAGAACATCATAAGTACCCCCCCTCCCCCTTCGGCATGGGATTGATCGCCTCAGTGGAGGATCGCCACTTCATGGCAATAGGAGCAACACAAACATCAAGAACCGATCTTCCTAATCCATTATAACAACAGCGGGCAACTAGAACGAACGAGTGTACACGCCCATCTTACTTGAAAGATAGAGCAAGATTGTAACATCAACAACGACACGATAGGATGGTAGTACGAATCAATACCATACTTGCTACAAACGTTACGAAGGGTGACGTAGCCTGATCCAGATGTGCAGCCGATCTAGCCAATGCAGCCGATCAAGCTGATACAACAGATCCATCTGATCTAGCTGATGCATCCGATCCAGCTGATGCAGACGATCCATCTAACACAGCAGATCCAACTGACACAGCTGATCCAGATAATGTAGTAGATCCAGCTGACGAAACCAATTCAGCTGATGCAGCATATCCTGTTAATGCAACTAATCCAGCTGATGCAGCCAACCTAGTCGATGCATCCTACCTAAGACGAAACAATGGACAATAAATATATGTGAAGTGTGCGTTTTGGAAGGGGTATGAAGGGGTGGTAAAAAGGAACGTAAAGTATGAAGTGTTATTGGGAAATTCCAGGAGTCTTGACCCTTGACGTCTCATCCAAACGAAAGGGCAATGGTCTCATACCAATATATGGCAAATGTGAAGCAAAAACTAAAGAGAGCAATTATGATAGCAAGAGGTGACATGCTCTTAATGTCAAAAATAATATTGATTAATAATGTATCGGGATGGAGTAAGCATCCGAAGCACTTGAAAAATATTATTAATATATCTCCATAGCAGTGTGGAGCGGGATGAAGCAAACATCTGAAGCACTCGAATGATATCATTAATGTATCTCCAAAGAGGTGCAAAGCGGGATGGAACAAACATCCGAATCACCTGAGGGAAAGAACAAACAAAGAAAATATATAAGATTAGAGTTTAGTATCATGTGATAACCACATAATACTAAACTGGGGGACATGTTGGTGTATAGACCAAACTGGTCCTCTAACATAGATAGGCCCATCTTGGTAAGTAAGATGGACCAGTAAGATGGACCAGCAAGATGGACCAACAGACAAGATGAAGCAGCAAGATGAACCAGAGAATGGACCACAAGATGAAGCAGCAAGATGAACCAGCATGTAGAATGGACCAACACTTAAGATGGACCAGTAAGATGGAACCAGTAAGATGGACCAGTAAGATGGACCAGAAGATGGACAGCAAGATGGACCAGTAAGATGGACCAGTAAGATGGACCAGCAAGATGGACCAGTAAGATGGACCAGTAAGATGGACCAGTAAGATGGACCAGTAAGATGGACCAGTAAGATGGACCAGTAAGATGGACCAGTAAGATGGACCAGCAAGATGGACCAGTAAGATGGACCAGTAAGATGGACCAGTAAGATGGACCAGCAAGATGGACCAGTAAGATGGACCAGTAAGATGGACCAGCAAGATGGACCAGTAAGATGGACCAGTAAGATGGACCAGTAAGATGGACCAGTAAGATGGACCAGTAAGATGGACCAGTAAGATGGACCAGTAAGATGGACCAGTAAGATGGACCAGTAAGATGGACCAGTAAGATGGACCAGTAAGATGGACCAGCAAGATGGACCAGTAAGATGGACCAGCAAGATGGACCAGTAAGATGGACCAGTAAGATGGACCAGTAAGATGGACCAGTAAGATGGACCAGTAAGATGGACCAGTAAGATGGACCAGTAAGATGGACCAGTAAGATGGACCAGTAAGATGGACCAGTAAGATGGACCAGTAAGATGGACCAGTAAGATGGACCAGTAAGATGGACCAGTAAGATGGACCAGTAAGATGGACCAGCAAGATGGACCAGTAAGATGGACCAGTAAGATGGACCAGTAAGATGGACCAGTAAGATGGACCAGTAAGATGGACCAGCAAGATGGACCAGTAAGATGGACCAGTAAGATGGACCAGTAAGATGGACCAGTAAGATGGACCAGTAAGATGGACCAGTAAGATGGACCAGTAAGATGGACAGTAAGATGGACCAGTAAGATGGACCAGCAAGATGGACCAGTAAGATGGACCAGCAAGATGGACCAGTAAGATGGACCAGTAAGATGGACCAGTAAGATGGACCAGTAAGATGGACCAGTAAGATGGACCAGTAAGATGGACCAGTAAGATGGACCAGTAAGATGGACCAGTAAGATGGACCAGTAAGATGGACCAGTAAGATGGACCAGCAAGATGGACCAGTAAGATGGACCAGTAAGATGGACCAGTAAGATGGACCAGTAAGATGGACCAGCAAGATGGACCAGTAAGATGGACCAGTAAGATGGACCAGTAAGATGGACCAGTAAGATGGACCAGTAAGATGGACCAGTAAGATGGACCAGTAAGATGGACCAGTAAGATGGACCAGTAAGATGGACCAGTAAGATGGACCAGTAAGATGGACCAGTAAGATGGACCAGTAAGATGGACCAGTAAGATGGACCAGTAAGATGGACCAGTAAGATGGACCAGTAAGATGGACCAGTAAGATGGACCAGTAAGATGGACCAGTAAGATGGACCAGTAAGATGGACCAGCAAGATGGACCAGTAAGATGGACCAGTAAGATGGACCAGTAAGATGGACCAGTAAGATGGACCAGCAAGATGGACCAGTAAGATGGACCAGTAAGATGGACCAGTAAGATGGACCAGTAAGATGGACCAGTAAGATGGACCAGTAAGATGGACCAGTAAGATGGACCAGTAAGATGGACCAGTAAGATGGACCAGTAAGATGGACCAGTAAGATGGACCAGTAAGATGGACCAGTAAGATGGACCAGCAAGATGGACCAGTAAGATGGACCAGTAAGATGGACCAGTAAGATGGACCAGTAAGATGGACCAGTAAGATGGACCAGTAAGATGGACCAGTAAGATGGACCAGTAAGATGGACCAGTAAGATGGACCAGTAAGATGGACCAGTAAGATGGACCAGTAAGATGGACCAGCAAGATGGACCAGTAAGATGGACCAGTAAGATGGACCAGTAAGATGGACCAGTAAGATGGACCAGTAAGATGGACCAGTAAGATGGACCAGTAAGATGGACCAGTAAGATGGACCAGTAAGATGGACCAGTAAGATGGACCAGTAAGATGGACCAGTAAGATGGACCAGTAAGATGGACCAGTAAGATGGACCAGCAAGATGGACCAGTAAGATGGACCAGTAAGATGGACCAGTAAGATGGACCAGTAAGATGGACCAGCAAGATGGACCAGTAAGATGGACCAGTAAGATGGACCAGTAAGATGGACCAGCAAGATGGACCAGTAAGATGGACCAGTAAGATGGACCAGTAAGATGGACCAGTAAGATGGACCAGTAAGATGGACCAGTAAGATGGACCAGTAAGATGGACCAGTAAGATGGACCAGTAAGATGGACCAGTAAGATGGACCAGTAAGATGGACCAGTAAGATGGACCAGCAAGATGGACCAGTAAGATGGACCAGTAAGATGGACCAGTAAGATGGACCAGTAAGATGGACCAGTAAGATGGACCAGTAAGATGGACCAGTAAGATGGACCAGTAAGATGGACCAGCAAGATGACCAGTAAATGACCATCCCAAGAAGGAGCACAAAATACCCTTTGACAAACTGAACTGTCGTCATGAACTACAACTTGCTGGTCCATTTCTTCAATCTTAATATGGAAATTGCATTTTGGCTAATTCTTTTGCATATAAATTTTCTAGTTTGATCCGTCCTCCATACTTTGTAAATGGGGGTCTCGGTTGGACTAGTGTTATATTGGATAAGTTATCGGGATGGACTCTTGTTCATAGCTGTTTGAGTGCTGAGTGACTGATGGAACTTGTCCAGAGCTGGTGGATAATTATACCGATTTTGTAAAATCGGTATAATTATATTAATTGTTGGAGGTCTTGTGACTAATGCAAGGTGATCATGGGACTAATGCAAGGCCAGTTCAAAAGTGCAGTAACTAAACAAAACATGTAAAAATTAAAATAACGAATCCATGAAATGAATTAACAAGCTAGTTAATTTCTTAGTAATGGGAATGGGCCTAGCTTCCTTCTTGGGTGGGTTGATTTTTTCTTGTTTTAATATAAGGAATATGATAAAGGAAATACTTACTCTTGCAGGGACTTTTGTATAGTAAAGAAAAAAGGCTGTGTTTTTCATTCATCAAATTAACTAGGACTATATATAAATAGCCTACAAGTCTACAACTCCTCAAACAAAGTAAACCCACTGTTCTCTCCTAATTCACAACCATACATCACTTAATAACATGCTAATTTGAAAACTAAACAATAACTTCCAATACTGACATGAAACTTACTAACAACATACTATAGACTAAAAACCATGTAACCAGCTTTGTCTCGAAATAATAGCGCCGAATGACAACATTGTTGAATAAACAATCCAGTTTTGGTCCATGGGTACCAATAACACCAAAGCAAGCGATAGCGGTACATAAACTAGTACCACTACTCCTGCTGCCAAAGTGTGATTGACTATCGTTGCTCTTGTGGTTACGATCATCCCAACAGCAAACCGCAAGCATTAGCCCAGAGATTATACATCCGCCGGTTACCCCGATCCAGTTGACCTTCGGGGGCAGAAACACTACCATCATAACCGAAAAAGCTGCTATAACTGCTGAGATGCAGCCAATACGCTTTATATAAACGTGATGAATATCCCTCATCATCCTCCAACCGCGGAAGTAGTTTGTATAAATCAATACCAAAGTTGTGGATTCAGCAATACAAACAGCCACAACGGCTATGATCATAAACAGATGATTGTCTTCCAAAAAAGATTCTTCGTTGTCGTGCAACATCCTTCTACTATTACGAACAAACACCAGCCCAACCATGAAGAGCAAAGACGAGAAATAACAAATGAACCAGTAAAAGACGTACGACCGCCTGTTAAAGAAAACAATTCCTTCCATTATGTATGAAATACTCGTAATTGCTAACTAGTGTAAAAAATTGTATGTTAATAACTAAATCTGTTTAAATAATATAATTAGATCATAGTTTACACTTTAAAATGTGCAATTAATTAAATACAGTACCAATTACTAATAAGAAAAGGTATTTGGAACTTACTTTGGATTGGCAGCAACAGGTAATGGTGTGTTGGGATTTGCCCTCAAACGGTTTCTTTGATACACATTGCACATCTTGCCTGCTGCACATTATATTGCAATGAATGAATAATTATTGAATGTGTGTGTTTATATATATAACAATACAACAGATATATAATACAATAACTGTTAATCCTATAAACTGCTGCGGAATCCGACTCCAGACACGTACTGTTTATTACCATTATATATTATTTATTTAATATTCACCATAATAATCACTTCTAGACACAATATACTAACTTAGAGCTCATTTATCTAGTGATTTTTAAGAAAAATAAACAAGTATAATACTCCGTATAATGTAACAAATCCCATACCCGGATTTGATACAGTTGTTACTTGTATATAATGTAACAAATACTGTAATAATCTAACAAGTATTAACAAACTACAATGTTCTGTTGTTAATAATACAATAAATTCTGTAAGATAAACAATGAGTACCAAAATATTTGTTAACACATAGCTACACTAATTAATAAGAAATATATAACAAATAACATACTAAAACAAAAATAATACATATAACATTACCGTTTACCGGTTAATTTGTAGAGAAGAAAAAAGAGAGACAATGAAAAGAGAGTAAGCAATGTAGCAGCTAGCTTAAAGAGTATTGGTTTAGCCAATCAAGATATATTATACTGACATGACCTTAATTGTGTGACTCTTTGAAAAAAAACAAGGAAAAAGACAAATTTTAGCCGATGATGGAACTGAACCGGTACTAAAGTGGAGCCGAGGTCAAGCCAGTTCTGAGCCAATATGGAGCAGATTTAGAAGCAAATCGAGAAGGATAGAGAGGAGCAAAAGTGAGTCAGAAGCAAGGACATTTCCTTTTCTACGTAAGGGGGAGGGAGTGGTCGCGGGGTTTGAGTTACCCGCTAGCGGGCCCGCGCAGGTACACCGCCGGGCGGTTCCCCGCAGGAGAGAGAAAGGAAATTCGGGGTTGTTCACCGATGGGGGGAAGAAGGAGAGAGAGAAGGGAGGAAGAGAGAGAGTGAGCTTTGATTGGTTGGTCAACATCTTCCTTTTTTCTTTTCTTTTTTTTTTATTAAAAATGGTGGAAAGATATATATATCTATGTATGTATCTATACATTGAAGAAGAAGAAAGAAGACAGCCAGATGAGATCTAGATTTTTTTTTTTATTAATTTTTATTTATATTAATTACATTTCAGTCCCTCTAGTTTGTTAATATTTAAAGTTTGTAACTATATTTTTATTTATGTTACACCCCTGTACTTTTATTTTGTTTATTATATATGTTTTTTTTTATATAAAGTTTTAGATTTGATGTATTAAAAATAAATGAAAAATAAATGAAATAAATGAAATTAAAAATAAATGAAAAATAAATGATGAGGTGGAGATTGGGGAAAGTGAGGAAAGTGGCGCCAGTGATTTGGAAAGATTGAGAAAAATTGAGTGGAAAGTTTTGATTGGTCGGAAGATGGTGATCACTCCCTCCCTAATGTTAGTAGTCACATACTCACAAATACTCCTTTTCTCCCTAAGGAAGTCACGTGAAGGTTAGTAATTTGAATTGAAGTAGATGACATCCTATGCTCTAGCCTTTACACAAGCAAAATACATCATTATCATTATTAATTACTATATTATACAAGCGTATTATATTATTCGCGTGAACCTTAAACATATATATATAAACTATATGCACACATTATGGAGTACATGGAACACCCTTTAGACCATTCGTAACCGTTCACCTATTTCACATACACTTTCCACTGCCACATCAGCATTACTTTCTCATTTCTTTCACCTTCTCTTTTTTCCTTTAACCATTCACCTATCATTTATATCCACCTTTATTCAATTAAAAAGACAATATATTTTAATTAAAAATAAAGTTTTTCATCTTAATCTACAAAAAATAATGTTGTTTCTTTAAACAAAAATCATTTTAAGTTCCTTTTACATAAACACGTGTAAATTTACCACATAGCACCTTTATCCTATCTAACATGATTTCACTATTTGCAAGAATCTTTATACCACTTTGTATTCTCCAAGGCATATAATCTATTCAAAATCTTTAACGCTGAGATTATCGTTTCTTTTTTTATCTTAAGCTACCATACCCTGCTTTTGTGGAAGATAATATATGCAGCCTTTTCTAAAAACCAAAACAAAAACTAAGTTGATAGAAGTCACCGGGCCCACAAAACAATAGAAAAATGAAAGAAAATGGAAAAAGAGCCCGGTGAATGGAATCGCCGACCCAGTTTCACCTTTCCACGTCACTGGTACATGGTAACCATTCACCTGCTTCGTGTGATGTTTCACCGAGGTTATTCACCGACCGTTAATAATGGTCTTAGGGGGCTGGTAGCCTAGTAGTGCCCACGTGATGTCGAGTGAGAGATGTGGTCTAGCAGTGTGAGAACACGGTCGTTGATTTCAAGAGATGAGTGACAAGCGAGCGAGTGAGATGGGCTCGATCTCGTTCAAAGGAAAGGGAAAAAAGAGCCGTTGGAATATGTTTTTGTTTGTGTAAGTTTGTTTGTGACAGGGGAAAAGTGCAGTGTCAATATTTGGCAAGTTGAACAACCAATAAAAACGCGTCACATGGCTTGTTGGTTTTCTTGCCAAAACTTGTCGAAACAAGGGGTGTAGTAACTAATTCTTGCCAAATGTTGCCAAAATGCCAATGCCAGAAAAAATAATCGATTGCCGGATTTTATAAAAGTGACCGTTTTTTTAATAAAAAAGTAAACTAGTTGGGCTCAGAAATTGAGGGTCGGGAAATTCAGAAGTCGACGACGCCATAACTGCCAACTCGAAGGTATACCCCGCCAAGATACGCCCCGGATCATCCGAGTCCCATTTTTACGAACATTTTGTATCATCATCGCCCATTTAACGTAAACCTACAACCTAATTGTTCAATGATATCATCACCGACATAATACTACTTTTCCGGCCACATATTGCTTCAATGGAACAAAAGACGGCAACACTACCACGGAAAAAAATTCCGGCAACGCTACCGCAAAGTTAACACTACCAAGCTAATAACAAACATGCAATTAACGGCAGATAGATATATATACATATAAGCATAAGCATAGGCATCAGCAGTTGACCGAAAAACCCAAAAAGAGCTCGTCGGAAAACCGAAGCAACCAGAAACCCCAAAAAGGGGTCGCCGGAAAACATGCAGGAAGAACAACAAGAACCAGAAACCCCAAAAAAAAGGTCACCGGAAAAGCAGCAGCAAAACAGAAACCCCCAAAAAGGGGTCGCCATAAAAAGTGAACAACCATGGCCGGTGATGAAAAGAAACCCCAAAAAAGAGTTAGGATGTAGTACGTTAGGAGCATCGGCAAGTCGTTTCCAGCATCAATTCCGGCAATACAAGCCAAGAAAACGATAATATTAGCCTCAAAATCGAAAACCCCAAAATTAAAAATTAGGTTTCCGGTCAAAGACAACATTGGCACTACAACAAAAAAAAGGTCACATAGCACACGCTCCCAACGTTCACAAGGATCGACCTAGTTTAGCCGATATATATAGCCGATGCAAGTTGTCAATACTTGCTGATGGATAGGGTACAATGAAGCCAAAGAACGGATGTTTGCCAATGGAAGGAGTCGATGCAAAGTTCCAACTATACCATTGCCCCTAATTGTAGTAATATGTGAGATGCAATGATAGATGCATTGTCAACAAAATTGTAAGGAGAGATAAATTAAAAAACCCAAACACGTCTTAAACAGATGCTGCACTTTTCAACACCTAGTCCAAAACACGGGCCACAATGGGCCTCCAACTGTAAAATGCTGGACCGTTGTCTTGGGCCAAAAACGCCACCAATAGTTTTGTTAAAGATGTCTCAAATGTCAAATTGAAAAAGTTCAAATTAGATTTGACATAGTTCAAAGATTAATCCATTTTAGATAACTATTAATCTATATTTATATTATGAAGTATTTGAAGGGTGTTTTAAAATTTTAAAAATTTTAAATGCTTTTCAATTTTACTTTTACATTTAACGAGAGAAAGGTACTCGCGCGTTGCGGCGGTGGTGTTGATGTAATGGCGGCGGCGGCGGTGACGGGTGGTGGTGGCGAGCGGAGGTAGCGGTGGTGGTGGCGACGGAGATTGGTGGTGGTGGCGGTGGCGCCGGTGAGTAGTGGAAGTTATTGATGTAATGTAGCTATGATGCATTAAAATGTGTACATTGTTGAAACTTTAAATCAATATTGAAATTTTAAGTTCAATGTTGAAAATCAAAAAGTAGATTTGCTTTATAATATAGTATAGATAATCTAATAAAATTAGTACGAGTATAATAGTATCATTATTTAAAACAAAACAAAGGTTTTATCATTATAAAGTAAGATTTTTCAGATGTCGTATCTCGAGTGAATGTTCGGGAAAAAATATATATTATGAATTAAAAAATTAACATTACATTTAATATTAAATATAAACAAAACATTCAAATGAAAAAAATTAACTTAGTAACATAATATTCCTCGAACTCTTTTGTACAAAACTATCACAAACACCAACCGTCGTCACCACCAACTCTTTAATCGTGTGTACTTTTTAAAACATCTAAAAGCTGACACATTTATAATGCACTTTTTAAAATATCTAAACACTAATTACCACTTGGTTTTAGATCAAGTGGCCATCTGTGGTCTTCTTTGGGGTTCTAGGTAGATGATGTTTGTTTGAGACAGGATCGAATATCAATTCCTCATGGTTTCGGCCATATACCTCTTCGGACACGTGTGTGCCGTGTTATCACACCCTTGGTCTCCAGGGTGCTTTCAGGTTCCAACCTCTAGCATAATGTCCGCTTGAATGTCACTGCTAGGTTTGAACCATTAACCAACTAACACGCCGTTCTAATAAAAAAAAATTGAACTTTCATATATACCATCTACTAATTAGCAAAGTCTAATCACAATAAAACTCGAACTGGATTTGCAAATTATATCAGTCTTTAGGGTTCCTTTTGTAATACAACACAACATAAATGCACCGACTTCAAAACCCTCATGAAAAACCTATATATATAACACGCCAATTATTGTATCAAAGAACATAGAAAAAATCATTGAAACTTAACCTTAACATGGAAGACTCTCAATTCAAAGAAGATTCATCCACAATGCCAACCACCTTCTCACAAGAAGCCGAAAGCAAGAAACTAGAATCCAACACCACCACAATTATTAATGATGGTGCATCCATTGAAGTTGCTGTCCCAAAACCTAGAGGCCGTCCAATGGGATCCAAAAACAAACGTAAACAACCCGTTTTCGTTACCCAACAACCTGACCCAACCGCGTCTGTATCACCATACGTGCTACAAATCGCTAGTGGGTCGGATATTATTTCCTCTGTCACAAGGTTTTGTAATTCCAGGAATACCGGTCTTTGTGTGTTGTCTGGGTCGGGTCTTGTTTCTAATGTATCTTTTATACAACCAAATACGACGAATACGGTGACTTTTCGTGGGGTGTTTAATTTGTTATCGATATCTGCCACCGTACTTCCACCATCATCCGCCATGCAAACACCTTTTAATAACAACGGTGAGTCTCCAAATATTTAACTTTTCAATATATAGTGTTAATTAACTTTTTTTTTCTTTTTCGATATAGTATTACTTAACTTCTTTTTTTTTTTGTGATTAGATTTGCTAATTAAGTTTCGATATAGTAATAATGAACTTATTGGATTAGATTCCATTATACTAATTTTGACATGCTATCCAGTTTCTAAATCTACCAACTCTTAATTAATTAAGACTTTTGTTTAGTAATTGTAACCCTAAAAAACATTCGATATATCTATAAGTAATTAATTAAGTAT
Organism: Erigeron breviscapus; assembly: GCA_034093135.1. Taxonomy (NCBI): domain Eukaryota; kingdom Viridiplantae; phylum Streptophyta; class Magnoliopsida; order Asterales; family Asteraceae; genus Erigeron; species Erigeron breviscapus. The sequence continues at coordinate 13,012,054 of CM067175.1, read as the reverse complement.
ACAATTATTAAAACTTGATCATCAAGTAAACACGTATTTTTAGTTCCGTGTTACAAGCCTACAAGGAATCTAGTTATTAAATACAGATACGGCCATAGCTAGGCCAAGTCGATGAAACGGGCCAAGTCCACCCGAAATCTGATTGGTAGATTGACCGTTAATGGGCCAAGTCCACCCGAAATCTGATTGGTAGATTGACCGTTAATGGATATCCTAATTGGTACATTGACCACTTAATTGGTGGTGGTCAATGGCTAATCAAAAGATTTTCATTCACTTTTTATAATCAATGTGTATACAATTAGTACTCTACATTGAATCAATATCTATATTTAAATTTATATTAATTGATAAAATCATATAATTAATCTATAGCTAATGTGTTTTCCACAGATTTTCTAGCCAAGTTTGTAGTATCAATGGCAGGGCTACAAGGGCAAATGTTTGGTGGTGCCGTGGCAGGGCCACTTATATCGGTAGGAACAGTCTATATCATCGCTACATCGTTCAACAACCCAAATTACCACCAGTTACCAATGGAACTAGAAGACAATAAACGGGTACAAAATTCTTCGGGTTGTGCATCTATTTCTACAACAAGAGAGCAATTATCGGGGTTGCAGCAGCTGCAACCGCATATGGGAGCAGTAATTAATAGAAGGCATCCTGCAACGACGATGGCGGGTGATCAATCATTATCAATGTCTAATTCTTTTAACCCGCCTTCGAACATGGTATGGCAATCTATGTCACAGCCGCCACATTCAAAGCCTTGCTAGCTAGAATTAAGAAAAGATTGTTTTCGTTTCACCAATGTGTTTCCGTGGAGTTAATTAATGGATTTTTATGAGAACTGATTTTTCATAAATATATATTGTAGAACATTTTTTCTTGATAGTTAAAATAAATTCTGTATGGATATAGTAAAAGATTATTAGAGTAGTATTCTAACTATCTAGTTATTGACCTATGGACGTTTTTCACTGGGCCAATCAATTTGGCTTGGACCCTCCTAAAAGAACCCAATTGGATGTGATAATCCAACATGCTAATTGGGTTATTTGGAATAACCAAATCGGGTATATATATTTTCAAGGCAAAGTGCAAAATTCCTGAATTCATTTTTGACTAAACTGTTTTATTGTCTTCACAATTAGATCACCGATAGATATAAATTTTTTATATAAAGTTAGATTGTCAACTTTATTGTTACTAAATTTATTGTAATTAGAGTGTTCTTGTCTGGAGAAGAAGAAGATGAATGATTGAAGGAATGAAAAACAAAACACGACAACATAGACTATATAGGCAGTGATTTTACGGGAGGGACAAAAGGTATATTATCAAGTGTGATTCTTGAAGTAACACATGAATGATATTTGTATTTTACTCAGACGTATATCATTGAAATATAAAAGATTTTTTGATACTGTTTTAAAATATACAAATCATGGAATCAAAATTAAAAGTGATAAGTCTACTACTTTGGTCAATTGGGTGGGTGGAGTATTTGATTTTGATTTAATCCATCATAGTTTGAATCTTGCGAAAGTGAGTTATTGGGGGTTTTATCCTAGACATCAGCGTTAAAAAAGAAAAGCCTACCACTTTGTTTATTTCCTAATCTAAGAAATCTTTTTTTAACTAATCTCAATACAATCACTTATTTTGTATGGCTGTTTCCAATTGTTTGTATGCCAATCAAAATGTTGAGTGGTTGACCATGTATATTGAAATTTCAGTATGTTATCATTGGAGATTTGAAAATGCTAATAAGTATATCTATATTTATTTTATCTTATAAAGCATCAGCCTTTTTTTCCAATTCTCAATTAAGGAATTGAAATACCTAATATACATCTCTCCTTTTATAGATAAATTACCCCTTTACCCCAAACATCTCTAATCACCACCATTACAATGACCACCGACCACCGTCTACAACCACCGCCAACCACCGCCGTCTACAACAACCTCCAACACCGCCGTCTACAACCACCTCCAGCCACCACTCTACAATTACCACCAACCACCTCCGGCCACTGCCATTACAATCACCTATAGCCACCGCCGTCTGAAACCACCTCCGTCTACAACCACCTCCACCACCGCCGTCTACAACACCTCCAAGCCACCGCCCTACAACCACCGCCGTCTACAACCACCTCCAACTACCGCCGTCTACAACCACCTCCAGCCACCATCGTCTACAATTACCACCAACCAACCACCGCCACCTACAGTCACCAGGCACCGTCGATGGAAGAACGATGGAAGAAGAACGACGGTGATGATGAAGAACAATGGATCTGATGGAAGGTGGATCTGAAGAAGAATACGGAAATGTGATCGGAAATTTTATTGTACAGTAGGTGGGTGTATGTGTGTGGCCGGAGGTGGAGGTCACCGGCGGCAGCAGCAGCGGCTGTTGGTTGTCAGGTGGCCGTGTTGCGATGGACGGATCTGAGAAGAGAGAAAGAGGAGGGAGGGGAGGTCACCGGCGGTGGTGGTTGAGGGAGAGGAAAGTAGAGGAGAAAGAGGAGGGAGGGGAGGTCACCGGCGGTGGTGGTTGAGGGAGAAAGGGGAAAGTAGAGGAGGATGAGAAGGAGGAGGAGGAAGGAAGGTCACCGGCGGCGGTGGTTGAGGGAGAAGGGATGACGGAGAGAAATTATTGAGGAGTATTTCTCAATTTTGTTAATTTTGTTCAAAGATGAAAGCCAATGAAATCAGGCAAAAGTTAGATATATCCAGTGGTGTCATTTTGTACGGAAGAAACAAAGACTTTCTTGGGGGTTGGGACTAGGGGTGTAAACGAGTTGAGTCGAGCCGATACAGTGCCAGGTTTGAGCTCGACTCGACTCAGAACTCGAAGCTCGAAACTCGACTCGAGCTCGATCGAGTTTTTATTTCCAAGCTCGAACTCGAGCTCGATCGAGTAAACGACACTATCGAGCTTGCTCGACTCGACTCGATAAGATATATATTTATAATAATTATATAAATAATGATAATAATAGTTATATTTATAATTAAATATTTACATATAAAGGGTAAAATTGTAATATTAAAGAAGCTCGATAAGGCTCGCGAGCTTCACGAGCTCGTTATTTTGATACTCGAGCTCGGCTCGAAAACATACTCGAGTAGCTCGAGCTCGAGCTCGACTCGACTCAAACCGAGTCGATTTCGAATAATTTACGAGTCGATTTCGGTAGCTCGCGAACTGTATCGTATCGTTTACACCCCTAGTTGGGACCTACCTTTTTTTGACACTAATTAGGGATAAAACCCTGCCCTTTCAAGGTTTGATCCTGAGACCTCCCCTATCACAAAGAGACTATTGCCTTATGTCCAACCATTGCACTGCAAGTGGAAGTACTAGTGTCATAGTTATTTAAATTTGCAATCTGCGACATTGAATCATTTGCTTAGAATTTATATTGGAAAGTTTTAAAAACTTTATGATTCTCCAATCTATACTCCTTTATAAAAATTATTCACCCCCTTACAAATAGAAAGTGTTACTCAAATGTTACATACGAAAGTACTAAATTGTCCTTAATAAATACCCACTATGAAAAGAGTTTTTATAAATTACCAAATTTGCTCTTAATGAATTAATTTACACCTAAACCCTTATTTTAATAATTAACACTTTAAGCCTTATCTTTTTAAATATTCCACTATCACCTTTACATCAACCTACACCACTTGACACCGCCACCACCACCAATAATACCGTCACCGACACCACTAAACCGCCGTCCCCGCCACCACTGCCGCCACCGCCGCCGCATTGCGCGAGTATCATGCTCGTTATAATAAAGTTTTATTCTTATCTAAAACAGATTTCCACGTTAGTTTTTTTTAATGTCGTGACATGACGACGTGACATTTAACGAGTAACTATAGAATTTATTATTTTATAAAAAAAGTTTGTTATGTTTATTTTCTCTTTATGTATATAGTTTATTTTATATACACACATTTTGTAAACTTCTAAATAAAAAACTCAACCCAATTTCTTTCCATTCCGAGTTTTAAAAAATCATGACTCCCTCCCTCACTAATCCGATCCCGATTCTCGAGTTCCGTACCACAATTATACCGCCGCATTGCGCGGACATTTGACTCGTTCCATCAAATGCTCATACGTATATTCCATCAAAACATTTTGGCGAAAATTGAAGGTATATTGATCTTCGTGTGACCAATTTCTTTTTTATTTATTTTTTCTAATATATGTGTGTTTATGTACTGTATATGTTAACATAATATTTTTCAAGTTAATATGGATAATGGATGAGGATGTAATATTAGCAAATCAAGTTTTCAATATATATTCTGTTTGGACACAAAACGAGGACAATATGTTCTAATAGTTTATTCATGACCGGTATCCCTGGAGACACCTAGCTCATGAATTTCGTGCAAAAGTTTTTTTTTTTTTTTTGAGTAAATTACACTTTTCGTCCCTGAAGTTGGCACGTTTTTCACTTTTGATCCCTAAAGTGAAAAAATTACAATTTTGACCTTAAACTTGGCCAATTTTTTCAATCGTGGTCCTTTGGCCAGACGGAGTTAAATTTTGGTCGTTAACGTCACACCCGAGGGACTAAAAGTGAAAAACGTGCCAACTTTAGGGACGGAAAATGTAATTCATTCTTCCATTCATCTTCTCCAACAAGATTCCGGCCTCCGGTCATCTTCTCCTATGGACTCACAAACTTATTATTTACACCCAATGACCAACTCCATTTCTAGCTAGCCATTGACCGACGAAAAGGGTGGTTGCCCCCTCTCTCTTTATCACTCTTTCTTGCCACTTCCATGATACGTTGTCGTTTTCATGTTTGAGCCAATGATTTCTAAACTCCCCATTCATCTATCAATCAACAACCCTTTAAAATTATATATTATGTGCTCTATCATCTGCTGCTGGTGCTCAATTATATTCATATCTATATTTATATTTCTATCTGGCTGGCTGGTTTGATGTTGAATGTACATTACTGGCGATGATGATACTTATCTGCAATTCGGGCATAAATCGGATAACGGGTGAATTCAGGTCGTATCTTGGTTGACTGACTGTAAAGTTTTGGATGTAAACAAAAATCCACTCGTACGTATGAAATTTGATATCGTATCATTTGAGTAAATGATTTTGTTTGTGGTTTAGATTTGGATTGAAAATCGAGTTTTTATTAGGTATCATCGGAAAATAAATGTCTAGTCGGAAAATTCCATCGGAAAAGATGATCGGAGAAGATGACCGGAAAAAAAAGAGTGGAAGAATAAATTTATTTGTATGATTTTCATTTTTCGTCGGTAAATGGCTAGCTAGAAATGGAGTTGGTCATTGGGTGTAAATAATAAGTTTGTGAGTCCATAGGAGAAGATGACCGAGGCCGGAATCTTGTTGGAGAAGATGAATGGAAGAATGAATTACATTTTCCGTCCCTAAAGTTGACACGTTTTTCACTTTTAGTCCCTCGGGTGTAACGTTAACGGCCAAAATTTAACTCCGTCTGACCAAAGGACCACGATTGAAAAAATTGGCCAAGTTTAAGGTTAAAATTGTAATTTTTTCACTTTAGGATCAAAAGTGAAAAACGTGCCACGAAAAGTGTAATTTACTCTTCTTTTTTTTTTCTTATTGACCGAACTATAAAAATCTGCTCAATTAGTTTCATCCTTTATGTGACTATGCCACCGCATCCCCTCCTACCTTCAACACGTTGACTTGCTAAATTATTAAAAGAAAAATGATAAATCGTTCTAAAAATTAATCTAAAAATCCTGTATAGGCTAATTTTCTTTCCTATTCTTTCTCCTGAATTCTTCGCTTGTCAACATATTAGGCTACGAATCATTTCCTTTATTAAAAAACATAAAAACATTTCAACACTCACTCATGATACATTTATACCTGCCCTACAAATTCACAAAACCCACCTCTGTCTTTCTGTCAGACTGTCTTGTGTAACGTCGTGAAAAAAAAAAACAATGCCGGTAAACTTAACATCAGTTATCGTTGCAGTAGATGGCAGCGAAGAAAGCATGAACGCATTAAAATGGGCACTCGATAACATCAAGCTTCGAACCGACGGATCTCTTGTCATTCTTCACGTTCAATCCCCGCCGTCCATCGCCGCCGGTCTTAATCCCGGTGCTATTCCCTTTGGTGGTCCCAGTTCAGTTTTCTTTCTTTTACAAATTCTGTATCTATCAATATCTATATCAATATCAATTAGTTCCTTTATGTATTTTAAGGATTATTTGCATAAAATAGCGACTAAATTTGGAGTTATCCAAAATAGGAATCAAGTTTAAATTTTTACAAATACTAGAAATTAAGTATAAGAGTTATCCAAAAATAAAATTCCAGTTAGAGATGTTGACAGTTGTAAAGAGTTAGTTTGTACTATCGATAAAAATTAGAAGTTCTTTTTTATTTTGAGTAATTTATATACTTGATTTTTAGATTTGGGAATTCATGCAAAGTTCACTATTTTACACAAATAACTCTATAGATTTTTGTGAAAGTTTGTTAGATTTTGATTATGTGATGAATTAGGTGAGGTGGAGGTACCGGCGTTTAATGCGGCGATTGAGGCGCACCAAAAGCGGATTACTAATGCTATTATAAATCATGCTCGGAAGATATGTGCTGATCAAAATGTTAGTATTTTTTTTTTATCTATGGCATGAATTTTGGTACTTCTAAGTTTATTCAACTTGTCACCGTTTTGCTACTTTGTGTATCTAACTTTCAAACCATCTATTGTATGTCTCTGTTACGATCCCACATCGGCCAAGTATGGGATTGGTTGGTGGTTTATAAGCCTAGGTGTCCCCTCCTCCTTTGAGCTAGCTTTTGGGAGTGAGTTCTACACTTAGCTTATGGCATGATGTGAGCCTATTATGGGATGGGTTCGTATCTGTCTCAAACTTTCATGTTTGGCTATTGAATGTATCCAACCTCTTTCTTATACCTTGTAAACTGTTGAGCTAGTTTGATAGAATAGACATTTTGAAAGTTTAGATGCACATAATTGAAAATATGTGACGATATACTTTTTGGTTCTGTGATTATTTTTTTGGGGGGGGGGGGGGGGGAGTATAGTGTAATTATTTATGGTAGTCTGATTAGGCATGATAACTAAAATGTGTAGTAAGGCTATTATAAGATCTACTATATTAGCCTCAGATGGTATTTTAGGTTTACGTTTATGCCAAAAATGACCACGATAAGTAACTTCTTAATTATGCTGATAAAATATATGTAGTTGTGCATACATCATTCTTTTGGGAGCTACATGGAGTTAAAGGTTCAAGTTAGCATATGCTATTGACTTGTATTAAGATCATTTTGAATTGTCATTTTGTTTTATTAGGACAATTGTCAAGAGAAAGGTTCATAAGAGTGTGACATGAGTCTGGCAACATCCGACCCTAGATTCATATAGCCTTAATGTCCGGATCTTCTTCAAATCCGGTTTTTTAACCGGATCCACACATATCGCTAGGAACATAAGCCAAGACTGGCCAGATCTGTTATGTACATGTACTTTACATCCTGACATCTCCGGAAAATGATACTGACTTTCACACTTTTTGGTGTAAACACATGGAAGGCCCATAAGAAGAGGAAGTGATATTCGTACCACAACTATTGATGCATTAACCACACAGTTGCTTTACTGGTTTGTACAACGTGTTACAAAAGTTGTATTATGTGGTAAATATATCAATAATTGTGGTACAAATATCACTTCCCATAAGAAGTGACACTATGACAGAAATATTGGATTCTTTCGTTATTAAGCTCCGAAATATTCTTAAACAGTCATTACAGGAGTCATTCGTTTTATATGTCATTTTGACTATGTTCTTCCCTGAAATGCTGTTAGTGTGAGTTTGTGTACGAACTTTTAAATACTATGTGATTAAGCTCTCTTATATGACTCGTAATTCATTATGCAGATTAGTTTGAAATTTGTTCTCTTGATATTTTTGCCTAAGATTATTTTGATTTTACTGATTTAGAAGTTAATCGTAAAATTAATTACTGATGCATATATCCTAAACTACCAGGCGGAAGTCAAGACACATATATTGATTGGGGATCCTAAGGAGAAAATTTGTGAAGCTGTTGAGGATCTGAAAGCTGATTTGCTTGTAATGGGATGCCGAGCTTATGGTCCTATCAAGAGGTAACATTATTGCCTGCTGCATCCATTCTTTAGTCTGTAAATATCAATGTAAAGGAAGAGAGACACATGCTAGTAAAGAAATACTTCTACCCTGGTCTGGGTTCAGTTCACCAAAACATGTTTCATGATGTTACGGTTGGATTAATGCATCTACAACAGTTTTACGTACATCTGTATTTGCAGAAGTCATTCACAGCAAATGACGTTAGCTAGTTGTACACTTGTAATGCTTCATTAAAATGAGTAGCTGTAAGTCCATTTAGAACTTCACGCAATGATGGGGCCTTATAAGTGAACCAGTAACGCAACTTACCTTTGACGTTGCTCTGAACTTTCCATGAAAGGGATTGGGATTCGGGTATAATAAAAGAATAACAATTTTCACTGACAAACAAAGGGTAAAGTCCATTAAATTGCAACCTACTTACACTTTTGTCCCAATATAGGTAATGTAATTGATGTTTGTGTATTCAAATGAACATGTTCTAACTTTTTAAACAGTAAAATTTAGCTCCATATAAGTGGTTTACACGTCACCTGTACATATTACTTAAATTAGCCTAAATCTGAAAATTTATTATCTATAATTAATGGTACATTTTTTGAAAGTTTAGCACCTTTAATGGTACATATTAGAAACATTATTACCTTTAATGGTACGATTCTTGAAAGTTTAGTGCCTCTATCATTCAAGTTACGGATTGAGTTCGTAATCGGTTACCATGTTACTTATATTGGAACCAATTTTAAAAGTTTACTTATAGAAGTGTTTTAGGGAGTACAGTACCTACCTTGGAATAAGAGTGCAAGTTTGCTATTTAATGGACTTTTACCTAGCAAACAAATCAAATGATGAATAACGGAGAAGTGAAGAGAGACTAATCTAGTAGATTTAAGTAAGCAAATGAATGTGGAAGTTTTTGGACTATATCCCATGAAGATAGTATTGTAATTGGCAATTATAGTGTTTATTGCAAAACATGCTATTCCATCCTAGTTAGCTCCATCTCCATTTACAAATATGATGAACTTTCAATTTTAATTATTTGTTAGTAATTCATGTCATTGGCCAAGTCAAAAGGCCATCAATTATATTGTTAGGCTGTTTAAAAGTGTGTTTAAAACTAATAGTTTGTGACTAGTGGAATCTAAAGGAGATATTGTTATTATACTATTTACCAAGTTAACTGGTCTTTTAGCTTGTTATATTACCATGAGAGGACCGGATGATTTGAAGGCCTATAAGAGAATAGTAAGATGTTCTCAAGAAACAAGTAACGGATAAAAAAGAAGGGAAGGGAAGGGAGACAAATTGCGTCTATAAGCTATTAAGCTCTATCTTAAGGATGAAAAGTTTTGTAATAGGCAAAAATGTTTCCTAGAGAAATAGTTAGTCCCGCGATTCCAGATAATATGCTTCTTTTTGGGTTGGTTGCAAATGAACTATGCTCTGCCCAGTTGTAATCAATACAAACTATTTATAGATTGCTTTGATCCACACGGATCCTTGGGATTTTGGATATTTGACTAATAGTCAAATACTTGCTCCAATACCGTGTTAAGTCAAATGTGGATTTATTCTGGGAAGGGGGCAGTAACTTAATAAAATGACAAAAGAGGAGAGTCAGAGGAGAACGAATGACTCTTAACTGTTCTTTTTACTTAACTTTTCTAATTATCTGGTTATACTAGCTAGGTAGTTAATTAGTGAGGAACTACAGATTTCATCAGGGTGACCTTTTTTGACCCATTTACTTATGAATGGGCCTGATATGAGTTATTATATATCGTCAAACAAGAAATTTAGCTAACAAGGGAACAATGAATGGGTCAAAAGTAACCCAAAGTATATGTTAATGCTATTATATGTGGTTTTTAAGCATCTTTTACGCTTAATTTTTTGTGATTATCTGTAAAGTACCGTTGACTATGCAGGATGTTTATGGGAAGTGTGAGTAACTACTGCTGCAACCATGTGCCGTGCCCTATCATGATATTTAAATAAGAAAAGTTTACGGATACTCTTGTCATCATTTGCCGGGAAACATGTGAGGTAAACTTCATCGCATGTTTTAATTTTCGTAGCATTCTTTTTCAATGCAAAATATCTTTTAGTTTTCATCAATTCATGAGACAGTATATCAGATTACAGGATGGACTATCCTAACAATATGCTCCCCGTTAAATGAGCTTTCTTAGTGGAGCAACACTGGACACATAGGCTGTACTTTTAACCACCCACCCATTCAATCTAAAAAGTGAACAGTCAATGACTATCTATTTTTCCCACTAGTCTTTTCCAGTAAATTAAATCACTACTTCTCAAGTATGCTAATTTTATCCTGCTGTCATTCCTTTGTTTTTTTTCTGTATGCATCTCTTTATTGTCGTAGTTGTACAGTAATTAAATGTCTAAAATATGAATCTAGAACACCTGAGAATGGTTGGCTACGAAGCTTGGATTTGGAACGTTAACAGAACTCTCTTTCAGTTCCAAGTGGTTATCTTTGACATTGAGGAGGATTGGCTTTCACAATTTCTTTTTATAATAATATAAAACAATGTAGCCAAATACTCAGCTCTGCATATTTGAGTTTGTTTTCGATTTGGGTATTATGTATGCTAACAAACATCATATTTATACTCTCTTTAGGTGATCGGCTTTTCATCAGCTTCAGTGAAGCATCGTATCCTAGGCAACACTGTATACTGTTTGGTTCCAAAATCAGAGTGAGTATCTGTTGTTATGCGTAAATCTGTTGTACAGTTTTGCTTGTGATATGCTTCTTTTGTTGTACATCTTTGTTTTCCTTACACTTGTGTTGTAAATTGTTGTATGGAATATGCTTCTGCTGTTGTACATGTTTATTTCGATTTTCGAATAAAAGTTATGCCTCAGTGTGGATGATAGGCATCGGCTGAGTAATTGTTGATTAAATTGTGTGTAATCTATCACTTGTACAAAGTTTATTCAATAGACATCAAACTGATGCTAGGCCCATATCATCTGAAATACGATCTGTATTTACGTCAACACATCTTGTTATGACAAGTCAAAAGTGTCGTTTGTAACTTGATAAAATAACTCGGTTTTTACAGCGATATTATAAGTGTTAGGTCCAGCTTTGATGAAAGTATCTTACCCTTTAATGTAGAAAGATGGTAAAGAGTATAAAGCTTTTAGCATCAAAGAGTTTAATGTGTGTGTTAAAAACCACATCTGCCTCAGCCTTCATTACCACATACTCACACTTCTTCACATTTTCTCTTAGCCAGCCCGTTATCTGGGTTCCATTAACATGCCTGTTTGTTCATCGTCGACTTCAGTCAGTTCAGTTATACATCTCAAAGTTCTTGTTCCTGTTGAATAGTTTTAATTGAACCAACCGACATCTCCATTGACATCTATGAACACTAATCTTGGGTAGTCTTCAAGGGAATCCTCCATTAAGTCAGGAAGATATCGAGTGTTTTCTGAGTTTTTTTTTTGGATTTCCCAGAAGCCCCTCTTGGAGGTTCTAGGATGACATTTTCAAATTTCTATATAAATTTAAAAGAAAGATCAACTAGAAGAAAATGTAACTAATATATGATTCTACCCATAAGGACAATAGAGTCGCTTTGGAATATTGTCCAAAATTCCGTTAGTTATCGTTCTTTGCTCCTCCATCTTCTGTATATCTTCCCTCCAGATCAACGTTAAACCATGGATCTTACAGCCTGGAGGATGGAGGAGAGAAAACAAAGAAACTTATAAAATCTCTGTTCTTGGAAATTCTTTTGTACCAATCAAATAAGATACAAATTGAAAGTTTGGGGGGAAAAAAACAATGGCAGAGAGAAATTCACCCATCTTTTCCAGAGTGAAACACATCATTTTTTTTTTCTCAATTGAAGAATGCTGGAACCTTGGCACCTGTTAATATACACTACATGTACTGATGTACAATGCGGTCTTGGTCTAGAACAACGAGACCAAATCGTGAACACGTTGCAGATTTCTCATGACATTCCATATATGATCGTAGACCACAACTCCATACCCGGCCCTTATCAACACATACAGTTGGTTGATCGCCATAGTGTTGTTACGCACTTATAACTATAACAACGACGTGTCTAGAATCTATTTCCAGTTATATCTTTCATTTGTCACGTTATAGTATCATACTGGCTAGTTCCTCTATACGATTGAATCTCTTATCTAAAGTCTAAAAACAAATAAATTGCAATGAGATATGCACATTCATTTGAATGGTACAAGTATATATCCCACTCAAATATGTACTTTCTTTGCAATCCATTAATTGGATGTTATATTATGGACCTTGATCATCATAAGGGACATTAATTAATTTTAAAGACATTAGGCCATCTTCAATGGGTAAACCATGACAGTATGCACATTGAGGTTCTCAAAATGCTTCCATTGGAGTCTCAAAATGCTAACCAATATGCTCAAACAAAATGTCCATAAGCATACTGAAAACATTTCTTATAGTGGGCCCTAAGTTTCTTTTCTTTTGTCTTTTTCTTATATAACAATTAATATAATGTGTTTTTAAATATAATATGAATGGTGATGTGGTATGGGTAAATTGAGTTTCAGTATGTTGGGTTGGAGACAAAATAAGTTCAGTGTGTTAGTTCAGTATGCTGGAACAATTTGTTGAGATGTCCAGTATGTTTGAGCATTTTGTAAAAACCATTGGAGATGGCCTTAGATCTAGTCATAGTAAATTGAATACAACTTATTATATGTTAATAATAACTAGCACGGTACCCGCGCAATGCGGCGGCGTTCATGGCGGCGACGGTGTGGAGGTGGGGAACGACTGTTGGTGGTAGAGTCGGCGTCGAGTGGTGTAGATAATTGATGTATAAGTAATTGATGTAAAGGGTTGATGGAGATATTTTAAAAGATAAATTACTGATAGTGTAATATCATCATTAAGGATATTTTAGACATTTTTCCTCATGTAATTTTCAATATGGGGGTTATTCTTTTTATAATACTAGCATTTTATCCGCGCAATGCGGCGGCGGTGGTGGTGGTGGTGGCGGCGGCGGTGGTGGTGGTGGTGGTTGGTACTTGTAGGGATGTGCAAATGGCCCGACCCGCGAAAACCCGGCCCGACCCGCGACCCGTAAGTGCATGAAAATCGGAACCGTGACCCGGCCCGTGATGGTTCGGTTCGGGTCGGGTTCGGGCGGGTCGCGGGCGGGTTACGGGTTTCCTTCACCTTTTTTCGGTTTTTGGCTTGACCCGGCCCGGCCCGACCCGCGCAACCCGTGACCCGAAAATGCAACAAAAGCGTGACCCGTGACCCGGCCCGTTAGCCCTTCGGGCGGGTCGGGCCGGGCCGGTTCCGGGTCGGGTCACGAGTTTCGGTCCAAATGCTCATCCCTAGTTGGTAGTGGTGGTGGCGTGACGGGTGGTGGCGGTGTGGTTATTATTGTAAAAAATAATTAATGTAAAAGGGGTAGTGTAGTTATTTTAGGAGTTGATGAGTCTATGTTGTAAATTATTTCATTAAGGTATTATAGGTATTTTAAGTGGAGATGTTTAAATTAGTGAATAAAAAAAAGAATTAATTAATTCATTAAGGGTAGAATGGTCATTTTGCATGGGGATATTTTTATGAGAGAGTGTTAAAAAGTGCTAGGAAAGAAAGGAGATAGTATAGATTTGTTTACTTTAACCAAAAACTACACTTAAATTAAGAATAGTGTTGATAAAAAGTAGAGTATGAATGTAATATCAAAAAGTCGCTTTGGCCGAGTGGTTAAGGCGTGTGCCTGCTAAGTACATGGGGTTTCCCCGCGAGAGTTCGAATCTCTCAGGCGACGTAATTTTTATTTTTTTCCTTCTTTATAACGTTTTATCACTAGGCTCTGCTTTTTGGAGATTGTTAAGCATGATACTTGTGAATATATAAAAAAGTACCAACACGTTATTATGTCTAGCTTCAATCATTCCTTTTATTTTATTGTTGCGCGTTTATTTATTTATATATTTATTTCTAGCTTAGGTGTTTTTGTATATGCAATGGTTGGTTTAAATGCATGAAATAAATGAATGTGATGAATACAATGGCTATATATATAACCCGAACTTCCTCTGATCTTGATCTAAAATTGTTTTACATCACAAGACATAGGAGATACATAAGATGAAAAATAATATGAGACCGGCCATTACAACAAAAATAAATGTGAATGTCGGGAAAAAAAACTCACATGGGATTCCCTCCATGAGATCTACATCCTTTTACATAGACACGAATTTATAAATATTTAATAATAAAATAAAATAATGAAAAGTGTGTAATAGACAAAAATGAAATAAATGTATTTGTATGTTAGTAAACTTGTTCAAAAAAAGTGATTTGGGTAAAATAAAAAAATGGCATGGCATGGCATGGCATGGTGTTCATTTAGTAGAAGCTCCATAGACGAATTTCACCTTCTTCTTCATGATCAAAGGCATCAAAAGAAGGCTCATTGTGCATGATATCATCATACATTGGGGAAGAATAATCGAAGTTGCACCATGGTGCAACCATTGACATCAAGGTGCCATCAAGAGGATCACTTTCTAAAGAGAATCTTTGATTTTTCTTATTAGATGACGACGAGTGGGATGGTGATAACGGTGATGATGGGGACGACAAATATGATGGAGATGCAGGTGCAGATGGAGATGGAATGGTGGCAGCAGCGATAGCAGCCGCCCTTTTAATAGATTTTGGAGACATGGTAGTGGTTGTGAAAGAATCATGATCATATTGGTTTGGAGAAAAGTTAAGATTCGCAATAGGACCCTTAACGCATAAAAGGGCTGCATCATAGGCTCTGGCAGCTGCTTCAGGAGTAGAGTAAGATCCTAACCATATACGTGATTTTTGATTTGGTGCCCTAATCTCGGAAACCCATGAACCCCAACTCCTCATTCGTACTCCTTTGTACTTCTCTTTGTTGATTGATCGTGGTGGTGACAATGTAGCAGTCGATTGCAATGGCAATGTCGACGACACCGATGAGGATGATGATGTAGACATTGTCGATTGTGGCTTGTGTTGGATCTTTTCTTTTTTCACCATCTATAGGTAATGACTTATGGAAAATGCACTATATATAGATTTTAACACCAAGATCAAATGTTAAATAAGTGGCAAATCTTTGCATGAAAATGAACAAAGTTTAGTAAATAATAATTTGATGAGTGTATATATATGTTGTGTGTGAATTGTGATACTACGGTCTTTTTGAGGTAGGAATAGTGCAAGATGTATATATAACAGCAGATAAGATGGGAGAAATATTTGTTTGTTTTATTTATTTAATTAATTACTGTATTCTTTTAGCTTTATTTCAACGTTCAAACAGATATATGTTTCATAGAACTAGGAAATAAATAAACTATTCAAAGAGGTGTGAAATCTCGTTTGCCTATGGTTTCATGGAGGGATGCAATATTTACATAAACAGCACTTGAACTATAGAAACCTGTTTATTTTAGTCAAGTATTCTTTTAATTATAAAAACAATAGTATAAAAGGCATTACATTAAAAAACTTATCAATGGAACTATGAAAGATTGAAAGTAACTTTTTAGCCATCTACAATAATTGTATATATTTTACAGCACATTGTTCAACTGTACAATGCATGTATTGTTGTGGATGGCTAAAAGTAGTTGTGGATATATCACTTCCCTTTATGTAGTAATAATATCCCGTATATTATACAAAGTATATGTGTGTGTATGTTTTTAAAGATCAACGTATATAATGAACAAAAGGATTTGTATATATAGTTCTCGTATCAAACAGTGTGCAAAGCTCTCTTATACATTACAAAAAATTTCAAAAGTAACATACAAATGGACGATAACTATGCTTATACTAATAACAATTAAGTTACTTTTTATAACAACTATAGAAATTTTGAATGCAAAAATGATTTCGAATACAACATATTAAGTGATGTACGTAGTTATAAAAAATAAATACAAATCGTATGATATTGCATTCGCACATCTATCTTGAAATTTATGTTTACCTCTTGAATTCTTCCAACCTTTTACTAACCAATAACCATCCTGATTTTAGATATCTAGTTGTCATACTTTACAACATAAAGGGGTCTTAATGAAATATAGTACACTTTTGGAGAAAATTTCAAAGCCAACCATACATTTCAGAAGATGTCACATGCGATCCCATTATATTAGTCGCAATTATTAGACATGTTCTAGACTTTTTTGACTTAGAGACCAAGGCAACCATCCACATGATATGAGCAAAAAAAAGTAGAACCAAAGGTAAAGGCAACATATGATGAATGAATTTGAATTTAGACATTGTTAGTTTTGTTGTAAGACGATGATTGTATATATATAAAAAGTAAAAAGAGATCTATATATATGGAGATAAAATATGATCGAAATGAAGCACTTCAACTTTAATGTATATTGTCGTTTCGTTTTCATGCTACTTTATCTAATGTTTAAACTCAACTATATTTTCCAAATGCAAAGAAGGTTGTAGTACGTTAATAATCGAACGCAACTATTGATTCTCATATGGAGTAAACTGATATATTGTGCACGATCGATAAACTTTCATTTAATTAACCTTCTTATATGGAGCAACTAATATATCTATATCTATACTTCCTTATTGTTGGGTTATATAACAAATTATCAAATTAAATCACAAAGTGCGCAGCGGAAAATTAATCTATGTAATTAATTAATTACTGTATTCTTTTAGCTTTATTTCAACGTTCAAACAGATATATGTTTCATAGAACTAGGAAATAAATAAACTATTCAAAGAGGTGTGAAATCTCGTTTGCCTATGGTTTCATGGAGGGATGCAATATTTACATAAACAGCACTTGAACTATAGAAACCTGTTTATTTTAGTCAAGTATTCTTTTAATTATAAAAACAATAGTATAAAAGGCATTACATTAAAAAACTTATCAATGGAACTATGAAAGATTGAAAGTAACTTTTTAGCCATCTACAATAATTGTATATATTTTACAGCACATTGTTCAACTGTACAATGCATGTATTGTTGTGGATGGCTAAAAGTAGTTGTGGATATATCACTTCCCTTTATGTAGTAATAATATCCCGTATATTATACAAAGTATATGTGTGTGTATGTTTTTAAAGATCAACGTATATAATGAACAAAAGGATTTGTATATATAGTTCTCGTATCAAACAGTGTGCAAAGCTCTCTTATACATTACAAAAAATTTCAAAAGTAACATACAAATGGACGATAACTATGCTTATACTAATAACAATTAAGTTACTTTTTATAACAACTATAGAAATTTTGAATGCAAAAATGATTTCGAATACAACATATTAAGTGATGTACGTAGTTATAAAAAATAAATACAAATCGTATGATATTGCATTCGCACATCTATCTTGAAATTTATGTTTACCTCTTGAATTCTTCCAACCTTTTACTAACCAATAACCATCCTGATTTTAGATATCTAGTTGTCATACTTTACAACATAAAGGGGTCTTAATGAAATATAGTACACTTTTGGAGAAAATTTCAAAGCCAACCATACATTTCAGAAGATGTCACATGCGATCCCATTATATTAGTCGCAATTATTAGACATGTTCTAGACTTTTTTGACTTAGAGACCAAGGCAACCATCCACATGATATGAGCAAAAAAAAGTAGAACCAAAGGTAAAGGCAACATATGATGAATGAATTTGAATTTAGACATTGTTAGTTTTGTTGTAAGACGATGATTGTATATATATAAAAAGTAAAAAGAGATCTATATATATGGAGATAAAATATGATCGAAATGAAGCACTTCAACTTTAATGTATATTGTCGTTTCGTTTTCATGCTACTTTATCTAATGTTTAAACTCAACTATATTTTCCAAATGCAAAGAAGGTTGTAGTACGTTAATAATCGAACGCAACTATTGATTCTCATATGGAGTAAACTGATATATTGTGCACGATCGATAAACTTTCATTTAATTAACCTTCTTATATGGAGCAACTAATATATCTATATCTATACTTCCTTATTGTTGGGTTATATAACAAATTATCAAATTAAATCACAAAGTGCGCAGCGGAAAATTAATCTATGTAATTAATTAATTAACCAAGAATAGAAACATGTACCTTTAATTTGAAGAAAAATAAAGTAAGAAACTTTATGAGGATTTGAAGTAAATCCCTCTACGTTTGCACACACGACACGCGGATGTACGTATGCTAGTACTTGATCACGAACCGAACAACGTTTGCTTTCTCTCTTTGATTTGTCAAACAACTAAACCGAAAACCTTTGCTTGTTTTGGAGCTCGGCCGAAAAAGAAAAAGAAGAGAAAGAAGAGAAGAAGTGTTGGAGAGGGTTTTTGGTTTTTCCTTTTTATAATATCTCTAAAAACCCTTTTCGTATTTGACATAAACTAGGATTAGATATTATATTGAAAAACAAATTAAATCAATGGATTAAAATCCATTAATAAAACCGGCCCCCCTAATTATAATTAGGAAACTTCTAGAATCTCCTAATTACAAATTAAGTCCTCCTTAACTAACGCCGTTAGCTAGTAACCGTTAGTTTTTAACGACCACTCGTTAATTGAAATCGTGATCATATTAATTAAATACATTAAATATATATTAATATTAAATACATTAAATATATTAATTAATATTAAATACATTTGTGTCGAGACGTGTGACCCCGTAGGCTTAAATCATTTCTGGACATACGTTCATTTCTACGTGATCATATACTTACAGCTCCCACTTGAGCTCGTAATAAATGAAGGTAATAACATTGGTTAGCGTCTAGCAACACGCCAATGCTCCCAGAAATATTTAAGTATAGTTTCCTAAAGTATATTTAAATGGTTGAGTCATTTATTATCTCTTTGTTCAGATACCGTGTTAAACATGAATATGGATCAATGTCATTTCATGATTTAACGATTATGTTTCTCATTCCATAACTAATTAATGATTACCAAATATAATCGAGAACCATCTGGATTTATTTGGGCACGGCCATGCAAACATCTTAATTAGTCCTAATGAGGGGCCCAGTGGTATCATTCTCCAACTATCAGTTGGAGGAACAAATCCTGTATTGACTACACGTGTCAGTCATCATACTTCAATACACTTTCTGAAAATAGCCCTTTATGTACTCCCTTATTCAGGAGAGTTAGAACTATATCAAGTAAGTGCAATCCATACTTGCTGACCTGCTTGTATCTCAAGTCAAATGATCAATAAAGTAACCATTTACGAATTTCACTTAATGACGCTGATCCATAAAGTGATGAATTCGTTAGTGGGGTAGTCCGATATGCATCAACTATGGATATCATGTGAGTTTGGTGGGACCATCCATTATATATTCCAAGAATATAACCAATCGCTCAGATTTGTCTTAGTTTAATTATATTCCCATATAATTAATCGACAATGGATAATTTAGAATATTCATTAAAATATTCAAGGATTAAACATGCAAATATAGGATACAATTAATATTAAATGAAATCAAACATATCAAGTACTTTATTTCATTACAGAAAATATAAATGTTTAACATCCTTTATCCAAATACCGAAACAACAGATTTACATGAAATAACTAGCTAATTTAAGTCCTATGCCCTCGGCATGCCTTTCAAGCTTGGGCCTAGACAAAGCTTTTGTGAAAGGATCAGCTAAGTTAAAATCTGTGTGAACTTTGAGTAATTTGATTTCACCTAGTTCGATCTGCTCATGAACATAGTGATATCGTCTAGCATAATGTCTGGCACCTTTCTGAACTCCGGGTTCGTTGGCAATGATTAATGCACCAGTGTTGTCACAGTACATATTAGTGGGTAAGTCACTCGAGGGGATCACGTCAAGCCCGCTAATGAATTTCCTTATCCAGACTGCTTCCATTGCGGCTTCTGAGGCGGCAATGTACTCAGACTCTGTTGCAGACATGGCAACTGTAGTTTGCTTCTTGCTTTTCCAATCCACAGCACCTACGTTAAGAACGAAGACGAATCCTGACTGAGACTTCGTGTCATCTTTATCAGTTTGAAATCCAGCATCACAGTATCCGGTCACTTTGAGCTCTAGGTCTGGATTTCCTCCATACACCAAAAACATATCTTTAGTAGCCCGTAGGTACTTCAGAATGCTCTTAACTGCAGTCCAGTGACTTTCTCCTGGATTCTGTTGATATCGGCTAACGATGTTTTGCGCGAACGCCACATCGGGTCTAGTGCATCTAACCGCATACATAATAGATCCCACAGCCGAAGCATAAGGAACTCTTTGCATACGCTCCACCTCATTAGGTGTAGTAGCACCCTGTTTGACAGATAAACTAAGTCCTTCTTGCATAGGTGTAAACCCACGCTTAGAATTCTCCATCTTGAATCGTTTCAAGACCTTATCAATATAAGCACTTTGACTTAGTCCAATTAATCGCTTTGATCTATCTCGGTAGATCTTGATTCCAAGAATAAATGCCGCTTCTCCTAAATCTTTCATGGCAAAACACTTTCCAAGATGGGATTTAACATCTTGCAACATTGGAATGTGTTTTCCTATGATCAATATGTCATCAACATACAAGACAAGGAAAGTAACATTACTCCCACTAGCTTTGCGATATACACATGGCTCATCGGGATTTTGAACAAAACCAAACTTTTTGATTTCTTCATCAAACCTCTTGTTCCAACTTCTTGATGCTTGCTTTAGTCCATAAATGGACCTTTGAAGCTTGCATACTTTGTTGGGATGTTTTGGATCAATAAAACCTTCAGGTTGATCCATATTGACTTCTTCATCCAAGTAACCATTTAAGAAAGCAGTCTTAACATCCATTTGCCATATCTCAAAGTCATAGTACGCAGCTATGGCTAAGAGAATCCTAATGGCTCTAATGTCCGCAACTGGAGAAAAGGTCTCATCATAGTCAACTCCAAAACGTTGAGTATAACCTTTCGCCACGAGACGAGCTTTATAGGTGTGTACATTTCCATCCATGTCCGTCTTCTTCTTGAAGATCCACTTACACCAACAGTTTGAGCATTTGGTGGAAGATCAACCAAGCTCCAGACTTGATTGTCTTTCATGGATTTCATTTCCACCTTCATAGCTTCAAGCCATTTTTCAGATTCCGGATCTGATAATGCAGCTTTGAAATTCGGAGGCTCATCGAGATCTCCTAAAACGTTTTCTTCTACCATCAGACATAATCTGTCAGTAGGACGTCTTGTCCTTTCGGACCTACGAAGTGGAATCACTTCATCATCATCGACTTGAGGTTCATCACTTTGAACATTCCCCCCCCCCCAAGTTGATGATTGCTAGGAGCTTCAGAAGGTGACACATCTTCCTCTTGAATCTCATCAAGTTCTACAATCCTCCCACTGTTCTCTGGAACTAATTTCTTTTCAAAGAATTCAGCATATCGAGCAACGCGAACAGTGTTTTTGACGGGATCATAGAAGTCGTAACCCATCGTTTCCTTAGGGTATCCGACAAAGATGCACTTAGTATTTCTGGGTTCAAGTTTGTCAGGCGTATCGCGCTTCACAAGTGCCTCACATCCCCAGACTCTTAAGTAAGACAGATTAGGAACATTTCCATGCCATAATTCATATGGTGTCTTGTCAACCTTCTTGGTTGGAACCATATTGAGAATGCGTACAAAAGCCTCAAGAGCATAATCCCAAAACGAAAATGGGAGAGTCGTAAGGGTCATCATAGATCTCACAATGTCTAGCAAGGTTCGATTTCTCCTTTCAGACACTCCATTATGTTGAGGAGTGTATGGAGGAGTAAGCTGTTGGACAATTCCACATGCTTTTAGATAATCCTTAAACTCTTGGCTTAAGTATTCACCACCTCGATCCGAACGAAGAATCTTGATGGTTTTGCCGAGTTGATTTTCTACTTCATTTTTAAACTCTTTGAATGTTTCAAACACTTCATGTTTATGTTTAAGCAAGTAAACATAACCATAACGACTGAAATCATCCGTAAAAGTTATGAAGTAGCTAGCTCCTTTTCTTGACACATGTCTAAATGGGCCGCAAACATCGGTATGAATGAGTCCAAGAAGATCTTTAGCCCTCTCTGGTTTATTCAGAAAAGGTTTTCTTGTCATTTTGCCGGAAACACATGACTCGCATTTATCAAATGATTCATCATTTAATTATAAAATCCCTTCACGTTGAAGTCTTTCAATGCGATTTTTGCCAATGTGTCCAAGACGACAGTGCCACAGATAAGTAGAGTCCAAGTTAGTCTTGGCTCTTTTGCTAACATTATACATTGAATTATTTGAATCACAACCACGCATATCAATTTCATAAATACCATCACAAGCAATAGCATAAAAATAATGAACATTATTTTTAGAAACTGAAATACCATAATCATTAAAAACATTAATGAATCCGTTGTCTTTCAACAAAGAAACTGAAACTACACCTCTAGTAATAGAAGGTGCATAATAACAATTGTCTAAAACAATAATTAAACCGGAAGGAAGAACTAAATGATATTCTCCAATAGCTTCAACAGGTGCTGGTAGACCATTGCCCACGAACAGCTGCAAAGCTTCGGGCTTCAGCTTCCTGCTTTTCCTAAGTGCCTGTAATTCATTACAGATATGAGTTCTACAGCCAGTGTCATAAACCCATGATTTACGCTTAGTAAAGGAAAATAATTCAATGGTGATGATACCTGAAGTACTAGCAACACTTGCTTGCTTCTTCTTCACATTCAACTCGGCAAGATACTTGGGACAGTTCCTCTTCCAGTGTCCGACTTCATTACAATGATGACAGGTCTGGTCTTTAGCCGGATGCTCTTTCTTAGCCGGAGGGGTTTTCTTTGGTTTGGGGGGATTAGCAGCTTGCTTACCCTTGCCTTTACCATCAAACTTGCCTTTAGCTTGGTGCGATTTCTTAGCTTTCTGGATCCGACCCCCCTTTATCATAAGGACATTTGGCTCATTGGCCTTCTTTGGAATCGTCTTCTCATATTCAATGAGCATAGCATGAAGTTCATTGACGTTTTTTTTCATAGAGTGCATGGTATAGTTTTGCACAAAACCCTCATATTCCTTCGTAAGGGATTTGAGAATCATGCCAACTTTTACCTCTTTATGATAAGCGTACTCCATCGAATCCAATTTGTCAAAAATGCTCTTCATCTTGAGCACATGACTACTAACCGATTTTCCAGATTCAAGTTTCATGTCATGGAGTTCCACGACTAAGTCGAACAGTTCCACTCCAGCTTGTTTTTCATACAAGGATTTAAGTTCTGTGATCATATCATATGGAGTGTAGAGCTCGAATTGTTTTTGAAGCTCGGGAGACATGCTCGCAAGCATCAAACAACAAACTTCATTGAATCTAGTGTACTGAATCCTATATTCAGCTTTTTCAGCTGCTTTGGATTCAGCACTTGGTTCGGTTGGCCATTGCCTTTCAATGACATCCATGCGTTCCTCAACTCTTAGAACAATTCTCAGTTGACGATACCAGTCATTGAAATTTGATCCATTAAGCTTTTCTCTTTCAAACATTTGCCGAAAAGCATTGGTGTTTGTGGAAGGATTCATTGCCATCTACAAAACAGATTAAGTTCAAAAATCAGTATTTTCGATAATAAATCCTTAAGAAATCAATTACCCAATGTTTATCAAATAAACAATTAATTTCATTAAGGCTAGGATCCAATTGACATACAATCATTTCATCAGTTGATCTGCTAGAAATGATCGTACTCAAAAGGTAAGTGACGAGCAGTAATTGCATTTCATGTGCAATTCCTAGTAAGAATGGGACCTACAAATGAAACTTGATTCATCAAGCGATTTGTAGTCATGTTTTGTCCCATCTTTTGCCACGGGTCAAGGTCTCACCGCTTAACTCGCTTTAAGTCGTCCAACCAAGAACGCGCAAATTTGTCCACCACTGTGTACCAGTGAGTGGGATTTGCCATGCAACTGCCATTTCACCACTGTGTACCAGTGAGTAAAACAACAACCACAAGTGTCCTTTTCAAGTTGGATGGCAAATGACTTAAGTTTATTGGGTCAATCAATTTGATATGTGATCAAAAAGTTATGTTTGAAGATTCATGCATATCTTCTAAACATAATGTGTTTATAAAACTCATTTTTATTGCCTTTAAATACAAAAGAGCTCGGTAGCTCCATTTGAACTCACAAAGAAGCGCAAGAGCAAAGGTATGCGATAAACGCGATTTAAAAACCCGCCCTTTTAGGAGGTCAGCGCACTCCGACTTATACCTCTCTTAGAGTTTGTTCAAATGGGTGAGCCGGTGTATCTTTTGATTTTAGGGCACCAATTTTATAAACAAAATCTTATTTCGATATATTTAGTCAAGTTTATTTTTCCAAAACCAATTTTGCACACAATTTTCATAAAAAAGCAAAATTAAATCAATGGATTAAAATCCATTAATAAAACCGGCCCCCCTAATTATAATTAGGAAACTTCTAGAATCTCCTAATTACAAATTAAGTCCTCCTTAACTAACGCCGTTAGCTAGTAACCGTTAGTTTTTAACGACCACTCGTTAATTGAAATCGTGATCATATTAATTAAATACATTAAATATATTAATTAATATTAAATACATTTGTGTCGAGACGTGTGACCCCGTAGGCTTAAATCATTTCTGGACATACGTTCATTTCTACGTGATCATATACTTACACTTATAAACCATTTGACTTCTTTCATTTTTCAAAAAAGAACTTAATCTACCCAAATTACTATTCTTTATTTACTAATTTGAATATCTCCACCTAATATACATATAATACTCTTAATGAAATTATATAAACATACATCCTCTAAGATAAATAATACTCCTTTTAACAATTAAATAATTAAAAGGTACATCATAAACGCATGCAATTATCATATAATAATGCTTAAAGATCAAAACTTGGAATTAGGGTAAATTTTTTTTTTTTTTTTTTTATTTATTCCAGATCTGATTTCGAAAATAATAATAAAAAAAAAAATTATATATTTTTTTTTCATTATTTTATTACAATTAAACAAATTAATTAATAAAATAATCAAAAGAATTACATAAAATTCTAAAAAATATAAAACCCTAATGATCAAGATTTCATATCAATATATCTAAGTAATAATCATGAATAATTTGCATGAAAAATTCATGATTTTTACTTCCTTTTAACAATTAAATAATTAAAAGGTACATCATAAACGCATGCAATTATCATATAATAATGCTTAAAGATCAAAACTTGGAATTAGGGTAAATTTTTTTTTTTTATTTATTCCAGATCTGATTTCGAAAATAATAATAAAAAAATAAAATTATATATTTTTTTTTCATTATTTTATTACAATTAAACAAATTAATTAATAAAATAATCAAAAGAATTACATAAAATTCTAAAAAATATAAAACCCTAACCCCCCTCAAATTTTGATCTTTTTGGTAATTAATCATCACATAGTAGGCTCGTGATACCACTGTTGGGTTATATAACAAATTATCAAATTAAATCAATGGATTAAAATCCATTAATAAAACCGGCCCCCCTAATTATAATTAGGAAACTTCTAGAATCTCCTAATTACAAATTAAGTCCTCCTTAACTAACGCCGTTAGCTAGTAACCGTTAGTTTTTAACGACCACTCGTTAATTGAAATCGTGATCATATTAATTAAATACATTAAATATATTAATTAATATTAAATACATTTGTGTCGAGACGTGTGACCCCGTAGGCTTAAATCATTTCTGGACATACGTTCATTTCTACGTGATCATATACTTACACTTAAACCATTTGCTTCTTTGATTTGTCAAACAACTAAACCGAAAACCTTTGCTTGTTTTGGAGCTCGGCCGAAAAAAGAAGAGAAAGAAGAGAAGAAGTGTTGGAGAGGGTTTTTGGTTTTTCCTTTTTATAATATCTCTAAAAACCCTTTTCGTATTTGACATAAACTAGGATTAGATATTATATTGAAAAACAAATTAAATCAATGGATTAAAATCCATTAATAAAACCGGCCCCCCTAATTATAATTAGGAAACTTCTAGAATCTCCTAATTACAAATTAAGTCCTCCTTAACTAACGCCGTTAGCTAGTAACCGTTAGTTTTTAACGACCACTCGTTAATTGAAATCGTGATCATATTAATTAAATACATTAAATATATTAATTAATATTAAATACATTTGTGTCGAGACGTGTGACCCCGTAGGCTTAAATCATTTCTGGACATACGTTCATTTCTACGTGATCATATACTTACACTTATAAACCATTTGACTTCTTTCATTTTTCAAAAAAGAACTTAATCTACCCAAATTACTATTCTTTATTTACTAATTTGAATATCTCCACCTAATATACATATAATACTCTTAATGAAATTATATAAACATACATCTCTCTTAAGATAAATACACTACTTCCTTTTACATCAATTACTTTTACATTAATAACCACACCGATGCCGCCGCCACCGCCGTCACCACCCATCGTCGTCACCATCACCCGTCGTTGCCGTATCGCACGGGCATGTGAGTAATTAATTAGAATACAAAAAATAATAGTAAAATCACATATACGCTGGACTAACGAACGTAAAGCCCTTCACCTTGCTCCTTCACCCCCTACCTTTTGCGCAAACAATGCAACGGTGTTGACTGCCGAAGTCCGACACATAACACTATCACCTTGATAAGTTTTTTAAAATTTTATTTTACCGACATTTTAATCTACATCTACTTCTAAATTAACTATAATCGCGTATTCATACATTTTTGTAACAATATTAATTCACAAGTTTAAATAAGAGTACAGTATATGAATTTAAAGGCCATTCAAGTCATTTCAGTACTATTGCACAATAAGACATGGGTATATGTTGTAGTACATAAATGCTTGGTATTTGGTTTTTAATACAATTATATATGGTTTTGGAAATATGGAAAATGGTTCTGGAAATTATGGAAAACCATGATATCTTGTACCAAAATATTCTAAGTATTTAGCTTTAAAAAATATTGTGCATGTTAGGGTGATGAACTTGTACAAAACATTTTGTCCTAGGATTCTCACTTGTAAGAAGCTTTTAGGATTTTAATAATATCCATATGTATTATAACCATAGTTGTTAAACTCTTACGATTCACGAGTCGACTCTTACGAGTCGAGTCGATTTACACCAAAAACGAGTCGACTCGTTAGGTGACTCGTTTTTGTCCAGACTCTTACGAGTCGCTGTGCGAACTTGGACCGAGTCACGAGTCGCAACCTTATAATTGTTGAAGTTTGATACTTTGGTTATATATGCTATATATTATATTTATTGGTACATTATTTTGTGTGTAATTTATGTAGTTTTGATCTTTTTATTGCGAATTTGAAGATAAATTATAAGTTTATGACTCAAATTTATTGAATATGTAATATTTTGATAAATCTATTAAAACAATGAACTTAGATTTTGTTTATAAAGACGTCACATACATAAAAATATGTTATATTATGTAGTATTTAAAAATGTCCTGACTCTTACGAGTCGAGTCACGTTTCGAGTCACGAGTCAAAAATCATGTTTTCGAGTCGAGTCAAAAGTTACGAGTCGACGACTATGGTTATAACCACAAAAATTGATTGGTATATATGCTTTTTCTAATACAAATTGCCCATAGATGATCAAACAAACTTCAACAATATCAATCCATTACTTTTTCTTTTTGTAACAAAGAAAGAAATACATTGGAAAGAAAGATCACCAGGGTGTTTGAAGCTATACATATTACATTCTAGTATTCTACTGCCTAAACCAAATTCTGAAATAAGCCATTTTTGTTAAGTATATACTGATTGTAGTACAATATATATAGTATAGGTATTATAGATATGCTTAGTTCCATATCTGAGTCATAATGTTCAAAAATTGCTTTAATGAATGAAATACGTCACAACTTGTTTTTATGACTTTTTAGTCTCCATGTGAGTCTTTTTGTTTTGTGTAGTTCTTTTAACATAGGTTTCCAATCCGTTTTACGAGTTGACTAATTCCAAGAAGACTCTCGTACGTATTACAAATAGCCCAGAGTCGGCGGGGTTGAAACTCTTTAATCACGAAGGTAGGATTCAAAATGGATTCCATGTTCACCCGCCCCAATGTCTATCATATATATATTGTTAGGATTTAAACAATTTGTTACACACAAATAACACGAGTACGTAACGGAAATAATTATGCAAAATAAATATTAACAAAGTTAGTAAATGTGTACTTTTAGCAAATCTTCAATAAACTATATAAAACTATAGTTTAGGTTTAAAGTAAAACCCCTCTACGATCGCACACACGACACCACGATGTATGTATGCTAGTACCGATCACGAATCTCACAACCCTTTGTGCTTCCCTTTGATGTAGTCGAACAAGGAAAACCGAAACCCTTTTGGGTTTTGGTTCGGCCGAAAAGAGAGGAGAGAAAGAGAGATATTTGTTAGGGTTTTTACCTTTCAATTGTCTTACAAATAATAACCCTTAACCCTCTTTATATAGGGTTAATATTAGGGTTTACTTAACTTGGTAAACAAGCTAATATTAGGGTTAAAAACCCCTTTGTAAAACCGGCCCCCTATATGTATAATTAGGAAACATCCCTAATTCCTAATTTTCATTTAAGTCCATCTCTTTCGAAACCTTTAATTAATAAACGTATATTTTAACATTTATCAAACGTTTATTTAATTACTTCGTGAACATATTAATTAATATACTACATTAACATATTAATTAATTACATAATGTATTGTGTCAAAACGTGTGACCCCGTAGGCTTAAACATTTTCGGGACATGCGTTTATTTTACGTGATCATATTTCAACATATATCACGTCACATAAGTTAAATATATGTTAATTTAAATTTAAATGGTAGATCGGCAGCAGTTTTTACCCAAACTAGATGTATGCCAGCACGACGTGGCGACAATGGTGGTGAAGGTGGCGATGTAGTGGTGGCGGCGGCGGCGGAGGCGGATGTGTGGTCATAAATATAAAAGTAATTGATGTAAAAAGGGCTAGTGTAGTTATTTTAAAAATTGAGGGATCTATATTGTAACATATTTTACTAAAGATAGTTTAGGTAAATCATAAATGTGAGCGTGAGTGAAAAAATATATTCATTTTTTATTATACTAGCACGGTACCCGCGCAATGCGACGGTATTCGTGGCCGCGACGGTGTGGTGGTGGGGGACGACTGTTGGTGGTAGAGGCGACGTCGAGTAGTGTAGATATTTGATGTAAAAGTAATTGATGTAAATGGTTAATGAAGATATTTTAAAAGATAAAGAACTAATAGTGTAATATAATCATTAAGGGTATTTTAGACATTTTCTACATGTAAGTTTCAACAGGGGCTATTTTTTTTTATAATATAGTATAGATATAGGAGTAAATTACATTTTTCGTCCCTGAAGTTGACACGTTTTTCACTTTTGATCCCTTAAGTGAAAAAATTACAATTTTGACCTTAAACTTGGCAGATTTTTTCAATCGTAGTCCTTTTGCAACACGGTGTTAAAAATGGCCGTTAACGTCCACACGTGCAAAACACGTGAGGGCATTAATGTCTTTTCACCTATACATTTGAGGGACTGAAAGTGCAAAACGTACCAACTTCAGGGACGAAAATTACAATTTACTCTATTAATTATCATCATCTTCATCAAATCATCATCATCACCATATAACGCAGATTGCAAATCATCACCATATAACCCAGATTGCAAATGTAATTTACTCTTAAATTACAACCCATATAATCTTTGGCTTTATTTTGTACATTTTAAGGAAAATGGAGATAAAATCATAAAAATATAGCCCGATTTGACCCATTTTAAGGAAAATGGAACCACCTCTAATGCAAGCAGGCCCCTTCTAACATAAGCAATAAAACACTCAGCAGAAAAACTTGTAAATTTTTGTTTACCTCGAGTAAAGGTGCATTTTCAGGATCATCCAACTTCCTCAAAGGTCCATCATTTACAGTGAATTTGTTTCTCCAAAAAAAAATGTTGGCAGAAAAGATGAAGAACAATGGATGCCGGAAAAAGTGATTTGCAGAATACGGCCTCAAACACGGTGGCCGGAAAACCGTTTTTCGCCGGAAAACGTAAAATCTCGATTACTTTCTCAATTCTTTGAATTAGAGCTCGAAATTAGTGCCAAAACACTCTAAATCAAATTCCGAACAAATCCTGACCAGAAATTAATCCGATTGACTCTTGCCGGAAAATTCTCAATCTCGCCGGAAAAATTAAAGTGGCGATATCTTTGTTGTTTCTTCGAGTTAAGACTTGAAATCACCACCAATCGACTCAACACTTGATCCCGCACAAAACCTGACCAATGGTTTTCTGATTTAAAGATTGCCGGAAAACTGGAGAAGTCGCCGGAAAACTCAACCGTCAACAAAACTTGAGCAATCGGAGAATTAAAAACATGAACGTCATCAGAATTGTACCGTGAACAAAACCTTGTGATTTTCAAATTGATTCAACGCCAAACAGCCACGAATTTGAAGAAAGAAGTTTAAGAAACTTTTGTATGTATGCGTGTGTATGTATGCGTCTGTATGTATGTATGTGTGTGTTTATATTGATAAAAAAAGGGGCAGATATTTTTAGCCATGGAAAGCAATTAGGGTTTTGGTGATTAGAAAGGGGGAAGATGTGTGTGTATGTATGTATGCGTCTGTATGTATGTGTGAAGACGGAACTGCCCTCACGTGTGACGCACGAGCGAGCGTTAACGGCCTTTTTTTAACACCGTGTGGTCAAAGGACGTCGATTGAAAAAAACTGCCAACTTTAAGGTCAAAATTGTAATTTTTTCACTTTAGGGATCAAAAGTGCAAAACGTGCCAACTTCAGGGACGAAAAGTGTAATTTACTATAATATAGATATAGTGTTCTCATTTTCTATAATATATTCAATTTTAAAGTATATAACCATGGATAGGAAATAATATATTTAGTAAATTACACTTTTCGTCCCTAAACTTGACACGTTTTTCACTTTTCGTCCCTAAAGTTTAAAAATTACAATTTTGACCTTAAACTTGGCAGAATTTTGCAATCGACGTCCTTTGGCCATACGGCGTTAAGTTTCAGCCGTTAAGTCCCACACGTGCAAAACACGTGAGGGACTAAAAGTGCAAAAGGTGATTAGTTCAGGGACGAAAACTGAAATTTACATTATATATTGTCATCATCTTCATCTTCTCCGGCTGAGTGGCCGGAAAATTCGCCGAAAAACTTAAAATGCCGATATCTCACTCGTTTCTTCGAATTAGACCACGAAACCACCACCAAACTTCTCAAAATTAATTTCCGCATGAATCCTAACCAAAAGATTTCAGATTCAACACTTGCCGGAAAACTCAAAATCTCGCCGGAAAACGAACTGCCGACCAAACTCAACGAAATGAAGAAATCATCACATCAACATGCTCAGAATTCTATCGCGAATAAAACCTTGTGATTTCCAGATCGGTTTTTGTGACCACGGTATTTTGAGTTTTCCGGCAAGTGTTGAATCTGAAATCTTTTGGTTAGGATTCGTGCGGAAATTAATTTTGAGAAGTTTGGTGGTGGTTTCGTGGTCTAATTCGAAGAAACGAGTGAGATATCGGCATTTTAAGTTTTCCGGCGAATTTTCCGGCCACTCAGC
Source organism: Erigeron breviscapus (assembly GCA_034093135.1). Lineage (NCBI taxonomy): Eukaryota > Viridiplantae > Streptophyta > Magnoliopsida > Asterales > Asteraceae > Erigeron > Erigeron breviscapus. The sequence continues at coordinate 12,979,991 of CM067175.1, read as the reverse complement.
CGGAGAAGACGAAGATGATGACAATATATAATGTAAATTTCAGTTTTCGTCCCTGAACTAGTCACCTTTTGCACTTTTAGTCCCTCACGTGTTTTGCACGTGTGGGACTTAACGGCTGAAACTTAACGTCGTATGGCCAAAGGACGTTGATTGCAAAATTCTGCCAAGTTTAAGGTCAAAATTGTAATTTTTAAACTTTAGGGACGAAAAGTGAAAAACGTGCCAAGTTTAGGGACGAAAAGTGTAATTTACTCTAATATATATGTAAGCGATTAACATGGAAAAACATAAAAACAGTAATGAAAATGTAAGGTTGTGGCTTGATCCTCGGCTTTCTGTTAGAACAAAACATAAAAAAATTAAAACAATCAACTAATGATATTCCTCACTTTTCCCTCCTCAAATTTTCTGACGAAAAATAAAATAAAATGTATGTTATTCTTTCTACCATTGTTATGATTGATATAATGCTTAAATTTTATCTATCATGACCATTTTTATGATGGATTGAATTCTTGTTATGATTTCAGGTTATTTGTTTTTTTGGAATGATTTGAGACCTATCGAATGCATATTTGGACTAAATTGAATGATGCCTAATTCGAAAAACATTAGTTCTGATTCGAAAAATAATAATCCTGCCTCTAAGAACAACACAAGTGATACGAAAAATAACAATGCTGATCAGAAACACAACAATGCTGATTTGACGAAAAGTAATTCTGGTTCCACAAAAGACAATCATGATTCGAAAAACAACAATGATTTGAAAACCAATGCTGATGTTCCTCCGTCTCAGGTTTTCATTTTGAGTTCGTCATACATCTTGTTATTATGTTATTATATGATAATGCAACCTCTATGTTATAGGAAATGACCAAAGGAAGAATTGTGTTTTAGATTGATATCTATGGATGAATTTTTTTGTTTGTTGATAAGTTGTTAAATTTGTTGTAGGGAGATGGCGGTGTTTCTAATTTGGCACCTACGTCTGGTGCAACGCAATCCTTGGAGAGGCAAGGTTCTCGTAATGGCAACAAGGTTTATTCAAAAAAATTCTTGATAGTTCCAATATGATTATTACTTACATATTTTGCATTCGATTTTAGGAGTATGTACTACTTAAATAAAACTGCAAGATCGATTTTAATTTATAGGGCAACACTGGTCATTGTATGGCATGTTTACTTATTAACCGTTTCATATAGATTTTATAAGAACGTTGAAGTTGAATACCGGCCTAGTTGATGACTTTTGGAAGAAAATATTGAGAATTAAGCAGACAAAAATTGGCGTATTATACATTTAAACGATAGTTAATATGATTATTAGACTATGTCCTAAGTCAAGTGTTGTTTACCGTGAAGATGATAGTATGGCTTATACGATGCTTTAGTACTGGAAAACAGTATAAATTGGACCATAAATTTGCTTGCTATTTAGGACCTTATCTCAGAAATGTACATGATATAGTTACTTTCTCTCTTTCTTTCGGTTTGTGGCTTTCTGCAATCGATATCCTCTTTTAGACATCACTTCATAGCATTAGCAAAACGAACTTCAGGCATTTAAAGTTGATAATTTGCAGGTTTACAAAAGCGGACCACTGTTTCTGTCATCAAAAGGTGAATACTCTTCATTAATCAGTGCTAACAATTTTTTTTCTTGATGGTATTCTCATATGGGAAATATCTTAATCATTGCATGCTTATAAACTTTCATTAGAGCCATAACGATGAGATAACACATGGCCTATGAAAGTTGTTATATTATTTCAAAGAAACACTAACTGTATTTCTGTATTCTTCATGTATACCGGGCACTTCTTGTTTATCACAGAACATTCTTTATTCATACACTTTTAACACCTGAAAGTGATTGAGATATGCATAATTTAAAAGAAGCACACACGTCTTGTTTCTGCCATTTCTTAAGTCTCTAAGTTACACTTATGTAGGAATTGGCTGGACCTCGTGGAAGAAAAGATGGTTCATTTTGACGGACACTTCATTGGTCTTCTTCCGAAGTGACCCAGTAAGTTGCTTAATTTATAGGGAAGTCTTTTAGATGTTAATGGTGAAACTTTTCACAAAATTCAACTGTAACTCTAATTTTCGATTCTTTAAGATGTTAATGGTTCATGAATACATTATTCTTCTCGATACAGAATGCTAGTTCTGAAAAGGGAGGAGAGGCAAATCTAACCCTTGGTGGCATAGACCTCAACAGCTCAGGCAGGTAGGCTTGCTTTCTAGTTTCTATGTCTGTCCATTCTGAACGATCTTTGAACGATAAGCATCATTATATCTTGCTTTTCTCTGCCAAGTAGTGATATTTTTATGTAAAATTTCAGTGTGGTTGTGAAAGCAGATAAAAAACTTTTGACGGTACTATTTCCAGATGGCCGTGATGGGAGATCATTCACTCTTAAGGTGTGTTTCTCTATATACCATACTGACACACGTTGTGAACTCTTGACCTTATCGCTCTCTAACATTATTTTCTGTACATACTGATGCTTACTGGTTATAAATATTGTTATAGGCTGAAACTTCAGAGGATTTATTTGAGTGGAAGACTGCATTGGAGGAAGCTTTGGAAAATGCTCCAACTGCTGGCACAGGGGTGGGACAAACTGGGATATCGAAAAACGAGAAGGGTGAGATCGCTGATGGTTCTCACGAGCAGTGTAAGCCTCTTTCCATTATTGTTGTATGTCCACAAAGTGTGTTAAGTGTGTTACATTCATTATTAATGTATGTGTTTCTATGTCATTTACGTTTTTATTTACTGAACCTGTCCAAAAACTTATTTCTTTTGATTGTTTGTTTTATTCAGCAATAAAAGACCGTTCGTCACCAAAATCTCTTGTCCTTGGTCGGCCAGTTTTACTTGCATTGGAAGATATAGATGGGACTCCATCATTCTTGGAGAAAGCCCTTAGATACGTAGAAGATCATGGTAAGGTTCTGTGAACTCTCTATGTAAGAGTTCATTGTTCACCGGTTTAATTTTCCTAAACCTTCCATCTTTCAAGTGTTCTTATAGTGAACATTAAAATTCATCATGCAATTATTTTAAACATGACATGGAGATACATGATCATTAGTAGAGTTAATAAGTAGTCTATTTGATAAAGTTTTGCAGTCTCTATTGATTAACCCTTGTAAAACTTATTTAATTCCACATTTATGCTTTAGGACTGATGAAATGACAGTAATTTTCCAGGAATTAAAGTTGAAGGAATTTTGCGGCAGGCTGCAGATGTAGAACTTGTTGAGCGTCGAATTAGAGATTATGAACAGGGTAGGTAATTTTGTACATATAGACATACGTCGCGCACACACACAAATCTATAGATCTATTCAAAATGGAGCACTATGATTTATGATTTCTGGATGTTTTGGAAGTTCTAATTAGAACTTTTATATGGTTTGGTATACAGGGAAAACTGAGTTCACAGAAGAGGAGGATGGACATGTTATTGGAGACTGTATCAAGGTACATGTGAACACTGAATATGCGTTGTGTTGGCCGACTTTTATTCAATTCTTGATTCTTGATATCTGACTTTTCCGTGTTCACCATATTGTTTCAGTATGTTCTCCGCGAATTACCATCATCTCCAGTTCCGGCATCTTGCTGCAAAGCTTTACTACAAGCATATCGTACGTTTGTTTTAGTGTTTGTACAATATTGAATGCACATACATTATTACTATGAAAGAAACTTTTATCATTGACTTGTGCATCTTTTTAAAGAATCACAGGAGTTTACTGAAGCAACGTAACATGTAATTATATCAAAAACTATATTTATATAAATCACACACACAGTCCATCCTCGTCAACCAGCTACATTAGACTGATTGTGATGCTGTAACCTTAGGCAAAGACTCAAACCACATAACCAAAGTCAGATTGAGTTCTCTGTTGTTTATTGTCAAACTCGAATATTTTGCTTCACTTTACTATTAACTTGAATCCTATCATCTTATTGTGAGTAAATTGTCTTTTTAGCATGTGTTTAATGTTGTTTTAACTTATATAAAACAATATTAAATCAAACAGGTAAATTTATAAAATTGCTTTATTCCAATATATGATTTCTTACAGAAACCTCAAACCATAAAGTTCTCAACATAAATTTGATATATGTTCTATAAGGGTGTCTATTTAATCCTTATGATATCTAAGTGCATAATAACATTTCCAAACATTATTCATGATCTTTGAATTTATATTTGATGTGTGTTCTGCATTAATGAAAAACTTTATTTAGGAACTGATCGGGGCTCAAGAGTTAACAATATGCGTGCAGCTATATGCGATACCTTTCCAGAACCAAATCGACGTTTATTGCAAAGGTAGTTGATAACATCACCAAGTTTCTATATTCCAATCTCTTCTGCTAAGAAATGGAATTCTTTGGCCTAGTTCAATATAAGTAAGCCAAGTGACTTGTCCGGTGCAAGTGGTTGGGTTGCTTCGGGCTGTGAAAATTATGCAAGGATAGACATGGGGAGAACACCGATACATTTAGCAAATCAAGATAGTCGTATTTGTTGGAAGTTTATCATGATGGGCCAATAAAGGAAAGGGAAGTAACGAGTCAACCCGATCCAACCCACCTGTTTTGAATCATATGCCCATTTTGACCCGTATTGACTTTAAACCGCTATCCAACCTGGCCATTGTGTCACCTCTACCTCTTATAGTTCCAATTTTGACTTCTGTCCATCCAGTCTCTTTACATTTCATTGTTTAATACTCTCACTCATATTCATTTGTTTCCTGATGTCTACAGAATTTTGATGACAATGGAAGCTGTTGCAGAGAACAAGGAGGTGAATCGAATGAGTGTATCCGCTGTTGCTGCTTGTATGTCACCGCTTCTTCTTCGGCCCCTTTTGGCTGGTGAAGTTGAGCTAGAGAACGAGTTCAATATGGGTGGTGATGGATCTGCCCAACTTATGCAAGCAGCTGCAGCAGCTAATCATGCTCAGGCAATCATCATCACTTTGCTAGAGGAATATGATAATATATTTGGGGTACGCATAGAAAAATCCTTATTCTAACAATTTTTAGACAGTGAAATACAGTGATTACTCCTGTTTACATAATCACCATGCTAAATTTACTCGGTTTTTAGACAAGTTGTCATATTATCGATTTATAACTGAATTATACAATTATTTGCAGGAAGGGGACATGTTATCTGATCTATACTCTGACTCAGACGAGAGTGGAAGTGAGAGTGAAGAGCTTAGCGATGACGATGCCTCTGAAGATGAAGATGGTGATTATTCATCTGAAGGCTCCCGTGATTCTGAACATGCATCAAATAGCAGTGAGGATGAGAGAAACAGACATCGTCATGACAACAAGGTTACCATTAGTATTTATATATGTAGAGACATAGTATAATGTGTACATGCGATCACAGAAATACATATACATTAGGTGACCTTGTAGTTTTTGCTTCTGTCTTATATTAGTATTTTCTTGAGTGCAGGCAAAGAAGAAAATGCCCATTGACAATGTGGACATGATAGCTGAAGAAAGGTAAATGACTATCCATTCACCTGTATATATAATTAACACACGAGTACTTTATGGGCGTATACAGCTTCAGCCTTCAAGTATAAGTTTGGAAGTTAACATTTTGATAAATGGCTGTCCTTAAAATTATGCGACTTTTTCTGAAATTGGAAGTATGCTTTTGTTAGCAAGAAAGTAAGACGACTTAGTATTTAGTACGAAATTTTATTTAACTAGCTAAATTTTGAATAAAATCGTTGTATTCACTTCATCATTCTATGGAAACAATTTCACAGTTATTCACTTCATATGTCTTTAGTTATTGATCTTTACCCAATGTTGTCAGGGATGAAATCTTCAGGCTTGAGAACCTCAAAACTGATTTGATGAAGAAAATTGAAGCTGAGGTAAGAAACTTGGTGTCCTTTTCAATGAACTGTTGGTAAATGCTAATTTTCATGAATATAAACTCATTCTGACTACAGGCAAGGCATAATTCAATTCTGAAAGAGGAGCTGTTGAGTAAAAGGGATGCTTTAGGGGACCGTCATCTTGCTCTTGAGCAAGAGGTATGTATCATATGATAGATTGCATTAGAGTAGCCATTTTATACCTTTTACCTACAAACAGGTTTACTACGATTGTATTTATCTCTAACAGTTAACATGAAATGAGTCAAATGGATTGAAAGTGACTAGAATCCAACTCGATCTGTTATCCTGACTGTTTTGGCACTTTACTATATGAAACATCTAACTTGATAAAGCATATCAATCCTTATAGTCACATGGGATAAAATTAATATGCATGCAGGTAGCAACATTAAAGGAACAGTTGAAGAGGGAGAGAGAACTGAGGAAAGTACTTGAGGCAGGACTTATGATGTCAAAGAAGATCTTGCCCGTGCCAGGATCCATTGATGAAAAGGTATGTTACTGATTAGAGGAGGCAATTTATATGCATTTACTTATAGATGGGTCACTTTGGGTTCCTTTTTTAAAAATCTATTATTATCTTAAACGGTTATATGTTACAGGAGATTGGTAAAATAGGTTGAATGGGACGAACATTGAGCATAGTCTGACTTTAATGCATACAACCTCCTAAATCGTTTTTAATAAATTTACATTATTATAATATTGTATATATAGTTATAATTAGCACTCGACCCATCCATTTTGCCACCTCTATTTACAATGTTCATTGATGCTCTCTTGTTCATGAGTGTTGGCTAATGTAAAATTATAACTTCTTGATGTTCTACAGACCAAGGCAGATCTAGAGGACATTGCCAAAGCAGAGGCTGAAGTCATCAGTATACAACAAAAACTAGATGATCTTGAAGTACACCTTAACCATGGAAAAGTGTAAGCTTAGTTTCTGAGTTTCTTCCTATCACTCGTTAGGTCCGTTCTTCTATGTTTTTTTATGTCAAAAAGTGGACATCCATATTTCTTATGTGCTTTTGCGCAATGTTTTTATTGCGATGAATGTTTTTAGTTACCTATGAATGAAGTTTTTAACAAATGTCTCCTTTTGTATGAATGTTTCTTTTTTTTGTATATTTAACTATGTATTCTTTTTGGTGTTCCGTGTGTGCAGGAAAGATAAGGAGATGGATCGAGAAGCTTCACATAAGAGTAAGGTATAATACTAGAATCATGGTTTATAATCCTGGCGTGTTCTTGATACATGTAATTTGCTTTTATATTCACTATCTACCTTCATTCTCTGATTTGAAAGATTAAGATATAACACCAGCTTGTACATGTCATTCATTTGAAAGATTGAGATATAATAATGTCAACGTAGCAGCCATATTTTGGCTGAATTTGTAGCAAAGGTTGATAACCGGCAACCCAAAGCGGCCCAAAATTGGTATTCAATCCACAATGTCGGGGCATACTTGACTCACTCAGCGGTTGTGGCTATGGGAGTGTCTAGAGTTAAACCTGAGACCTTGTGCTAATTGTGTCAAAGATTCCCCCACCCATTACTGACTTAGCTACCCGCCATTGGCATATTTTGGCTGAATTATCTTAAGATATGAATCGTAAAGACCCACAATCACATCCTCGTTTCAACTCACATGATATAAGATAAAGTCTAAATGGGAAAACGAGATGGTGAAGCAAATCGATTGTTTTTTTTACAGTTAGGCTGGATTATTTTTTTACTGGAACACATAATGAACCAATGAACAAGCCTTGTGCTGACCACCCTTTTGGATCTTAAGACTTTCAGTTATTCAAAAGGGGCGGGTTGGGCAAGTTGTGTAGTTGGCGGTTGGCCTATATAGGTCAAGTTTTAATATGGGTCTAAATTGGTTGGGTTGGTAGGTTGACCACAAAACACTTTTTCATGCATTTTCCTTTTGTTTTTAGTTTTAACTTGGGTCTGACTTAATGTGCTACCTTAACTAGATCATATCTCTGAATGATCATTTTGTTGTTTGTTACAGGATAAAAAGGAGCATCAGGACAAACAACCATTCCACTCTTTTTCTAGTAGAAAGCATCTAAACCATCAATCGGATTCAACACGCAAAGGAGAATCAAGTATGAGCAAGTCTTCTTCAACCACTGACAAAAGATCTAACTCAAGGGGTGAGGTACACATATACTTATGATTTTCATTTTCTTTTAATATTCCATTTTGTTTCACTAAAGTTAATCCCTTGAATTGAAGCCAAACATAAGCATCTAGAGCCAAGTTAATCAATTAACATAAAATATAGCGATGTAAGATGATGCACGACAGTAAATAATACACTTCATGTGGCTTTCGACCCATTTGATGTGTTTTCTTTTACCTACTATTATGATTTGCTCATAGAAGATAAAACATATCCCGGATTGACCCATTTATGAGTAAGTGGGCAGAAATTTCCCCCTCTAATTTCTTTGTCGAGATCATGATCTAACTTGTACTTATGTGGCAGGCAACTAATACAAATTCAGCGTTGTCAAAAATAACAAACAGACTCAACTTCTTGAAAGAAAAGCGTAACCAAATGACAAATGAGATGGAGACTGTAGATAATAAAGGTCAATCATCTCAAAAGCACGATAACCAATCACTTGACGAGTCTGACAACCAATCATCAGTAGATAGTTCATCCCAACATCCAGGATCATTTAAAAATAAGCCAGATAACCAATCACTTCTGTCCCATACAGATAATTAGGTACAGGTTTTAAACATCGAAATACATGAAGATGATTAGAAACACCCACAATGTATACTCCAAAACGGAACCTTTTTCGTTGCGTTTATGAAGTTTCCTTGGTAAGGAAACCATGATTTAAGGTGTGTCTGAAGTTGGCTGCAACTTGCAGCCTCAATGGAAAAACGTGACATGGAAATGGTTCGTACGAGCTTTTAAATTTCTTCATCTGCAGTTGTTAAGCCTCCCGGATGTGATTGTAGGAATTCTTCTTGTAATTATTAGTGTTTTTCTTTGTAGGTGCAAAAACATTTTGTTATTGGTGTGGCTCTGCTATTCTTTCCTGTTGTAGTGTTGATTGTATGCCTGAACTTGAACTTCTATATGTGTTTTTTTTTTCTTTCATTTTTTAGATTTGAATGCTTGTTTGCTTGGCAATGATGATTTGATAAATAACTAAAGTTCATACAAACATAACTTCAATATATTGGAATACTCATTTAACATAGCTAAACATATTATATACTCATATAATGTGTACACACTGTTTTTTATTTATTTTCTGCAAGGCAATGTTAACAACATTGGTGTACAAGTACAACTCAATCACAACAATTTCTTAATTGTGATGCAACAAACTTTAAAAGTACGTTACGCAACAAATTTAGATTATGACGCATGATGTAACAATTTTTATAACTATTATGCACCATGTTCATATACTTTTTGTATTATTAGTTTAAGAAATATAATAATGCACCAGCAAGGCCGGCAAGTGAATTCTTAGGTCCGTGTTCAAGATCAAAAAGGGATCCATATAATGAAATATTTATATATCAAGGTTCCTGTAATTTTTTAGGTTTCTAAAATAACATTTCATTCCGAACATATGTATATTGGGGTGTGGTAGTAACATAATAAGTTAATGGATCCCAAAAATATTTTTAGAAGTCGTAGTTCTTTGATTTATACATTATCTCAAATATGGTTGTTTACTTACGTTTACTTTGAACAATTAATCAAAACTATAAGTATTGCTTGTATCATATCATATCAAATCAAGTGGAACATATAATCTTACGTCTTATCTATATAAATATTAACTAGCACGTTACCCGCGCAATACGGCGGTGGTCGTGGCGGCGACGAAGTGGTGGTGGGGTGACTGTTGGTGGTAGATGAGGCGTAAAGTGGTGTAGATAATTGATGTAAAGGGTTAATAGGGATAATTTAAAAGATAAAAGATTGATAGTGTAATTTAACATTAATGTTAAGGGGGTAGTGTAAGTGAAATATTTTAAGGGGTGCTAAGTGAAAATATTACATATTTTTCAACATTTCCAAAAATAAAGTGTTATTCTTTTTATAATATACAAGCACGGTACTCGCGCAATGCGGCGGTGTTCGTGGCGGCGACGGTATGGTGCTGAGGACGACTGTTGGTGAGGCGGCGTCGAGTGATGTAGATAATTGATGTAAAAGTAATTGATGTAAATGGTTAATGGATATATTTTAAAGAGAAAATTACACTTTTGGTACCTCAAGTTGTCAATTTTTTCACTTATAGTCTCTAAGTGAAGAAATTACAGTTTTCATACCTCAAGTTGGCTATTTTTTTCAGTTTTGGTACCACGCACAAACTCCGTTTATTTTTTCCGTTAACGCTCTCACGTGATGAACACGTGAGGGGTATTTTAGTCTTTTGACCACCCCTCTTTTTGAGAAAATTACACTTTTGGTACCTCAAGTTGTCAATTTTTTCACTTTTGGTACCTCAAGTAGACAACATATTTTTATTACACTCTCCAATTTTCATCTCACACATTAGCATCTATCAAACAACACACACTCAAAAATCAACACACATGATTTTTTTATTTGTTGGTGGTGTAATTACGGGTGATGGTGGAGGAACGGAATGCATTGGTAGATCGATGGCCGGAAAAAACTCATGTCGCTGGAAAACGCACCCACCATCGATCTCTTTTCTTTATACTATTGAAAACCCTCTCACCCCTAAATTATCGTCTTCTTCGATCGGAATATGCTACAAACGAAACTTGATCGGGATCTGCTACAAACGAGATCTGAACGGAATCTGCTACAGGTGAATATATTTGCTACAAACGAGATTAGATCGGAATCTCTAACTAAGGTGGTAGTCGTGGTGCCTGTGGTGAAGGAGATAGCCGGCAACCCTTTCTGGTGGTGTATGATTTATATAAGAGATCTGAATCTATTATGCATGTTTATGTATTGGATTTGGTATGGTATAGAGATATAGATATACATGGATATATGGATAATCTGATATGGATATATAGATATATTCCGCTCGAAAAGAGGAATATATATCTATATATTGACAACTTGAGGTACCAAATAATAAGCAGCTCACTTCACTTAGAGACTATAAGTGAAAAAAATGACAACTTGAGGTACCAAAAGTGTAATTTTCTCAAAAAAAAGGGTGGTCAAAAGACTAAAATACCCCTCACATGTTCGTCACGTGAGAGCGTTAACGGAAAAAATAAACGGAGTCTGCGCATGGTACTAAAACTGGAAAAAGAACCAACTTGAGGTATGAAAACTGTAATTTCTTCACTTAGAGACTATAAGTGAAAAAACTGACAACTTGAGGTACCAAAAGTGTAATTTTCTCTATTTTAAAAGATAAAAGACTGATTGTGTAATATAATCATTAAAGGTATTTTAGACATTTTCCCCCATGTAACTTTCAGCATGGGGGTATTCTTTTTATAATATAGTATAGATATAGGGTTAATGGAGATAAAAGACTTATTGATGTAAAATCTTGACCCTTGAATTAAAATAAAGGGTTAAGGTTAAAAGATGATCTTTTAATCTTAAAACTTGATTTTAAATCAAAAGTCAATATTGTTCTAACTTGACCCCTTAAGTTATAACTTGAGAGGATCTCCACCCGATATAGGTATAGATATTGACTTAATTAACGATCATGACTTTACATGACTTTAGTTGTACACTTGTGAATTGTGATGAAATGCGACACTAGAAATGTAAAGAAACACATCCAAAGTCAAATGGGCCTTTAAAGCTTTCACAAAAGGCAAAACTTTGCTTATTTGACCCTAGCCCCCTTACCAGTACGTCAACCATTCATTGAATTAGTTTAATCATAGCATCGATGAGAAAAAAAGATTAGGCTAATTGCTGTTAAAAAAAATGATTAGGCTAAGAATATCCACTTACTTTTGTATTCGTTTCGTTTTTCTTTTCTTTTTTGTTTATAACAAGTAATGATTTTATTTTTTTTAAAAAAAATAAATAAAAAGTTAGAAGTGATTCAAATTACATTACAACTCATCACATAATGATAAAACTAGTCTTCAGTCCCGTCCGATGGACGGGTAGAGTCAAAACATATGTCTTATAGTTTCAATATGTTTTGTGATTCTATGATAAATTATATAATTTCGCCTAACTAAATAAATTGATAACATATAAACAATTATATAATAGCATGTTCAAAGATATTCGATATCACCATACACTGATAAAAAAAATATTACCTGAAAAACAAAAGAAAAAAAATAAATCAAACAAAATATAATCAATCAATAATATAAAGAAAAACTTTGGAAAGAAAAAAAAAAAATAAAAAAAATCATACGTATGTAATAATTTACATTTAATCAAACGATATATGTGTCTCTAAAAAAAATCAAGTATTATGTATAATTTGAACTTCTAGCTAAAAGCAAATGCTAAATTAAAATCACATAAATAACTAAATTATCAGTTTTGTTTATACTAAATAAACAAATCAGATTGATAAATAAATTATCATCTTGAAAAAAACCTTATACGATTATACATGAAAAAATGTCACTTTTAAACAGATATAATACAATGAATATTAAAAATTTAAAACACAATCAAAATATACATAATAATAAACCATACTGAATTAAAACCATAATCGTTTTTGAGCCGATTTTACTTTTCATAATTTATAGTTTTTTACGAAAAAATTGATTAGAATATTTAGATATTATATATTACTAAAATTTGAAAAAAATTCATATATTCTAATGAATTTGTTTTAGTAAATTTATACAAAAATAATATTGATAGTGATTTTATGGATAAAACAAAAAAGAAACTAAACGATAAAAAAATAGTTTTAGTGAGTATAAATTGTAATAGATTAGACTTTAGATAATCTGTTAAAAATAAGGTTTATTTTTAAAAAGATAAAGATGGATATAGAAAGAAAAAAAAGATAAAAAAAAAGAGTAAAAGAGAGAGGAGAGAAAATATAATTTCAAGGGTTTTAAGGGATGTCAAGTGTACCCCAAGTCCAACTCTTTTTTTAGTTATAGGATAGATACTTCATGAAAATATATACATCACGCAGTTATATTATACGTTTGTGTGAAACATATATTTTTTGTGCATGACAAAAAAAAAATCGTTCTAAATGTCACTTACATATTGAATTCTGTAAAACCTTTTGAAACGGTTGATAAAGCGTGACAAAAAGACGATTATTTAGAATGGTTTGAAACCATGCCATAAACAATATATTATTTGGAACACCATTGTTTAGAACGGGTGGAAAAATGTTACGAAAAATTATAATAACCGTTCCAAATTACTTCTTTTGTAGTGATAATATAATTAGAGAAACCAAAATTACTTTTTTCTTTTAGTTAAGTTCCTTCGTTTATTTCGTTTTTTACACTCTATTTCTCTTAATATTTTAATACAAGCTTCTTATCAAACTGTTGCTATTTTTATTAGTATTCAAACAGTTTTCTGTTATGGTTTGTGTTTCTTATTTTTTTGGTATGACCAATTGAAATAACAAGAAATTGGAATTGGGGTTTTCTTTTCAATTTTTTTTTTTTTTTATTTCAAGTGTGTACGTATATACTACATTATAAAGACAATGTAAGGTGTCTTAATTTTAAATTTTTAACTATTTACTTTTGTTATCATAACATTTAATATCATTTAATGTCTACCATTAAATATTTATGTTATATATATATATATATATTAATTTACATTATCATATTTAAATAGTATAGTAATAATAAGAAACGCATATATTGTATACTCGTATATTACGCAATTGAGAGCTGGTTGTCGTTAAAGGTAGCTACCGGACACCATCATCTTTTATTACTAACTAATCAACCCGGATTCAACCCGGGTTAACTGATAGATGCTTTGCAAATAAACCGAATGATACCTTAGTAGCTTTAAAATATGTTGTCATATTAAAATGTATAATAACAACGTTAAATAAGTTGAAAAGTTGTGATAAATTATTATGTAAAAAACGAAACTAAACGGAAACAAAAGTTGTGGACACACGTTAAAACACATACGGTTGGCAAAAACAAAAAAAAACCGTTATCTGGAAAAAACACCATAGTTTTCGGCCTATTATAACGAAAAAATAAGGTGATTAAAATCTTACATAATAATGTGGACATTTAATAAAAATCTATATTAATGATACATATTTAGAAAAAGGATATTTTGAATTTTAAATAAAAAAGTATGATGATGTCATAATTAAATTAAAAAGATGTGTAGTAATACAATTTTTAAAAAATCTTATGTCATCACAATCTTTCTTTATTAATATAATAGATTACATGAAGTTTTAATTTGAAATTGAAAAATGAAAAATCCTTCTAAACTAATGACCTAAAATTCCTCATAATCATTAGATGAAGACGTGTAACATCCGTGATTTTTGACCATTTGACTTTATGTGTAAATTGACTAGTTAATTTGATTAGTAATATAATTAAATACCTTTTGGGCCTTAATGACGAGTAATACGCTAGACGGGTCGATTTACCGACTTAATTGGTGATACGATATGTGACGAGTGCTCTACTTAACTAGGAATGGGAAACGGGTCAACCCATGGTTATGACCCATGACCCACAAGACTCACCCAACCCTATCCCATCCCCCATCTTTCTTATCCATTCATTCTTTTACTCATCTCTCTCTAACAAAATGCACCCACACACACACATTCTTCTCTCTCTCTCTAAGAATTCTAGCATTTAATTCATTGTTTGAACAAGATTAGTGTTGGAAATATTATCATTATCATCTTTTCTTCATCATATCAAAATTTGGCTCCTCAAAGTGCAAGAAATCTCTAGTTATAGCTCCAATTTCGGATTTAGCAAGTGGTGGGACTTTTGGTAAGAAAATTTTATCTCATAATCATCATTATACGTTTATAAACATGTTTTTAGCTGTAACAAATTGTTTTTGGGTCACAAATCGAGTCAAAACTCAAATGGGTCGGATTTAGGGTTTCATGATGAACAAAATTAGGTTAAACCGAATTTGGGCATGGTTTTGTGTTTTGGAATGGAAATTATGAAGTGGTTTGAGTTTACTTATGTTTATTTACGCTTACTTATGCTTTAAAATGAGTCCAAACCCTCCCTAAATCGATTTCTAGATCAAAATCGGGTTTTGGTCACAAAATGGGTCGAACAAGTCTTGTTTGGCTACTGCAACTGGTTCAGGTCATATCCAGCGTCTTGGACGCCAAAGCCACTGTCCCAGACGGTGGCCTGGATGTTTGATTTTAGAATAAAACTCTGGTACCTCCTGACTTACGGTGGGAAAATGGTGATGAGACGCCAAAACCTTAAAAAGGAAGCCACCGTAAGAGACGGTGCAACCACCGTCCATTACACCACTTTCCTCCTGAACCAGCATCTGAGACGCCGTGGGTGACCGTCCTACACGGTGGGCCACTTGTGGCTGGGCGTTTGGGACGCCAGCTGGACCGTACAAGACGCTAGGCCATTCATGGTGTAACATCCCAAACTTTTCGTGTTTGACTATTTGACTTCCCCGTTAGTTAACGTTAGGTTCGTTAAGTCTATGTGTCCATATGTGATTAAATGCTTATATGTTTAATGTGAAATGACTAATGTGATGTTAATGAAAGTAATTAAAGTAGAGTGATGCAATTAAGTGCTTGTTAGTGGGTTAAGTCTCCCGGTAAGTGAATTAAGCTAAGAAAGTTAAGTTTAGAAGTTGAGGGGTCCTAAGTGTAACATTTTGGGTTGATGGCCAGGGGTTAGTGAGCAATTAGGCAGCCCTAATTGTCACAAAACTTCTGCATCGTGTGTGTGAAAAACCCCCAGCCGATCTCCCTCCCTTTCCAAGCAAGTTTCCTACAAGATTCAACCGTTTCGTGCCGTTTTGATCAAGTTGTGTTTAGATCTTGAATCCCCTACATCAAGTGCAGGTAATATAGGTAATATTCTCTTTGAAATCTGATTATTTGAGTCATAGATGAGTATTCAATCCAGGCCATGGGGTTTGGGTTGGGTTAATTGATTTAAACGTTTACCGATTTCATGTTATTCGGGTGATTCAATGAGTGATTTATGTTGTAAAGGATTAAAGGATTGATTGAAGGATTAAAGTCATCAAAAGTATTGTCAAAAAGGTTAATTTTATGTCTCCAGGTCGAATTAATGGTTTGAGTTCGTATGGAATTCGATTAAAGGTTTGAAAGTTGGGATTTTGGTCGAACTGGGTGATATGCGGCGCATGAGCCTTTCATGCGGCGCATATCTGCTGAATTTTGCAAATTGGTTTTCTGAAGGGGCCCGATATGCGGCGCATAGACTTTTATGCGGCGCATATCTGCTGAGTTTTGCAAATTGGATTTCTGAAGGGGCCTGATATGCGGCGCATGAGCCTTTCATGCGGCGCATATCTGCTGAATTTTGCAAATTGGTTTTCTGAAGGGGCCCGATATGCGGCGCATAGACTTTTATGCGGCGCATTTTCATGCGGCGCATATCTGCTAAATTTTGCAAATTGGTGTTCTGAAGGGGCCCGATATGCGGCACATAGACATTTTATGCGGCGCATATTTTGTGTGCTCAAAATGTTGGAAGTTTCTGTGACGAATTTAAGTGAAATATGCGGCGCACATAAGTTCCATGCGGCGCATAAGTGCTTAGTTATGGATTTATGCGGTGCATAAATCCTCCATGCGGCGCATAAAGGGTCCAGTCTGGTACTTAAGTTTGGTTTAGCTTATAGATCGATCTTATACTCATTCTAGGTTGTCGGGAGCACTTAGGAAGCACTATAAGATACTCTTAACTTGTTGGTAAGCTGTACCAAGGTAAGATACACTACTTTGACACGCTGAGGGTTCAACAAAAACATGGTTTTCATATAATAACTTCCCAAATGTTATCTTGTTTGCTTATGGGTATTCGGGGTTACACGGGAGGTGATATGAGCTATGTAAATGACCAATGAGGCCTGATATGCAGTCCCTATGATATGAATTGAAATGATATGATATGTGATGATATGTAATGCTATGAGATATATTGAAATGTGCATGTTTGTATGGCTTGTTCATCTAGCTCACTAGACTTTATAAGTTGCCATGACGCGTGCACGTTTAAGGGCCCAAACATAAAAATGATGTAATTCAATGTAATATGTGATAAATGCTCGAGCTATTGATGTGAGAAGTGTTAAGCTTAACCCGTACTTGCCCTTTCCCGGCTGGTGCGTAGATGTGGTTGCTTGGGTGGCTCCTTGCAACATAGTTAACGTGAGATGAGTAATTCCGGGTAGGCCTAACTAGCCACCAATGTCTTTGAACATACGGACTACTCCTGGATCGGCTTTGCCTATCCTTAACGACAAGGAGGGATTACCGAAAGGTTTTACCATTGAGTCGGTTGTGAGAGTTGTTGTGAGGTCTTGTGACCGCCAACACATAAACTTTCACCTAACGTGAGATGTGTGGCATAAGTCACACATAACTTGATGTGAACGTGGGATATGATATGTGATATAAATGTGAGATGTGATGTGTGATGTGTTTAGGCACAAATAGGATTAAATATCTTATGATGCTTAATGTAATGTGAGATGATGTTATACTATGAGTTGTGCCTTAATGATCATAATGTATTTCTTTCAAATACTGAAATGGGCAAATGCTTTATAAACTATGTGTTATCTTACTTAGCTAATTCGTTAGCTAACACTTGTTTCTTGAAATGTGTTGCTCTCTCAGGTTTAGCAAGCTTGTGATTGTTGATGAATAAAGAGCGAGGAATGGGTAGATTGCAATGAGGATGGCTATAGTTTACCCATAGTGGCTGCTCGCTTTAGACATTTGTTTTATGTTATCATATTTATGACTTGTATTCGTATTGTGGTCGGTTGTTTTATGTTGGGCAACCGATGGGTTTCCATTTGAACTTATTTTGATGATATGGCTAGTAACACCAACTAATAAATGAACCAAACAGATTTTGTTGGTTTGGACTTTTAAAGTTTACTTCCGCTTTCTTTTGACGCCGTTAGGCGAAAATTTTTGGAAATCCATATTTTTAAACGACAGGTGTTACAAGTGGTATCAGAGAAATGGTTTAAGTGAACCAAGGACTATAGGTTTACCATAGGAATTGGACTTAAACCGATAGAGGATAAGTTAGGCTTAAGTAGGTATGCTTAGCCTTTGAGATGAAATGCTTAGGACGGGTTTGGGATTGAGTGAGAGTGTAGGTTGAGGCATGAATGTGTTTATATGTTGTTGAAATAGATGTTATGTAGCCTTAATCTCTTTGTTCTCACTTTAACTCTTGCTAACCGTCGTCATTGCATTATAGAAAACATGGTTAACACTTGTACTAACAGTCAACGTGATAGAGCTACTCCAAGTAATGCTCCAGCCAATCAGAATGCGGCTGGAAATGGTGTTAATCAAAGGCCTCTTCGAAGGCCATTACCGGGTGAATTGCCCACTAGATCTGAAATTGAACGGGCTAACCCAGTGATCGAGCAGATTCCTACTCAAGCTGAAATGTATGAAGAATGAAGGGCTATTCGAGCCCATTTGAGAAGGACTGGGGAGGAGTTGGCTCAAGTGAGGGCTGAAAGGGAAGCTAGCTTGCATCGGGATGAGCACACTGATGGAAATTATTCCAACCACTCAAACCGTGCTGATCCATCTCTTGTAAGGTCACAGGTTGCTCCTGTGAATGTTGTTGCTGATGTGAATGGTGGGGGAAATGTGGTGGAGCCTCGTGTTGTGGTTGCTCCTCGCACCACTAACTTTAAGTATGATAGCTTCCAGAAGTGTGGTGCAAAAGAGTTTGATGGTACTCAAGATGCTGTAGGTGCTATGGAATGGTTGGATGATATAGAGGTGGTGTTTGCTTCCTGCTATTGTCCCGAAGATATGAAGGTGTTATGTGCTTCCCGTATGCTAAAGAAGAATGCTCGCAATTGGTGGAGGTCTACTACTGTTTCATTGGCTCCCGAGGTATTAGCTGCAATGCCTTGGGGTACTTTCAGGGAGAAGTTCTTGGAGGAATATGTGGGTACTCGTGAGTTGAGGTTGATTGAGAAAGAGTTTAGAGCTTTAACCGCTAAGCCCGGTGCCATAACTGAGTATGCACACTCATTTATGGAAAAGCTCAAGTTTGTTGGTCACATGGTTCGTAGAGAAGTTGACCAAATTGAAGCTTACTGTGATGGTCTCCCTGCTAGCTATCGTGGCCTTTGTAGGCAACATACTACATTGTCTGCTGCGATTAAGGAGTCCAAGAGGTTAGATGATGATTTTAAAACTGAGAAAGTGGCTACTAAGGATGATGATAAGAAATCTGGGTTCAAGAGAAGGTTCAATGGGTCATCAAATTCTGAAAAGAGGTTTAAAGGTGGTTCTTCCTCCCATAAAGGAAGAGATGATAAGAAGGCTACCCCGTGGTGTGCAAATTGTAAAGCTTCACATAATGGGCCGTGTTCTGAAAAGACCAAAAGATGTGACAAATGCGGTAAACAGGGCCATTTAGCTCCTACATGCAGAGACAAAACCCGTTGTTACAAGTGTGGCGAAACAGGTCACTTGATTGCTGATTGTCCTCAGATGAAGAATGATGGAAATAAGGTGGCTGCCCAAAAGCAAAAAGTTCAAGCTCTTCAGATGACAGTGGAAGCTGCTAAGGACAACGATGAGGTAGTAAGCGATACTTTTCTTGTTAATTCAAAACCTGCTTCTGTTCTTTTTTATTCGGGTGCAAATAGGTCATTTGTGTCTACATTGTTCGCTCCTAAGCTCGAAAGAGTTACTACTCCCTTAGATTGTTCTATAGAGGTGGAAATTGCTAACGGTACTATTAATGACATTCATGTGGGTTACGATGATTGTTCTATCGAGATTGAGGGTCGTTCCTTTCCGGTCCAGTTATTGCCTACTACTCTTGCTGGTTTTGATATAGTGATAGGGATGGACTGGTTGTCTCAAAATGATGCTACTATTATATGTTCTCAAAAGATTGTGCGTTTCTCTACCCCGGATGGTAAGGTCATTTCTGTATATGGAGATAAGAAGAAGGGGAGCATAAAGATCATTAATTTGATGAAGGCTCTCCAATGCATTCGGCATAATAAGAATCACTTCCTTGCTTATGTTATCGATACACGAAAGGAGAAGTCTTCTATCTCTAATGTTGATGTAGTTTCTGAATTTTCTGATGTCTTTCCGGATGATCTTCCCGGTATTCCTCCCGACCGAGAGGTCACTTTTCAGATTGATCTTGTACCCGGTGCTACTCCTGTTGCAAAAGCACCATATCGTTTGGCACCTACTGAAATGAAAGAGCTAATGTCTCAGCTCCAAGAGCTACTCGACAAAGGTTTCATACGTCCAAGTTCCTCGCCTTGGGGAGCTCCTGTTCTCTTTGTCAAGAAGAAAGATGGTTCTATGCGCATGTGCATAGACTACCATGAGCTGAATAAGCGAACGGTTAAGAATAAGTATCCTCTCCCACGCATTGATGATCTTTTTGATCAGCTCCACGGTGCTTCTTACTTCTCTAAGATTGATTTGCGGCCCGACTATCATCAATTGAAGGTCAAAAAGGAAGATGTGGCCAAGACAGCTTTTCGTACACGATATGGGCACTATGAGTTTCTTGTCATGCCATTTGGGTTGACAAATGCTCCTGCCGCTTTTATGGATTTAATGAATCGGGTATGTCGCCCATTCTTAGATCATTTTGTGATTGTCTTTATTGACGATATTCTGATTTATTCTAAGTCTGAAGCTGAGCACCGTGAGCACTTAAGAGCCGTTCTTGAGGTTCTTAGGGAGAAAAAGTGTAACACCCAACATTTAAAAATACGGATTTCCAAAAACTTTTCACCTAACGGTGTTAAAGAATGCGGAATATCATTTCAAAAGTCCAAACCATAAAATCCAGTTTGGTCTGTTCATAAAATAGAAGGTGTTACTCGTCACATCATTAAAATAGTATAAATGGAAATCCTACGGTTGCCCAACATAACACAACCGTATACAAGTCATATCAAAACATAATAGTCATAACGAAATCAAATGTCTAAAAGGAGCAGCAACTATGGGTAACTAATAGCATCTTCAAGTATTCTACCCATGCCTCGCTCATTGTCCATCAACACACTTCTAGCTTGCTAAACCTGAGGGGACAACACATTTCAAGAAACAAGTGTTAGTTAACGAATTAGCTAAGTAAGATAACACTAAGTTAATAAAACGTTTGTCCAATTAAAACTTGGTAAAACAGCTTTTCATATTAAAGACACATTTCGCATATCATCACATACATGTCATAGCATCAACATCTTTCATGGTAGGATTAACCATCCTAAATGTGCCTAATCATCATTTCATCATCACATATCATCACATTAGGTGTGACATAAGTCACGCATATCATATAAGGTGTAAGTTTGTGTGTAGGCGGTCATAAGACCTAACGGGAACCTCACACCCGACTAGATGGATGAGCCATACGGCGGTCCATCAAGTGTCGTTAAGGAATGGCAAACCACTCCTGGAGTAGTCCGTATGTTCAAGACATTGGTGGGTAATCACTCCACCCGGAAATACTCAAACCATGTAATTACGTTGCAAGGAGCCACCCAAGCAACAACATATACGCACCCACCCAGCTAAGGTGAATACGGGTTAAGATTAACACTTCATCATATATACGAGCTCGATTTCATCACATATAGTTTAGGTGACAAAGTTACCTAAACATAACATATAATCATCTTTTACATTTGGGCCCTTAAACGTGCACGTGTCATGGCAACTTAACAAGTCTAGTGAACTAGATGAGCAAGCCATACAATCATGCACAAAACAACATATACTACATATACTACTTCTCAATGCATCACAAGATACTACATATCACTTCATAACATAACACTACATTATACGTCATTTCATAACATGCACTACATTACATATCATTTGGGACTGCATTTCAGGTCTCATTGGTCAACTACGTAACCCATATCACCTCCCGTGTAACCCCGTATACCCACAAGCAATTCAAGGTACCAATTGGGAAGTTATTATATGAAACCATCTTTTGTTGAACCCTCAACGTGTCAAAGTAGTGTATCTTACCTCAAAGAAGCGCATGACAAATGATAACTACGTTACCGTGCAAAGCAAGTATTCCTGACCTCCTATAATCATTAAGCGATCATTAGACAAGCTAATACCCACATCATTAAGGTCATAACTCAGACCTAAACACCTATAACATGACCCATGACATTGTTTTATGCTTTGGAGGTTTGAGTAATACATTAGGACTCATAGAATCCGACGAAACTCGACCTTCACTCACTAAATCAACCTTTCAGGAAACTTGACATCAAGATCATCTTTTAAAAGCATTACCATTAGAAAATAGACTCTCTCACGATTCCGTGGATAGCTTATTTTTCAAAAACGGAGTTACGGTTCAAAAGTTATGGCCGTTTCAAAATTCAGTCACTGTTGCGCCGCAATGACTCATTGAGCCGCAACTTATCTCTCTGGAATCCAATTGCGCCGCAACTGGCTACGAACCAGCACATCAATCATCTTTTAACCTCCAAAACTTAACCAAACTCAACCCAAATGACCCCAAACCTTATGAACAACCTTTGAACCTTAAAATCCACCATATTAAGACCATTTTGATGCAATAAAATCCTTGATTAAACCACACATGAATTGCATCATAAAACAAACGTTATTTCGACATCAATTGACCCTCCAATGGTCTAGATCTGATTTCTAAAGACTCATGTGATCAAAAAGACACAAAATCAAAATCAATATACCTCTATTACCTGAAGTTCACAATGGGGATGCAAAATACTCGATCAATCACTCCTAAATCACACGTTTGAAGGATTTTCGGCTTAGAATTTTGATAGGGGATCAAAGGGGTGGCTAGGGCTTGAGAGAAAAGTAATATTTCTGCAAATGATGAACTAATGGCTCCCTCCAAGACCCTAAACCCGTTTTTGCTTTCACACCATGTCAAAATTGGTCCCTAAGCTTCATAAAGTCATATTTCTTGCCCAAAACACCTCTTGGAACTATATACAACTCAATAAACACTTTGAACACCTCAAAAAGGCATTTAACTACATCTTAAACACATTACTACATCAATCAATAAGACATTTAAGTCTTACACGTATAACACATTAACTACATATAAGCATTTAATCCACCGTAGACTTAACAAACACGTTATGTTGACCTAACGACTCAAGTCAGCCGTTAATTAAAAAGTTTGGGATGTTACAAAAAGTTATATGCAAAGTTCTCCAAGTGTGAATTCTGGCTTCGAGAAGTTCAATTTCTCGGGCATGTTATCTCTTCTGAAGGAATAAAAGTTGATCCCGCAAAGATTGAAGCTGTCTCTAAGTGGGAACAGCGAAAGACACCCACGGAAATCAAGAGTTTTCTTGGTTTAGCGGGCTACTACCGAAGGTTCATTCAATATTTCTCCCGTATAGCTAAGCCTATGACCGAATTGACAAAGAAAGGGGTGAAGTTTGTGTGGACTGAAGCTCAAGAAAAGGCCTTTCAAACGTTAAAGACAAAGTTATGTGAAGCTCCGATCCTTGCCTTACCCGAAGGTACCGATGATCTTGTTGTTTATAGTGATGCTTCTATTTCAGGTTTGGGTTGTGTCCTTATGCAAAGGGACAAAGTTATTGCTTATGCTTCGCGTCAGTTGAAGCCTCATGAAAAGAACTACCCGACCCATGATCTAGAGTTAGCTGCTGTGGTGTTTGCTTTGAAGTTATGGAGGCACTACTTATATGGCACTAAGTGTACCTTGTACACGGATCATAAAAGTTTGCAATATGTGTTCTCACAAAAAGAGATGAATGTAAGTCAAAGGAGATGGATGGAACTTCTGAAAGATTATGATTGTGAGATTAAGTATCATCCCGGTAAAGCTAACGTGGTGGCGGATGCATTGAGTAGAAAAGTGCAGAATTTTTCTTGTAGATTGATGAGTATGGCTGTACAAGCTAAGTCGGGGTTACTTGACCGCATCAAGGAAGCCTAAGTTAAGGCTTTGATGAAGGATAACATTGACAAGGAAAGTATTGGAAAGAAGAAACGTCTGGTGATGGAAACGAACAGCCGTGGATTTCGGACATATAAGGGTCGAATTTGGGTACCATTACTTGATGGTAATCGAGAGTTGATCCTTGAAGAAGCTCATAAGTCAAGATATTCAGTTCACCCCGGTGCTACAAAGATGTATGCAGATTTGAAGCCTATATATTGGTGGCCGAACATTAAGGGAGAAGTGGCACATTTTGTTGAAAGACGCTTGACTTGTGCTCGTGTAAAAGCTGATCACAAAACGCCATATGGAATGTTGCAACAATTGGAGATTCCGGAATGGAAATGGGATCATATTACTATGGATTTTGTGACCAAGCTACCAAGAACACCAAAGGGAAATGATATGGTATGGGTTATTGTGGATAGGTTGACGAAAAGTGCTAAATTCCTAGCGACATGACAAGATGTACCATTGACCAAGATGGCGAAGATGTACATAGATGAAATCATTTCAAAGCATGGCATTCCTTTGTCCATTGTTTCAGATCGAGACACGAGATATGTATCTAGCTTTTGGAAAAGTCTTCAACGAGAGTTAGGTACTAGAGTAAACTTGAGCACCGCCTATCATCCTCAAACTGATGGGCAAAGTGAAAGAACAATTCAAACATTGGAGGATATGTTAAGGGCATGTGTATTAGAGTATGGTGGAAGCATGGATGATCATTTGAAACTGATTGAATTTGCTTATAATAACAGCTATCATGCAAGTATTGGAATGCCACCGTTTGAAATGCTTTATGGTAGGAGATGTAGGACACCAAGTTGTTGGTTGGAACCCGGTGAGAAACAGTTTACGGGTCCTGAGATCATTGAAATCACAGCTAAAAAAGTTAACATTGCTAAGGAAGCACTTCGTGTAGCTAGGGAACGACAGAAGACTTATGCCGACAAGAAAAGAAGGCCGGTTGAGTTTAAAGTTGGTGATATGGTGATGCTGAAAGTCTCTCCATGGAAAGGAGTGATTCGTTTTGGAAAGAAAGGAAAGCTAAGTACACGTTTCATAGGACCTTTTAAGATTTTGAAGCGTATCAAAGACCTTGCATATCAGTTGGAATTGCCTCCAGAATTTGATGGAATTCACAACACATTTCATGTATCCTATTTGAGGAAGTGCTTGGCGGAAGAGTCTAGTGTCATTCCTATTGAAGATACGAGTATTGATCCAAGGAAAAGAATGGTTGATGAACCGGTAGCAATACTTGGGAGAAAGCAAAAGAAGCTACGCCGAAAAGTGATTGATCTTGTATTGATAAAATGGAAGCATAACCATGGTGAAAGTCTAACTTGGGAGACCGAATCTGTGATGAAGGAGAAGTACCCAGAATTGTTCAATTCTGATGAGATTCCGGGGACGGAATCCTCTTAAGGGGGAGGTAATTGTAACATCCCAAACTTTCCGTGTTTGACTATTTGACTTCCCCGTTAGTTAACGTTAGGTTCGTTAAGTCTATGTGTCCATATGTGATTAAATGCTTATATGTTTAATGTGAAATGACTAATGTGATGTTAATGAAAGTAATTAAAGTAGAGTGATGCAATTAAGTGCTTGTTAGTGGGTTAAGTCTCCCGGTAAGTGAATTAAGCTAAGAAAGTTAAGTTTAGAAGTTGAGGGGTCCTAAGTGTAACATTTTGGGTTGATGGCCAAGGGTTAGTGAGCAATTAGGCAGCCCTAATTGTCACAAAACTTTTGAATCGTGTGTGTGAAAACCCCCCCAGCCGATCTCCCTCCCTTTCCAAGCAAGTTTCCTACAAGATTCAACCGTTTCGTGCCGTTTTGATCAAGTTGTGTTTAGATCTTGAATCCCCTACATGAAGTGCAGGTAATATAGGTAATATTCTCTTTGAAATCTGATTATTTGAGTCATAGATGATTATTCAATCCATGCCATGGGGGTTGGGTTAATTGATTTAAACGTTTACCGATTTCATGTTATTCGGGTGATTCAATGAGTGATTTATGTTGTAAAGGATTAAAGGATTGATTGAAGGATTAAAGTCATCAAAAGTATTGTCAAAAAGGTTAATTTTATGTCTCCAGGTCGAATTAATGGTTTGAGTTCGTATGGAATTCGATTAAAGGTTTGAAAGTTGGGATTTTGGTCGAACTGGGTGATATGCGGCGCATGAGCCTTTCATGCGGCGCATATCTGCTGAATTTTGCAAATTGGTTTTCTGAAGGGGCCCGATATGCGGCGCATAGACATTTTATGCGGCGCATATTTTGTGTGCTCAAAATGTTGGAAGTTTCTGTGACGAATTTAAGTGAAATATGCGGCGCACATAAGTTCCATGCGGCGCATAAGTGCTTAGTTATAGATTTATGCGGCGCATAAATCCTCCATGCGGCGCATAAATGAGTCGAGTCTGGTACTTAAGTTTGGTTTAGCTTATAGATCGATCTTATACTCATTCTAGGTTGTCGGGAGCACTTAGGAAGCACTATAAGATACTCTTAACTTGTTGGTAAGCTGTACCAAGGTAAGATACACTACTTTGACACACTGAGGGTTCAACAAAAACATGGTTTTCATATAATAACTTCCCAAATGTTATCTTGTTTGCTTATGGGTATTCGGGGTTACACGGGAGGTGATATGGGCTATGTAAATGACCAATGAGGCCTGATATGCAGTCCCTGTGATATGAAATGAAATGATATGATATGTGATGATATGTAATGCTTATGAGATATATTGAAATGTGCATGTTTATAAGTTGCCATGACGCGTGCACGTTTAAGGGCCCAAACGTAAAAATGATGTAATTCAATGTAATATGTGATAAATGCTCGAGCTATTGATGTGAGAAGTGTTAAGCTTAACCCGTACTTACCCTTGCCCGGCTGGTGCGTAGATGTGGTTGCTTGGGTGGCTCCTTGCAACATAGTTAACGTGAGATGAGTAATTCCGGTTAGGCCTAACTAGCCACCAATGTCTTTGAACATACGGACTACTCCTGGATCGGCTTTGCCTATCCTTAACGACAAGGAGGGATTACCGAAAGGTTTTACCATTGAGTCGGTTGTGGGAGTTGTTGTGAGGTCTTGTGACCGCCAACACATAAACTTTCACCTAACGTGAGATGTGTGGCATAAGTCACACATAACTTGATGTGAACGTGGGATATGATATGTGATATAAATGTGAGATGTGTGGCATAAGTCACACATAACTTGATGTGAACGTGGGATATGATATGTGATATAAATGTGAGATGTGATGTGTTTAGGCACAAATATGATTAAATATCTTATGATGCTTAATGTAATGTGAGATGATGTTATACTATGAGTTGTGCCTTAATGATCATAATGTATTTCTTTCAAATACTGAAATGGGCAAATGCTTTATAAACTATGTGTTATCTTACTTAGCTAATTCGTTAGCTAACACTTGTTTCTTGAAATGTGTTGCTCCCTCAGGTTTAGCAAGCTTGTGATTGTTGATGAATAAAAAGCGAGGAATGGGTAGATTGCAATGAGGATGGCTATAGTTTACCCATAGTGGCTGCTCGCTTTAGACATTTGCTTTATGTTATCATATTTATGACTTGTATTCGTATTGTGGTCGGTTGTTTTATGTTGGGCAACCGATGGGTTTCCATTTGAACTTATTTTGATGATATGGCTAGTAACACCAACTAATAAATGAACCAAACAGATTTTGTTGGTTTGGACTTTTAAAGTTTACTTCCGCTTTCTTTTGACGCCGTTAGGCGAAAATTTTTGGAAATCCATATTTTTAAACGACAGGTGTTACACATGGTCACCGTATTAGACGCCATGCCTAGGCGTAGTTTACGCTGGATTCCCTAGCTTATCTTCCTGTTTGGATTCCTAGCATCCAATCATCGTCCTAGGGTCGGGTCAAGCTTTCCATTGAGTATTCCCTCGGCATCTCTAGTGACATAAATGAGTCGTTATAGTCATTCAAAGTTAAACGTTGTTTCTAGGGCACAAATGAAGACTTGACTTGTATATGTGACGTATATATGTTATAAGTGTGGACGTGTGATGAACATTGGACAAGTATAATTTGATTATAACTTCTTATTGCCGATCAAGGTAAGTTCCGTAGCTCCCTACTCGCTTGAGATTCGGGCTGGAAAGTGTACTTATTCTTGTTTGCTCGTTTGATTGATTGATTGTTTAATTGATTTCGCACACGAATAGGATATTACATTGTGATTAGGTTAGTTGTGCATACACGGAAGTCGATTATGCCTTCAAAGGGTTATAGATGTGGTGGGAAGGCTACGGGTGACCCTATATATAAGCATCTATGATTCATTGAAAGTAGAATCCTCCGAAGTGTATGTATGTATTGTTTTGGTTGATTTGATGGACATATGGACTTGTGATTGAGATGGACACACTTGAATGGTTGTACATGGACAAGACACGTACATGGACATCCAAGTATATAGATGTATATACTTGATGATTTTGAGATGACATGATTGTCGGGTCGACGACATCATGAGTATCGTTGCATAGGTGAAACGTACATGGACATCCGAGTATATACACATATATAACTCGATGATTTTGAGATGCCACATTGGTCATGGTGATGACATGTGAGTATCGTTGCATTGATGACATGGTTGTCACACATATGATATACATTATGACATTGATATACATATGGCACATATCTTGATATTGACATCTCTGGTGCTCGTTCATTACACGCATTTACATTACTTCATGAAATCTCGTTGTGATTGAAATTGTGATGCATAAAGGCTACTCGTAAGTTGTGTCTTGCCTTTATCTTATACATACTGTGAATATTGACGATGGTTCCTTGTGAACCATTACTACGGACTCACCAATCTAGTGTTGACTTGTTTAGTACACTTTTCAGGTAATCAGGTGAACCAAGGACGTGATGCATGATTGATTGCTTGCTTTGACCCGGGGCTTGGACTTACATGGATCAAGGATTCATTTGCCCTACTTTTGCATTATGCTTAGGATCGATCGCCATCTTTTGATATTGTTTTGTAAACGTTTGATGGTTACTTGCTCCTTATGCATTTTGTACTTGACTTAACTTGTTTGGATTCACCGAATCCCTTAATTTCATATAGTTTATGTCCTACGATAATTCCACTGTGTGCTATATAATTTTCGTAATATTCCGAGCCCTAGCTTGGGGTGTTACAAGACGTGTGAAAAAATCAGAGGGTAAAATTAGGAAAAAAATTAATGGACTACATATGTCACCTTCTTATAATTTAAAAAGATTTTAGGCTAATCGTTAGGATAATATATCATTTTCCTTAGAAATTTTATGTATACCACAATTTAAATTTTTTGAAAAATCATCTATCACTACACATTTCGTGAGTTCATTTTAAATATATAGTTAAAAATTAGAGCAATCAAATGCATGAATCGATTTTCTAATTTTGTACTTTTAATGATATTTAATGAACTTTAGACAATATCTCTTGAATAGTAAAAGCTTTTATATCTTTAGGCCAAATAGCAATAACAATAAATATTTGATTATGTCAAAAGCCAAATATAAAAAAATAAAATGCAAACATTTTGGACATAATTAGTAAAGGGGCCTTTGAGATTTTTTTTTTCTGAACGACATACTATTTTACTCTTATAATTAAACTATACGAATGTTTGAGATGAAAACTAAGATTTTTAAAAAATCCCTGATTAATCTATCCCAGAAATATGAGAAGTGAGACTCAAATGTAGTTGGATCCTATTAAAGTATTTTTTTAAAAAAATTTTGAACCAGTTTTAAATTTTCATAAAAAAGCCTTATTTCAATCGGTATTGTGAAAGAAAAAAGAAAAAACCAGGTCCAAAAACTCATAAAAACCTATAGAAAAATCTTATATAAATTTAAAAGCCCCAACTCTGCCCCAAGCTACAATTCAAGTTCCAACCCTTAACGGAATCCCAACTTCAAGTTTTTTTGTTTTTGCCAAACTACGGTGCATCTCTTTTACATGAAAATAAAATGACTTTCAAAAAGACCAATCGATACTCGTATTAGGCCTAATAAACAAGCATCTACCTATTTGTCAAATTGGACTTTATTTTTGTTGTCTTTAAAATCTTAACATAGCGTTGAAGCCAAGTCAAATTAGAAAAAGTAAAAAAGATTTTTCACTTTTATTTTAAACAAAAACAACCTGTCCTAGACAAAATTAGGGTTCCATTTGACACACTAATAAATGAATCCAACGCGTCTCCACCTTCTTCCACCCACCTCCCCCCTTTATTCTTGTTCACCTATATATACATTTCACCCCTAAACAATTTCTTTTCAATTCAATCTCATTCCCCATTTCCATTCATATATATAATTTATATATCTATCATTTTATGTCTCACAGATCACTAATCCCTCATTTTTCCTCAATTGCTTTTCACCATCTCCTTATTTCTTCCGATTTATCTCCCAATTGGTCATCTTAATCTCACCCCATTCTTTTATTTATTCACTATCAATTAATTATTTTATTTTATATTTTTTTTTTGATATATAATAATGGGTGCTAAGGGATTTGTTGAAGGAGGTATTGCTTCAATTGTTGCTGGATGTTCTACTCATCCATTGGATCTAATTAAAGTCAGAATGCAATTACAAGGGGAATCGGCCCCTGTTGTTAACCATAACTTACGCCCCGCTTTTGCGTACAATAGCGGGGCGGGTGTCATGACACCTTCCGTACCTGTTGTCAAAACAGGCCCGGTTTCCGTCGGTTTAAAAATATTTCAAACCGAAGGAGTTGGGGCCTTGTTTTCCGGGATATCGGCCACGGTTCTTAGGCAGACTTTGTACTCCACCACTAGAATGGGGTTGTACGAAATCTTCCGAGAAAAGTGGACCGATAAGACTAGTGGTAATTTTTGTCTGACTAGAAAAATTACCGCCGGCCTATTGGCTGGCGGTATTGGTGCTGCTGTCGGGAACCCGGCCGACGTTGCAATGGTTAGAATGCAAGCAGACGGGAGGCTCCCGGCAGCAGAACGTAGGAATTATAAGAGTGTAGTGGATGCTATTACCAAAATGGTAAGACAAGAAGGGGTTACTAGTTTATGGCGCGGTTCATCTTTAACTGTGAACCGCGCCATGATAGTTACGGCGTCCCAGCTGGCGTCGTACGACCAGTTCAAGGAATCCATAATTAATAATGGTGTGATGAGTGATGGGCTAGGGACACATGTGTCAGCTAGTTTTGCTGCGGGGTTTGTGGCATCGGTTGCGTCAAACCCGGTTGATGTTATCAAGACTCGAGTTATGAACATGAAAGTGGTGGAAGGGCAAGAGCCACCGTATAAAGGGGCCGTTGATTGCGCCCTGAAAACGATCAGGGCGGAAGGCCCCATGGCTCTTTACAAAGGGTTTATACCAACTATTTCAAGACAAGGGCCTTTACTGTTGTGCTATTTGAGCACTTGAACAAGTTCGCAAGTTATTGAAAGATTTTTGAAGTATTGGAAATGTATAATTTCCATTGACTAAGTTAATTAAATGTTTATGATTAATGATGATGATGAAGAAGAAAAAGAATGTTATAGGATTCTAATCAAGTGATTACAAATGATATGTTGGTTGAATTGTTGAATTAGCTAAAGTTTACAATATGATAATTATGGTTTTGTTGGTCTTAAGTGGGAATGTATTTGATTAAAGTTTGGTAATTTAATTATTTTAGTGGTGTTATGATTATGAAAATGTAACGTGCATAGTTTGACTTTGTAAAACTAATTGATTGAACGTTTAATCAACTTGTGCCATTTCAATGATGTTCCATTGACATTGACAAAGTCTATATGATTTACAACATTATATATGAGACTAGGTCTGTCAATGGGTTCGGGTTGACGGGTTCGGGTTGGTGGGTTGAAAAACTCCGACCCTAACCCAACCTAAGAGTTTCAGGTCAGAAATTTCAATCCTGACCCACAACCCGTCAACCCATGACCCAACCCATGTGACCTGATAAGCAAATATATATAAATATAAAATGGAATAAGTCAACCAATATAAAGCTTTATCATTGATGGTGTAAGCTGAAAACGAAGAGTATAAAAAAGAAAGAAATACGAGGGTATTGTTAGTACTTGGCACAAAGTTAATACACTTACCGTCTCATGTTACATCACTTATCATCTCACAGAATTTTGAATCCTCCTATTTCAGATTTGAAGTTACTTTAGGTTTGAATCCTCATTTTTTTTCTTTCGAATAATTGTTTTTAATACCTCTATATCTTGATTATTGATTATATTGTAATATGTGAACAACAAAATTATAATTATTTGTGTTTTTCTATATGTGTATGAACAATAAACACATGTATACAATTATTTATGTATTATTGAATTAGTTGGTGATCACATGTGCATAAAAAGTCATACGAATATATGTATGCAAATATATTATATGTGCATATGTACTATGAGCATATATATGCAGTACTATGATCATATGTATGCAAATATATTATATGTGCATATGTATATGAGCATATGTATGCAGTACTATGATCATATGTATGCAATACCTATGCAATAGAATGAACATATGTATGCAAGGATGAAATATATGGAAAAAGAGGTGTTAACTTAATTTCAATCATAAAATAGTACAAACATGACTGCTACAAAATTAAAAATTCAACACCAAGTTGGTATTTGGTTAATTTTGTGGAAGGTTATTAAACAATTTTAAGAACTTGTTACGAATAAGAAATTACTATAGACTATTAAATTTTGGTTTAAAAAAGAAACAATGAATGTAGTTACTAAAAGTGTGGAAATGCAACAAAAAAATCGGCTCTACAACTTTCAAATGAAGTAACTTCACTAATTTACTATTATACTCTCTATATAAAAAGTTTTTAAAAGTTCTTGCTTTTTTAAGGTTTCCTAAACTAACCTTTCCATGTGTTTGCAAATGTTAAACAAAAGATTGAAATAGTGTTTTTTTCATATTGGACAAGCATATTTAGTTATTTACTATATAGTCCATGGGTCGGCCATATCAGTCCAAGTCATGCACCCATGCGACTATGCGAGAATAATCACGTAAGGACATAAGGTACACTGCAAGCCCGAACACGAAAAATGTTCCTTTTTTGTAGGTAATAGTTTTGGTTTAGTTTACTTGTAATTGCAGATCAATATTCAATACTCATGGAACAAGTCGAGAATGGGGTTTTGTTGGTAAGGGCCATATTGTGGTGGCGTTCTTGGAGAAAAATATAATGTTGCATTGATGTAAGAGCAAAAATGAGATGAAAATAGTGGTATGTAAAGGTGTAACAAGCTGAGCGGATCTAGTGTGAGTTGGAGCTTGAGATCGTTTCGAGTCATATATGCAAAGTTCAAGCTCGGGTCATGAGTAATTTTTGAGGTTTTAGCTCGACTCATTTATAAAGTAAAATTTTGAATTGACAAACCAATATATTGAGAAATTTGATAATTATTAGCTTACAAACGTGATAGTATGCACTAAACCAATTCAATTCTTTTTTTATGCCAAACATTAAAATGATTATTTTTCAGTTTTTGTTCGTTCTCTTTTTTACATTTTCATTCTCTAACCATTCCATTCTATACGTTTCACTCTTAGGATTCGGTACATGTAAATGGAAAGAACAGAAAAAGAAAGAGAATAAAATCTTTTGTTTGTTTGACTTAGAGAAAAAAACATATGACAGATTTTCATTCTCTTTCTCTAATTTTGATTCTTTATAAAAAAATGGAGAAAACATTTCCATTCCAACATGAAAAGGGGCGAGGTTAAAAAATTGGGGATGATAAAAGGTTAAAACATGTGTCTTGCACATTTTATCACAATTAAATAAATCGTCTAAAGTAAAAAAACTCCTAACCAAATCTCATCCATTCATCCTTAACCAAGATAATTCTTCTCTATCCAATTCTTTCATTTTGTTATTATCAATCAAAAATATATGACGGATATAACTTGATCATAGAAAAAAAAATCTTCTCTTTTTAAAACTCTATACGAATGGCTGATCATATATTCAAATCTTAAAACAATGTTGACAGTCCACAGTTTGCTATACTTATGTCAATTATTTAGACAAGAAAGTAAAGAATAGAAAGTAAAGAACAAGAATAAGAGTAAAGTTCAAATGCAAGAATCTATGCAAGTCTAATTATATGTATCATTGATTAAACAGTGAATACATGGTCGATATTACAACTTGACTTACAAGAAAATAAATGAACATACAATTGTTAAGTTTAGACTAACTAAAAACTTAAACAATTTTACAAGAGAGAAAGTAAGTGACACACACTTGTGGTGACAAACACAAAGTGTTTGTTGCGGCTGTGTTTCCTTATATAGGGGAGAAATTAGGGCAACACAGCCTTACTTTGATAGTGATGGATGGTGGTTGTCGAGATACCATTGGCTTGAAGTACTTGAGACAGGTGCCCTTTGTCTTCTTTACCAAATCGGGTATGAGAGAGAAACCCTTCTCTTTTGATCCAACTGCATCTTTGCCATACAAGGTACATGACAGTTGGAACAACCACCATGTGACTCTTGTCTTTTTCTTGTTCAAATTCTTCCCGCCTTGACAAACAATTTGGATAAGAATTACTTGCTGATCAAGAGTCACTGGACTCGCTGATGTCTCGCTGATGACTTCTCACCAGCGACCAAGTGTTGTCAGCGAATCCTTGACTCAACATGTAACACCCCGACTATAGCGGAAACACGAGATGCCACAGAACGACATGGTACAAAAGATTTAAGTATAAAACATCAATCATCAAGTTTCAGATGCCATTCAAATAAAAAGGATTACATGTTCAAGTTGACGTTTAATAACCATTACATAACCAAATTCATAAATAAAGGTTCAAATGTTTGCGATACTAGTCCAAGATGCAACAAATAACACATCAACCATGGAGCGGTCCAAAAAGATACCTTACTGTCCTAGACCTGAAAAGCATGAAGGAAAAGTGTCAACTACGAGAGTTGAGTGAGTTCATAGGATTATGCTAACAACACACATATATTAATCCAATTCAAGAAAGAATAGGTCATAAAAATTCCAAGAATTTCATCATGCTGACCATACCCAAACCGTATGTTCAATCAATAATTTCCGTCCATAATATAATAACAATACCTCTGGGTCAATGGTAAGACTACCATGACATAATTCGATGAGTATATGCTTGAGCCACTACTAAGACCGGTTATGTCCCAACAATCAATATATAATGTCCCAAATGATAAGATAATGATAAGCACATGCTGTCAATCACGTGCATAAAGATAACCAAGGGTCGTGCCATGGAGACGCCCATAAATATATAGTAGTTAGAGCACCGCGAGGCCAGACTGGCGATGAAGGTGGCCACCAAGGCAGACCAAACATCCCACCGTTACCTATAATAGTGGATGAGGGGACAAGTCCTAGTTGCGCAACCCTCTAACTACAGGCCTCAGATGAGTTAATAGTAGTGTACATGGGACCACCGTTTGACAGTACTCAAGCTCATCATATTACATATAACACGTTGAACATACTATATAATTCCCATATCATTATCATTGTTTCAAAGAATCATTTCATAAGAGAAAGTCATTTTAATTAATCATGCTTTTCACCCCGCAAGTAAAACATATAAAAGAGTTTGAAAGGGGGCTATGACTCACTTGATTAGAGAGTGAGAGGGGCTGATCAAATGTGATTCCTCCGTTTAGATTTGTTGCGCCTCAAGCAAGCCTAAACCATAACGTATATAATCGCGGTGTTTGGCTTGGATTTATATGATTTCCATTGCACACTTTGCTTAGTAATGATATTGGACATTAGTGGTCTCATAATATAAATATTTTAAGTATATTTTCTGGTTTGTAAATATATATTTAATTTAATAATATTTAATTATTTATTTATTCACTTTATTGATTTATTTGCTAAATAAATTCTTAAAAATACTTTTAAGTGTCATAATTGTCTTTATAAATTATGAATAATTTCATTTGAATTATCTACTGATATAGATGCTCTTTAATTTATAATTTTATGTTTTATACTTTTATTTGTGCATTTTTCCTTTATTTTAATGATAATACTTAATTAATTGTTTTTACTAAGTTATTTATTTCAAAATTATGTAACACATGTCTCTTGTCTTTTGACCATTTTTCCCCAGTAGGTTTTAATTATTTTTATCAATGGTTAAGTTGATTTAACTTCATTCTTGATTTACATAATTTATTTATGGATTTTTATGTCTTTTAATTACTATTTAAATTCAATAATTCATGAAAATTCATAGAAATCACCACTAAACATTTTGGCCAAAAATCTCAGGCCTTTTAGGCAACTTTTATCCATACAAAATCATATCAATTCAACCTCTCTTGTGTCTTGCTCATTTTGAGGGTTTTATGATTAAAAATCGTTTACCGAAATAGTGATTTTAGCCTCATTTCTTGAGCAATTAAAGTGCTTCAAAATGGATTTTCATTCTTGTTTCATTATTTCCAGAAAGTTCATCATATTTTGATGTCCAAAATCGTGAGAGTGGTGGTGGTGTGATATGTGCAATTTAGTGCTTTCGGTTAGTAATTATTTGACCCGAAAAGGTGATTTTTGAGCTTATTGTTGTCATGGACCAATAGATCTGAGTTTTGTGCTTTTATTCCAACATTTTTCCAGTAGGTTTATCATATTTTCTTGGTCATAAGATTATGGTGCATGTGTGTGCTCAAAATGCATTTTTGCGTATTTTCGGTTTGTGATTTCTAGCTTATTTTAACATGCTTTGATTCAATCTTTATACCTTTGATATTTTACCAATTTTTCCAGAATATTAACATTCATATTAACATATTTTTCACTTATAACAAGTCCATATCCATCTCATAATCCAACAAAAGATCCAACTTTCTTAAATCTAGCATATATGCATTCGAATCAACACTTTTTACTATCAACTTTTATAGATCTAACTTTCAACAATACAAAAACATCTTTTATATGAAAAATCTCAGAATATACTCTTCAAAAATATACAAAAACATATAGATCTATCAACAAGAAAGTTACTTTAAAAGCTACGAATCTATAACCACACTTTTGGGTCTTAAACTTGTTGAATCCTTGGATCTTTCTTATTAGATTCGACATGCATGAGCATGGAAAGAAAGATCCTATCAACTTTGCCCTCATTAAGTGTATATTACAAAGAAAACAAGAAGAAAGTATGAGTTTTTGATAAAACCTTTGAATATAAACAAAAACGAGATTAGATCTAGTGAAAAGGATGAAGATTATACCCTCTTGGACTTGGTTTTGGATGAAGATTTTGGGCAGATTTTTGTGGCCTTCAAACCCCTATAATACTTTGAATCTAAGCCTAGAACAACCCTTGAATATGCCTTGGATTAACCCTTTATCAAACTAACTTAAACCCTTATTATTAGTAAGTGTTAATATTGATTTAAGCTTTCCTTTTTCTTGTTCTCTTTTTGGCCGTAGGTAAGAAGAAGAGAGGAGGGAGAAGAGAGTTTGTTTTGAGAGAAAAGAGAGTGTGTGAGAGGAGTGAAGAGTTGGGAGAAAAGTGGTGAGTTCCAAGGAAGTGAATGAAGAGTATGTATTTTGAATTTGTGTGTGTGTAGTGTGAAGGGGGGGGGCCGGCCTTATTAGGGCATGGGAGGGGTTTTCTATATTTTTTTTTTTTGTTAATTATAGTGTAAGTATGTATGTGTATGTATATATATTAGATGGGTATTTATTTTATAAGTGTAGTATGTAGTTAGTTGTTTATATAAGTTAATTAGTTAGTCTAGTGTACATATATGTTTGTGTCATGTATACATATATGTATGTATACATTTTTGGTGTTTTAATTTGTTGCATAAGCATTTATCTATAAACTCGTATTCATTTCTAAGCATATATATACATTCTTATTGTTACTTAAGCACTTTTACGTACATTTTAGTTTATAGACATACTTTGAGATGGAAATCTTAATTCTCACATTATATTTACTTACATTGGTTTGATGATTGATTTGTTGGACAATTATAAGGATTTTTGATGGTTATCTCAACTTGTGAGACTTACATTATTATTTAGATAATCCGATTGATCATAAACAAATTTTTTGTTCAATGGTACTTTATAATTCATATTTAGAATTGAACAATAGCTTTAGATTGCTAATTTAGGGGCATTATCTACTAGCTTTAAGTATAACTATGGCTTGCGAGATCATAGACAACGTAACTAGCTCATATATAATATTTAAAAGTAGGGTTGTTACATCCTTACCCCCTTATTCCCTGAGAAGACTTGTTGAGTAAATAGTACTTAAGAAAAATATTACAAGTGAGGAACAAAGATGTTTTATATAACCAGAACTCGTGTTACATGCTGACATACAAGCATTAAAAAAATAAAACATCTATTGTCTTGTTGCTTGTTCCCAAATGTCTTCATTTTTTATCATCCTACGGACTGGATCAGCTTGTCTGTGAGGCAGCAGCAACTCATGATCAATCAAGTCAATGAAGGCCCTGTTATTTGTGGTGTCAGCACACCTTCTTCTTATCGCCAGCAAGTATCCCACTGATGCCTTTGCAAGATCACTTACTCTGAAAAAGAGTTGCTGATTTTGGAAGTTTGTGTAGAACATGCCAAATGGATTTTCAATTACCAGTCCTTCTTGGAACACAACCCGTGAGGGCAATCTTGTGTCCAGGGTAGCATCTCCAGAGATAGGAGGGAGATATACATGTACCATTTTGTCATCTCTCTTTCCCTTCTGAGTGAGCTTTTTCTGGGTTGCTGACGAAGATGATGGTGCTGAAGGACGCCTTGCTGAGCTGCTGCCAAAATAGTTCCTTAGAACTAGCACATCAGCTCTCAATCTTCTTTCCATTTCCCTGGCCTTTGTGAAATAGCCATGAATAAAGTCCTTGAGAGGAGAATAACTGTGGGCTGTTTTTTCTTTGATCAGCTCATACACCTCAAACCATTCAGTGGCCCCCAGATTTGGTCTTTGAATATTTTTTAAATATGAAATATGTTAGGACCAGTTTACTGATAAACTGGCGACCTCCAGTTGCATCTGGAGACCAGAAGATTTGTCCAGAAATATAAGAAGTCCAGTTGCAAGTGTACAGTTTATGCAACTGAAGACTTCCTCCAGTTGAGATCTGACCAAGACCTGAAGCATTCCAATTGAAGTCGAAGACAACAAGTGGAAGATAGAGAATGACAATGGCAGCGAAGCCCAGTTGGCATTCTAATCAGATCGAAACTGGAGATTGTCAGTTTAAAGCATTTACAACGCTTTACACTGATTACGAGGAAGACCTTTTTGCTTTATGTACCTTTATCCGGATAATAGCATTTATCTATGTATAAAGTACAAAAGTACATAAAGCAGGTTGGATAAAGTGACTTTATGTCATACTTTATCTAGCATTTCAAAGGAAGTCAAATTGCTTCCTTAAATGCTCTCAACCATATTTGTACGATAAAGTTGGAATCCCAATACCAACTTTATCTATAAATAGAGGTCTTTGCACAACCAAGAAACAACTTTGCATATTCGACATTTTGCATATTCTTGGTGAACTTGTGCAATATTCTCTCAATCGCAAAAAGGAACATTTCACAACTTTAAGTGTTTTGATTGTTTAAGAGAATTTCCAAGTATTAGATCAATTGTATTTCATAGGTTGTTAGGGTATTTACATTATTGTATTATCTTGGTAACAACCTTGTAATTTATTTAACATTAATAAATAATTTACACTTGAAAATTACATATTGTCTCACACCTTAAAACCTCAAACACCACGTAATACTACTACTACTCCTGCTGCTGTTTTGTTTTGTTGCTGCCACCGAGCAACCACTGAACCACTTTACTACTCGATGATGTAACTGTTCGAGTTTTCATCATCATCATCGAACCTCTGCTGCCATTAAACAGCCGAGGCTGTCGTTTGATACATCACCACCACCTTCGACTTGTTATTGTGGCTGCTACTACTTTGGGCTGTTGCTGCTACCGTTTGATCAACCTCTCACCACACCATATATATACATGCATACGCTATATATATGTATATATACATACGCGATATATATATATATATGTATATACTTCCTTCGCGTTGTCAAAGAACCACCGTGAGCCACCACCTTTTTGTTATCATCAATCTCCCAGAATCATCGTTTAACAGGTTATCTAACTCCTTATAAGTTTCCATAATGAATATGAAACAAGAAATATGAAATTATAATCTAATCGTTAACTTCGTTAGATTTTCTGACACTTTCAGTCCTGAACCGTTAAACTGTTTACAGTTTTAGTCCTTCGTCCGTCAGTTTCTGATTAAACTAATGACTCTTTTGAAATAACTACAAAATGGGTTATTTTTAATATTAAACTGTATATATTGCAGAAACTGTTATTTTCCAAGACATCAGAGACTGAAACTGAAAGTCATATAAACACTAAAAATATGATGACCAAAATTGAATGATAAAGATAAAACAACTAAAACATTGGTATAATTATTTATTAAATGAATTATATTTTATGTTTTAGATTAACTTGTCATGAGGATTATCTGCTGTTCTGATTTGCCACTACAACTAAGGTGAGTTTCGTAAACCCTCCCTACTCAATTGAGATTCGGGCTGAAAAGTGTACATGTTTGTTTAACTGTTGATTGTTGATTTGATTGATTGTATGATTGAATTGTTGATGTGGACATGTTAGCGCATTGTTTACGATGTAAGTCGCACCGTTAGCGCATTATTCATTATATAAGTCGCACCGTTAGCGCATTATTCATTATATAAGTCGCACCGTTAGCGCATTATTCATTATATAAGTCGCACCGTTAGCGCATTGTTAATTATTAACTATGTAAGCCGCACCGTTGTTGATCGTTATTGATTGTTATGGAACGTTGTTGAACGTTATATGGAATCGTAATTATTGAATGTTGACTTGTATTGAATTGTGATAATGTGAAACCTTATAGGTTATCTTGGATGTGATTAGTTCTCCTAATCCTCACTTATTGTTAACGGTTGTTATCCGACACGGTTATTCCTTGTTACTTGTCCCTACGAACTTCCCAACTTTATGTTGACGCTCTTTAGTACACTTTTCAGGTAATCAAGTTAATCAGAGACAAAATGGATGATTGCATGCTTAATTGCTAGGATTGGACTAGCTTTGGACTTTCTGGATCCATGATCCTTACTTCCCTTTTATGGGTTACTTTTAGGATCAACTACTATCGATTGAATTGCCTTTTATTATTGATTGAACATGTATTTCGATGAATGTTGATGATTGTATATGTTTGTACAAGTTTAAGGATTGTTTCAATCCTATGTTTTCATATAGTTTGATTCTACATAATTCCCATGTCGTGCTATGCTTTTCTAAGTGATACCCCATGATTCCGCCATGTTGGGGTGTTACAGAATGGTATCAGAGCCGTGGTTGTAGAGAATTAGGTGGATTGACCTAGTCTATAGCCATTGCACCCACATTTCATATTAGCATGCATGATAGGAAATTTTGTGTGCAACGTGAACTGTATGATGCATAAAAATGGTTTAAACGGAGTTCGTAGGTTACTTATGATTTGATGACTTGATTGTTATATAACAACTTGATGGATGTATATGATAGTGTCGGGATACACCGTGAATTGTGGAATTATTGTGATAAACGTTGATGTGTGTGGAATCTTGGATGCATTTATTATTTGTTCCCCAGCAAAATGAAATGATGGCATTAATGGAGTATAACATTCGATAACCCTAGAGGCGCCTGATCAACAAATGTATGGTTATCCTATGTCATATAAAGTTAATGATCTCATGGATTGCGCCTCGTGGATAAAGTATAGTAGCTAACCCGGTATGTTTAATGAGTGTTGGTTAGGTGGAGGGTTAGCCGCTGGTACACCCTGTATACATACCCGGTCAACACTTAGAGAACATATCGGAACCGAGTTTTGGACATCCATTCTATATATTAACGGTGTGGAGGGTTAGCCGATGGTACACCCTGTATACAAACACTTTTAATGTGTCGAATGTTGAAGTTAAAATTCGGACTATGCTTTACCCACCTTGTTATGACTTGACCTTTTATTTATATAGTGTTGAATGTTTTCGTGATTGTATTGTTAATTGTAAATTGTACGATTGCTGAAACCTTAGATTATTGCCATGGTAATATCCCTGTAGAGATAACTATATTAATGCAATGATTTATAAGGACTTGATGTGGAAATTGTGTATTACTTGAAGGTCAATTTTGATATTCAAGTGTGGATTGTGTGGACTTGAATTTTATGTTAATAGAAATGGTAGTACAGGTATAGGATATTTTGGATGGGTTGGTAATGTGTTGGGCTAGCCAATGGTACACCCTATATTATAAGCATTACCGGATGGCCCATGTCTAAGCTATATTACTTATAATTGTCTACAATTATCAGTCATTGTTGGAATAACAGTATGAGAATAAGATCTAGAATACATGCTTATTAAGGTCTTAGATACTTATAATCTATAATTGTAGACCAATGATTTATTATATATAGACTAAGTTCAAACTTATAGTTACGATTGACTGATAGAATGAGCTAAGATTTTTGGAGACTATAATGTTTAAGTAAAGTGAGATATTATGAAATATTAATAGATCTAGTGTGTTAAGAGGCATTTTTTTTTACGAACATGGAGCTTAGGTTAGTAATTTGATGAATGTGTTCAAGAAAATGGCTGGAAAAGAGCAAACAGGATAGTAGTAGAAGATTATGAACTTAAGTGATTATATGCAGGAATCAAATCCCGTAGATTTCACCTTATATTGGCCTTGTACCTAGAATAAGAATACATGATTTTACTGAGGGGTACTATTCGCTCATATAACGTAAGCAATGACGTCAAATGAAAATAATTTTTCAAAATGGCCGACAACAATAAGATATCTGGATCTTGATGGAACAAGATAAAGTAGGATGGCTTTATCAGACTATTTTGATATAAGCAATAATAAAAGTGTTAACTACAAACAAATTATATATAAATTTCGCAATAAAGAAAAGAGGGAAATAGACATACGAAAATCACCAACTGTTTATGTAATCCTACTTTATAATTTAAGTAGCCAAATTCCTAAATCTATGAAGATCACACATTTATCTATTCAATGCATACTTGTTAGTCCCATG
Source organism: Erigeron breviscapus (assembly GCA_034093135.1). Taxonomy (NCBI): domain Eukaryota; kingdom Viridiplantae; phylum Streptophyta; class Magnoliopsida; order Asterales; family Asteraceae; genus Erigeron; species Erigeron breviscapus. The sequence continues at coordinate 12,936,491 of CM067175.1, read as the reverse complement.
ATTAACCCAATGATCTTTCAAGTCAATTGGACAATCGAGATCGTACCCTTCTAACAATAATTTCTCTATGACCTTTGAGAATGTAATACAACCCATTCTTCTCCCTGGCAACCTTACAATACGACTTGGCCCGACATATGTTGGCAACGGATACATGGAAAGAGAAGCTGTACAACAAATGGAGGTCCATCCCTCTGTACTCCACCCGCGACAGGTCCTAGGTATCCCTGTGCATGAGCATATCGGTGTTGGCATCTCTGATATGTTCATTTCTTCTCCAAATACTACCAAAGTAGTATTAGGTTTCACAAACTGGTAAGACCTTTTTGACCTTACATTTCTTTGAGCTTTCGAGGATGATACTTTTGCGGACTTTTTCTTACGACTATAAAGCTTGCAAATATAAGCCCATGAGTCTTCTACGTGCTTCTCAAACTCTGGTCCATGATTCATTATCATATCAACCGGTTCCACCCTGTTCGAGGTTGAGACCTCATAATATGTGTCACCAATTGGATTGGGGTATAGTGTGAGCGAGTCTGACATTGGACGTTTGCCTGGTGCCCTGTTACTCTCCTCAGAAGGTACTGGTTGGAATGTTGATTCCAACTGGAATGTTGCTTCTGGTGTATCGAAAGAGAAGTTTTGATATAAAGGGTTCATTGGGATTGGAGATGAAACTCCATGATGTACTGCATCAACAAGAGTTGGGAACGATGCACTGACATTTTCTGTTGGGGGTTCTAGCTGTGATGTTGGTACTGTATTTTGGAGAAGCCAGTCTTGGCAAAAATCATCGATTGATGTTCCCCATTCACTAGTACCAATCATCTGGTTTTGCCATGCGTCCATGATTATATTTAGTTCTTCTTATCTACAATAAGTTTTGGTCAGATAATTGACATAACAAATACATAAGAAACATTATCAACAATATTATTCTGATTTAAAAACACATTCTGGACAACTTAAGATCTGATTTATAAAAATTTATAACAGATTCCAAATATTTCTATAAAATCCCTCTTGATTTCAAGAATTAGGAGTTCTGTCAGAACTCGACCCTGACATGTTACTTCCCCCAGCAGCATCTCTTTTTCTTCTCTTAAGAGGTGGAACATTGGGATTTTCTTCTTCTTCTTCAGATGACATGGCAAAAATGGATTTCTCCCTTTGAGAGAGATTATCTTCGTCTTGCTGAGCTAGGGCTCTTGCAAACTTTTCATCTTCTTTTATTTGACGATTCACAAGGATAGATTCCTCCTCTTCTAAAAATTTAGATAAAAGTTTTGCTAACTTTTCATCTTCAGAAGTTTGTTTCTCAAAAACGTGGACATCTTCGTCTACCATCGCCTTGTAATCTTCAAAGAAAATACCTAACATCATGGCCTCCTGCTTAATCCTTTTGACCCTATTTGTTTCAAGATCTTTAAGATCCTCTTGAGCCATTGGCCTTTTGCCTTTTGGATCGCTCGAAGAGGCACCGAAAATTTTCATTATCTTATGATAAATCGGCGGAACAATATTGTTAAATTAAGCGAACATGAATTAAAAGATAAAAGTTTTATATAAACATATAAATAGATAGTATATTATCCAAGATGAGAAAGAAAGAGCACAAAAAAATGTAGCTTACCAAAGAGAAAGTCGGAGATCTGTTAGAACACAAGCTGGCTGTGAACGGAATAGCTAAAAACAAATTAGCAGATGAAGAACTAAGTAAATATGATGCTGGGGTATTACAAAAGCATCAGGATTGAATTATGATGCTGCCACTAGAACACATGCCCAACAGCAAAAGGCATATAACAGTGGTGATGTTGACATGGCAGTCATCATGCATGAAATCCACAGTTTGCCTCTAAGTCTCAGGAAAGAAACCCCATATGATGAGCCTGAGACATTTAAAACTGAATCTGTTGAAACTACCCCCTCTGAGGTCAAAACTGGAGCTGAACAGGCTAAAGCTCCAGTTAAAAAGGTTGCTGGTGATAAACCTTTACCTCAAAAGTCTAAGGAGCCCAAGACTCAAAAGACCAAAATCCCTGCTGAACCTAAGTCCAAGGTTCAACTGCCTATTGAAAATGATGTTTTGTCAAAACTGGAAAGTCAACTCCAACTTTTGTCTAGGCAGGTTCAGAGTTGCACTGCCAGAATCAAAAATCTGGAAGGAGCTTCATCTTCTCCAGTTGAAAAACAAAATATCAAAACCCCTTCAAAACAAAAATAAAATGTTCCATCTGGAACAAAATCTGAAAAGAAAAAGGGGAAGAAACCTCTCAAACCAATCGTTTTTACTCCTGGACCTGAAGCTGATAAAAAGGCTCCAGCTCCAGACTCCAGTTCAACACCACAACAACCAACTGAGACTTCTTAAGTGAAGTCCAGTGAACCCATCAAGAAAAGATGGGTTCAAAAATATAACTAATGATTTTTGTGGGTGTGCAGGGCGATCGTAAAAAGAATACCTGGTATCTGGACAGCGCAGCTGGCCGGGCTATTACCAGATGTAAGCCCCTGCTGGAAGAGTTCACTGTCCAAGATGGACCGACAGTGACGTTTGGTAATGATGAAAATGGAAAGACTGAAGGATATGGTGTAATCAATAATAGACAAGTCTAGTTCACCAGAGTTGCTTTTGTGAATGGTTTAAAATATAACCTGATCAGTGTAAGCCAACTGTGTGACGATGGATATAAGGTATTGTTTGATATTGCTCAAGGAACCATATTTAACAAGGATTGGAAAGTGGTGATGATTGCACCAAGAAAAGGAAATGTGTACATCATGGATATGGAACCAGCTCTAAAAGAGCAGTGCTTCTATACCAAGGCTGATGAGGACACCAACTGGCTGTGGCATAAAAGGTTATCCCATCTTAATTTTAAGAACATCAACAAGTTGTCTCGCAAGCAACTGGTGGATGGGATACCTCAAATTTCTTTCAAAAAAGAAAATCCATGTCCAGGGTGTGAGATGGGCAAGCAGAAAAGGGCCAGTTTCAAAACAAAGCAAAACTTTAGCATCACTGAACCTCTTCACATGCTTCATATGGATCTTTTTGGTCCAGTGAATGTTCAAACTAGAGCTGGAAAGAAGTACACTCTAGTTGTGGTTGATGAATTCACCAGATACTGTTGGGTGGTATTCCTCATATCAAAAAGTGATGCAGCTGCTGAAATCATCCCTCTCATCAAAAGAATTGAGCTCAAGTACACTTGAAAAGTCTGTCAGTTGAGAAGTGATAATGGAACAGAATTTCAGAACAAGACTCTTGAATCATTCTACACTGACACTGGCATCTCCCATTACTTCTCACCAGCTCACTCTCCAGAGCAAAATGGAGTTATGCAAAAAAAATAATCGTACATTGATAGAAGCTGCCAGGAGTATGTTATATGAATATGGTCTTCCCACCAGTTTTTGGGCTGAAGCAGTGGCAACTGCATGCGACACCCAAAACCGGTCAGTCTATGTCAAGAGACATAGGAAGACTACCTATGAAGTGCTCAGGAATCAAAAACCAAACATTGGATACTTTTATGTATTTGGTTGTCCACTTTATATTCTAAATGATTACAGTCAGCTTGGAAAATTCGATGCAAAAGCTGATGAAGGTGTATTTCTAGGCTATTCAGATATTCGAAAGGCTTTTAGAGTTTATAATTATAGACTCCAAAAGGTTCATGAGACAATTCATGTCACATTTGATGAATCTAATGATGCAATCAATAAGAGACCAAACCTTGATATCTCTCCAGTCGTTCCATTAAATTTTGGTGAAGCTGACCAAGTTCATCAGTCAATTACTTCACCAGAAGATGTTTCCAGTTACACTGAACTGGAACCGGCACAAATGAAAGAAATCCTCCAGTTACACTTCATTTTATCCCTCCATCAGTTTTAAGTTACCACAAAAACTGGTGATTGGATCAGATGTACGTGCCATTCCAATATCAGCACCAGTTCAAACTTCTCCAATGTCACCATTTCTTCAAGAGATGCCTTCAACTGAAGAATTTCATGATGCAAATCGTGACCTCATTGATTCTGATGAGGATATTGAAGTAGTTTGGGCTGATCCTCCTCCAGAAGTTACAACAACTGAAGAGGTTCCTCAAGTGACTTGCACTGATATTGTTGTAAGAAATCCTGGTCAATACTTGTAACATCCCGAACTTTTTAATTAACGGTTGACTTGAGTCGTTAAGTCAACACTACGTGTCCGTTAAGTCTCTAGGAGATTTAATGCTTAGATGTGTTTAATGTGCTATACGTGTGAGGCTTAAATGCCTTAATGATTGATATACTAATGTGTTTAAGGTGTATTTATATGCCTTTAGAGGTGCTTGAAGTGTTTAACGGGTTGTAAGTATTCCCTATAGGTGTTTTGAGCTAAATATGAGTTGCTTGCTTTTCGATCCATCAATAAATCCTACAGGTAATATGTCAGTAATATAATGTTGATTAAGTTTTAAAGTAGGTTTTATCTCTGTAAATTCGACCATGAGGGTTGGGATGGATTAAAGTTGATGTTTTCGGTTAAAAACGACGTTTTCGTGAGTAAAATCGTTAATTGAGATGATTAACTATATAAAGATGCAAACTTTAATGATGAATAATGTTGTTAAGATGTATTAGAGTGTATTCCAGGTGGTTAATTGGAAACCCACTTGAGGTATTGAGTTTTTGATCAACACGTTACCAATTTTATGTTTTTCGGGTGTCTTAAAGAGTAAATCATTGTTGTATTTGATTCAAGGATCAATTGATGTTTTCAAAGGCTTAATTGTGACCTAATTAATGTTAATTTAATGAGTATAAGTCGTGGTGGAGGTTTGGGATCCGTTTGGAAGGAGTTTGAAGTGAAACGAAATCGCGAGTTCTGGTCGAATCCAGATATGCGGCGCACAGGAGGCTTGTGCGGCGCATATCGTGGTCTGGGCAAGTTTCTGAATTTTGTAAAAGTGATTTATGCGGCGCACAGATGGGGCATGCGGCGCATATTCAAGTCTGATGGACGTTTAGGCTTGTTTTAGTGCTCATTTGACCCAGAGGCCTTAGGTATAAGTTATGTTGATGTTTAGGGAACTTGGAGATGTTCTGTAAGGTCCCATTTATGTTACATGTCGATTATATGTATGTGATAGGTAGTTGGGAACTCAAGAAAGATACGTTAAAGTTGCTTGTTGATCGTTGTGCTCGTCGTCAGGTAAGATACATGACTTTTCTCACGCTGGAGGCACAACAAAAGTAGTTTTCTTTAATTAACCTCTTAACTGGATTATCTTATGTGTGTTGGGTTTTCCGGGTTATGCGGGAGGTTATGAGGGAATGTATGTATGATGAAGTGGCTTATTATGATATGATGACGTTTAAAGTAAAGTGGTTATATGCATATGTAGTATGTTGATTATAAATATGCTGCCATGAAATGATTACGATATGTGTTGTGATAATGATAATGTCAATGATGTGCCTTGATGTTGATATGTGATGGCTTATATGTGAGACTTAAGTATGATATGTCTAGTTCACTAGATACACGAGGGAATTGCTATGAGTGGTGCACGTTAGTGGGATTAAATGCAAAGGTAGACGTGGGACTAATTAGGTAACGATTGTACCTAATGTTAAAGTAAAATGTGAGATGTGGGAAACCATTCTAGCCTTAGTGTTAGTGCGTAAAAAGTAAGAAAGATATAAATACGTGGGAAATGCTATAGCTAAATATGTGAGATTGACGTGGGAAGTGTTAAGCTTAACCCGTGCTAGTTCATGCCAAGCTAGTGCGTACGTGGTCGCTTGAGTGGCTCCTTGCGGCATAGTTACGTGGGACTAGTATTTCCGGGTGGAGTGACTAACCACCAATGTTAAAAGCATGACGGGATACTATGGAAATGGCATTGCCTTTCCTAAAAGTTAAGACGTGGGAAATCGTGCTAGTTGTAAAGCTAGTGCGTAATATGTAAATTGATTAAAGATGTAAGATGTGGGAATAAGTTGATTAAGATAACTATAAGAATATGTGAGAAAGATGTACGTGTAATTTAAGACGTGGGATTACAATGTGACGTGAGATTTATGTAAGATATGTTGATATGTGTGATATAATCGTTGATAGGCACAATTAGAAGTAATTACTCTACATGTGCTAATATGAATACGTGTGACAAGTTTATGTGTGGTATGCCAAGTTATGATATGAAGCTACGTTTAAGTGGTAAGTCTATGTTGATATGATATGAGATATTGATTAAGATGTGAGTATATGATGATATGATGTATATGTTGATATGAAATGAAATGTGATGCAATGTGGGAAAGGGAAAGTATGGGTTGAACTATGATTGTCGTGGATGATATGTAATGTGATTATGTTTTGATAAGTAAAATATGATGAAGTTTTATGAAAGTAAAATGAAGAACGTTCTATCAAAATGGGTGTATCTTACTTAGCTAATTTTATTAGCTAACACTTGCTTTTATGAAAATGTTGTGTCCTTCAGGATAAGCAGGTTTGAGCTAGAGAAAGGTTTAGCTCGTGAGATGGGTAGATGCAATAAAGAAGACTAGCATATATTGTTGAATGCGTAGACTTCCCTTAGCCTATGATTCGACTACTTTATTTACATTTATGATACATGTAATAATGAATGGCATTTATGTTGGTGCCATGACTTGGATTTCATTTACATTATTTTGATGATGCTATTAGTAACACCGTTTATGAAACGTACCAACCGTTTCGGTTGGGGCAGTTTTTAAAGTGATCTATTTCCGCTACGTTTTAAACGCCGTTTGACAAAAGTTTTTGAAATTCCAGGTTTTAAAATGATGGGTGTTACATAACTTGTGATAACACCTACACTATAACTCCCGTTACAAATTTTCGTAACTCCTGTTAGGCCTGTAACACCCGTTAGGGACTGATTTTGTTAACATTTTTAAACGACCATAACTTTTGAACCGTAACTCCGTTTTTGACAAATAAGTTATCCACGGAATCGTGAGAGAGTCTACTTTCTAATGGTAATGCTTTTAAAAGATTATTCTAATGTCAAAGTACCTGAAAGGTTGAATTAGTGAGTGAAGGTCGAGTTTCGTCGAGTTCTGTGAGCTCTAAGTATTAATCGAATGTCCGATGCTTCAAGCATTGTCATGGGTCATGTTTAAAGATATTTAGGCTTGGTTCGTGAACATAAGTAAGTAGGTACTTGTTTAGCTCATTATGGTTGTTCAATGATTATAGGTAGTCGGGAATACTTGCAAAGCTCGGTAACTTACGTTATCATTTGTTGTACGCTTCTACGAGGTAAGATACACTACTTTGACACGCTGAGGGTTCAACAAAAGCATGGTTTTCATATAATAACTTCCCAAATGATATCTTGATTGCTTATGGGTATTCGGGTTTACACGAGAGGTGATATGGGCTATGTAATTGACCATTGAGACCTGAAATGCAGTCCCAATGATACGAGATGTAATGTTATGTTATGAAATGTTATGTAATGTCTTGAGATGTAATGAAATGTGATATATGTTGATGATTAATGAAATGTGCATGATTATATGGCTTGTTCATCTAGTTCACTAGACTTATTAAGTTGCCATGACACGTGCACGTTTAAGGGCCCAAACGTTAAGATGTATATGTGATAATGTTTAGGTAATAAGAACACCTAAACTATATGAGATGTGAAATCGAGCTCGTAATTCAGATGAAAGTGTTAAGCTTAACCCGTACTTGCCCTTGCCCGGCGGGTGCGTAGATGTGGTTGCTCGGGTGGCTCCTTGCAACATGGTCAAAGATGTGAAGAGTAATACGGGAGGTCTGACCCGCCCCATTTGTCTTGAACATACGGATTACTCTGGGATTGGCTTGCCATTCCTTAACGACATTGATGTACAACCGTAAGGTTTGTCCATCTAGTCGGGTGTGACTTATGTCACCCTTACAAAGATGTATATGTTATACGAGATGCGTGACTTATGTCACAATTACAAAGATGTTAGATGTTATATGTGAAGATGCAAAAGATGACTAGGCACATTTAGGATGACCCATCCTATATGAAGATGTTTGATGTGATAATATGATATGTGAGATGTAATGTATGATGTGATTTGTGCCTTAACGATTTCAAACGACTCTTCTATAAAGTTTTAAATGGACAAAAGTTTTATAATGATGTGTTATCTCACTTAGCTAATTCGTTAGCTAACACTTGTTTCTTGGAATGTGTTGTTCCCTCAGGTTTAGCAAGTTTGAGATAGATGACGAATAAAGTGCGAGGCATGGGTAGATTACAATGAAGCTGACTTAGTTTACCCATAGTTGCTGCTCATTTTAGACATTTGAATAATGTTATGATATTTAAGACTTGTATTGATATTGTGGTCGGTTGTTTAATGTTGGGCAACCGATGGGTTTCCATTTGAACTTGTTTTGATGATATGGCTAGTAACACCAATTAATAAATGAACCAAACAGATTTTGTTGGTTTGGACTTTTAAAGTTTAATTCCGCTTTCTTTGACGCCGTTAGGCAAAATTTTTTGGAAATCCTTATTTTTAAATGATGGGTGTTACAAGTTGGTATCAGAGACAGGTTTAAGTGAACCAATGACTATAAGACCATAGGATTTGGACTTAAACCGTAAGATCAGACATGCTAGGCTTAAGTAGTTGAGCTTTAGCCTTAAGATGAGATGTTTTTAGGACAGGTTGGGATGAGTGAGAGTGTAGAATTAAGGCTATATGATGATTGATTAATGATATGTTAATATGTTTTTATCCTTTATTCTTCCGTTTCTCGCTCTTCCATCACTAAATTATTCTATTGCTATGATAGACGGTCCCCGAGGTGATGTGCTATTTCCCTAACTGAATTTGATAAATGTGCGCTGTAATTTATGTGTGAAGTGGTTGAAATGAAAGAAAATTTGTTGGATTAGGCAAAATGGTGTCCCGTCAATGGTGTCCAACCCACGAGGTTAGTGACAAGGACCGCAACGGAAATCAGATGTTGTATGGATGATAAGGATTGTGTGAATGGAATTGGTAAAAAAAATGTGATACACAAATGTGGTAATTAACATGCATGTGAAGTGATATAATTACAATTATGGTCCGGAACATAATTGCAAGCGTATCACGACGCGAGCGTGTTTGTATGGCCATGCTTGTGTTGATCGGAGTAGAAAGTAGCGAAGTTGGTAAGATCTCTATGAGGTGTTGTACTGTGATGTGAAGCCCATGAGCTTAAAAGACATGGACTTGAAGTTTGACGAGTAGAGTTGATGCTGGATACTTGAAGGATTATAAGTAGGTGACGCATAGAAGGGTTACCGGGCACACGTATGAAAGGATACAATTACAATTCCAGTCGCGAACGTAATTGTAAATGTATCACAACATGTGTGTGTTGGTGAGACTGTGTCTGTGTTGATCCAAATAAAGTGAAGATGGGATTGATGAAATCATTGAATGGTATCATATTTAACTACGCCGAGAGTAGACACGTATAAATGGAATAAAGAATGATGAAGCAGAAGCAAGTAAAGAAGTTAACACAAGGGTTGATTGAACCCTTAAACATGAAACTCTTCCATTCTATGAACACTATGTTATGATGTGAGGCTACATTCGAGCTGCGGAATGTTAAAGTTGTGGTTGGGATTAAGATTGAGGGTTTGAGTTCGTATGGAATTCGTTTAAAGGATTGAAAGCTGGGGTTCTTGGTCGAAATGGATGATATGCGACGCATGAATCTTCTATGCGGCGCATATCTGCCCAGTTTTGAAATTAGGCCTTCTGAAGGGAGCCCGATATGCGGCGCATGGAACTTTCATGCGGTGCATATTTTGTGTGCTCAAAACGTTGGGTGTTTTCTGTGACAAAATTAATTGAAATATGCGGTGCATATTTCTCCCATGCGACGCATATGTGCCCAGTTTTGAAATATGCGGCGCATGCACCATCCATGCGGCGCATATTTTGGTCTGTTTTGGATTTACGACTCGTTTAGTTTTGATTTCGCTACGGGACGATATGTGACGATTGGGACGAGTATCTACAGGGGGAGATTCTTCCTTATATTGCATGATTGTAAAGGTGATGTTGATATCTTATATTTGTACAAAATTTTATGTATGACTGCTTCGCAAGATAAAAGAGTTTTCCCCTTAAGAAAAGTTAAGAAGTTGGTTGATGGAGTTACTTATAGTTCCTTAGGCGGAAGAAGTAAAAGTTTTTAAGAGCATTTGATTCCGAATTGATCATGTTTCTCGCCTATGTGATTCACTCATGTAAGGCAAAGATTATATTTCTAAAGTCGAGCCTACCCGTAGTTTTGAGATGTTCTATTAATGTTCCCGGTTTCGTTGCGATCGTGAGGTCGAGCCTTCAGGTGATGTGTGACTAGTGCTACTTTCATGCAAACGCATCTTCCGTTTTGTTCTCCATTATAGGAAGAAGTTAATGTTTTCAATTGTGGGATGTATTTCTTTTATAAGATAGATTTACGATGTTGCTACCATTTGTTGATGATGAAAGTCCTAATAAAGTTATTCTTACACTCATTATGACCCTATTGAGTTTCTCGAAATACCTTCATGATAACGAAAGTCCTTGTTGTGTATGAAATTAAGAAATCAAGTTTAAAGTTTTCTCTAGATCGTTTAGTCATTGCGTCCAACAATGAAAAATCTTGCCTACTCTAAGTATGATGAAGAACATTATGTTTGCGTAAAGAGCGTTATTACGATTTTCAACTCAAAGAGGCTTAGTTTTAAATTCGTCAAAAGTGAGTAAAAGTTAAGGGAGCAGCTGACGCTTAATGTTGAAAGGAACAAAGTTCTATTTATTAGCTAAGTTCGTGGTTGCGAGGTTATGGTGAGTGCTTGACTACGGCAAATCAGCTCAAGGTAATGTTCTTTGAGACAAAGAATGTAGTAGAACTGGAGCATAGTCAGTAGAGTCGAGATAAACCATCATGAAGTAATAAGTTTAAAAGTAAGATTTCGGTATCCGAGAACGAAATGACCAAAAGTTGTACTTGAGGAGGCTTATGAACCGTGGTGACATGCTTATTTGGATGTCGCCTGAAACGTGATACGACCTATTATGGTACGAGGTATAGTAAATCTTATATGTCGACGTGTGATATGGTTAAAAGCCAAGATTAGACACCGAAAGTTTTGTTACAAAATAATTATTAATGATCCTTTAACGGAAGTGAGGAGTCACGTTAGCATGGACTAAGAGACAAGGTTGCGTGGGAAGCTAAAGGTATTGATATGATATGAGCCCTTAGTAGGCAGGTTGTCCATGAATGCTTATTCTTGGTGAACAACCGCACCGTACATTGGACTTGAAGGAAAAGATGTATGAAAAAGAAGTTATGTGAAGCTCCTGTTTTATTCTTACCCGAGGGCATAGATGTTTTTGGTTGTGTATAGTGATGTTTTGCTACGGGTTTGGGTTGTGATTATATGCATTGAGACAAAGTCGTTGTTTACGCTTTACGTCAGATGAAGCCTCATGAGAAGAATTACCCCACTCAAGATATAGAGTTTGCTAAAGTGGTCTTTGCATTGAAGTTGTGGGGACACTACTTATATGGCACTAAGTGCACACTATTCACTGATCATAAGAGCTTACAATATGTGTTTTCTTAGACGTATATGAATGTGAGATAAAAGAAGATGGATATAATTACTTAGAGATTATGAATGTGAAATCAAGCACCATATAGGTAAAGCTAATGTCGTGGCGGATGCTTTGAGTTCGAAAAGGCGAGCTACTAGTAAGATATGTGCTATGATTGCTCGAGTGAATCTGAGTTGCTTGAACTTATCAAGTCAGCTCAGGTTGGAGCTATTTTAGATGCTAATGTGAATGATGAAGGTTTAGGCAAAATGAAACGACTAGAGATGGGGGTGAATAGCCGTGGCCTTCAGACTTACAAGGGCCAAACTTGAGTACCTTTGTTTGGTGGCAACCGAGAGCTAGTGCTTGAGGAGGCCCATAGGTCCTGATATTCTATTCATCCAGGTGGTACAAAGATATATGCTGATATGAAACCCATATATTGATGGCCAAATATCAAGAATGATTTGATAATGCATGTGCAAAAATAAAAAAAATGTGTGACTTGTGCTCAAGTCAAACCCGAGCGCAAAACGCTATATGGAAAGATGCAACGATTGGTTATTCCAAAGCAGAAATGTACTTATATGACTATGGTTATGTGACGAAGTTGCTTATATCCCTAAGAGGCAATGATGTGATATGAGTCGTTGTAGACTATTTGACAAAAATGCTCCTTTTTCTCGTTACTCATGAGTATGTGCACGTGGTGAAGCTTGCCACTTTCTATATAGGTAAAGTAAACATGGAGTTCCGTTATCTAATGTGTATGACCTTCATAAAAAGGGTAAACTCTTTAAGATATATGATATGTGCTTGTGTATTGCTTTTAGATGACATCCATAGTACTTTCGTGAGTGTTATTGAACATATGCCTTGATGATGAAACCAATGTGACTCCATTGGAAGATAGGAGCATTGGTGCTAAGAAAGTGATTGAAGATGAGCCGTTTAAGATTCTTGGCTCAAGTAAATAAGCTTCGTATGAAGCAAATTGACCTTGTGTTTGGGAAATGGAAGCAACTCTTGGAGAAAGTTTGATATGGGAAACTGAATCCGTAATGCGGGGGAACTAACCTCACCTATTTGATGCTGAAGTGATTCCGAGGACGGAATCCTCTTAAGGGGGAGGTAATTGTAACATCCCGAACTTTTTAATTAACGGTTGACTTGAGTCGTTAAGTCAACACTACGTGTCCGTTAAGTCTCTAGGAGATTTAATGCTTAGATGTGTTTAATGTGCTATACGTGTGAGGCTTAAATGCCTTAATGATTGATATACTAATGTGTTTAAGGTGTATTTATATGCCTTTAGAGGTGCTTGAAGTGTTTAACGGGTTGTAAGTATTCCCTATAGGTGTTTTGAGCTAAATATGAGTCGTTTGGAAGCTTAGGGACTAGTTTTGACATAGGTGGAAACTTAAAAAGGGGATTAAGGGTTTATTATACCCTAATTACAATCTAAAATCAGTTCTAACTCCCTTTTCTCCAAGCCCTAAGCCGCCCCTCCATTCCCTTGATCAATTATTGCGTGTTTCGATCGATTCTTGGTGGTTTAAAGAGGTTTTGATCCATAGTTTGCATCCTTCTTGTAATCTACAGGTATTTGAGGTATTATTACATTGATTTCATGTCCTTTCAATTCTTGATTGGGTTCATAACTGATCTTGGTCTTTAGAGGGTTGATTGGAGTCAAAATTGTGAGTTTTAATCGATTCGGTAACCTAAAATGTTTGTTATTGTGATGCAAATCAAGTAGGGGTTAATCAATGATTTCATTGCATCATTATGGTCTTAAAATGATGAATTTTGAGGTACAAAAGTCGTTCATAAGGTTTGGGGTCGTTTGGGGTGTGTTTGGTTAAGTTTTGGAGGTTAAATGGTTGTTTTTCACGTCTGGTCGTCGTAACTCCGTTACGGCTGTGTAATTCCCGTTAGCTGGGTAACTTGTGATAACACATACACAGTAACTCCCGTTACAAATTTTCGTAACTCCCGTTAGGCCTGTAACGCCCGTTAGGGACTGATTTTGTTAACATTTTTATACGACCATAACTTTTGAACCGTAACTCCGTTTTTGACAAATAAGCTATCCACGGAATCGTGAGAGAGTCTACTTTCTAATGGAAATGCTTTTAAAAGATTATTCTAATGTCAAAGTACCTGAAAGGTTGAATTAGTGAGTGAAGGTCGAGTTTTGTCGAGTTCTTTGAGCTCTAAGTATTAATCGAATGTCCGATGCTTCAAGCATTGTCATGGGTCATGTTTAAAGATATTTAGGCTTGATTCATGAACATAAGTAAGTAGGTACTTGTTTAGCTCATTATGGTCGTTCAATGATTATAGGTAGTCGGGAATACTTGCAAAGCTCGGTAACTTACGTTATCATTTGTTGTACGCTTCTACGAGGTAAGATACACTACTTTGACACGCTGAGGGTTCAACAAAAGCATGGTTTTCATATAATAACTTCCCAAATGATATCTTGATTGCTTATGGGTATTCGGGTTTACACGGGAGGTGATATGGGCTATGTAATTGACCATTGAGACCTGAAATGCAGTCCCAATGATACGAGATGTAATGTTATGTTATGGAATGTTATGTAATGTCTTGAGATGTAATGAAATGTGATATATGTTGATGATTAATGAAATGTGCATGATTATATGGCTTGTTCATCTAGTTCACTAGACTTATTAAGTTGCCATGACACGTGCACGTTTAAGGGCCCAAACGTTAAGATGTATATGTGATAATGTTTAGGTAATAAGAACACCTAAACTATATGAGATGTGAAATCGAGCTCGTAATTCAGATGAAAGTGTTAAGCTTAACCCGTACTTGCCCTTGCCCGACGGGTGCGTAGATGTGGTTGCTCGGGTGGCTCCTTGCAACATGGTCAAAGATGTGAAGAGTAATACGGGAGGTCTGACCCGCCCCATTTGTCTTGAACATACGGATTACTCCGGGATTGGCTTGCCATTCCTTAACGACATTGATGTACATCCGTAAGGTTTGTCCATCTAGTCGGGTGTGACTTATGTCACCCTTACAAAGATGTATATGTTATACGAGATGCGTGACTTATGTCACAACTACAAAGATGTTAGATGTTATATGTGAAGATGCAAAAGATGACTAGGCACATTTTGGATGACCCATCCTATATGAAGATGTTTGATGTGATGATATGATATGATATGTGAGATGTAATGTATGATGTGATTTGTGCCTTAACGATTTCAAACGACTTTCTATAAAGTTTTAAATGGACAAATGTTTTATAATGATGTGTTATCTTACTTAGCTAATTCGTTAGCTAACACTTGTTTCTTGAAATGTGTTGTTCCCTCAGGTTTAGCAAGCTTGAGATAGATGACGAATAAAGTGCGAGGCATGGGTAGATTACAATGAAGCTGACTTAGTTTACCCATAGTTGCTGCTCGTTTTAGACATTTGAATAATGTTATGATATTTAAGACTTGTATTGATATTGTGGTCGGTTGTTTAATGTTGGGCAACCGATGGGTTTCCATTTGAACTTGTTTTGATGATATGGCTAGTAACACCAATTAGTAAATGAACCAAACAGATTTTGTTGGTTTGGACTTTTAAAGTTTAATTCCGCTTTCTTTGACGCTGTTAGGTGAAATTTTTTGGAAATCCTTATTTTTAAATGATGGGTGTTACAATACTCTAAGTAGACTAAAGCACATCCAATCGACCAGATCATTGGAGAGTCCAGTAGAGGGGTTCAGACCAGAAGAGCCACTAGCGAACAATGCTTAAATGTCACCTTCTTATCACTGATTGAACCGAAGAAGATTGACGAGGCTATGGCAGATCCAAGCTGGGTAGAAGCAATGCAAGAAGAGCTTATCCAGTTCGAAAGGAACAATGTTTGGGAACTTGTTCCTTGTCCACCAGGGTTGAAGAAAGAACCCATTGGTACAAGATGGGTCTACCAAAACAAGATGGATGAAGATGGCAATGTTGTAAGAAACAAAGCCAGATTAGTTGCCCAGGGTTATTGTCAAGAAGAGGGCGTTGACTTTGATGAGACCTTTGCTCCAGTTGCTAGACTTGAAGCCATTAGAATTTTCTTGGCTTATGCAGCCCATCTTCAGTTCAAGGTCTACCAGATGGATGTCAAAAGTGCGTTCCTGAATGGAACACTGGAAGAAGAAGTGTATGTTAAACAGACTCCAGGCTTCATTAATGAGAAGCATCCTCACTGGGTATATAGACTGAACAAAGCTTTGTATGGTCTAAGACAAGCCCCAAGAGCCTGGTATGACACTTTAACCAAACATCTTCTCAAAAATGGCTTTCAAAGAGGTGCAATAGATAATACCTTGTTTATCTTGAAAGAAAAAGGTAGTATCTTACTGGTACAAATTTATGTTGATGATATTATATTTGGGTCAACTGATGATGCAATGTGTAAAAGGTTTTCTAAAATCATGTCCTCTGAGTATGAAATGAGTTTAATGGGTGAATTAACATTTTTCTTGGGTCTTCAGATTAAGCAAACTGAAAATGGAATTTTTATAAACCAAGAAAAATATGTCAGAGATTTGTTAAGAAAAAACAAATATGATTCAATCCCATCTAAAAACACACCTATTGCAGCACCTTTAAATTTGGACTCTGACCCAACTGGCAAACCAGTGAACACTACTGAATATCGTGGTATGGTTGGTTCACTGATGTATTTAACTGCCAGTCGACCAGATTAGTTGCCCAGGGTTATTGTCAAGAAGAGGGCGTTGACTTTGATGAGACCTTTGCTCCAGTTGCTAGACTTGAAGCCATTAGAATTTTCTTGGCTTATGCAGCCCATCTTCAGTTCAAGGTCTACCAGATGGATGTCAAAAGTGCGTTCCTGAATGGAACACTGGAAGAAGAAGTGTATGTTAAACAGACTCCAGGCTTCATTAATGAGAAGCATCCTCACTGGGTATATAGACTGAACAAAGCTTTGTATGGTCTAAGACAAGCCCCAAGAGCCTGGTATGACACTTTAACCAAACATCTTCTCAAAAATGGCTTTCAAAGAGGTGCAATAGATAATACCTTGTTTATCTTGAAAGAAAAAGGTAGTATCTTACTGGTACAAATTTATGTTGATGATATTATATTTGGGTCAACTGATGATGCAATGTGTAAAAGGTTTTCTAAAATCATGTCCTCTGAGTATGAAATGAGTTTAATGGGTGAATTAACATTTTTCTTGGGTCTTCAGATTAAGCAAACTGAAAATGGAATTTTTATAAACCAAGAAAAATATGTCAGAGATTTGTTAAGAAAAAACAAATATGATTCAATCCCATCTAAAAACACACCTATTGCAGCACCTTTAAATTTGGACTCTGACCCAACTGGCAAACCAGTGAACACTACTGAATATCGTGGTATGGTTGGTTCACTGATGTACTTAACTCCCAGTCGACCAGATATAATGTTTGCAACATGTCTATGTGCCAGATTTCAGGCTAACCCAAAAGAATCACATTTGCATGTTGTTAAGCGCATCTTCAGATACCTGAAAGGGTGTCCTAGCCTTGGTCTTTGGTATCCCAAAGACTCAGGGTTAGATCTAATGGGTTATTCAGATTCAGATCATGCAGGTTGTAAGATAGATAGAAAGTCAACAACTGGAGGTTGTCATTTCCTTGGAGGAAAACTGGTGAGTTGGACCAGCAAGAAGCAGACGTCAGTCTCTATGTCCACTGCTGAGGCAGAGTACATTTCTGTGGCCAGTTGTTGTGCCCAGATTCTCTAAATTAAGAACCAGTTACTAGATTATGGTCAAAAGTATACAAGGACCCCAATCTTTTGTGACAACACCAGTGCAATTGCTATATCTCACAACCCAGTGATGCACTCAAAGATAAAGCATATTGACATCAGGTATCATTTCATTCGTGATCATGTTATGAAAGGAGACATTGAAATCCATTTCATCCCCACTGACAAACAGCTCGCTGATGTTTTTACAAAACCTCTTGATGAGAAATAAACATCTCATCAGTGAGTTGGGAATGTTAAATCCTTAAAACTGGAGACTTGTTATGAACGCGTCAGTGACACTGATGAAGTTCTCCAGTTGAGGAGGTCCAGATAATCTTTGCTCGCCAGGCTATCGAACGCCTTTGTGATACTATCCTGGCACTAATTGATTTCTGGATCATCATCCTAGGGGGAAAGACTCAAAACATTTTTCTGACTAAAATTGCTTTTGTTTGAAAAATTGCAACTGGAGAACTCTCCAGTTGAAAACTGGCACTGGACTAATCCTCCAGTGTCCATGTTTGGTCTTGTCTTAAAACTGGTGGTCAACCAGATTTCATAACGTTATAAAATACTTGGTCAATATTTGTGACACGTGATGGTACTCAAGTGTATTTTCCTACTTGCAACCGTCGCATGACGTGTCAAAGACTTTTTTTGTAAAAAGATGCACTTTTTATGGGGATTGTGAAAAGTTAGTGGGCGCGTGGGAATACCAGCCGTCGTAGCATTTAATGCTGACTTGATGGTATTAAATTTTTTTGAATTCAAATTTTCAATAAATCAAGTTTTCAATTGTTTTAGAAAATTTGGGGATTAAAATAATATTTTTGTGTTTAGTTTGGGATTTTATACCCTTATAAATACCCCCACATTTACTCCGGTTACAATTTACTTCTTTTTACATTCCTTCATTTACTTCCAATCATCAAAATCGCTTCTTTTCTCTCTCTTCTCAATAAATCAAGAACCCTAATTTCCAAATACTACTCCGTTTCAATTTTCCCTTGTAGTAAAATGACACCTAAATCATCCAGAAGTAGAGATGTAAATCTACTTACTGTCCCATATGCTCCGTCACCAGATGTCAAACAGGCATCTGGAGCCCCTTCTGACAGTCCACGATTTGCACACTTATATTTAATTAATGAAGACAAGAAAGTAAAGACTGAAAGTAAAGAACAAGAACAATAATAGAGTTCAAGTGCAAAGATCTAAGCAAGTCTAATCATATGTATCATTGATTTAAACGATGAATACATGGTCGATATTACAACTTGTCTTACAAGAATACAAATGAACTAATAATTGCTAAGTCTAGACAAACTAAAAACTTAAACAATTAAGAGAGAAGTAAAAGTGACACACACTTGTGGTGACAAAACACAAAGTGTTATTGAGACGGCTGTGTTGCTTTATATAGGGGAGGAATTAGAGCAACACAGCCTTACATTGATAGTGATAGAATGGTGGTTGTCGACATCTAATTGGCTCGTAGTACTTGAACCCAGTAGCCTTTGTCTTCTTTACCAAAACGGGTATGAAAGAGAAAACCCTTCTTTTGGTCCAACTGCATCTTTGCCATACTAAGTAAATTGCAGTTGGGTGAACCACCATGTGACTTCTTGTCTTCTTTTGATTCGAATTCTTCCCGCCTTGACACACAATTTGGAAAGTGAACCACCCGCTGACAAGAGTCACTGACTCGCTGAAGACTTGCTGACGACATACGTCAGCGACCAAGTCTGGTCAGCGAATCCTTGACTCAACAATCTCCCCCTATTCGCTGAGAAGACTTGCTGAGTAAACAAGACTTTCAAAAGAATGATAGAAAGATGTCTTATATTTCATCATTAATCAATACATGCTGACACATCAAGCATTTTTATTACAATATAAGACATTTCAAAGATTAGCAGCCTCAATCTCCCAAGCATCTTCTTGTTTGGCAATTCTTAGCACTGGATCATCCCTTCTATGAGGTTTCAACAACTCTTCATCCAACTTGCTGATGAACCATCTGGTGTTTGTTGTCTTAGCACATCTTTTCCTTATGCTGATGATGAACCCAGTGGAAGCTTTTTCAATCTCTGCCAATCGAAAGAACAGCTGATCGTTTTGAAAGTTTGTAAAGAATATGCCAGCAGGACTCTCCAGCACTCTCCCTTCTTCGAAAAAGCTTCTGGGAGGAAGTCTGAGGTTCAGAGAGGCATCACCAGATATAGGAGGAAGATCAACAGGCACAGTTCGATATTCTTCTTTTCTTTTCAAACTTAGCTCTTTTCTCACTAAGTTGTTTCTCAACCTCGACATGCTTTTGTTTGTATACAGCTTCAGCACCACCAGTTTTGAAAAGCATTCTCTGTTCTCCATCCAATTGATCTTTTTCAAGGAGAGGCAACTGCTTGATATACTCAAGATTTTTCTTTCGTTTTCTTGATTTTCTTTAATCCTTTCCAGCTCCTTGATAGCTTCTTCTTGAGTCTTTCCCTCAGCAGTCAAGGCCAGTATTACTATCATTTGATGCTTGTGACCTGCTGGGGTTTGGATAGAAAGTTGAGCAGCAGGAAGAGAAGATGAAGGTATCTTGTGCTGAATGCGAGCAATATGCTATTTCTGAGATTCAGTCATGGGAGCAATGACAGCATTCCCAATGAAGCGTTTGTGAAAGATTGGGAGGACTTCCTTGGATCTGTCCGTGGCCATCTCATAAGCGAATCTGGCCTCCCATGCTACTTTGAGTGCTTTGGGGTCAAACTGCTCTCCTACATCATCAAAAACTTCAATCTGGGGAGCATCATCATTGATCATTTGTTGCTCCCCCTCAACACCAGCTGGGGGAACTTCAACATTAACTTCTTTTTCAACCTCCCCCTCAACACCAGCAGGGGGTACATCAGTACTACCACCATCTTTTTCAAACTTAGCTCTTTTCTCACTAAGTTGTTTCTCAACCTCGACATGCTTTTGTTTGTATACAGCTTCAGCACCACCAGTTTTGAAAAGCATTCTCTGTTCTCCATCCAATTGATCTTTTTCAAGGAGAGGCAACTGCTTGATATACTCAAGATTTTTCCTTTCGTTTTCTTGATTTTCTTTAATCCTTTCCAGCTCCTTGATAGCTTCTTCTTGAGTCTTTCCCTCAGCAGTCAAGGCCAGTATTACTATCATTTGATGCTTGTGACCTGCTGGGGTTTGGATAGAAAGTTGAGCAGCAGGAAGAGAAGATGAAGGTCTCTTGTGCTGAATGCGAGCAATATGCTATTTCTGAGATTCAGTCATGGGAGCAATGACAGCATTCCCAATGAAGCATTTGTGAAAGATTGGGAGGACTTCCTTGGATCTGTCCGTGGCCATCTCATAAGCGAATCTGGCCTCCCATGCTACTTTGAGTGCTTTGGGGTCAAACTGCTCTCCTACATCATCAAAAACTTCAATCTGGGGAGCATCATCATTGATCATTTGTTGCTCCCCCTCAACACCAGCTGGGGGAACTTCATCATTAACTTCTTTTTCAACCTCCCCCTCAACACCTGCAGGGGGAACTTCATCATTAACTTCTTTTTCAACCTCCCCCTCAACACCAGCTGGGGGAACTTCATCATTAACTTCTTTTTCAACCTCCCCCTCAACACCAGCTGGGGGAATCATCATTAACTTCTTTTTCAACCTCCCCCTCAACACCAGCTGGGGGAACTTCATCATTAACTTCTTTTTCAACCTCCCCCTCAACACCAGCTGGGGGAATCATCATTAACTTCTTTTTCAACCTCCCCCTCAACACCAGCTGGGGGAACTTCATCATTAACTTCTTTTTCAACCTCCCCCTCAACACCAGCTGGGGGAATCATCATTAACTTCTTTTTCAACCTCCCCCTCAACACCAGCTGGGGGAACTTCATCATTAACTTCTTTTTCAACCTCCCCCTCAACACCAGCTGGGGGAACTTCATCATTAACTTCTTTTTCAACCTCCCCCTCAACACCAGCTGGGGGAACTTCATCATTAACTTCTTTTTCAAGCTCCCCCTCAACACCAGCTGGGGGAACTTCATCATTAACTTCTTTTTCAACCTCCCCCTCAACACCTGCAGGGGGTACATCAGTACTACCACCATCTTTTTCCAAGGCATGGATAGCCTTGGTGTTGTTGTCAACTTGAGTTGTCAGAGAGGAGATGAGATCACTCAGCTTCTTTACATCAGCAGCAACAGATTTGATGGTAGAGGCTGCCTTCTTAGCTGAGTAGCTGGTGGAATTGGCACATTTGAACAATGACAAGACACCAGACTTTATTTTCTGCTGATCACGTTTGATGATGTTTGTGGTGGTGTTGATTTTGTCTTGAGCAGCAGCTATACAGATAGATTTTTCTTTCAGCGTCTTTATATATGTGTTGTTTTCATATTGCTTATTGTACCAGCTGGTCAATGTGGAAACCAGCCTGCCAGACTCCTTTTCCTTCCACTCAACCGCAAGATTGGCAGCTTTAGTGAGATCATTCAATTGATGCTCTACCCTTTCTAGTCTGCTGGAAGAGTTGGTAGAGTAGGAAATGCCCAATTCTTTAGCAACAAGGGGCTCAACTTCTTTTGGCAAGTTAGAAACCAGGAACAGCTTGGAAAGAAGAGGGCATGCCAAGAGAGAGCATGGTGTTCACTGGTTGAACTGGTGGAGTCTTAGGCCTTGCAGTGAGAACATCTGGCTCAACATTGGCGTAAGTACTTGTGTTTTCAGTGACTGGAATTTCCTGTGAGACATTTTCACCAACTGGTTCAACTTCCTCATCATCTTCTTCCATTTCCATGTCACTGGCCTCTTTTTCATCAGCATGATTGTATGAGTTCAGCTGGAACTCATCAGCAACACAATCTCCTAACTCCAAGTCACTTTCATTTTCTTCTATTTCAAAAACAACCGATTCTTCAATTTCACTAATAATCACCCCTTCATCTGTCACACTTCTTTCCACATTTTCCACAACAGTTTCTTCACCACCAACACTTTCATTTGTTCCAACATTAGCCTCAGCTCCTTTATTAACCACATCTACAGTTACTGTACCTTCTTCCATATTTCTTCCTTTAATATTTTCAACAACATTATCACCATCACCAGCACCTTCAATAACATCATCATCTCCAGCAGCTTACAGTTCAGAATCACCAGCAGTGGCTGCTTCTCTTTCATCAATAGAGAAATTTATAGGAGTAGGAGAAAGACGTGCCTCTGTTTCAGGAAGTGATTGTTCAATGTTTTCCTCAGCAGTAGAAGCTTCTGATTCATCAATGAGGGAAAGCTGAGAGGATTCTAATCCCTTAATTGTGAAGCCCTTTGCTGCTTTCTTCTGTCTTTTAGGGGCAGCAGCAGTAGGCGATGATGGAGCACAAGTCTTGGAAGACTTTGATCTTATTTTCTTTGATGGTTTGGCAGCTTTGGGTTGTGCTTTCTCAGCGAGACCCTCAGCAACTACTCCAGATGGTTTCTTTATGTAGATGTTAGGATAGGATGAGAAAAGTATCTCTTTCATTTTAGAAGTGAGGTCAGCAAACTTACTGTCAAAGAGTGCAAGATCACAAGCAGGTTGCTTGTATACTGAATGACCAATTCTTGGTGGTTTGCATATAGTAGCACCAAACTGGTTGTACTTTTCCTTCAGCGACCAAGTCTGGTCAGCGAATCCTTGACTCAACACCTTCAAATACTAGCCTTATTAAATTAAATCCAAATAATCCTAAGGCTAGTTTGAGGGGATCTCAAGGCGCCGATACTCGGGAGAATCCAAAGCTTTTTGAGGGATTCTCCAATCGGGCCTTCTTTCTCTGCAAACCCACAAAATATGTTTCACGACTACCTTTGTGAGTTTTGGTACACAACCAAACTTAATAACGACTGTTCAGCCATCAACTTTACACTAAAAAATGGAACAGTCGAGTGTACCATCATTGCAGAGACATTGAGAGATGCCCTAAATCTCAACTACTGGAGACCTGGAGAATCTTCAGTGGTTATCTCTCAAAATATCAATTTCCGTCAAACACTACTTGAAATGGACACACTGAGTGTACGGAAAATGGCGTCCTAAAAACAAAAGGAGCCATGACGATGAAAGGCCTCACACCATCCTGGAGGTACTTTTTCATACATCTTCTTGAGAGTATGGGTGGGAGTTCTGGTGGACTGGACCAGATTAACTCCTCACAAGAAGAGATGACATAGGCTTGTGGAACGGATTGAGAGTAGACTTTGCAGATATACTTTTCAGAAGTCTGGTGCAGAAACTGAAGGGCACCAGGGGACTTTGCATCCCTTTCTCCAGGTATCTCTCTCTCTGTTTTAAACTTATCTTGGGCAGTGAAGAATACAAAAATAAAAAACAAAAGGAGCCATGACGATGAAAGGCCTCACACCATCCTGGAGGTACTTTTTCATACATCTTCTTGAGAGTATGGGTGGGAGTTCTGGTGGACTGGACCAGATTAACTCCTCACAAGAAGAGATGACATAGGCTTGTGGAACGGATTGAGAGTAGACTTTGCAGATATACTTTTCAGAAGTCTGGTGCAGAAACTGAAGGGCACCAGGGGACTTTGCATCCCTTTCTCCAGGTATCTCTCTCTCTGTTTTAAACTTATCTTGGGCAGTGAAGAATACAAAAATACAACTTCACTTTACACTGTCCCAGATTTGTTAAGGAATCTTGACTCTCTAGTATATGAAACTGGAGAGGTTTAGATTCCAGAAAGAATGCGTCTGGCATTCGCTAAAACTGATGCACCAATACCAGGTGAGTCAGAAAGGCAACTGGGCGGGCCTCAAAACAATGAGGGACCCACTGGTTCGTCCTCTGGCACCATGACAGTTGTTGGGCCTGAACAACAGTCAAACCCTGCCAGTTCCAACTTGTCAGTTCGTACAAAACCAACTGGAGTCCTCCAAATAGGTCCTCCAGTTTCCCCAAAGGCTCCTCGAACCCGACGTCCTAGGATTCAGTCAGTACGAGCCACTGACACTAGTACCCAAGCCAACCCTTCAGTATCCTCCCAACAGGATGCTGAAGAAAGTCAAAGGGAAAACTTGCAAGCAACCACTTCCGAAATTTCTGTAGGAGGAAGTGGTGAAGAGAATACTGGGTCAGCCCAACCCAGAGTAGAGTTAGAGTCTGCACATACAAGTGTCGATGGCCAAACTTCTAACACTACTAATGCACGAACTGATGATGTATCTGGCCAATCGCAACTGGAGACTGAGGTTCCAAACTCTTCGGCCAATGAAGTTATGAATGAGGATAGAGCAGTTGTAACTGAGGCAACCCCCGTGACCTCTATTCTGGCGATGATGTCACCACGACAGAGCCAACAACTGATGTTACTCTTCAGGAAACTGGCCAAGTACATCAGGAGACTGGACATGAAGTTCAGCCACCAGAAACCTTCATGGATCTGGACATGAATGTTGATGAAGGTGAAATCCAGATAGAGTCTTCGGACTCTGAAGGAACAGCTTCAGACAATGTGATTCTTGACTCTTCTGTACAGGATTAAGACCCTTCATCTCTTGTCTTGCCTCTAGATGCTTCAATTTCAGTTTCACCATCTTCACAAAGAATGCCACATACTTCTCCACCATCATTGTCATCATTATTTGTGTCTAGAAATAGACACATGCCACCACCACCGCCGCCGTTGGACACACCTGAGCATTCTCAGCATGTCCAACACATTGATCTCTCTCAACGTCCTTTTTCTTTTCCAACCCCTGGTTCTATTTCTCTTTCTTCTACTGAGTTGTTAACTGAGGAGGTTTCCCTTAATGTGCCTCCTCCAGTTGCTCCAGTAGTACCTGCTGCTGGTCCAGTGACATCTTCCCCTCCGTCACTGGATAGTCAATTTGTCTCCTTCCAAGCCGACATCTGAAACCTTATTCAAAGGGTGGAGGATGTTCAGAAGACAATTGACAAAAACACCAAGTCTATCTCCAGATACAACAAGGATACTCTTACAAATTCAAAGGTTGTTGATCTGGGGATAAACAAGTTTGCAGTCAATGAGGACTTGGTGTTTAAGAAGCTCAATGAGTTGGTCACTGGCTGTAACAATCTGTCCAGTTCTCTGAAGGAAGCCTTTGACCTAACTCAGTCAAAAGTCACTACATCTATCTCCAACCTGCTGGGCACAACTGTTAGATCTTCAGATACTGAACTGAAAGAGATAGAGAAACAGGTCAAGGAATTGGTTGAAAGACTTGCTTTACATGTGACTGAGCTTGGGAAGCATTTATCAACTTCAGTGGGACAAAAGATAGAAGATACTTTGGCTACCAGGGAGGCACAATTGATTGAAAAGGTGATGTCTGAGATCACCAAAATTGCACCTCCTCAGGTTGATCTGGCCCCACTAACTCTTGAGATCAACCAGTTGAGGGGCAGTATAAATGCTCTGAACACCCAAGTATCTGCTCACACAACGTCGATTGACAAACTTGTCACTGAAGTTGTAAGTCTGAAAGAAAAAGAAAAAAAAGAAAAGGAAAGTGTGGTTGCTGGTCTCTCTCCAGAATGATGCCAAAGTGTTAGATGATTTGAAAACTGGTCAGGCACAAGTTGCTGCAAATGTGCTGACCCAGTCGAGGGAGACCAACCATTTATGGAGATCATTCAGGATGATGTGCAGTATCTTTAAAGAGTGCAAGGACATGCAATCATGGCAGCCTCTTGACCGGTTGCCATTCAATAATGCTGACTGGGAAGTTATCAGGGCAGGTCTAGATGCTGCCACGGGCGAAAGAAATGCAGTCCTTGCACCAACTTCAACTGAAGGTGCTTCATTTGAACAAAGGCAAATAGTGGTAGCTGCCAGTACTGATGCTGGTCAACAGATTATCGAACAATTTGATGATGATAATGGTGATAGGGGGAATGTTGATAAGGGCAAGGGCAAGGCAACTAATGAAACTGCCCAGCTGGCCACTGATACACAAGAGAAAGCAACTGGTACTGAAGCCAGTGTGCTTGAAACTGGCAATGTAGATAGACTCCCTCCAATGGCAGAAAGTGATTCAAAGACTCTGGCAGCAATTGGTCATGCATTAAAAGAAATAAAAAGAAAAAGAAAAAAAGACCAAAGGCTGGCCAGGGAATGAATTAATGACTTAGGAGTCCTTGATGCACAAGATGCTGGGTTGTTAGGCATCTCACTAGAACAATATGCCAGAATCAAACATGATCAAAGGATGAAGGGTGCCATAATGGAATGACTGGATATTGAGCTTGATAAGGACTATCCAGATGATGAAGTGTCTTTCGATGCCAGAACAATTAATGTATCAGCGGAAAAGGCAAAAGAAATAACGGCTGGTGGGATTCAAAGAAGATTGGAAAATATACAAAAGATTGTGAAAAGAGTGTTGAATCCACCAAGACCCAGGGCACAATCAAAACTGAAGCCATTGCCCAGAGATGCTGATCTAAGAACCTTTGTTGAATCAACTTGAGAGGTGTCAAATGAAGATATCAAGGCTGTTGTGCATTCTGCATTAGCTGGATCCGTCAAGATTGCCAATGAATCTGAATCCAGAGCCTACTACTCTTCAATAATGGCTAAAAGAAATCACAATGGCAAGATAAATGGTGTAAGTGTTATTGTGAAGCCAGGCACCAAGATGTTTAGAGTGCAAGTCAGTTACACCAGAGGGCCACTAGTGACAACTGATGATCCATCAGTTCTTCAGTATGGGTTCAGTGAATGGGTTGAAATGGTGAACTTTTTAGAAGCAAAAGAGACCAAGAATAGGTTTGAGAAGGCATGGATTAATTTGTTAAAGGGAAAGATCCAACACAAAGAGAATCTGGAGAACAGACTGGGGATTGACCCTGAAGACTCTCAACCTATTGGTTCGTTGAACAAGAGAAGGAGAACTGGCGAAGGGCCATCTGTTTAAGTTCTTCTTCCAGTTATCTACTTGTAATCTTATTTTGCAATCTTGTAACTTATGTAAATTTTCATTTCCTTGTATAAATGAAGTTTCCAGATTGTAACCACAAGATAGATAACAGATTAAATCTAATAAACTCAAAAGAAAAACCTAAGGCATTTAATGATCTATAAAAATGCCTTGGAAAACTAGATAGATTTGGTCAAACAAGTCCATCAAGTTCATACTTGTATAGATACAAGAACTTGAAAAGACTTGGCAATATTTCAGGACAAATAGGGGGAATTTGTTAGGACCAGTTTACTGATAAACTGGCGAGTCTCCAGTTGCATCTGGAGACCAGAAGATTTGTCCAGAAATATAAGAAGTCCAGTTTCAAGTGTACAGTTTATGCAACTGAATACTTCCTCCAGTTGAGATCTGACCAAGACCTGAAGCATTCCAATTGAAGTCGAAGACAACAAATGGAAGATAGAGAATGACAATGGCACCGAAGCCCAGTTGGCATTCTAATCAGATCGAAACTGGAGATTGTCAGTTTAAAGCATTTACAACGCTTTACACTAATTACGAGGAAGACCTTTTTGCTTTATGTACCTTTATCCGGATAATAGCATTTATCTATGTATAAAGTACAAAAGTACATAAAGCAGGTTGGATAAAGTGACTTTATGTCATACTTTATCTAGCATTTCAAAGGAAGTCAAATTGCTTCCTTAAATGCTCTCAACCATATTTGTACTATAAAGTTGGAATCCCAATACCAACTTTTTCTATAAATAGAGGTCTTTGCACAACCAAGAAACAATTTTGCATATTCGATATTTTGCATATTCTTGGTGAACCTGTGCAATATTCTCTCAATCGCAAAAAGGAACATTTCACAACTTTAAGTGTTTCGATTGTTTAAGAGAATTTCCAAGTATTAGATCAATTGTATTTCATAGGTTGTTAGGATGTTTACATTATTGTATTATCTTGGTTCCGCAACAACCTTGTAATTTATTTAACATTAATAAATAAATTACACTTGAAAATTACATATTGTCTCACCAATTTACTTTACAAGTATTTACTTATTGCATTGTCTTTACTTATTACACCTTGTCACCTTAATAAGTAATCTAACCAATAACCTGGTATCTACACACTGCAACTGGTCGTCTCCAGATCAGTGTGTACATTGCAAAGTAATCTCACCATCGACATAGAGGTGTCTTCAGTTAGTACCATCTATTGAGTTGGGACTTACAAAATATGACCATCTTCTCTTTGGACTTTCAAGTTTATTTCAGCTCCAGATTTGGCTAGATTCACAGTCACTGAAACTATTTTCTGAGGCAACGTCCTTCTCCACATATTTCTTATAAACTTCTGCTTCTCTTCACCAAGCTTTCCTTTCTTCTCTAGTAATCTTGCTTCAACGTCAGCTTGTTTCTTTTGGTATACTGCAAGATGGCCAGAGGTTTGTAGTAGCAGAAGCTCTTCAGCATCAAGTTCTTTTTGCTCTTCAATAGCTAGGTGCCTGATATATTCAAAGTCTTTTTGTTCATTTTCCTTTTTCTTCTTCCTTCTTTCTAGTTCAGCAAATGCTTCATTTTGAGTTTGATCATCAGCTGCTAGAGTGAGAACATCAGGAGTAGAACGGGTAGCTGATGAAGAGCCTTCTTGACTTGCTGGATGAGAAGAAGAAGGTTTCCTGAGAGCATTCATGGGAATTAACTTTGCTTGACTGACATAGCATCTGTGGAAAACTGGAAGCATTTCCTTTGACCTGTTAGTTGCCATTTCAACAGCCATACCAGCTTCCCATGTTGCCTTGATCACTTTGGGATCATTTGGGTCCACATTGTGCTCCCCCTGAGCAATAGCAAGGATATTTTGTTATGGTTGCTCCCCCTTAATACCAGCGGGAGCTTCTTCTTCATTAATAATGTGGCCCTCCCAAGTGTCATCATTGACAACCTCCTTTTCTTGTTCAGTGACCTCCTTCTCACCAGCAAGAGTCACTTTACTTTCTTTCTCTTTTTCAACTGTGACATCCATACCAGCTATAGTCACTCCTTTCCAACTTCAACCTCCTTTTCACCAGCAGGAGGTACAATCACAATAGCAGTGGAGGGTCCTTCATGTTGTGTATTTTTCTCCCCCTTGGAAGTTGCATCATTACCAGCAACTTCCACCACTTGCTTCTCCTTGTCAGCAGCACGACCAACGAGCTTCTGAAGGAGGGTTTTGACTTCTCCTAATTCCTTTTCCATTCTTTCATGTCGTTGCCTATCAAGTTCTGTAAAAGAAGCATAAGGCTTTGGGAGTTCAGCAACTTTCTTTTCAAGGGAGGAGATGGCAGAGGCCTGTTTTTCAATTTGATTGGTCAGCGGAGCTATCAGTTCATGAAGTTGTTGTATTTGAGAAGCAGCTGATATGCTTGAAGAAGCAGCTCTTCGGGCAACATAGGTGGAAGAACTGACAGACCGCTAAAGAGTTGTAGCCTTTGCCTTGAGAATTTGCTGATCACGATTTAGAACATTTTGAGCCAGCAAGTATGCTCTTGTTTGATTGTTAGCCAGAGTCTCAGAATTGGACTTGATGATTTCAATGTGTTGGCTATTTGCTTCTTGTTTTTGATACCAGCTGGTCAGAGTTTTAACTAACTGATCATCTTCTTTATCTTTCATACTGACCAGCTTCGGCCGCCTTTGTGAGATCAGCGAGTCCCTTTTCAACTTTATCTAGTCGTTCACTAGCTGATAGAAGAATTAAAATGGGAACTTCAGATTGTTCAGGTGGGGGAACTGATGTGCTTGGAACTTCTTCAGATATAATTGGTTTCCCTGCACCTTGAAGATGGACAACAACTTCAGGATCTGTTTCCATATCGCTGGCTTGTCCTTCAGTGGCTGCCACCACATCAAAATCATCAGCATTTAATCCTTCCAAATCAAACTCATCATCATCAGTGGGTTCCCCATCTTCCACATCCTCCATCTCCATATTTTCATCAGTGAGAATGCCTTCAGTGACATCTCTTTCTCCTTCAACTTCAACTACTTCAATATTTTCATCAACACTTGTACCAAGAATTTCAACATTTCCTTCAGCTTCAGTACTTCCACCTTCAACACTTGTAATTCTTTCACCACCAGCAACCACATTCTCATCAGCAACAACTTCTGTATTATTTCCTCCTTCACCATCAGTACTAACACCAGAAACAATCACTCTTTCATCACCAGCCACAATCTCGTCAGCATCATCACCATCACCATCATCTCCTCCTTCATAGTCACACAATGCATCCAGTGCTCCACAATCATCAGTGAACATTGTAGTTGTGGCAACACTGGCAGCATCTATATGTGTCAGTCCCTGTTAAAATAGTTTCTGAGACAGAAAAATTTAAGGGGTTTGGGGAAAGGGGTGTCTTAGGTTCAGTGTGTTGCTGCACCAAACCATCATCAGCCGCATAATTTGATGTCTCTAGCACAACCTGTGATCTGACCGGCGCTGACATCGACTTAGAGGGTATAGAAGAAGAAGAGGGAAGTATTTGTGGATTTGACTCAACTCTATTGGGCTGGGGTAACCCTTTATCTTCACCAACCTCTCCTACAGAAATTTGAGGTGGCTGCTTGTGAGGCTCTTTTGTCTCGTCAGCACCCTGTTTGGAGGATGCTGATGGGTTGGCTGGGTTACTAATGTCCTTGGGCTGTGAGGACGTCTTAACCTTAGTGGGTAAGCCCTTTGGTACTCGCTGCTTCTGTTTTGGGACATCAGCAGGAGGTGAAGTGGAAGTGGATGTTGTCTTGGACTTTGCCTTTGATTTCTTGGTCTGTTTGGGAGCTTTGGAGGTTGCTGGGGGGTTTGCCAGCGAACCAGCTCCAGAAGGCAAGTTGGCATCAGCAGCCACATTTGATTGTGATGCTGACCCACTAGCACCTTTTATGGGCTATTTAGAGGGATAATAAAGTGATAATACCTCTTTCATTTGCTGAGTGAGTTCAGCAAATTTTGCATCAAAAAATTCAGCATCACAAGCAGGTTGCTTGTACACCGAAAGTCCAATTCCTAGGTGCTTTGCAAACTGTTGCTCCAAAAGGCATGTAATCTTTCTTTAGCTCATGCTTGAAGATCAGAGACAAAAATCTTGCAAAAGGCACAATATGTGACCTATTGCTGGCTTGGACCTTTGACTTTAAATCATCAAAGATTACGCTGGCGAAGTCAATGAATTGACCATTTTCCAGAGCATAGATAATCTGCATCGATGCTGCTGTTGCTTGGTCATATGAACCGCTGTTCCCACCAAGGCACTGAATAACATGTGCGAATAGTAACCTCCATACTCCAGGTAGGTTCTTTTTGGTGGGATTGCTTGGCACTGGTTGTGCTGGCACTAAATTCGTACCATATCCAATGGAAGGCAACCACTCCTTCCATACCTCAGTAGAAACAAGATCAGCAAAAGGTCTTTCTGTGGTTTGAGAAGGAAGACAGAGAACCGTTCGTATATTGTCTTCATTGATGGTAATGGTGTGTTCCTTTTTCATGACTGTATCTGAAATAGTACCAGTGCCAACATTATAATCGCATGTCCACCAAAACTCCCTCAGAAGATGAACACACATGTCCTCTGGGTCCATGTAAAGGGCATTCTTTACTGGACAGGCCTTGATAAAGTCAAGCATTGGCTGATACCCTTTTATGCCATGAGGCACTTCAAGCGAGCAAAGATAGTTATTTGCCTTAATAACTAACTTTTGTGGTTGAAAGGTGACTTTGCTTGACCCTACTATAGTTTCAGGATCAAAAGTGGGAGAACAAAGGTAAGCAGGCACCTTTTTCAGTGCCTCTTGAATTGCAGAATCCTCCGGTGAGATTTCCGGTTCAATAGTGATTTGAGGATCCTGATTCTAAGGTTGATTTTGGGATGATGATTCAGGTTGAATATCAGAAGTGTAAGCCATTTTTGTAAGAACAAGGAAGATGGAGAATGAAGAGAAGATGGAAAAGAAGATGAATGGTTGAAGAAAGAATGAATATGGAGATTATTAGGGAAATATTGAGAGAAAATAAGAGTGAGAAAGTGAATGTAAGAAATGAAAGCGTAGAAACCGGATTGTGAAGGATCATGGATACATATATATGGTATGGTTGTGGGCCCCCACTTCTGCAAAAGTGAATCGTCGTTTACCTTCTCACTCCTAATATTATATTTATAAATAAAGAGAGATAGTGAGACAAAAAGGACACGTTTGCTATTAAATTATAGAGATATACATATAGATATACGTATGTGAGTAACGTATAAAAAGGATTGATTTGACAACTGTACTTCATTTTTGAAGTTAATCGAGTGTTTACGGCGTATACACAGTACAAGTTGCCCATAGGGTGAAAATCGAGGTAACCGTTTGAACTTTTAATATAAAATTAATAAAGATACTTGGTGGATATGCTCACACGTTAAAGAAAAGTTGAGATTGAAGTATATCCACTGAAGATTTATAAAATCTGGTTACCTTATTTAGAGAATGAGTTTTTAGTCAGCGGCTTCACAACTAATGTTGGTCGCTGACAGACAATAAATACAGTTTTTGGCAAACTGTCAGCCATCAACGGATTTGATAAGTCTTTACCAGAGCCGTTTGCTGCTGGACTAGATGAAGACTTTAAGCTCTTCATTACTTTATTTTTGCTTTTTCCCAAAGCAACAGGGTTAACGGATTTGATGAGTCTTTACCAGAGCCATTTGCTACTGGACTAGATGAAGACTTTAAGCTCTTCATTGCTTTTAAGAGCGAGCAAGACAGACTTAAACTCGCTGATAAGGGTTTTGAAGAGTCAAATTTCAACTTATTATAAGAGAAATAAGTTGAATTTTTAGCAGACATGACATGTCATGTCGCTGATTCACAATTCAGCATTCCCAACTTACTGACCAAATACTTGAATCTGGTTTCATCTAGGGGTTTAGTGAAGATGTCAGCAAGTTGATCATCAGTGGGGATGAAGTAGATTTCAACATCCCCTTTCATGACATGGTCACGAATAAAGTGATACCTAATATCTATGTGCATGGTCTTGGAATGCTGATTAGCGTCCATTTTGTGATTATTTCCCATATCATTAGGCCGTGTTTTAATGTCTAAATGAGTTTAGAAATGTGAACTTTTGGTACTTAATTGGATGACATTTTATGATAGGTTCACAATGCATGAGGCGTGACTGCAACACATGTTATGGACTAAAGATACTGCTGGTGATGCACATAGACTTGGAGCTGAATAATAAGAAAAGAAAGGAGGCTACAGTATTAATTTGAATGGGCTAATAATAACTAGAAGGTGATGGTGTCTCTTGGGTCACGACCAAAGCAAAAGAGAAAAGTCCATGGATTACATTGGTGGACTAGTGCTCGTTGGACTAGAAGAAAAGGAAACAAAAGAGCAGCCGAAAAGAAAGAAAGCCAAAAGGGCCAAAACCCTTTGGTTGTGTGGAGGTCGGCGAGCAGGAGCCTAACTTGGACAGCAAGTTAATGTACCCTACATCTACCCTATATATACTATACTATTAATATTACGGGAGAAGGGCACGTATGTGTACTGCTGCCACATACAATCGAATAAGCAGCTCTACATTAAAAAAAAGTCCTAGGTTATATTAATTAGACTAGGACATTAATTAGGAGGTGAAGATAATTGTGTGGTGGTGTCGTGTTTGGAGTGCAGCCGCAATACAACATCAAAAAGCGATCTGCTTTTTGTCTCATTCGATCGGCAGTAGCAACAATTTATCATCAACAATTCGTTTGATCCTCTTAATTATTATTACTCTTTTGATTATTATTGTTATTTGATTACTGCAAGACTTATTTTATTTGACAACTATTATTATGGATATATTTATATTGATGATTGTTAGTATTATTTATTTTGCAATGAGTAGCTAAATTAATATGCATCTGCTTGGATAATGTGATCATGTTTGTATAGTGATAGTATTTACTTATAGTTGTTGAACCGTTTTTATGTTTGAACTAGTTAAAGTAGGCTGGTGACTTAACAGGAATCCAAACTGCTTAGGTGACTTAACAGGATTCCCATTAAACTATAAAGGTTAGGTCATAAAAACAGACTTAGTTTATAATCTTAATTAGGGGACTTAACAAGAAGCTTAATTAAAGGGTTATGTGACTTAACAGGAATCTAGACCACTTAGACCGGGGGACTTAACAGGAAGCTTGGTCGTGATTAGTCGTTCAACAGTTATAAGTAATTTGGTAGATGATCTAGGCGGCATGTGAACTGTTTCCAAGTAGATTTATTGTTTTCATTATTATTGTCTTGCATTTACTTTTCAAAATCTTTTCGTTGTTTCTTCTGAAACAGCCTGCCCCGGTAATACCGGATTCCATTGTCTTTTATTATTATTAGTTTAAGCATCGTGACAACTCGGTCACAAACCCCCAACAATCTTAGAATTACACCTAGCTGCATTCTTAGACATAGTCTCTGAGAACGATCCTGGTCTTACCTATTTGTATACTATAGATGTAACACCCGTCGTTTAAAAACTTGGATTTTGAAAAATCTTTGCCAAACGGTGTTTAAAATAAGCGGAAAGGATCACATATAAAATCTGCCCCATCCGTAACGGATGGTACCTTTAAAATTGGTGTTACTTCTAGCATCGTCAAAATAATAAAAGTAAATCCAAGCTTTGGCACCTACATAAATGCCCATCATTACAATTCTGAAACATGAACAAAATAGCCAAACATAAGGCTAAAGGAAGTCTAAGCGTTTAATGTCTTTGCTAAACTTCTTTATTCATTCTACCCAACTCTCACCAAGCTAATCCTCGCCTAGCTCAAACTTGATTATCCTGAAGGCACAACATTTTCAAAGAACAAGTGTTAGCTAATAAAATTAGCTAAGTAAGATAACATAGATTTGAAAACGTTTGCCAATTACATATATTAACAAAATCTGCATTTTAAGTTAATATCACACACATACATAACATCATAAGATACACATTAGGTTCATCATGTCCTAAGGTGTGCCTATACTTTCTTTCTTTATTTCTTTGCCAAGACGTAGGCTAAGTGACTTATGCCACTTACTTAGGGATGTGGGGTTGTGTGTAGGCGGTCATAGACCATACTTGGAGTCCTCACACCCAACATGATGGGTAAACCATAAGGTGGTCCATCGGCGTCGTTAAGGAATGACAAAGTCAATCCAACTGAATAAACCGTTTATGCCTTTACGCATTGGTGGTTAGTTACTCCACCCGGAATACTCAAACGTAACTATGCCACAAGGAGCAACTCAAGTGACCACGTACGCACCAGCCCCGAAGAGCTAGCACGGTTAAGCTTAACACAAGACTTTACATAATGCTCGAGACTTTAATCGTTTAATTAGTTTAGGCTACTCTTTCACCTAAGCTAATCACATATCATCTTTTACTTTAGGGCCCTTAACGTGCACGTGAACATGGCAATCCTAATCAAGGACTAGTGACTAGGTGATCAAGCCACACATGCAAACATATATCATATCATTTCGACATTTTCATACATATATAATTATTCCATCAATTCATGCATATATACTTACCTCATACCATTGCAACCTGCATATGTATGTTAATCATCATAAATGGTAAGTAATACCTCCTTTGCAACCTCCCATAGTCACCCATGAACATAAAACGTGCATACATATTCAATTGGAAGGTTTAACTTATGAAAATGTATTTTGTTGTACCAACAGGTGACAAAAGATGTTATCTTACCTCGATACAGCTTACCAACAAGTTAAAAGTATCTTATAGTGCTTGCTAAGTGCTCCCGACAACCTAGAACGAGTATAAGATCGAATATAAGCTAAACAAAATACTTTGTGCAACCTGGGCATCAGGTGCGTCGCACTTGAACATGGCAATCCTAATCAAGGACTAGTGACTAGGTGATCAAGCCACACATGCAAACATATATCATATCATTTCGACATTTTCATACATATATAATTATTCCATCAATTCATGCATATATACTTACCTCATACCATTGCAACCTGCATATGTATGTTAATCATCATAAATGGTAAGTAATACCTCCTTTGCAACCTCCCATAGTCACCCATGAACATAAAACGTGCATACATATTCAATTGGAAGGTTTAACTTATGAAAATGTATTTTGTTGTACCAACAGGTGACAAAAGATGTTATCTTACCTCGATACAGCTTACCAACAAGTTAAAAGTATCTTATAGTGCTTGCTAAGTGCTCCCGACAACCTAGAACGAGTATAAGATCGAATATAAGCTAAACAAAATACTTTGTGCAACCTGGGCATCAGGTGCGTCGCACTTGACATGTGGTGCGTCGCACAAATTCATCAGAAAATTCTGAATAGATGCAGGTGCGCCGCACCTACCCATTGGTGCGCCGCATATCGGGCTTTTGGCTGAAATCCATTTTTCCAAATCTGGCTGTGGTGCGTCGCACAAATTCATCAGAAAATTCTGAATAGATGCAGGTGCGCCGCACCTACCCATTGGTGCGCCGCATATCGGGCTTTTGGCTGAAATCCATTTTTCCAAATCTGGCTGTGGTGCGTCGCACAAATTCATCAGAAAATTCTGAATAGATGCAGGTGCGCCGCACCTACCCATTGGTGCGCCGCATATCGGGCTTTTGGCTGAAATCCATTTTTCCAAATCTGGCTGTGGTGCGTCGCACTTGACATGTGGTGCGTCGCACAAATTCATCAGAAAATTCTGAATAGATGCAGGTGCGCCGCACCTACCCATTGGTGCGCCGCATATCGGGCTTTTGGCTGAAATCCATTTTTCCAAATCTGGCTGTGGTGCGTCGCACCACCCTCCTGGTGCGTCGCACCTGGTGCGTCGCACAAATTCATCAGAAAATTCTGAATAGATGCAGGTGCGCCGCACCTACCCATTGGTGCGCCGCATATCGGGCTTTTGGCTGAAATCCATTTTTCCAAATCTGGCTGTGGTGCGTCGCACCACCCTCCTGGTGCGTCGCACAAATTCATCAGAAAATTCTGAATAGATGCAGGTGCGCCGCACCTACCCATTGGTGCGCCGCATATCGGGCTTTTGGCTGAAATCCATTTTTCCAAATCTGGCTGTGGTGCGTCGCACAAATTCATCAGAAAATTCTGAATAGATGCAGGTGCGCCGCACCTACCCATTGGTGCGCCGCATATCGGGCTTTTGGCTGAAATCCATTTTTCCAAATCTGGCTGTGGTGCGTCGCACCACCCTCCTGGTGCGTCGCACCTGGAGTGTCGACCAGAAACCTTAATTTTGTTCTTTGATCAAACGAATTCCATACGAACCCAAACCCCAAATCCGCCCTGGGGACATAAAATTAACCCTTTTTCCAATACTTTTCAAGCCTTTAATCCATCAATCAATCCTTTAATGCTTTACATCACAAATCAATCATTACAACACCCGAATAACAAGAATTCGGTAAACGTTTGATCAAATAACCCAACCCAAACCCTATGGCCTGGATCGAAATCACTTCTAAGACATACATGATCAGATTTAAGAGTAAGATCAGCCATATTACCTGTAGATGACTTTGAGGATTCGAAATCTTAATCAAACTTGATCGAAACGACACGAAACGATTGATTCTTGGAGGAAACTTGTTTTGAGAGGGAGGGGATCTGTTCCTAGGGCTTAATCACGAAAATTAGCAGCTATTGGAGTCTTACTAGACCTTAAACTCCTGACCATAAGTTTCCTTTAGTGCCCATAGGCCCCTCGACTTCCTAAACTTTACTTTCGTAGCTTAATTAACTTACCGGGAGACTTAACGATCTAACAAGCACTTAACTTTCATACTTTACTTTAAATTACTTTCATTTAATTCATTTTACTTCATTTCATATTAAACACATAAGCATTTAATCACATAATCCCTTATAGGGCACATAAACATAACGGACCTAACGTTAATTAACGGAAAGTCAAATAGTCAAACATAAAACGTTCGGGATGTTACAATTACCTCCCCCTTAAGAGGATTCCGTCCTCGGAATCGCCTCAGAAGCGAACAAATCTGGATATTTCTCTTTCATCACCGACTCGGTCTCCCAAGTTAAACTTTCACCGTGGTTATGCTTCCATTTAATCAACACGAGATCAATCAACTTTCGGCGAAGTTTCTTTTGCTTTCTTCCGAGTATCGCTACTAGTTCGTCCACTATTCTTTTCTGAGGATTTATGCTCACATCCTCAATTGGAATAACACTAGACTCATTGGCCAAACACTTCCTCAAATATGAAACATGAAATGTGTGGTGAATTCCATCCAATTCTGGAGGTAGTTCCAATTGATAAGCTACATCCTTGATACGTTTCAGAATTTTGAAAGGTCCTATGAAACGTGGGCTTAGCTTTCCCTTCTTTCCAAAACGAATTACTCCTTTCCATGGAGAAACTTTCAACATTACCAAATCACCAACTTGGAACTCAATTGGCTTCCTTTTCTTGTCGGCATAAGTCTTTTGTCGTTCTCTAGCCACACGAAGTGCTTCTTTTGCTACATTGACTTTTTCAGCTGAGATTTCAATGATTTCAGGACCCGTAAACTGTTTCTCACCGGGTTCCATCCAACAACTCGGGGTCCTACATCTCCTACCATAAAGCATTTCAAATGGTGGCATTCCAATACTTGCATGATGGCTGTTATTATAAGAGAATTCAATTAACTTCAAATGATCATCCCATGCTCCACCATACTCTAATACACAAGCCCTCAACATGTCTTCCAATGTTTGTATGGTTCTTTCACTTTGTCCATCCGTTTGAGGATGATAGGCGGTACTCAAATTTACTCTAGTACCTAATGCTCGTTGAAGACTTTTCCAAAAACTAGATACATACCTCGTGTCTCGATCCGACACAATAGATAATGGAACACCATGCTTTGAGACAACTTCATCAATGTACATCTTTG
The DNA here is from genome assembly GCA_034093135.1 of Erigeron breviscapus. NCBI lineage: Eukaryota > Viridiplantae > Streptophyta > Magnoliopsida > Asterales > Asteraceae > Erigeron > Erigeron breviscapus. The sequence goes on along the minus strand of CM067175.1, from coordinate 12,897,092 downwards.
CCATCTTGGTCAATGGCACATCTTGGCGCGTTGCTAGGAAGTGAGCACTCTTCGTTAACCTATCAACAATCACCCATACCATATCATTTCCCTTCGGAGTTCTTGGTAGCTTGGTCTCAAAATCCATAGTTATATGGTCCCATTTCCATTCCGGAATCTCTAATTGGTGCAACATTCCATACGGCTTTTTATGGTCAGCTTTCACACGTGCACAAGTCAAACATCTTTCAACAAAATGAGCAACTTCTCCCTTAATGTTTGGCCACCAATAGATAGGCTTCAAATCTGCATACATCTTGGTAATACCGGGATGAACTGAATATCTTGACCTATGAGCTTCTTCAAGGATCAATTCTCGGTTACCACCAAGCAATGGTACCCATATTCGACCCTTATAAGTCTTAAATCCACGGCTGTTCGTCTCCATCACAAGTCTTTTCTTCTTTCCAATACTTTCATTATCGATATTATCCTTCATTAAAGCCTTAACTTGGGCTTCCTTGATGCGGTCGAGTAACCCCGACTTGGCTTGAACAACCATGCTCATCAATTACAAGAAAAATTCTGCACTTTCCTACTTAATGCATCCGCCACTACATTGGCTTTACCGGGATGATATTTAATCTCACAATCATAATCTTTCAGAAGTTCCATCCATCTCCTTTGCCTGACATTCATTTCCTTTTGTGAGAACACATATTGCAAACTCTTATGATCCGTATACAAGGTACATTTGGTGCCATATAAGTAATGCCTCCACAACTTCAAAGCAAACACTACTGCCGCCAATTCAAGATCATGGGTCGGGTAATTCTTTTCATGAGGCTTCAACTGACGTGAAACATATGCAATAACTTTGTCCCTTTGCATAAGGACACAACCCAAACCTGAAATAGAAGCATCACTATACACAACAAGATCATCAGTACCTTCGGGTAAGGCTAGAACAGGAGCTTCACATAACTTTGTCTTAAGCGTTTGAAAGGCCTTTTCTTGAGCTTCCGTCCACACAAACTTTACTCCTTTCTTTGTCAATTCAGTCATTGGCTTAGCTATTCGGGAGAAATCTTGAATAAACCTTCTATAATAGCCAGCTAACCCGAGAAAACTCTTAATCTCCGTGGGTGTCTTTGGCTGTTCCCATTTAGATACAGCTTCAATCTTGGCGGGATCAACTTTAATACCTTCAGAAGAGATAACATGCCCGAGAAATTGAACTTCTCGGAGCCAGAATTCACACTTGGAGAACTTTGCATATAACTTTTTCTCCTTAAGAACCTCAAGAACGGCTCTTAAGTGCTCACGGTGCTCGGCTTCAGACTTTGAATAAATTAGAATATCGTCAATGAAGACAATCACAAAATGATCTAAGAATGGGCGACATACCGATTCATTAAATCCATGAAAGCGGCTGGAGCATTTGTCAACCCAAAAGGCATGACAAGAAACTCATAGTGCCCATAACGTGTACGAAAAGCTGTCTTGGCCACATCTCCTTTTTGACTTTTAATTGATGGTAGCCAGACCGCAAATCAATCTTAGAGAAATAAGAAGCACCATGAAGCTGATCGAAAAGATCATCAATACGCGGGAGAGGATACTTGTTCTTAACCGTTCGCTTATTCAGCTCACGGTAGTCTATGCACATGCGCATAGAACCGTCTTTTTTTTGACAAAAAGAACCGGAGCTCCCCAAGGCGAGGAACTTGGTTGTATGAAACCTTTGTCAAGTAGCTCTTGAAGCTGAGACATTAACTCTTTCATTTCTGTAGGAGCTAAGCGATATGGTGCTTTTGCAACAGGAGTAGCACCGGGTACAAGATCAATCTGAAAAGTGACCTCTCAGTCGGGAGGAATACCGGGAAGATCATCCGGAAAGACATCAGAAAATTCAGAAACTATATCAACATTAGAGATCGGAGACTTCTCTTTTCGTGTATCGATAACATAAGCAAGAAAGTGATTCTTGTTGTGCCGAATGCAATTGAGAGCCTTCATCAAATTAATAATCTTTATGCTCCCTTTCTTCTTATCTCCATAAACGGAAATGACCTCACCATCCGGAGTGGCGAACCGCACGACCTTTTGAGAACATAAAATGGTAGCATCATTCTGAGACAACCAATCCATACCTATCACTATATCAAAACCGGCTAAAGTGGTAGGCAATAACTGAACCGGAAAAGAGCGACCTTCAATCTCAATAAAACAATCATCATAACCTACTTGAATGTCACTAATGGTACCGTTAGCAATTTCGACCTCTATAGAGCAATCAAGAGGAGTAGTGACCCTATCAAGCTTAGGAGCAAATAAAGTGGACACAAAAGATCTATTTGCACCCGAATCAAAAAGAACAGAAGCAGGTTTTGAGTTAACAAGAAATGTACCACTTACTACCTCATCGTTATCCTTGGCAGCTTCGACTGTCAGCTGAAAGGCTCGAGCTTTAGGCTTTTGGACAGTCGTCTTCTTTCCATCATCTCTTCCTTGTGGGCAATCCTTGATGAAATGACCGGTTTGTTGGCACCGGTAACACTTTGGCTTGTCTTTGCATTCTGAAGTAGGATGACCCGTACCACCACAAGTATCACACCTTCGGGTCTTATCTGAACATGGACCCAAATGAGGCGCCTTACAAGTACCACACCAATTCTTAGGCTTGGCATAGTTGCTGCCCCCACCTCTTGAAGATGAACCTTTCTTGAACTTCCTATTAGATCCATTTAACCCATCATGCTTCCTTTTTAAACCTGATTGCTTGTCATCATTAGCTTTTACTGTAACCTTTTCACCTTTGAAGTCATCATCCAGCCTCTTGGACTCCTTAATCGCAGCAGACAATGTAGTATGTTGCCTACAAAGGCCACGATAGCTAGCGGGGAGACCATCACAATATGCTTCAATCTGATCAATTTCCCTTGGCACCATACGACCTACAAACTGTAACTTTTCTGTAAACGAGCGAGCATACTCACCTATGGCACCGGGCTTAGCAGTCAAAGCTCTGAATTCCTTCTCAATCAGCCTCAACTCACGAGTACCCACATATTCTTCCAAAAACTTTTCTTTGAATGTATCCCAAGGCATAGCAGCAAGTACCTCGGGAGTCAATGAAACAGTAGCAGATCTCCACCAATTTCGGGCATTCTTTGTCAACACCCGTGTAGCACATAATACCTTCATATCATCAGGACAGTAGCATGAAGCAAACACCACTTCAGTGTCAGTAAGCCATTCCATGGCGCCCACTGCATCAAGAGTGCCATCAAACTCCTTGGCACCACACTTCTTAAAGCTTTCATATTTGAAGTTATGGACGCGAGGAGCACGAGGCGCCACTACATTTCCCGCACCATTCACTTCAGCAACAACATTTCCAGGAGCAACCTGTGACCTTACCATTGATGGCTGCTACGGTTTGAGCGGTTAGAGTAATTCCCATCCGTATGCTCATCCCGTTGCAAGCTAGCTTCTCTTTCAGCCCTAAGTTGATTCAACTCTTCTTCATTCCTCAACAAGAGAGCTCGAATAGCCCTCAACTCTTCATGCATTTCAGCTTGGGTAGGAACTTGTTCAATCACTGGGTTAGCTCTATCAATCTCAGACCTTGTGGGTTGTGCACCCAGAAATGGCCTTCGAGGAGGCCTTTGGTTAACACCATTCCCAGCCCCATTTTGATTAGCCGGAGCATTGCTAGCATTAGCTCCATCTCTTTGACTGCTGGCACGAGTATTAACCATCTTTCTACAATTTAGTGGCGAACGTTAGAGATGAATCGAATGAGAACAATGTAAGGTTAGGCCTACTTAATTACACAAGCATACCATAATCGTATATAAGCCATAAACCTACACTCACTCTCATCCCAACCCGTCCTAAACGTATTTTCATCATAAAGCTAAAGCATTACTACCTAATCCAATCATTTCTCATACGGTTTAAGTCCAAAATCCTAAGGTCTTGGTCGAATTTTGGTTCACTTAAACCATTTCTCTGATACCAACTTGTAACACCCGTCGTTTAAAAACTTGGATTTTGAAAAATCTTTGCCAAACGGCGTTTAAAATAAGCGGAAAGGATCACATATAAAATCTGCCCCATCCGTAACGGATGGTACCTTTAAAATTGGTGTTACTTCTAGCATCGTCAAAATAATAAAAGTAAATCCAAGCTTTGGCACCTACATAAATGCCCATCATTACAATTCTGAAACATGAACAAAATAGCCAAACATAAGGCTAAAGGAAGTCTAAGCGTTTAATGTCTTTGCTAAACTTCTTTATTCATTCTACCCAACTCTCACCAAGCTAATCCTCGCCTAGCTCAAACTTGATTATCCTGAAGGCACAACATTTTCAAAGAACAAGTGTTAGCTAATAAAATTAGCTAAGTAAGATAACATAGATTTGAAAACGTTTGCCAATTACATATATTAACAAAATCTGCATTTTAAGTTAATATCACACACATACATAACATCATAAGATACACATTAGGTTCATCATGTCCTAAGGTGTGCCTATACTTTCTTTCTTTATTTCTTTGCCAAGACGTAGGCTAAGTGACTTATGCCACTTACTTAGGGATGTGGGGTTGTGTGTAGGCGGTCATAGACCATACTTGGAGTCCTCACACCCGACATGATGGGTAAACCATAAGGTGGTCCATCGGCGTCGTTAAGGAATGACAAAGTCAATCCAACTGAATAAACCGTTTATGCCTTTACGCATTGGTGGTTAGTTACTCCACCCGGAATACTCAAACGTAACTATGCCACAAGGAGCAACTCAAGTGACCACGTACGCACCAGCCCCGAAGAGCTAGCACGGGTTAAGCTTAACACAAGACTTTACATAATGCTCGAGACTTTAATCGTTTAATTAGTTTAGGCTACTCTTTCACCTAAGCTAATCACATATCATCTTTTACTTTAGGGCCCTTAACGTGCACGTGAACATGGCAATCCTAATCAAGGACTAGTGACTAGGTGATCAAGCCACACATGCAAACATATATCATATCATTTCGACATTTTCATACATATATAATTATTCCATCAATTCATGCATATATACTTACCTCATACCATTGCAACCTGCATATGTATGTTAATCATCATAAATGGTAAGTAATACCTCCTTTGCAACCTCCCATAGTCACCCATGAACATAAAACGTGCATACATATTCAATTGGAAGGTTTAACTTATGAAAATGTATTTTGTTGTACCAACAGGTGACAAAAGATGTTATCTTACCTCGATACAGCTTACCAACAAGTTAAAAGTATCTTATAGTGCTTGCTAAGTGCTCCCGACAACCTAGAATGAGTATAAGATCGAATATAAGCTAAACAAAATACTTTGTGCAACCTGGGCATCAGGTGCGTCGCACCTAACATGTGGTGCGTCGCACAAGGTGCGTCGCACTTGACATGTGGTGCGTCGCACAAATTCATCAGAAAATTCTGAATAGATGCAGGTGCGCCGCACCTACCCATTGGTGCGCCACATATCGGGCTTTTGGCTGAAATCCATTTTTCCAAATCTGGCTGTGGTGCGTCGCACCACCCTCCTAGTGCGTCGCACCTGGAGTGTCGACCAGAAACCTTAATTTTGTTCTTTGATCAAACGAATTCCATACGAACCCAAACCCCAAATCCGCCCTGGGGACATAAAATTAACCCTTTTTCCAATACTTTTCAAGCCTTTAATCCATCAATCAATCCTTTAATGCTTTACATCACAAATCAATCATTACAACACCCGAATAACAAGAATTCGGTAAACGTTTGATCAAATAACCCAACCCAAACCCTATGGCCTGGATCGAAATCACTTCTAAGACATACATGATCAGATTTAAGAGTAAGATCAGCCATATTACCTGTAGATGACTTTGAGGATTCGAAATCTTAATCAAACTTGATCGAAACGACACGAAACGATTGATTCTTGGAGGAAACTTGTTTTGAGAGGGGGGGATCTGTTCCTAGGGCTTAATCACGAAAATTAGCAGCTATTGGAGTCTTACTAGACCTTAAACTCCTGACCATAAGTTTCCTTTAGTGCCCATAGGCCCCTCGACTTCCTAAACTTTACTTTCGTAACTTAATTAACTTACCGGGAGACTTAACGATCTAACAAGCACTTAACTTTCATACTTTACTTTAAATTACTTTCATTTAATTCAATTTACTTCATTTCATATTAAACACATAAGCATTTAATCACATAATCCCTTATAGGGCACATAAACATAACGGACCTAACGTTAATTAACGGAAAGTCAAATAGTCAAACATAAAACGTTCGGGATGTTACAATAGACGATCGGGTCCACTGCCCGTGAGTGAGTGTAGTAGAGAAGTTAACCTTGTAATAAATAAATTTAAAACTTGTTAGGAATTTAAGTTAACGAATCTCGCTCATCAAGTTTTTGGCGCCACTGCCGGGGACTATTCACTTAGGAATATAGTTAGGTTAGGGTAATTCGACCTTTTTCGTGTTTACACGAGAAAGTTAGTTTCAGTCTTTCTAGGATTAGTTTTATCTTTTTAAGTTAGTTTAGTTTAGGTTGTTTTTACTTTTTCTTAAAATTTGAAAAAAAAAAAAATAAAAACAAAAAAAGAAAAAAAACTGAAAATTTTTAAAAATCTAAAAATATTCTTCTTTTATTTGCTTAGATTAGATTTAATTTTTGTCTTTTCTTTTTCGTCTTTTTGTTTTTATCAATAAACGTTGTGCTTTTCACGGGTATAGCTAGTGTTTGTTTTACAGGCTAGGTACTACCTATGGGAACCTCAACTCGAGTCTACTCTCATGTTATGTACTGTGATATGAGTCGGTTCAAGCAGTACGACTGGGAATCTTGGGAAAAAGCTTGGAAGAGAATGAAGCAGTTGGTTGAAGACTATCAATATGACAAACCTCAAATATATGAATATATTCCTTGGTATTATGATGGTTTGAATCGCAACACTTAGAAGGTCTTGGATAACGCTTGCGGTCATTACTTTCTCGAGTACTCACCAAGAAAAGCTTTCGCTTTCTTGGAAAGAAGTTCACAAGTTGAGAGCCCGATTCAAGAAAATCAAGAAATCCAAGAGTCCGTTCCAACTGTTGCAATAGAAGATGAAGAGGAAACCGGATGCAAACAGGAGCTTAATGGGGGGAAACGAACAAAATTGTAAAATCAGACATCGTTTTGGAGCCTCCAGCGCCGCTGGTCCTTCAGGCCAGTGCCGCTGGTGATCACCAGAGCCGCTGGGAATCTCCCAGCGCCGCTTAAAGCCCCGACAACAGCCCGGATTTGCGCGGAACTTCATTTTTCGCTCATTTTCAAGGTGCCGACGAAGCCCAAATCGCTAGTGAATGCAAAATCAATCAAGATGAGGCTAGTTCAAGCACCGAGCAGGGGACGATCTTTCAAGAAGTCGAGGTTGAACAAGAGCATGCAATTCCAAAACGAGACGATTTGAGCGAATGGTGTAGCGTTGATCAAGGTGAAAAACCACGTCTGGAACAAAACAAGATCACTCTTGTTGACGCGGATACCATTCCCTCGCTTCCTCAAAGGACAACAATTACGCGTGCTATCCAACCACCCATAGGAGATACAAAAGTTGCAGATCGGGTCACACATCATGTCAAATGTCAGGATTTCTCACCCTTCAAATGTAGACCACCCAACACTTTAAGTGTGGGGGAGTCTATAATTCTGCCGACTCAAAACAAAGTGAACCCTATATTCACTCATTCAGGTAAGTCTTCTAAACTCTCTCTTGATTTTGCATTTATACCTGAGAATAGTTGGCAGGTCCCGGAGATAGAACGCCAAAAGATCAAGAAGAAGATCGAAGAACCGCAACCTGACCCTGATGGAAGCAGCGCCACTCAGCACTACTTCCTGCGCCCTGGTGGCTTCAGAACAACAACCAGCGCCGCTGGGAAGCCTTGCCAGCGCCGCTGGCAGCCCCAAATCAGGCACAGTCGCGTCCTAAGTTTGTTTTGACCCCGGAATGGAAGTCAAATCAGATTCGGATCGTTTTTCTACAACAAACAGGGCGTGAAAAAGGTAAGCATTCAAACCTATTTGATTTACTATTTACTAAAATGCTTTCCTTTGATTTGTTTGCAGGAGTGCCAAAGCCGCCAAATCTTTTCAAGAAGATCATGGCACGGAAGGAGTCGGATAAAGGGCATACGGCTCTAATGATGGCTGAAGTTGAGGATACGGGACAACATCATTTGCAACCAAGTCGGGTTATCAAGGGAGTTTTCTTAATCTTACTTATTGTGATTTTTGATACGTCCCAAGGTGTATCAATATACCAAAGTATATTGTACACAGAACAGTTGTAGAGGGGGGTGAATACAACTTACTTCGATCTTTACAAACTTTTGTTAAAACGTTTTAAAGATTCAGCTTATATATTCAGTAAGTAAAGACCATGAATCAATAAAACAGTAAAGCAGTAAAGTAAATGAAACATTCTTGAACATAGATTATAGTTTTCAATGTAATCCTTTATTAAGATATAATCTATACAAAGAATTACAGGGTTGTTGCGGAAATAAGATAGCCTATAGATATCTAAACAACCCTTGAAATGACAAACTACAATCAATAAGTTTCTACTCAAGAGAATCAGCCCAAGCTGATCTCCAACAGACTAAGTTGTGTGTAAGAGCAAAGAAAACTTTGTGTGAAGAATGATTCTCAGGAATGCCACAACATATGCTATCAAGGAATGAGGCTTTTATAGGCGAAAGCCCCTCTTCTCTTGGTATCCAATAAAGCCACGTATTCTTCTTCTACTGGATGACAAAGGCATAATTGATCGTGCCTTTCATGGTACTTGTGGTCCCCAACGTACTGCCGCACATTCTTTATCATCCAATAAGAGTATGGAAACGCATATGTAAAACCAACCACCAACCTGGATCCTAGGATTCTTCCTAGTCATGTCATTTGTCCTTATCTTCAATCCAGGTTGTTATCTTCACTTGATTGTCAGACACAGATTGGGCCATTTGTCAGAGCACCAATCTGTCTAAGTGTTTCAAAGCTGACTGCTAATCCCAATCTGACTTCCACTACCAGCTTGGTCTTCTATCTTCAATCTTCCTCTTCGATTTGGATTGAATGCTATAAACATTGTTGATGCAGCTTGAACAACACTTGCTTTCATATGATTACAATTACAAAACATGAAGCATGATCTGGGCCAGAAACAGATCGTAAGCTGTGTCAGCTTAGTCTGACCCAGATCAGATTACAAGAACCAAAAGATTTCTAAGTGTTTATCTATCAGATTTGTCATCACCAAATTTACAATGAACATTGGGACTCAACAATCTCCCCCTATTTGATGATGACAAAACCCAACACACTTCTAACTAACAGCTTACAAAGAATCAAAGTAAAATATGACTAACAGCTTGTGACCCTTTGAATCTTTTGGGTTTTTTGATCTGATATGAAGTTTTAACAAGAAAACAGAATTTGTACAAATACTTTGCATATATTGAGAAATGAAAAATATTACAATCATAAAGACCTATTCCCCAATCATTTCTACTGCTTTTTGTTTGACTTCATATGATGGGGCAATAGTCACATTCAATTTCCTATCTAGACCCTCATCAATAAGGAACTGCTCATACCCATTACCTTGATCACTAAAATTGACACAAAATCTGTACAAGGTAAATAGGTGCATATGTGGTACCTTTTTCAGCTCAGCAGTCCTTTGGAACACCAATTGGCCTCTTGCATTTATGAAGTACATTCCATGCTCTGGTTCAGTTATGAACACCCACTTCTTGCATTTGTAACACCAGCAGGTAGAGACAGATCAAGATGACTCAGAATCTTGTCAAGAGCTTCAGGAGAAAGTAGATCAAGCAACTCTGATGGGTTTAAGTTCTTGAGGAAATCTGTATGATCACCTTCAGGAGCATTAATTCTTCCAAGTCTTCTCTTTTTTTTTTAAGTGGCTCAGCTGACTCATCTTCATCATTCATATCATAAGCTTTTGGTCTTGGTAGCCCAGTGATGTCAATCTTGAATTTAACAATTATAGCAAACTTCTTTTCAATGGCTTCCAAGACTGTCTCTTGATGAATGCCAGGCACACCAGTAATGATATTGTGCAACTCCACCCACTCAGTGTATCCCAAATCAAACAAGTTGTCAAGATCACAAGTTTCATTGCTTGTTTCATAACCTTCTCTTGTGATCCTGATGAAGGGGATGGACTCTCCTCTTTTCCTTTTCAATTGGCATTTCGTGATCAGCTCTGGATATCTTCTATAATTGATTCTTTCATTCACCTTCCTCTTCTCCAGAGCTTCCCACTGATCATGGAATTCAGTACTTGCCTTCACATTTTTCAACTTATGTAATGGTTTTGAGTGAACCACCACTTTCTTTTTGCCCTTGCCCTTTCCTACATTTTTCTTCGATCCCACAACTGCAAGTTCTTCTTCATCTTCCTTGTTCAATGTTTCTTGAAGAATCTTGGCAATCTCTGGATCAGATTGGGTCTTTTTCTCATTCTCTCTTCTTCTATCTTCCTTTATCATTTTGTATGCCACCTTAACTGTCACACCTAACAGTCCAGCCTGTTCCCTTGCAGCCTCCCAATCTTTTTCATCATCAGTTAGAATCTTAACACCACTTGAACCAGCTTCATTAGGCCTTTTCTTCAACATAAACTGGTCAAAGTTGTGTTGTCTTCACTTGAAGAGGATTCTGCAAGTTTTTCTTTGGGAGCTGGGTCAGCTTGAGATGACACAACTTGTATAGGATCAGCTTGGGAAGACTTCTTCTTTTCACCAACTTTCACAACCTTTTCCATATCAAATTTCTTCCTTATCTTTCCAACAATATTCATAACTACATCAGTTGTCTCCGCCTCAATTGTATCACCCTTCTCACCAGCCTCTTCATTCACACTTCCAACAATCTTTTCACCACCAGACTCAGACTCTGGCATTTTTATCTCCTTGTCAGCTTCCTTTTCACCTTTCACATTTGAACCAAATACTACAAGTCTTCTATCATTGGCCTCCCTCTCAGCTCTAGCCTTCTTTTCTCTTTCATCTAACTTCCTCAAGTACTCAGCAACTTGTTTTTCAAGTTTGATGTGCAATTTCTAGTCTTAAATTTATAAACACGAAATACCTAGCTACTGTCTACTACACACTTGCGGGCAGTGTACCCAATCGTATGCAATATAGTTGACTTGGTAAATCCGAGGTCGAACACAAGGACTTTGTAAGCAATTGTTAAAATAAAGTAATTCAGAAGAAAGGGGGGTTTTGTGACCGAATTGTCACGTTGCAAAAGTTAGAAAATTGTTAGTAATCCCGAAAGATTAATTGAAAATGATCCGGTATGACCGGGGCAGGGATCGTCCTCAAACGATAATAAAAATGATTTATATGACAATAATAATAAAAGGGCACCTACTTGGATCAGCTTACATGCCAATCGTCGGGTCTAAACATTACTTGCATTGTTGAACGACTTAAAAGGTAGACAAGATGAACTTCCGTTATACTTGAAACTTTAATTGCTCGAAATATAGTTACCGCTTCCGCGAATAATTTCTACTCAAAACAATTAAGCATTAAGAACCTAAGATGATTTTATGATTTAATCTTTAAAAGCTTTCTTCCGAACTGCTTATTCACCTAATCAGATTCCTCTATCATAGATGTTTACACACTCAAAATGAATTTAATTGTTTAAAATCTTTATCGCTAGTTTCTTCCGAACTCCAACGACTTTAGGTTAATTATAGACCGATTAACCATTTCATAAACCAATTGACAATGACATAGATTTCTTCTGAACTTCTAATTACAATTATCAATCAATAAATATAAAAGAGAAAAACAATATTTAAACTCAAATAAATGCGGTTCTTCGATTAAACATGAAAATCTTGTTCAACAATTGCAAGTAACATTAAATCGACCCTATGACATGTTCACTACCCAAGCGGGTGCTGAGAGATTTAGCCTCGCATAATGAAAAGATAAAAATAAACAATAAAATATGAAAACATAATGTACCGAATGTTGAAATCGATTCAAGAATGATTAACAATAATGAAATAAATCTCCAATCGTATTCTTGATCTTCAAAGATGAATAAACTGATGAAAACCCTCTTCCAAGATGCAAAAATCGGCTGAAGTGTGTAAGGTTAGGGTTTTGGAATGATTAAGCATGCTATTTATACTTTCCAAAAATTGTGCAGAATTCGCCCCTCATTGCAGCGCAACTAGCCAAGTTGCGGCGCAATGAGACTTTGACCATTCATTGACTTTGACTTCCATTGACCGAGGCTGGATTAGAACTCAACGCGTTATGGCGCAACTAGCTACGTTGCGGCGCAACTTAACACTCTGGAATTCTGTTGCAGCGCAACAGCTAGTTGCGGCGCAATGCCTCTTTTAACAGCTTTGACTTTTGTTGACCAGTCACAATCTTCATCCAAATGCTTCGGAAATCATCCGTTAGCACTTATTTCACCTCAAGAACATCGTTTTCTCCAGAATTACGCTCAAGTACCTGTTATTTCCCTGAAACACTAACAAATACCATAAACGCACCAAATGTATACTAAAATGACTCGAAAACTATACTAAATCAACTAAATACATTGTGGGAAATGGGTATAAAATACGACATATCAAAGTTCTTCTTGCTCAACTTCAGCAGCACTCTTCTCCCCCTTTTTGTCATCATCACCAGGGAAAGAGCTAACTGGAGTGGCAAAGATTCCACTGAGTTTGTGGTTGAGCAAGTCAATTTTGACATTATTCACACAGCAGGCTCTAAATAGATCAATATAATCAGCATGGAGGGATCCAATATTTGTTTTAACACCCTTTGAGAGTTCAACCAACTCTTTCTTGAATTCAGCTTGAGATTTGTTGGCTGCTTTAAGCTCAATGGTGACTTCTCTTGTGAACTTGTTAGCATTCTTCTCAAACTGACCCAGAGTGCTCTTGTATCTATCCTTTTCTTCATGGATGGATTTTGTAAGACCATCAAGAGACTCTGTTAGCTTGGTTTGGTTCTGCTGCATCAAATCAACTGCCTTCTTTACATTTTCTTCTAGTGCAGTCTGATCTTGACACAGCTTCTCCACCTTCTTATCCATCAATTCCTGATCCTTTTGGATTTTTTCCTAGCATTCAGTCAGCTTTGAGCTCATAACCTTATAGGTTGAAGTGAACTCAGTGAGCTGACCCACCACAACTGAAAATGAGATAGTGGCAGCTTGGGAAGGACTTGCAGTTGGCTTAAAGGCCACTGACTCTGGAAAGAGCAGCCTGCAATCCTTAAAATCAGGGTCATTGGGCTTATATAGAAGGGGATGGAGGCTAAGGGAGTTTTGGTGAATTTTTTCATGAGAGTGAGTCTCATGAGCAGATCTGTCAGAAATGACAATGTGCTGGTCAGCCTGAGAAAGATTGACTTGAAATTCAGGCTGAGGTCCAGTGGGAATATGTTGATCATGATGTTGATCAACTCTTCCACTGGCATCTTCCATCAGATCATCCCTTAAGGATGGATGGGCAAGCACATCATCGAATGAAGAGTCACTTCCGGAGATAGTGACTAATTTCTCATCAGCATCGTGAGGACCACCGATGGTTCCCATTGCTGCACATGGGGCTGACATGACCTCCTTAAAGAAGGTCAAGTAACCTACAGGATCCCTTTGTCCAAGGACAGATGCAGACACAGATCCTGGGAGAGTTCCGATGGGCGTGGTGAAATAGGCTTATTAGCTTGGGTGGCAGAGTCAGCATTGGAACGTTCCTCAACTTCCAATGCACCTTGGGGGACTTTAATTTTTGTAGATGTTGCTTTGTCAACCCAGAAGCTTATACAGACTTCCTTTTGGATCTTTGCTTTTTGACATTGTGAGGTACTAAGTCCTCAACAATGGGTCTTTTAGAAGAAGATTTTGAAAGAATGGGCGAGGGTGTGGCTAGGGTGGCTAATGATGTGGCCAACCCTTCACCCTCTTTTGAAGGAGAAGAAGAATGAATAGATTTGGAAGAGGTTGAGGGTTCAGAAGCATGTGTACCTTGGTCCCCCTGATTAGCATATTGAGTGTCAGACTCAGATCGCGTCAAATAAGGGACAACTTCCTCACTTGCAACTTCCTCTCTCTCCCTTGCCCTGCAAAAATTAAGGTAGGTCTGCATTGCAGGGGTCAGACCCTGCGCAGTTACCTTAGGACTGTTGAAAATGTTGTTATTAATGGCCTTACATTCAACAGTTTGACCAGTTGCCAAACTGAAATCACTATCAAGAATTGCTTCAATAATGAGTGCAAGAATCCTACCATAAGGTATGGTAAGACTCTTATTGTTGACTCGGCCAACTAAGTCCTTAAAAATTACAGCAGCAAAATCTATTCTGGTCATAGTGACCATTGCATGAAAAATTTGCAATTCTAAAGCATTAGGTTGATCAAAGCTGCCTGCCTTTACTTGTAAAGATTTTGAAATTGTACCCAGAAGATAATTCCATATACCAGTTAAATATTTCATTTTTACTACTGAAGCCAATGGACCATTATAACCAACATCTTTCAAAACACTTTTGGCTTCAGCATGAGACACAATACTTTCATAAATATCATCAGGCATATACGACAGCTCAAATGCAGACCTAATCCTCTTTAAAGAAATGTATACCTTTTTCTTACCGTTGAGGATGGTGCCATAGATTGCAGGATCTCCTTCTTTGTTGTTCTTCACATAACAACTAGCCCAAAATTCACAAAGAAGATCTTTGAACACCACGGTTGGCTGTTCAATCAACATTTTGCCAAATGGATGGTGCCATAAGAATGACACCACTTCTCCATACCCCTTAGCCCAGGCAGGAGGATGAGCATTGGCAGAAACGAGACTGACTATCTTGATTTTACATGTATCAAGATCAGCAGGAACAACCACTACCTTATCTCCCACCACATAGGGTGAAAGTTTATTTACGCTTACCGGAGCTGGGTATAGGACATCAGATTCAGAAGAAGAATCTGATTGAGAATTATTAGCCCGAGGAGAAACAGATGATGATGCCATTTTAAAAAATTTTAGAAGGAGAAATGTGAGTCCCTTAAATAACGAGATGGTTAACCAATAGAAAGTGTAAAATACAACAAGTCTAATAATCACTAGAAATGGACTAGTATTACTTGTAAATAAAATACAAGGTTGTTGCGGAATCAAGATAACACAATTAAGTGAGTATCCTAACAACCTATGATTACAAATGATCTATATTTGTCAAATAGCTCTTTAGGATCGAGATACTTAAAGTTGTGAAGTATCCCTGTTTAAGATCGAGAGTATTTTAGACAAATTCACTTTCTTGCAAGGTGTATGCTAAAAAGTATTTTTGTTCAAGGAATGACTTAGTATTTATAGACAACAAATTCACCAGTGAATTTGTGCCGTACAAATATGGTTGGCATACATTTAATGATCCGACAAGAACATTAAATGTATTAGATAAGAATAAGGATAAAGTCACATCAATGTGCAAGTGTATCCTTATTACCCAACCACCTTAACACACGTATACTTTTGTTAAAGAACAAGTGGATTGTTCTTTGGAAAGTGTGTTAAAGGCTAAAGTCAATCCTCGATATTAGTGTTCAGACTTGCAGGATCTAGAACACTAACAATCCTCCAGTGTGCAGATCTGGTAAGACTTCCAGTGGACTCCGCCATTTGTCAGTCTTCTTTCTTCAGACTTCAGTCTTTGACTTCAGTCAGAATGTCTTCAGTAGAATAGATCTGGACTGGGGTGAAGTCTTCAGTGAGCTAATCTGGAGAATGCTCCAGATTACCTGTACAAGTAAATGCTCACTAGTCTTCAATTATTTCTGGACAAATCTTCAGAGGGACTCCAGATTCCAAGTCTGGAGTAGGTCCAGTAGAATATGTTTTCTGGTCAGATCTTCAGTGAGCTAATCTGGAGAATGCTCCAGATTACCTGTACAAGTAAATGCTCACTAGTCTTCAATTATTTCTGGACAAATCTTCAGAGGGACTCCAGATTCCAAGTCTGGAGTAGGTCCAGTAGAATATGTTTTCTGGTCAGATCTTCAGTGAGCTAATCTGGAGAATGCTCCAGATTACCTGTACAAGTAAATGCTCACTAGTCTTCAATTATTTCTGGACAAATCTTCAGAGGGACTCCAGATTCCAAGTCTGGAGTAGGTCCAGTAGAATATGTTTTCTGGTCAGATCTTCAGTGAGCTAATCTGGAGAATGCTCCAGATTACCTGTACAAGTAAATGCTCACTAGTCTTCAATTATTTCTGGACAAATCTTCAGAGGGACTCCAGATTCCAAGTCTGGAGTAGGTCCAGTAGAATATGTTTTCTGGTCAGATCTTCAGAAGAGAGAATCTGATTGAGAATTATTAGCCCGAGGAGAAACAGATGATGATGCCATTTTAAAAAATTTTAGAAGGAGAAATTAGAGAAATAGATAGAACAGTATACAGTCTTTGGAAAATGAGAGAGATTGATTGAGAAATGAAAGAGTGATTTGGGGGTTTAGGTTAAAAAGAGTATATATACTTTATTATAATAAATATTATTCAAAATTAACCGTTTGAAAATTGGAGAGAGAAAGCATATGATTGGTGGATGAACAAGTAGTGGAGGTACTTTTCCAGTAACCAGCTGTTACCACTACACGTGTCAGTCACCAATAAAATAGAAAATGGATAAATAAGTAAACTAAATAAAATAATGTAAATAATAAAACGCACTGAGATATTTAATAACAAAAATAACCACTAAGCTGGGTCAGACTTAGCTTACCCTCTTTTACTTGGAAATACACCAAGTGTGAAAGGGTAGTCTGGGTCAGACACAACTTACCCTCAAAATTGAGAATAATTCTAAGGGGTCAGATTTGTTATTACTTAGCTCACTGCCTTTTACATATTTAACATACCTAGCTTACTGATGAGATAGTTGAACCTTGATTCATCCAATGGCTTTGTAAACAAGTCAGCTAACTGATTCTCTGTTGGAATGAAGTGGAGTTCAACATCTTCTTTCATCACATGATCTCTAATGAAATGATATCTTATATCAATATGCTTGGTCCTTGAATGAAGCACATGATTGTTTGAGATTGCTATGGCACTGGTATTGTCACAAAAGATAGGAGTTTTAGATGCAGTGACACCATAGTCTTGAAGCTGATATTGCATCCAAAGAACTTGGGAGCAACAACTTCCTGCAGCAACATACTCAGCTTCTGCAGTAGAAATGGAAACTGAATGCTGCTTTTTGCTGGACCAGCTTACAAGTCTATTGCTAAGCAATTGACAAGCTCCTGAAGTGCTTTTTCTATCAATCTTACAGCCTGCAAAGTCAGAATCTGAATAGTCAATTAGATCAAATCATGAGTCTTTGGGACTACCTTTAAGGTATCTAAAGATTCTTTTCACAGCCTTAAGATGAGATTCTTTAGGACTAGCTTGATATCTTGCACAAAGACATGTAGCAAACATAATATCTGGTCTACTAGCAGTTAAGTAAAGTAATGTGGTGTCAACAGATTTTCCATTCTTATCTTCACCCAACTTATCACCAGTTCCCATAGGAGTTTTCATAGGTGAGCAATCACTAAAACCAAATTTGTTTAAGAGATCTTTAACATATTTTCCTTGGTTTATGAAAATTTCATTTTTAGTCTGTTTTACTTGTAAACCTAGAAAATAGTTTAGTTCTCCCATCATGCTCATTTCATACTTTTTTGACATTAATTCTGAAAACTTTTTACAAAGTCTTTCACTACTAGACCCAAATATGATATCATCTACATAAATTTGCACAAGAAGAATATCACCATTATACTTTCTCAAAAATAAAGTCTTGTCAACATTACCTCTTTTGAATTTGTTAGCCAAAAGAAATTTAGACAAAGTATCATACCATGCTCTTGGAGCTTGCTTCAAGCCATAGAGAGCTTTGTCAAGCTTGAAAACATGGTCAGGAAACTTTGAATTTTCAAAACCTGGAGGTTGTTCAACATAGACTTCTTCTTCCAATTTCCCATTTAAAAATGCACTCTTCACATCCATTTGATAGACTTTGAAAACTTTGTGAGCAAAGAAGGCTAAGAACATTCTGATTGCCTCTAGTCTTGCCACAAGAGCAAAAGTCTCATCATAATCAATTCCATCTTCTTGTCTGTAACCAAGAGCTACCAATCTTGCTTTGTTTCCGGTCACAACTCCCCTTTCATCCATTTTGTTTCTGTAGACCCACTTGGTTCCAATCACAGTTTTGTGATGAGGTCTTGGAACAAGTTCCCAAACCTTATTTCTTTCAAACTGTGTTAGTTCATCTTGCATAGCATTTACCCAAGATGGATCTGCCAGAGCTTCATTAACCTCAGTTGGTTCCATTTTACTCACAAAATTAACAAACATGCACAAATTTCCTGTTGCTTTTCTTCTAGCTTTGACACCAGAGAGAGGATCACCAATGATTTGATTAATTGGATGACACTTTGTCCATTTAGTTACATGAGATGGAGTATTTGTAACTTGTACAATAGATTGGTTCAGATTTGATGATTCAGCATGATCAGCTTGTGGAATGGACTGATCAGCTTGGATTGGAGTTAGAGGATCTGAGCCAGTTGGAGTGTCATTTGATGGATTCTGAATATTTTCTTCAGTAGGAGTTGGATCAGCTTGCACATTTTCAAACATTGAAACATCTTCTACTTCTTCAATAGATTGCTCCCCCAGAGTTTGAGCATTATCAGCTCCAACTGGAGGATTAGTTGGAGGCTCATTCTCAGGTACAACCAGTTCTTCAAAGTTGAAATCTTCATCTTCAGGAGAAGAGCAGACTGACTTAGAACAACCTTCATCAATGCTTACATTGACAGAGTTTTCAATTGTTTTGGTTCTCTTGTTGTAAACTCTGTAGGCCTTCATCATTGTTGCATATCCAAGTAGGATACCTTCATCAGCTTTTTCATCAAACTTTCCAAGATGGTCTTTCTGATTTAGAATGTAACAAGGACTCCCAAACATTCTTAGGAAACCAATTTCAGGTTTTCTCCCTCTAAGAAGTTCATATGCAGTCTTCTGGTGTCTTTTCACAATAAGAGATCTGTTCTGGGTAAAGCAAGTTGTGTGAACTGCTTCAGCCCAGAAATGAGATTTGACATTGTTTTGAGCCATCATGGATCTGGCAGCTTCAATGAGAGTTCTGTTTCTTCTTTCTGCAACACCATTTTGTTGAGGAGTTCTAGCAGCTGAGTAGACTTGTGAAATTCCCTTTTCACTGCAAAATGAATTAAGAATGATATTCTTGAATTCAGTTCCATTGTCACTTCTTAATTGCCTTGCAGGCCTCTTGTAGAGAATTTCAGCTTGCTTGATAAAATGAATAATGCTGTCAGCAGCTTCACTCTTGTGCTTGAGAAAGAAAACCCAGGTGTATCTTGAGTATTCATCAACTATAACCAAGGATTACCTCATTCCAGTGAATGAAGGAGTACTAATTGGCCCAAATAGATCCATATGAAGCAGATCCAAACAATTATCAATGGTTGAGCATGTTTTAGACTTGAAAGTAGCTTTGTATTGTTTGCCTTTTTCACAAGCACCACACAGCTTGTCCTTCTCATAATTTATCAGAGGAAGACCAGACACCAATTCTTTCTTACACAGCTTATTGATGTCTTTAAAGTTCATATGAGACAGCCTTTTATGCCACAACCAATTCAACTCATCTTGAGTCTTTGACATGAAACAAACTTCTCTTGTCACAGTTGGCTTCCTCATGTCAAAATAATACAAAGACTCATCTCTTTTTGCTACAAGAACAACATTACCTTCTAAATCAAGAACAATACCCTTATCAGACCTGAATCTCACTTCATAGCCAGCATCACACAATTGACTCACACTGATCAAATTGTGCTTCAAACCATTTACATATGAGACCCTTCTGAAAGTAAGGGGACCATTTGAAAGTATACCAAATCCTTCAGGCTTCCCTTGAGAGTCATCTCCAAAAGTAACATTAGGACCAGCGCGAATCCTAAAGCTACATAGCAGGGACTTACATCCGGTCATATGCTTGGAACACCCACTGTCCAAGTGCCAGGTATTATCATCATGATTGCCCTGCATTTTCAATAAGAGATTAGTTCTTTTTGGTAACCCATCCAAAGATGGGTTCACCAGAGCTGACCATCTGGTCTGACTCAGACTGGGAAACAGAACTTAAACTCTTATCACATTTGGACACCCATTGTTGCTTGATCTGTCCTTTACCAGATTTAAAATTCCTTTTTAGCAACATTTAGAGTTTCCTTTTTAGCAAAACCTTTGCCTATTCCATATTTCTTACATTCAGCTCTTAACTTCCTTTGATCAATAATATTAGGATCAGACACATCTTTCAGAAAGTTAACATCAGTTGAAATCTTACCATTTATAGACTCAACATATTTTGAAATCATTTTGTCAGAGTCAGATTTGGTACTTTTTGAAGTAGACACAGATTCAGTTTGTGACAGTTTTCCTTGAGAACCAGACTTCTCATTTTTTGAAAGTTTTATCTTTTCTTTTGGAACACTATGATCTCTAACCTTTCTTTTATTTTTCTTTGAGTTACCATTGTTTGTTTTAAACTTTGAATCTGACACAGATTGGGAAATGGTCAGCTTAGATAGGTCAAGACTTTCTTCAGGTTTTAACTCAATGACCTTATCAGCTTCAGACACAGCTTCAGCAATGGTTTGACCAACAGTTTCAGGATCATTAAACCCAATACCAGATTTCTGAACCAACTTAATTGGTTTAGACTTTTTCCTTTGGTTTGGACTTTGGGTGGTGAAGGAGGCTGATAACAAGGCTCCATAGCACATATTTCACTGATGGCTATGGCCCTATCATAGTCACCATCAAAAATAGCTTGGATCTGATGAGGGATTTGAATATTTACACACTTAGCAGTTCTTTTAGAACAGATGCACCATGATTCAGTTATATGTTTAACTTTCAAAAACTTTTCTTTTGCAGTTTTAGCTTCTTTAACCAAAATGGAGTTTAATTGTTTTTGAGCTTTAACTTTAGATTCCAGTTTTTCAATGGTGTGACTCTTAGAACTGACTTCAAGTTTCAACACAGAAATTTCCTTTTTAAGTTCTTGATTAAAGTATTTTTGTAAAAGAACCTCATCACCCAATCTATTTAGTCTAGACAGTTTCTCATTATCAGACAGATTGGAAAAAGAAATTACCTCAGGTGGAGTAGTCTGACTGGTAGATGCCTGGTGAGCTGACTCAGATTGCTGTTGGATTTTCACCAGATCTTCAGCAAACTTTTGAGTAGCTTCTTTAGCCATAAAACACTTGGCATCTTTATATAGTTCATCATTAGATGAAGTGGCACTTTCAGCCCAGTCTTTGGCTACCAGACTCTTCTCACTTTTGTTTACCTTCTCACTCAGCTCAGCTACTTGTGCTTTTAAGGCTTTGTATTTTGTCTTGAGCTTTGAGTATTTTTCACTTCTTCCACCTTTGGATGACACAGCTTGAGAAGACTCTTTAGATCTGCAATCTCCAGCCATGTGTCCAGTTTTGCCACATTTGTAACAAGTGACTTTGGACATGTCAAATGGCTTCTTTGTCTTATCAGCTTGGCCAACTTTTCCTTTTCCTTTAAACTTACTAAAGGATCTCTTTCTGATCCTTTCAGCTAACATAGCTACTTCATTAGCTAGTTCATCACCATCAGATTTATCACATTCAGATTCAGCACAAACAGAGTTAGTGTTAGAAATCACAGGAACTTCATCATCAACACAAGGAATGATCTCATTACTTATTGAGCTAGGGTGTTCAGTCATAGAGGCAACAAGTGCAGCAGCAGGCTGACTATAAGAATCACCCATATCAATCAACTTTTCAGCCTCTGAACACTCTTGGTTATGAAGCAAACCAAAGAGTCCAGGGAGATCAAGATCATGATAAACAGAACTTAGCTTAACAGAAGAAATATAGTTATTCCATTTAGGTGGTAATGAATCAAGAAATTTACTCTTTAAAACTTCATTTTTCTTAGTTATTCCAACAGCAGCTAAATCATTAACTAAAGCATTAAAGCGGGTATGAGTGTCAGTCAAGGATTCATTTCTCAAAGAGAAGAATCTCTCATACCTCCTGGTCAAAGTAGCTATTGTGGATTCTATGGAGGTAGAGCAACCCTCAAACATGACAATCAATGTACCCCATATTTTCTTAGTTGTAGAACACATTTTAATAGAATGGTAAAGATCTTTGGGCACAACTTGGACAATGAAATTTCTAGCCTTCACATCCAAGTTTGCCAATCTCCTATCCTCATCCCCCCAATCTGCCTTGTTCTTAACAATAGATTTGACTGTGGCAGGAATGATTGGTTGACTATTTCTGACCACAGCATCAACCACAAGGGTCTGTGTAGGAATACAAGGACCATCCGCAAGGATGTCAGGCATATTGTTATCGATGGATTCAAGGAACAAATACATACGACCTTTCCACTCACTGAAATCATCTTTATCAAACATGGGTGGTCTGGTTGAAGAACCATTATCAATATAGGATGACATAAAGCTTTACTATAAAAGAAAATAAGCAAGGATCTAGTCAAGTTAATTCTTAACCCCTGCTCTGATACCAATTGATACGTCCCAAGGTGTATCAATATACCAAAGTATATTGTACACAGAACAGTTGTAGAGGGGGGTGAATACAACTTACTTCGATCTTTACAAACTTTTGTTAAAACGTTTTAAAGACTCAGCTTATATATTCAGTAAGTAAAGACCAAGAATCAATAAAACAGTAAAGCAGTAAAGTAAATGAATCATTCTTGAACACAGATTATAGTTTTCAATGTAATCCTTTATTAAGATATAATCTATACAAAGAATTACAGGGTTGTTGCGGAAATAAGATAGCCTATAGATATCTAAACAACCCTTGAAATGACAAACTACAATCAATAAGTTTCTACTAAAGAGAATCAGCCCAAGCTGATCTCCAACAGACTAAGCTGTGTGTAAGAGCAAAGAAAACTTTGTGTGAAGAATGATTCTCAGGAATGCCACAACATATGCAATCAAGGAATGAGGCTTTTATAGGCGAAAGCCGAGGTTCTCTTGGTATCCAATAAAGCCACGTATTCTTCTTCTACTGGATGACAAAGGCATATTTGATCGTGCCTTTCATGGTACTTGTGGTCCCCGACGTACTGCCGCACATTCTTTATCATCCAATAAGAGTATGGACACGCATATGTAAAACCAACCACCAACCTGGATCCTAGGATTCTTCCTAGTCACGTCATTTGTCCTTATCTTCAATCCAGGTTGTTATCTTCACTTGATTGTCAGACACAGATTGGGTCATTTGTCAAGCACCAATCTGCCTAAGTGTTTCCAAGTTGACTGCTAATCCCAAGCTGACTTCCACTACCAGCTTGGTCTTCTATCTTCAATCCTCCTCTTCGACTTGGATTGAATGCTATAAACATTGTTGATGCAGCTTGAACAACACTTGCTTCCATATGATTACAATTACAAACCATGAAGCATGATCTGGGCCAGAAACAGATCGTAAGCTGTGTCAGCTTAGTCTGAACCAGATCAGATTACAAGAACCAAAAGATTTCTAAGTGTTTATCTATCATATTTTTCATCACCAAATTTACAATGAACATTGGGACTCAACAATTTTAATTATAATTTTAGGTGCATTAAGTTAGATAATCTTAGGGCTAGTAGTAATTTCATGCACTACTTGTTATTTTTGAAACTAGCCCCAGACCCCCTAGCTCTCGACACTTTAGAATGGACGTATATAGTCCTTGACATGAAATACTTGAAAATTCCGTGCCATAACAAAATCTTAGAGATTTTATATGTTAGGATGAAAGGTTGGATTTTTAAGATGAATTTTGAAAAGAAAACAAATGGTTTTAACATCTTAAAAGGGAATTTTGAGAAGGTGAATGAAATGGTTTGAGTAATGACTAAAGTTAGTTTCACATTTTACTCACCTTATTCGCATAAACCGCCTGACACTCTAAGTGTGTGGGCATTTAAGACCCCACCATGGTAAGTTTGGGGAATGAGTCCGGCTGAAGACTCGGTAAATTTAGCGCTTCTTGGGAGGCAACCCATGTTTATGTTTTATTTTTCATGTTTTAGTCTAGTTTGTTTAGTTTATTTATGTGTACAATAATATTGCTTCTTGTTCTATTTCGGTTGAACAAGCAAGTAATCGTGTTTTTCATTTTTGTTTTGTCTTTTCAGTTTTCATATTTTGATTTAGATGTACAGACGACAGGTTAATGGTAGATTGAATGGATCATTGCAAGTGGTGTGAAGGAGGACATTAAGGAACAAGGGTAGATGGCTTGGAGAAGAATTGGTTGGAGATTCAACACTCAAGACGGAGGCAAAATGATTGACATGGAGATTTAGGCGTTGTCTTGGTATTTTGACCATAACTTTTTCATCCGATGTCCGTTTTCGACGAATGACCAGGCCACGGAACCGGGAAAGAGAGAGCTATAACTATGATTTTGATCAGATTTCGTCTTTCAGGACTCACCAGCGCCGCTGGGCCCATTTACCAGCGCCGCTCAGAGGAGCAGAAGTACTTCCAGCGCCAGTCAGCCTTCTGCCAGCGCCGCTCAGATGCTCAGTGGCCGTTCGAACTTCATTTAAACCTTGTTAACACATGCCTAAGCCCTCTCAAACACCCAACACTTATAAAGCGCCGCTCAAACCTACGTTAGCACATTCAGATCACCGAAAAAACAAAAAAAAAATCAGAAAAACCCAAAAATCCAAAAAAAATCAAAAAATCAAAAATACCAAAAAGAAAAGGAGACGGATGAACTTCAATGGCCATCAAAGGAGTTGACTCGAGCTTTATAGAGGATCTTTCACAGTCAACCGAGCATTTGCCATCTCCAACTGCATAAACCCGGGAAGTTTCGTAACTCTTTATCTTTTTAACTGTTTTTCCCATTTCCCTGTTGTATCTATTGCAAATATTTCAAGTTTTCTACTACTTTAATCATGCAAAAATTTCAATTTTTCTTGTGTCGAAAATTACTTTTTGAGAAATAAGCTTAATCAAAGAAAAAAGATGACGATACAAAAGCTTGTGACATTTGGCTAGGATGAAAGATTAGTTGTAGTTAGCTATCTTATTCTAATACTTGTGGCTTTTTGTTTTTCCAAGTAGTCATAGGTTTATCTTGAAACATATGCAACTTTGCAAAATAAATGCACACTTAACTTGAACTTAATATGCTTAGTAATTAGTACTATACGATCATTCGGTAGGCAAGAAGTATGAAAGTTGTTCATTCTAATAAACCTTAATGAAACAAGTGCTAGAATTTGAGACTGTTAGATTTATGGTTTATCTTAATTCTTGAACTATAACCAACAAGGAATTAGCCTAGTGTTAAGGCAAGCAGGTGACCTTAAGGTCTCAGGTTCGATCCCCGCTGGGGACAAAAAATAATTCCTTTAAGGTACCCGTTACCAATGAAGCCTAGACCCATATGTGAAGTTTAAATACGCGGGTTCGATCCTTCGGGGTGCCCAGATCATGTGGGGATTAGGATAGAGGTATTTTACCGGCATCATATGGCTCATACGGGGTGGGTCGATGGGTATCCAATTGTGGTACCGGGGCTAGGGTTTCCCCCATTACCCTTTTTTTAATTCTTGAACTATAGGTTGCATTTCATTTAGCTTACTTTGTTTTTATATAAGTCATCTAGGGATCTTCTGGTCATGTTTATTGCACATATAGTCAAAGACTAGTACAAACATGAAATCAGATTTTCTAAAATTTAGCATTATGAGCTTAAAAATATAACGTTGGATTAGATGCACTTTAAATAAATAAATATGCATAGTCAAGTTATGTCTCTCTGCGCGTGGGGAACCACCGACCTGTTCACCTCTGTCTTGACATCCAACATCATAAATACCAAATGGTAGGTTCTTACTTGAGTTAAGTTATGTCGCTCTGCTGCATTGATTTGCTGACCTGTCACCGCTGTCTTAACTCTTAAAGATTTCTTGATATACGAACTTAGTAACTTTATTTAATGCATACCTTGATTTCAAGAGTATTTCTGATAGTTGAAAATGCTAGCACACTAATAATAAGATCTCATGATAACCGTAGTACCAAATGCCTTACCGATGATTGTTGTGGACTAAGAGCTATACAAACGATAAACTAAGTGCATAGCTTTATTGCATATTTAGTAGGTTTAAGCTTAAGACTAGTTGGAAAGATTGATTTGCATCAAAAGATTAAAACAAGTACGGATTAGATTCTAATTGTGATTAATTGATTATCCTTTGCCCTATTGTCTTTAGTTTTCTAATTTTGTCTTAAGCTTTCTCAAAAATAAATGCACACTTAACTTGAACTTAATATGCTTAGTAATTAGTACTATACGATCATTCGGTAGGCAAGAAGTATGAAAGTTGTTCATTCTAATAAACCTTAATGAAACAAGTGCTAGAATTTGAGACTGTTAGATTTATGGTTTATCTTAATTCTTGAACTATAACCAACAAGGAATTAGCCTAGTGTTAAGGCAAGCAGGTGACCTTAAGGTCTCAGGTTCGATCCCCGCTGGGGACAAAAAATAATTCCTTTAAGGTACCCGTTACCAATGAAGCCTAGACCCATATGTGAAGTTTAAATACGCGGGTTCGATCTTTCGGGGTGCCCAGATCATGTGGGGATTAGGATAGAGGTATTTTACCGGCATCATATGGCTCATACGGGGTGGGTCGATGGGTATCCAATTGTGGTACCGGGGCTAGGGTTTCCCCCATTACCCTTTTTTTAATTCTTGAACTATAGGTTGCATTTCATTTAGCTTACTTTGTTTTTATATAAGTCATCTAGGGATCTTCTGGTCATGTTTATTGCACATATAGTCAAAGACTAGTACAAACATGAAATCAGATTTTCTAAAATTTAGCATTATGAGCTTAAAAATATAACGTTGGATTAGATGCACTTTAAATAAATAAATATGCATAGTCAAGTTATGTCTCTCTGCGCGTGGGGAACCACCGACCTGTTCACCTCTGTCTTGACATCCAACATCATAAATACCAAATGGTAGGTTCTTACTTGAGTTAAGTTATGTCGCTCTGCTGCATTGATTTGCTGACCTGTCACCGCTGTCTTAACTCTTAAAGATTTCTTGATATACGAACTTAGTAACTTTATTTAATGCATACCTTGATTTCAAGAGTATTTCTGATAGTTGAAAATGCTAGCACACTAATAATAAGATCTCATGATAACCGTAGTACCAAATGCCTTACCGATGATTGTTGTGGACTAAGAGCTATACAAACGATAAACTAAGTGCATAGCTTTATTGCATATTTAGTAGGTTTAAGCTTAAGACTAGTTGGAAAGATTGATTTGCATCAAAAGATTAAAACAAGTACGGATTAGATTCTAATTGTGATTAATTGATTATCCTTTGCCCTATTGTCTTTAGTTTTCTAATTTTGTCTTAAGCTTTCTCAAAAATGAAATGCAACGTAGAAATGTTGTGTCACTCAAGTTGTCCGCTCATCTTTAAATGTTTTATTTTTTTATGGACCCTTGCTTGAGGACAAGCAAGACTTAAGTGTGTGGGTATATGATGAGCGTCCATTTTGTGATTATTTCCCATATCATTAGGCCGTGTTTTAATGTCTAAATGAGTTTAGAAATGTGAACTTTTGGTACTTAATTGGATGACATTTTATGATAAGTTCACAATGCCTGATGCGTGACTGCAACACATGTTATGCACTAAAGATACTGCTGGTGATGCACATAGACTTGGAGCTGAATAATAAGAAGAGAAAGGAGGCTACAGTATTAATTTGAATGGGCTAATAATAACTAGAAGGTGATGGTGTCTCGTGGGTCACTGATACGTGATCATAACCGCTTGAAGACTCAGTCAACCAAATTCCCCATGATCTCTAGATGAAGTCTATTTGCATGCATGAATTTAGGATATATTAAGAAGTGGTTAATCCACAATTGCATTAGAAGAACACGTTTCCATATTCATTTCCATGTCTTCCGTAATATTAGGATAGTAGTTTCTATATCTTATTATATATATTGTAATCTTTGGCTTTATGGAATAGAAGAGAAAATTGAAACAAGTCTTTAATTTAGTTTCATTAGTTTCGTTTCTTTACTTTTGTCTCTAGGAGATTAACCATCTCGAATCGGTTGCTATCAGTCACGACCAAAGCAAAAGAGAAAAGTCCATGGATTACATTGGTGGACTAGTGCTCGTTGGACTAGAAGAAAAGGAAACAAAAGAGCAGCCGAAAAGAAAGAAAGCCAAAAGGGCCAAAACCCTTTGGTTGTGTGGAGGTCGGCGAGCAGGAGCCTAACTTGGACAGCAAGTTAATGTACCCTACATCTACCCTATATATACTATACTATTAATATTACGGGAGAAGGGCACGTATGTGTACTGCTGCCACATACAATCGAATAAGCAGCTCTACATTAAAAAAAAGTCCTAGGTTATATTAATTAGACTAGGACATTAATTAGGAGGTGAAGATAATTGTGTGGTGGTGTCGTGTTTGGAGTGCAGCCGCAATACAACATCAAAAAGCGATCTGCTTTTTGTCTCGTTCGATCGGCAGTAGCAACAATTCATCATCAACAATTCGTTTGATCCTCTTACTTTATTATTATTATATACTCTTTTGATTATTATTGTTATTTGATTACTTGCAAGACTTATTTTATTTGACAACTATTATTATGGATATATTTATATTGATGATTGTTAGTATTATTTATTTTGCAATGAGTAGCTAAATTAATATGCATCTGCTTGGATAATGTGATCAAATGTTTGTATAGTGATAGTATTTACTTATAGTTGTTGAACCGTTTTTATGTTTGACTAGTTAAAGTAGGCTGGTGACTTAACAGGAATCCAAACTGCTTAGGTGACTTAACAGGATTCCCATTAAACAATAAAGGTTAGGTCATAAAAACAGACTTAGTTTATAATCTTAATTAGGGGACTTAACAAGAAGCTTAATTAAAGGGTTAGGTGACTTAACAGGAATCTTGACCACTTAGACCGGGGGACTTAACAGGAAGCTTGGTCGTGATTAGTCGTTCAACAGTTATAAGTAATTTGGTAGATGATCTAGGCGGCATGTGAACTGTTTCCAAGTAGATTTATTGTTTTCATTATTATTGTCTTGCATTTACTTTTCAAAATCTTTTCGTTGTTTCTTCTGAAACAGCCTGCCCCGGTAATACCGGATTCCATTGTCTTTTATTATTATTAGTTTAAGCATCGTGACAACTCGGTCACAAACCCCCAACAATCTTAGAATTACACCTAGCTGCATTCTTAGACATAGTCCCTGAGAACGATCTGGTCTTACCTATTTGCTATACTATAAACGATCGGGTCCACTGCCCGTGAGTGAGTGTAGTAGAGAAGTTAACCTTGTAATAAATAAATTTAAAACTTGTTAGGAATTTAAGTTAACGAATCTCGCTCATCAAATGCTGAATAGGATTGTGTGTGATAGCAATTGCACTTGTATTGTCACACATAATGGGAATCTTAGAGAAATCTAGGTCATAGTCAGCGAGTTGGTTTTTCATCCAGAGGACTTGTGCACAACAACTCGCTGCTGATATATATTCCGCTTCAGCAGTGGAGATGGACACTGTATGGTGTTTCTTACTAGACCAACTAGTCAGCTTCCCCCCCAACAATTGACAGCCTCCACTGGTGCTTTTCCTGTCTAACATGCAACCAGCATAGTCAGAGTCAGAGTATGCAACTAGGTCAAAACTGGAGTCTTTGGGATACCAAAGATCCAGCGAGGGAGTACCTTTCAGATACTTAAAGATTCTCTTAACAGCAAGAAGATGAGATTCCCTAGGAGATGCTTGATACCTTGCACATAAGCAAGTAGCAAACATGATATCAGGACGACTCGTTGTGAGATATATCAGCGAGCCAATCATTCCCCGGTAGTGAGTGGGGTTCACATGCTTTCCTTCAGGATCAGCATGAAGATTGTTTGGTGGAGACATAGGAGTGGCTTTAGGAGTGACATTGGACATGTCAAACTTAGCCAGCATGTCTCGAATGTACTTCTCCTGATTGATGAAGATGTCATTTGGGAGTTGACGAATTTGAAGACCAAGAAAGAAGGTCAGCTCACCCATCATGCTCATCTCAAAGTGAGAGGACATCAGTGAGCTGAACTTATTACAAAGTTTCTTGCTGGAGGAACCAAAGATAATGTCATCTACATAGATTTGAACATAAAGGACCTCAACACCTTTTCTATAGATAAAGAGGGTGCTATCAATGGACCCTCGCTGAAACTTATGAGAAAGAAGAAAAGCAGAGAGAGTGTCATACCAGGCTCTAGGAGCCTGTTTAAGACCATATAGAGCCTTATAAATACGATAGACATGGTGTGGCTTGGCTGGATCTTCAAAACCAGGTGGCTGCTTAACATAAACTTTCTCATCGAGTTTTCCATTTAGGAAAGCACTATTTACATCCATTTGATATATAGTGAAGTTTTTGTAAGCAGCATGTGCCAAAGATAAGCAAATTGCTTCTAGTTGGGCCACTTGTGCAAATGTTTCATCATAGTCGACACCTTCTTCTTGAAGGTATCCTTATGCAACCTGTCTAGCCTTGTTACGTGTAACAACACCGTCTTCGTCCATTTTATTTCGATAGACCCATTTGGTTCCAATGGGCTCTTTGTTAGGAGGCAAAGGAACAAGGAACCAGACATGCTGTCTTTGAAACTGGGTAAGTTCCACTTGCATGGCCTCACCCCAAGATGGATAAGCCATTACTTCTCCTATATGCTTAGGAGTGATCATGGACATGAAGTTGACATAGAGACATGTGTTTCTTGTCGTTGAACGAGTAATGATCCCCTGATTAGGATCACCAATGACTTGGTGAGCAGGATGACTAGAGGTCCATCGAAGTGCTGGAACACTTGATGAACCTAGTTGAGTGTCAGCGAAAGTTTGAGAGATGGGAACAGAAGAGAGATCATTATAAGAAGAGAAGTCAATGGTAAGAATGGGTTTAGAAGGTGTACGATCAGTTGAGCCATTTGACTGAGTTAAGTTATCATTTATGTTGGAGTCATCAGCTGACTCCATATCATCAGCATTAGCTGATGCATCATGAAACTCCTCCTCAGCAGAGTCATCAACATGTACGTCATCAACCAGTGATCTAGGTTTGGCTGAGGCAGCATGGATTGATCTACCTTTTGAAGACAAGTATTGAATACTCTGAAGGCCTTGCTGATGGATGAATAGCCAAGAAAGTAGTCATCATCAGCTTTAGGATCAAATTTTCCTAAGTGATCCTTGTTATTTAGGATGAAAACAGGACATCCAAAGACATGAAAGTAACTTATTTGAGGTTTCTTTCCTTTCATAACCTCATATGCTGTCTTGTCATGCCTTTTGACGATGAGGCATCTATTTTGAGTATGACAAGCAGTGCTGACAGCTTCTGCCCAGAATTTACTAGGCAGACAGGATTCACTGAGCATGGTGCGTGCTGCCTCAATGAGTGTTCTGTTTCTTCTTTCAGCAACACCATTTTGCTCAGGAGTTCTAACAGAAGAGAAGTTTTGTGAGATCCCTTGATCAGCACAAAAGGATTCAAGAGTGTGGTTTCTGAACTCAGTGTCATGATCACTTCTGAGTTCTTTAACCCTTATGCTGTTGAGATTTTCCATTTTCTTAATGAAATTGATAATCTCTTCAGCAGCATCACTCTTGGAATGAAGAAAGATAGTCCACGTATATCGTGAATATTCATCCACAATTACTAAAGTGTATCTGCTACCCTTTAGACTTTGGACATTCACTGGACCAAAGAGGTCCATGTGAAGAAGATGAAAGCAGCCCTTAATAGAATTGGCTTGCTTTGTTTTGAAGGTAGATCTATGGCTTTTACCTTTTTCACAAACACTACAGAGTCTATCTTTTTCAAAAGAGAGATGAGGAAGGCCACGAACAAGGTTCTTTTTGGCCAGTGAGTTGATTGTTTTGAAGTTCACATGTGACATACGCTTGTACCACAACCAATTTAGTTCAGCTGCTGACTTAGCAAAGAAACAAGTCTCACTGTCAGTCTTGACAGGAGTGAAATCAACAAGATAGACATCTCGTTTTCTTGGATCAACCAAGACGACTTCCTTGTTTACATTGACAACAGTGCCTTGATGCTTATCAAGAATCACTTTGTAGTCAGCATCACATAGTTGACTTATGCTTATAAGGTTATGTTTCAAACCATTTATATAAGCAACCTTGGTGAACTTAATGAGACCATTTGAGAGAAATCTATAACCTTTAGTTTGTCCAGTGGAATTGTCACCAAACACTACAATAGGGCCAACAGCCTCTACATAGTTATCCAGCAGGGTCTTAGAGCCATTCATGTGTTTTGAACAGCCACTGTCCAAATACCACACTCCTTTTCCCAGCGAGCCCTGCATGGATATAACAAAAGGATTTAGATGGATTCATTGTTACCCTCGCTGACAGATTCATCAGTAGAGGTAGAAGGAATAGCTTTAGAATTTTCATCATCAGCTAGTGTAGAAGGGTAAGGAGGTAGAGAATCATGAGGAAAGGTGACAAAAGATTCTTAATCACCAGAGAAAGGTGTAGTGGTGCTGCCACTATCAAGAAAGACCATGTTGCTGATAACATTTGTATCACTGAACTCAACTATGATAGCTGGTTCACCAAATTCATTTGGTATAACCCGTTGTGAATGTGGAATGGATACGTGTTGTGCTAAAATGAAGTCAGCAATGTTTTCCTCGGTGAGAACCGTTGCATTTCCTACACTATTTTCTGGTTCAGCAGAGAGAGGGCTCTCGGTGACCGTAGCGGAAGAAGAAGCAGCAGTTGAGGAAGGAGGATTAGGTTGAATGACAACTTCAGGAGCATCCTTGGCATTGTCATCATCACATTAAGAGGCAACGTGACCTCTTCTGCCACATAAGTAGCATTTTTTACCAGAGGTACTGCCTTTTTTATTCTGAATGAGAAATTCCCTAAGTTGAGAAGAAAGATCATTAACTCGCTGAGTAAGCTCGTTAATCTGAGGGTCAGATGAAGAAGAAGATGCCTTGTTCTTTTGCTTTGACTTATGCTTATGCTTAAGTGTCAGCTGAGACATCTTAGGAGCACGACCCAAAATGGACTTACCATTTGATTCCTGAGACTGAGAGGTAGAGGGATTTTGGAATCCCTTGACTACACTCCATGCTTGCTTGACAGCAGGATGAGAAGAGGGACCCTGCTGCTGAGACTAAAGCACTCTTTTTGGAGTAACAGTTCTAGGTTGCTAATTTGGAGTAGCAAACTTCACTTGTCTATGAGGTAGATACTCCCTTTTTGGAGTAGTGGATCTCACTTGCTGATGTGGCAAGTGTCCTCTTTGAGGAGTGATGGGTCTTACTTGCTGATGGGGCAAGTATCTTCTTTGGGGAGTTGTAGACCTATTTTGATGATGAGGCGTTCTTCCTCTTTGAGGTGTAATAGGCCTCATTTTAGAAGGAACATGCATAGACTGAGGTGCCTGCTGATGGAGCTGCATATCAGCAGGTCTAACCTGGGAAGGTCCTACTTGCTGATATCTAGCATCGCTGAACCTGACGCATCTTTTCATTAGCGGTCATGCTGATCAGCTTTACTGTCAGCATGTGCAAGAGCCTGCTGGGAAGATGAAGAAGAAGGTTGAGCACCAACTTGTTGAGGTTGGTGACTCACCAGATTAGTATGCTGAGATATACTATAGTCATAAGGGACAACAACCTTACTTCTTTTGAAGGGTTCAGCAGCCTTTATAGTTAGCTGCTGAGGAGCAACATGCTTAAACCCGTCGCTGGAGATGTCACCTTCAAAAGATTCCCTATAAGAGTATTGAACTCTTCCTTATTTGGCATCATGCCAACAATGGGAAGATGAGGATAGGGGTTACTGGTGCTTTCTGAAGAGCTTGCACCATTTACCTCAGCAGACGCAGAGAGGTCGCTGGAAGAAGAAGAGGTTGAATCAGCGTCCATTTCAGAGTGGTAATCATTAAGACCCTTAATGAAGTACCATTTCTTCATCTCCTCAGGAGACATAACAGCAGAAGGAGGGATGGCGATTTTGAGTTTCACATCATCAGTGAACAACTCAGCGAGTGTGGCAGTAGCCTCAAAGTCACCGCCTATGACTGCCTGAACTTGAGCAGGGACTTGTTCATTTAAGCACTTATGGTGAAACCTAGAAGCTTTTGACCAAGATGTCACAATCTTCTTTAGGTTAACGACTTCAAGCTTGAGTTTTTCATTCACTTAACTCTGAGCAGACAGAGTCAAGTTTAGATTGGAGTTCAACGAACTTCAAGCTTGAGTTTTTCATTCTCAATTTGAAGTCTTTGTGCCAGCAACTCATGAGATTGGAGTTCAACATGAACATTCCTCAACTCATTGAGTTTTTCAGATTTTTCACTTAACTCTGAGCAGACAGAGTCAAGTTTAGATTGGAGTTCAGCTCGTATAGATTCAACGAACTGGATATCACATGATAAAGATTCAAAAAATTTAGTTTTATCTTCATCAGTGGCTGCTGAATGAGCACATACCTTCTTGATGGTGACGTTTACCCACTGACTGGAGGAGACTTGGTCTTTTGTCAGTGCATCGCCATCAGCAAGTTCCATAAGGCACATGGCATCAACATACTCTTCACTGTCTGAATCATCTGATTCAGCCCAGTCATGCTCTTCAGCGACCAGCCCTTTTGCTGGTGTTTTGGCCTCTTCCATTTCGGCCACTTTTGCCTTGAGCTGGTAGTACTTGTTCCTGTACTCATCAGCAGGTTTAGAAGGATTAGGTTTAGGAGCTGCAGGAGTTGGAATAGCAACTCTGCATTCCTTTTAGTAGTGTCCCTTCTTACCACATCTTCAGCACTCTTTTTGAGATTTATCAGCTAGAGGCTTGTAAGCAATAACCGACTTACGGTTATTCCACTTTCTGGAGTACTTTTTTCCAGCGACTAGAGCGAACTCCATAAAGTCGCTGAACATCTCTGGTTTTTCTTCAGCATCAAGATCATTAACAAGAGATTGAATAGAGGGTGGTAGATTGGAAGGACTGGCACCAACATTAAGATTATTGGGCTCAGCGAAGACAAGGGCAAGGGGGTCAGTGACAGAATAAGCAGAAGAGATAGTAGAGGAAGAAGAACCAACACTTCTTCGTGCTTCAGTAGCAGCTCTTAAGTTTTGAGCAAGAGCTCTTTCTTCAAATTGAAGCATACCAAAGAGAGACTCTAAGTCAAGAGTCTGAATCTGCTTTGTGGTTCTCAAGATTTGTCTTAATCCTTGCCATTTGATAGGAAGACTATCAATGAACTTGTGGCACACCTCAAAATTATCATGGGTTATGCCAATGTTTGTCATATCATTCAGCAACCCTTTGAATCGGGTATAAGTGCTGTCAAGACTCTCATCAGGTCTAGAAAAGAAATTTTCATAAGCACGTTTAAGGTCAATTCTTTTGGTAGCAATTGTGTCAGCAGAGCCTTCACACATGCTGCACAATCTATCCCAGACTCGTAGAGAAGTGGGATATTTGATGATGAGCTTCATGATGTCAGTAGGAAGAGTGGTGACAATCATGTTTTTGAGTCTAGCATCAAGATTTACTAGTCTCCTTTCATCATCAGTCCATTGTACTTCTGGTTTGACCATGTCAATCACAATCTCAGGAGCATCAACAGTTGCTCCTGGTGTTCTTTGTACCAGAGTGGGTACAACAATCATATTTGTTTTGAGACAAGATTAAGGTTGAAAGGAAAAGAAAGAAAGAGTGCAAGAATTAAAAATAAGTAAGCAAACAGATCTTGTTTCAATGAATTAGAAACAGTGGCTCTGATACCACTTGACAGTCCACAGTTTGCTATACTTATGTTAATTATCTAGACAAGAAAGTAAAGAACAAGAGTAAAGTTCAAATACAAGAATCTATGCAAGTCTAATCATATGTATCATTGATTAAACAGTGAATACATGGTCGATATTACAACTTGACTTACAAGAAAATAAATGAACATACAATTGTTAAGTTTAGACTAACTAAAAACTTAAACAATTTTACAAGAGAGAAAGTAAGTGACACACACTTGTGGTGATAAACACAAAGTGTTTGTTGCGGCTGTGTTGCCTTATATAGGGGAGGAATTAGGGCAACACAACCTTACTTTGATAGTGGTGGATGGTGGTTGTCGATGTAAGTCCCAACTCAATAGATGGTACTAACTGAAGACACCTCTATGTCAATGGTGAGAGTACTTTGCAATACGTTCACTGACCTGGAGACGACCAGTTGCAGTGAACAGTATATCAGGTTAATGGATAAATTACTTATAAGGTGACAAGAATATATAAGCAAGAGACAATGCAATAAGTAAGTACTTGTAAAGTAAATTGGTGAGACAATATGTATTTTTCAAGTGTAATTTATTTATTAATGTTAAATAAATTACAAGGTTGTTGCGGAACCAAGATAATACAAATATGTAAATATCCTAACAACCTATGAAATACAATCGATCTAAACTTGGAAATTCTCTTTAAACAATCGAAACACTTAGAGTTGTAAAATGTTCCTTTTTGATTGAGAGAATATTGCACAAGTTCACCAAGAATATGGAAATGTCTGAATATGCAAAGTGGTTTCTTGGTTGTGCAAAGACCTCTATTTATAGGCAAAGTTGACATTGGGATGTCAACTTTCGCCGTACAAATATGGTTGAGAGCATTTAATGAATTGCCTTTAATTCCTTGAACATGCTTGATAAAGTAAGACATAAAGTTACTTTATCCAACCTGCTTTATGTACTTTTGTACTTTAATCAAAGACAAATGCTATTGTCCGGATAATAGTACATAAAGCAAAAGGTCTTCCTCGTAATCAGTGTAAAGCTTTGTAAATGCTTTATACTGATGATCTCCAGTTTCGATCTGGGCAGAATGTCCACTGGGCTTCGCTGCCATGGTCATTCTCTTTCTTCCACTTGTTGTCTTTGACTTGAACTAGAATGTTTGTAATCTGGTCAGATCTTCAACTGGAGTGAAGCTCCAGTGGCATCAACTGTACACTGGCCACTGGACTTCTATTATTTCTGGATAAATCTTCAAGTCTCCAGATTCAACTGGAGACACTCCAGTTTTTAACAAAACTGGTCCTAACAGTTGAGATACCATTGGCTTGAAGTACTTGAGACAGGTGCCCTTTGTCTTCTTTACCAAATCGGGTATGAGAGAGAAACCCTTCTCTTTTGATCCAACTGCATCTTTGCCATACAAGGTACATGACAGTTGGAACAACCACCATGTGACTCTTGTCTTTTTCTTGTTCAAATTCTTCCCGCCTTGACAAACAATTTGGATAAGAATTACTTGCTGATTAAGAGTCACTGGACTCGCTGATGTCTCGCTGATGACTTCTCACCAGCGACCAAGTGTTGTCAGCGAATCCTTGACTCAACAAATGTTTTATTTCTTTTTTTCCCAATAAAAAGATCAGCCAATATTGTGGAGATACAAAATTTGCCTAACATCACTTGGAATGAACGTGTCAAAGGTATGCACATTATCATTATTGGTCAAAATCAAACTATAGCTAAGATATTTCTTCAGTGTTGGAAGAAGGAAGAGTTTGCTACATTCAAATGCTTCCAGATGGTCTTTTAAACTAGATAGTACATGGTTGTGCTTACTTGATTCGACCTTGTATATACATGAAATGGAAATTTACATAAGTTACAAGATTGAAAATAAAATACAAGATAATAATAAGAAGGGAAAACTATCTTGATGGCCCTTCACCAGTTTTCCTTCTTTTTGCCACTGAAGAGATAGGTTGGTTGTCATCAGCATCAAAGCTCAGTCTTGATTCAACATTCTCTTTAAATTTTATGAGATTCTGGAGAATGTGAATCCATCACTTTTCTAACTTGCTCTTCATTTGTTTGGCTTCCAAAAAGTTCAGCATCTCCACATGATCTGCATGACCATACCGATGTATATCGGGATCTTCTGTATAGCACATTGGTCCATTAGAGTACTTAACCCCAACATTGAAATTTTTTGTCCCTGGCTTAATAGTTACTTTGACATCAATTATTTTGCCAGGGTGATATCTTCGCTGCATCAGTTCACTTAAGTATGCCTTGGCTTCAGATTCATTTGCCAGTTTAATCTGGCCAGTGCTCAGTTTTTGTACTGCAGCTCGGACATCTTCAGTTGTGGGTTCAGTTGGTTGCACCCAAGTCCTTAGGTTTGCATCTCTTGGTAGTGGTTTAGTTTTTCCTTTGGACTTGGGTGGATTTAACACCCTTTTGATTATTTTATCCACATTGTGGACTCTTCTTTTAATCCCAAGGGCTCTAATCTCTTTTGCCTTCTCCACTGACACATTAATGTTTCTGGCATCAAAAGCAACTTCATCTTCAGGATACTCCTTCTCCAATTCAATATCCAATTTTTCCATTAGAGCACCAACAATTCTCTGATCATTCTTTACACTGGCATATTGTTCAAGTGTAATGCCCAATAAGGCAGCATCACTTGCATCCAGGACACCTAGATCTTGAATTTGTTCCCTGGCACGTCTTTGATCTTCTTTCCTCTTTCTTTTTCATTCTTTCAAAGCACGTCCAATAGCATCTAGGCTCCTACTTTCACTTTCAGTAACTAGAGGAAGTTTATCAACGTTGCCAGTTTCAAGCACACTGGCTTCAGTACCAGTTGCCTTTTCTTGTGTATCAGTGGCCAACACAAGGGTAGTTTAATCAGTTTTGCCTTTGCCCTTGTCCACATTCCCCCTATCAACCACATCATCAAACCTTTCTATAACCTGCTGACCAGCATCAGTACTGGCAGCTACCACTATTGCCTTCTCACTTGAACTTGTTGGTGCAAGGACTGCACTTCTTTCCCCCTTGGCAGCGTCTAGACCTGCCCTAATTATTTCCCAGTCTGCATTGCTATTGGGCAACCGGTCAAGACTCTGCCATGTTTGCATGTCCTTCACTCTTTGAAGATTGTGCACATCATTCTAAACGATCTCCAAAGATGGTTGGTCTCTCTCGACTGGTTCAGCACATTACCAGCAACTTGTGTCTGACTAGTCTTAAGTTCTTGTAACATGTTAGCATCATCTGGAGAGAGACCAGCATTCAAAACCTCTTTTTCTTTCACCACTTCCTTTTCTTTCTGTTTTGCAACTTCAGCGACCAGTTTATCAATGGATTTGGAGTGTTCAGATACTTGGGTGTTCAGAGATTTAAGACTACCCCTCAACTGGTTGATCTCATTAGTGAGTGGGGCCAGATCAACCTGAGGAAGAGCAATCTTGGTGATCTCAGACATCACCTTTTTAATCAATTCTTCTTCTCTGGCAGCCAAGGTATCTTCTATCTTTTGATCAACTGAAGTTGCCAACTGCTGCCCAAGCTCTGTCACATTAAGAGCAGGTCTTTCAATCAATTCCTTGACCTGTCTTTCTATCTCCTTTAATTCAGTTTCAGATGTTTTAACAGTGTTGCCAAGTAAGTTGGAGATAGATGTTGTGACTTTAGATTGAGTTTGGTCAAAGGCTTCCTTAAGAGAACTGGACAGAGTGTTACAGCCAGTGACCAACTCATTGAGCTTCTTAAATACCAAGTCTTCATTTGTTGCAAACTTGTTTATCCCCAGATCCACAACTTTTTGATTTGTCAGATTGTCTTTGTTGTACCTGGAGATTGACTTGGTAGTTTTCTCAATTGTCTTGTGAACATCCTCCACCCTTTTAATAAGGTTTTGGATGTTGGTTGAAAAGGAGACAAATTGAGTGTCCAATAACTGAGGGGAAGGCATCACTGGACCAGCAGCAGGTACTACTGGAGCAACTGGAGGAGGTAAATTAATGGTAACCTCATCAGTTGACTGACCAGCAGTAGAGGAAAATAGAAAAAGAAGTGGGGAATGAAGAAGGACGTGTAGAGAGATCAATTTGTTTAACATGCTGAGAATGCTCAGGTGTGTCCAACGGCGGTGGTGGTGGTGGCATGTGTCTATTTCTAGACACAAAAAGTGAAGATATAAGTGATCGTGGTGGTGGTGGCATTTCAGTGAGCACATTTGTAGTGGAGGGTGAAACTGAAATTGATGGATCTGGGAGCGAATCAAGAGATGAAAGGAGTTGAACTTGTACAGAAGCATCAACAATCTCTTGATCAGAAAGTGTTCCTTCAGAGTCCGAAGACTCTATCTGGAACTCATCTTCATCAACATCCATGCCCAGATTCATGAATGTTTCAGATGGCTGAACTCGAGGTTCAGTCTCCTGATGAACTTCTCCAGTTTCCTGGATGGTTGCATCAGTTGTTGGCTCAGTCGTGGTGACATCATCGCCAGGAATAGAGGTCACTGGGGTTGCCTTAGTTATAATTGCTTTATCCTCAATCATAACTTCATTGGCCATAGAGATTGGAACCTCAGTCGCCAGTTGTGACTGGCCAGCGACTTCATCAGTTCGTGCAATAGTAGTGTTAGAAGTTTGGCCATCGACACTTAATTGTGCAGACTCTAACTCTACTCTGTGTTGGGCTGACCCAACATTCTCTTCACCACTTCCTCCTACAGAAATTTCGGAAGTGGTTGCTTGCTGTATATCCCTTTGACTTTCTCCAGCATCCTGTTGGGAGGATACTGAAGGGTTGGCTTGGGTACTAATGTCAATGGCTCGTACTGACCTTGTCCTAGAACGTTTGGTTCTTGGAGCCTTTGGGGAAACTGGAAGTCCTGTTTGGAGGCCTCCAGTTGCATCTGTAGGAACTGACCTGCTGGAACTGGCGGGGATAGACTATTGTTCAGGCCCAACAACTGTCATAGTGCCAGTAGACGAACTAGTGGGTCCCTCATTGTTTTGAGGCCCGTCTAGTTGTCTTTCCGAGCCACCTGGTAATGGTGAGTCGGTTTTAGCGAATGTCAACAACATTCTTGGAGGAATCTCAACCTCTCCAGGTTCAGATGCAAGAGAGTCAAGATTCCTCAACAAATCTGGGACAGTGAATAATGAAGTTGTATTTTTATATTCTTCACTGCCCAAGATAAGTTTAAAGCAGAGAGAGAGATACCTGGAGAAGGGAATACATAGTCCCCTTGTGCCTTTCAGTTTCTGCACAAGACTTCTGAACAAGATTTCAGCAAACTCTACTCTCAATCCGTTCCACAAGCAGTATGTCATCTCTGCTTGTGAGGAGTTTATCTGGTCCATTCACCAGAACTCCCACCCACACTCTCAACAATATGTATAAAGAAGTACCTCCTGGATGGTGTGAGGCCCTTCATTGTCATGGCTCCCTTTGTTTTTAGGACACCATTTTCCATACACTCAGTGTGTCCCATTTCAAGGAGTGTTTGGTGGAAATTGGCATTTTGAGAGATGACCACTGGAGATTCTCTAGGGTCTCCAGTAGTTGAGGTTCAGGGCATCCCTCAATGTTTCTGTAGTAATAGTACACTCAACTGTTCCATTTTTTAGTGTAAAGTTGATGGCTGAACAGTCGTCATTAAGTTTGGCGGTGTACCAAAACTCACATAAGTAGTCGTGAAACATCTTGCATAGGTTTGCAGAGAACGTGGGGCCGATGGGAGAATCCTTCAAGAATTTTTGGATTCTCCCAATAAGGGTATCGACGCCTTATTTTCCCATCAAACTTGCCATCGGATTATTGGGATTTAATTTGATGTTGGCAGGGTTTGATGGGGCACCAGATGCTTGTTTAACATCTGGTGATGGAGCATAAGGGACAGTAAGCAGATTTATATCTCTGCTTCTGGATGATTTTGGTGCCATTTTACTACAAGTTGAAATTGAAACGGAGTAGTATTTGGGAATTAGGGTTCTTTGTTAAGTCCAGATTTACTGAACTTGCTCCAGACTTGACGACTGGAGCGACACTGAAGATTTGTCCAGAAATAATGGAAGACCAGTGAACAAAATACTTGTATAGGAAATCTAGAGTCTTCCAGATTTCAGCTCTAGACTTCACCCCAGTCCAGATCTATTCTACTGAAGACATTCTCACTGAAGTCAAAGACTGAAGTTAGAATAAAGAAGACTGACAAATGGCGGAGTCCACTGGAAGTCTTACCAGATCTACGACTGGAGCTTTGTCAGTGTTCTAGACCTTACAAGTCTGAACACTTATTACGAGGAATTGACTTTTTGCCTTTACACACTTTTCAAAGAACATTTCACTTGTCTTTACAAAAGTACTTACGTGTGTAAAGGTGGTTGGTTAAAAGGATAATAAGTCATATTGATGTGACTTTATCCTTGTACCTTAACCAATGCATTTAATGACCTTGTCGGTTCATTAAATGCATGCAACCAATACAAAGTCATTTCCTTGTTAAAATCACTTCTTTAGCAATTAGGTGAATTTGTCTAAATACTCTCGATCGTAACAGGGATACTTCACAACTTTAAGTATTTCGATCTAAAGAGTTTATTTAGCAAATATAGATCATTTGTAATTCATAGGTTGTTAGGATACTTACATATTTGTTTTATTTTGATTCCGTACAACCTTGTATTTTATTTAACATCATAAATAAAATACACTTGAACAAATTACATTGTGTTACACCTTTACTTTATTGCATTAAGTCTTGTATTACTTTGTTTATATACTTGCATTTATATTCAAGTAATACTAGTCCAAATCTAGTACTTATTAGACTTGTTGTATTTTACACTATTGGGTTAAACCATCAAGTGAGTGACTTTACATTTGGTATCAGAGCAGAAGGCTAAACAAACTTGCCTAGATCTGCTTCTTTGATGGCCAACTCAGAAAATACACAAGGAGGTTTTGGTCCTGATCCTAATATTAATGACTAAAATAATGAACCACCACCTGTCATTAACACTAATCCACCCCCTCCTCCTCCTACTCCTGCTTCTCCACATGTGCATGTGCACTACTCAAACAATCCTGTTCCTAAATTCAGTTGGAATAGTGATGAATTTGGTACGTGGAAAGCTAGGATGATATTGCATATCACTGGAATTGAGAGAAATATGATGAAAATTTTAAATGAAGGACCTTACGTCCCCACATCATCTCTCAATGCTCTTCTTGATCCAACTGGATCTAGAAGAGGCAGGGAAAAGAGGGAGGAACATTGGTCTGAAGAGGAGAGGAGATTGGTAAATTTAGATACCCTTCTCAAAAACATGATCCTCGGGGCTGTTCCAGAAACTCTAATTCCCACACTAGTTCTTTTTCCCAGTGCTAAAACCATGTGTGATGAACTAGTGAACCAGTATGAAGGAGGAGATGACACCATTGTCACCAGAAAGGTCTCCTTAAACAAGAGGTATGAGTCATTTTTTGCTCAGCCCAATGAATCTCTCACTGGTACTTACACCAGATTTATGAGCATTATTAACCAGTTGAGAGGACTGGGGGTTGAGAAAGACAAGGATATACTTCTGGAGAAATTTTGTGATATATTACCCACCAAATGGTCTCACATGACAAGGTAAAACTCTGCACACTCACACTCTTTCAACTTTATATGTAGCCTTCAGATACACTGAAGAAAATCAGGCTCAGAGAGTTGTGGAAGAACAAGATGCCTATAACCATGCCTCCAGTAGTTCCAGTGTGGTTAGTCATACTGAACCACAAAGTACAGCACTAATATCTTCTGAGAATGTATTTCTATGAAGAAGATGGTGTCTGAATTCATGGAATCTGGAGAATCTAGTCTTATCTCTCCAGACTGTGATGAATCTGAAAATGATGACCTGGTTGCAATGATTGCTAAAATGTTTAACCGTTTCAAAGCAAGAGCAAATAGGCCATCTGGACAATTTGCATCCAGTACTTCTACTAATAAGACCAATTTGACATGCTTTAAGTGTGGAAGAAAAGGTCATTTCATGAAAGATTGCAAATCCAGTCAGTTTGTATCCCAGCCTGGTCCATTTACTTCTAATAAAAAGCCTGATGATAGCTATAAATCTAAATATAAAAAGCTTAAGGCTCAAATTGCTCTCATGGCACAACAAATGGAAAATAATAAATGCATGATTGCAACAACTGAAGAAAAATGGGTTCCTTCTGATGATTCATCTGTTGATGAAGAAGAAGAAAGAGATTGCTGTTACATGGCTCTGGCAGACGAAGAGCATCTGGTGAAGGAAGATGTCACATCTGGAAGATGGGTGGACATTGCTATCAAAAAGGTCAGTGATTATGATGTGGAAACTGACACTAAACTAAAATTGGACATTGTTGAAGCTCTTAATTCTGATTTAATCTTTGTTGAAACTGTTAGATCTGACTGTGTAAATTGTCTAGAAACAGATTTTTCTGAAATTACAGTTCTAAAATCAAAATTAAAGGAACTTCAAGATATTGAATTGGCATTTCAAGCCCAAGTTCTGGTAACTGAACAACTGATTCAAGAAAAACAAGATCTTGAAATCATTTTAGAAAAAGAAAAACTGGTTATTAAATCATGGCTTGAAACCAGAAAGCCATATAATGCTGGAGTAAATCAATTTCCCACTCAAAAATGTGCTTATTTAGATGGAAATACTCATGTTGCATCATTAATACCAGTAATTGATCGTTTACCAGAGGGATTCAGGCCCATTACCATTTATGATGAGCCTGTAACTCCTAAGGTCAATATTTTCCCAGT
This sequence comes from Erigeron breviscapus, assembly GCA_034093135.1. Classification (NCBI taxonomy): domain Eukaryota; kingdom Viridiplantae; phylum Streptophyta; class Magnoliopsida; order Asterales; family Asteraceae; genus Erigeron; species Erigeron breviscapus. Next base: position 12,852,112 of record CM067175.1, on the reverse strand, counting down.
TCAATCCCCAGAGGTTAAGACTGGAGCATTCCAGATGACTGCTCCAGTTAAAAAGGTCAATCGGAATAAACCTTTGCCTCAGACTGCTTCTAAAGAACCCAGGTTCAAAAGAAGAAGACCAGTTCCCTTCCTAAGCCTAAAGTCCAGTCAACTGGAAAGGCTCAGGTGTCATCTGAAGAATGTATTTTGTTAAGGTTAGAGAGCCAATTTCAATTACTGACTCGTCAATTTCAAAGTTGTAATGCAAGATTAAACAATTTTGAGGGTACTTCATTTGGCCCTAGACAAAATACCAAACCTTTTTCAAAGAAAGATATATATATTTCTCCAGTTGAATAAAAGAAAAAGGTTTCAAAACTATCAACCCCAGTGGTCTTTTCAACTAAGACTCCTGTTGAAGAAAGTGAACTCAACCAGATACCTCCAGGGACCTATAAGGGAGGGTCCAGTGAACCCATCAGTCGATGGGTTCCTAAATCTAACTAATATATCTGGTGGATGTGCAAGGCGATCGAAAGAAGTTTATCTGGTATCTTGACAGTGCAGCTGGCAGGACAATGACTGGATGTAAGACCCTGCTGGAGGAGTTCATAATTTCTGATGGACCCTCCATTACTTTTAGAAATGATGGTTGTGGAAAAACTGAGGGGTATGGTGTTCTGAACAGTGGACAAGTCAAATTCAGACGAGTTGCATTTGTGAATGGTTTGAAATATAACCTGATCAGTGTCAGTCAACTGTGTGATGATGGCTATCAAGTTCTGTTCAATATTGCTCAGGGCATCGTATTCAACAAGGACTGGAAGGTAGTATTGATTGCTCCCAGAAGAGGAAATGTGTATGTGATGGATATGGAAAGCTCTCCTTCAGAGCAGTGTTTCTATACTCAAGCTGATAAAGACACAAACTGGTTATGGCATAAAAGGTTATCCCATTTAAATTTCAAAAATATAAATAAGTTGTCTAGAAAACAACTGGCAGATGGGATACGTTCAGTTTCCTTCAAAAAGGAAAGGCCATGTCCAGGATGTGAGATGGGTAAGCAGAAACGTACCAGTTTCAAGACCAGACAGAACTTTAGCATATCTGAACCACTTCATATGCTTCATATGGACCTCTTCGGTCCAGTGAATGTTCAGACTCGTGCTGGTAAAAGATATACTCTAGTAATAGTCGATGAATTCTTCAGATATTGCTGGGTTATCTGTCTCAGGTCTAAAAATGAAGTTGCTGCTGAAATCATCAGTCTTATCAAGCAAATTGAGCTCAAGTATAATCGAAAGGTGTGTCAGTTAAGAAGTGACAATGGAACAGATTTCCAGAATGTAACTCTGGAGTCATTCTGTACTGACACTGGCATCTCCCAGAATTTCTCATCAGCCCGCTCTCCAGAACAGAATGGAGTGGTGGAAAGGAAGAATCGAACGTTGATAGAAGCTGCCAGGAGTATGCTTGCTGAATCTGGTCTTTCTACCAGTTTCTGGGCTGAAGCAATTGCTACTGCTTGTCACACCCAGAACCAGTCTGTGTACATCAAAAGACACAAAAAGACAGCCTATGAAGTCTTAAGAAATAGAAAACCAAATATTGGTTATTTTCACGTTTTTGGATGTCCAGTGTACATTCTGAACGACTCTAGTCAGTTAGGACAAATTCGATGCCAAAGCTGATGAAGGGTATTTCTTAGGCTATTCAGCCATTCGCAAGGCCTTTAGAGTCTATAACAAGAGACTGGAGAAGGTCCATGAGTCAATACATGTCACATTTGATGAATCAAATGCAGCAATCAATAAAAAGCCAACCCTTGATACTCCCCAGTAACTCCAATTATCTTCTGTGAATCTGATCCCATCAACTGCAAAGATTCACCTGAAGAAGTTTCCAGTCATCCTGATCTGGAACCTGTTCAGACTATGAAACTCTCCAGTAGTACTCCATTCTATCCTTCAATTATTTTCAAGCTACCCTCTGAAATTATTATTGGATCAGATGTTCGTACTACTCCCCCAGTATCAGTCCCAGTTGAGACTGAACCAATACTTCAAGAAATGCCTTCAAATGAAGAATTTCATGATGCAAATCGTGATTTAAATGATTCAGATGAAGATGTTGAAGTAGTCTGGCAAGATCCTCCTCCTGAAGCAACACCAGAGGAGACTCAACTGATCCCTTGCACTGATATTGTTGTCAGTAACAATCCTGGTCAATACTCCAGATGGACAAAAGCTCATCCTATCGATCAGATCATAGGTGACTCCAGTAGAGGAGTTCTGACCAGAAGAGCCTCCAGTGATCAATGCTTATATGTCAGTTTCTTATCACTGATAGAACCAAAGAAGATTGACGAGGCTATGGAAGATCCAAGCTGGGTGATAGCTATGCAAGAAGAGCTTTACCAGTTTGAAAGGAACAAGGTTTGGTACCTGGTTCCTTTCCCAGTTGGAAAGAAAGAACCAATTGGAACCAGATGGGTCTTCAGAAATAAGGTAGATGAAGATGGCCATGTCATCAGAAACAAGGCCAGACTGGTAGCACAAGGGTACTGCCAGTCAGATATCGATTTTGATGAATCATTTGCTCCAGTGGCTAGACTTGAAGCGATCAGAATATTCTTAGCATTCGCTGCTCATCATAAATTCAAGGTCTACCAGATGGACGTTAAAAGTGCATTTTTGAATGGAAAACTTGAAGAAGAAGTTTATGTCAGACAACCACCAGGCTTCATTGATGAAAAACATCCCCACTGGGTATATCGTCTGGACAAAGCACTTTATGGTCTCAGACCAGCTCCACGTGCGATACTCTGACTAAACATTTATTGAAAAATGGTTTTAAAAGAGGTGCAATTGACAATACCTTATTTATTCTTCATGAAAAAGGTAATCTTCTAATTGTACAAATTTATGTTGATGATATTATTTTTGGGTCTACTGATGACAAAATGTGCAAGAAATTTTCTAAAATCATGTCCTCTAAATATGAAATGAGTTTGATGGGTGAATTAACATATTTTCTAGGACTCCAGATTAAACAAAACAAAGATGGTATTTTTATTAATCAGGAAAAATATGTTAGAGATCTTTTATAGAAATATGATATGAACTCTTCACCATCAAAACCCACTCCAATTTCTGCACCACTAACACTGGACTCAGATCCAGATGGTAAACCAGTGAACACCACTGTCTATAGAGGCATGGTTGGTTCACTGATGTATTTAACTGCCAGTAAACCAGATATTATGTTTTCAACATGCTTATGTGCCAGATATCAGTCTAATCCAAAAGAATCTCATATGCTTGCTGTAAAGCGCATACTGAAATACCTTAAGGGTGTCCCCAGTTTGGGTCTTTGGTATCCCAAAGGCTCAGGCATGGATCTAATGGGTTATTCAGATTCAGATCATGCAGGTTGTAAGATAGACAGGAAATCCACTACTGGTGGATGTCATTTCCTTGGTGGTAAACTGGTCAGTTGGACCAGTAAAAAGCAAACTTCAGTTTCATTGTCCACTGCTGAAGCTGAATACGTGTCTGCACCCAGTTGTTGTGCTCAGATACTCTGGATGAAGAACCAATTGCTTGATTATGGTATTAAGTATTCAAAGACCCCAATCTTTTGTGATAATACCAGTGCCATTGCTATCTCGAACAATCCAGTCATGCACTCAAAGACGAAGCACATTGATCTCAGGTATCACTTCATTCGTGACAATATTGTGAAAGGCAACATTGAACTCCATTTTATTCCCACTGACAAACAACTCACTGACATTTTTACCAAACCTCTGGATGTTAAAACTTTTGAATATCTTGTTGGTGAGTTGGGAATGTTAAACCCTTAAATCTGGAACCTTGGTATTGAACGCCTTTGTGTACTATCAGGGATCCTTGATTTAAAAGATTTATAAATCTATAACTGCTTAGATATTGAACGCCTTTGTGTACAACTCGCTAACATTCCAGGGGGAAGACTGAAAGATATATTTTTGTCCTTAAAATGTTTTAATTTCAGGGGGAATTTATTAATTTATTTTCTCACTGGACAAAATTTTCTGGAAAATATTACTGGTACTTTGTAAATGTGTCCCTCTCACTGGTAATTAGATAGGTTGAAGTGCATGTTTGAGGTAACTTTTGTCTCCTTGTAAATGTGTCCCTATCACTTGTCTGTATTAGTTGATGTGCATGTTTGAGGTTGCCAGTCTTTCAAATGGTTATCGTTGGTACTTTACTGGAGTGTCCCTCCAGTGTACCATCAGTGCATGCATCACTGGCGTAATCCACCAGTGATACTGGAGTGTCCAGTCAACCTCCAGATGCACTGAAATGAGTCATGGTTTGTCAGTCATAATATTTTAATACTTGGTCATTGTGCGTGCCACGTATGCAAACTCTTTGAAAAGATATTTATCTTATTATCCTACGTGGCATGTAATTTTTCAAACCTAATGATGGTATTTTTTACCTTGGGAAGACAAAAAAAATGCAAGTTGGTTACTGTTTGTGGGCTGTAAACCGTCACACATTTATGTGTGATGTGATGTACTTAATGCGGATCTCAAAACCCGATCAAAATTATATTTGATAAATTCAAAAATAACCGTTTGAGTTCCACACTCTCTCTCCTATATATACCCACTTTCACTTTCATTTGCATTTACTTCGAACATATTTACTCCCAAAATTCTTCAAATTCCTTCATTTACTCCATTTTTCATTCAATTTCCAATCATCAATCTCTCTCATATTTAATTCATCATATCTTTATCAAAACCCCTAATTTTCAGTTTCATATCATCAATCTACCAAATACAATGGCACCAAGACAATCAAACTCACCCAAAAATCTGCTCGCTGCTGAATATGCTCTCGTTGCCAATGTAGTAAAAGCACCTCATATTACTTTAGAGGCAAAGGCGATCAGAATAAACATGAATAATTGGATGGCTAGACTCACTAGCACCACACATGCTCCTACTTCTCTCATTGGACGACTGAATGCCTTTTTCCTCAGTTGTCCACTCTATGGTGCTCTTACTCTCAATCCCGGAAAAATGTATCATGATTACTTATGTGAATTTTGGTACACTGCTGTGTATGTTGAAAATACTCAATCCATCAACTACACATTGCAACAAGGCACCAGGGCCTTCACTCTCACTGCTGACTCTCTTAGAGATATTCTTCATTTGAATTATTTGGCTGAAAATGAGATGGCCATTACTCTCCCTACTGGTCTAAATTACAGAGATGTGTGTAGACTGATGGGACACACTGATATACTGGATGAGCATGGACAGTTATCAAGAAAAGGCACCATCTACATGAGCAAGCTTTCAGACTCATGGAGATACTTCTTCACTCATCTTGTTGAATGTTTGGGTGGCAGTTCTGGAGGGTTGGACCAGATAAATCAAATGCAACTCCAGATTGCCTACTGTCTCTGGTTCGGATACAGAGTAGATTTTGTTCAGATTTTCTTTGATGATCTGGTAGAGCGTCTAAAGGTGAAAGGTAGAAAACCTCATATTCCATATATTCGTTTTCTGTCACTTGTTTTTCTAAGAGCTTTGGGTGATGAGTATGATTACGACATAAATCATTTTTCTGTGTGTGATTATCTAAGGGAGTTGAGTTCATTAAAATCAAGAGCTGGTGAGGTTGAAATTCCAGTAATATGATTGAAAATGAAATGCCAAAGCACTTGTCTTCAGAAAATCAAATTATCATGAAGGAAGTGACTGAGCTAAGGAAGACTGTGAATATCACAACTCCAGTGGCAAGAAGAACATTTGGTGCTTCAGACAGAAACTTTAAGTACTTCGATCTAAAGAGTTTATTTAGCAAATATAGATCATTTGTAATTCATAGGTTGTTAGGATACTTACATATTTGTATTATCTTGATTTTGTATTTTTATTGTTGAAGGACCCTCTGGAGTCCTCAGTGCTGAAATTGTATAACCAGTAACCCAGGTGGCTCCTACTGTTACTCGACCAAGAACTTCCAGACGTCTTAGGAAGGATGGAGTTCAGGTCAATCCAAATAGAGCCGAATCGAGCCATCCAGGTGATATCATGAATGAAGATGGGTCGCTTATTGTTGAGCAAGTAGAAAATGTTGTCCAGGTTGAGGAGCAGGTAGTCAGACTGGTGAGCAAGATGCTCAGTTGGACTTAAATAGAGAAGTGGATGATCAGACAGTTGGGACGGCTCCAGATTGGGATGAGGTAGATTCCCCAATGTCTGAAGGTAATATGTTTGATGTAAATATGAATTTTCTGGGTGATGAAGTAGAAAATGTTGTTTCTTCTGTTATTGCTTCAGTCACCCCACCACTTGACTCTACAGAAATGCCACCACCACCAGAATCCATTACTGCACCACTACCACCACCACCATTTTCAATACCACTAAACACTCCTTATTTCAATCAACCCCCACCACTTGAAACACCACTAGACTTTCCTCGTGTGCTGGACTCGACTGTTACATCAACTGAAACATCTACTGAAGCAGTCCAGACACAAGTTCCATTGGTACTCAGAAGGGAATCTGAACTTACTCCTCCTGGTGGTCTCTCCGCTTCTTCTTCCACCGAGGTCCAAGGCCTTTTAAGTAAGGTGGCGGACCTGGAGAGATCACTCCAGTCATCTTCTCAGGTTGTTTCTGACTTTAAATCTCTTTTATCCAATAATCTTTCATCAGAAATGAACCTCTTTGCTAGTAATGAAAAACTTGTTTTTGAGAAGTTGAATGAACTGGTACTGGCCACAAACAAAAACTCTGAAACTTTTAAAGTGGCAGTCCAGGGATTGGAGAAGAAACTGGTAACTTCTGTTCAGACTGCAGTCAAGACAGAAATTGTACAACCACTGGCAGGTCTGAAAGGAGAAGTCCAGAAATTGACTGAGTCAGTAAGCCGTCTGGAAAGTAGGCCAGTCCTTGACCAGAACTCTGTTGTAAGTTACATCAGTGATGAGTGTGCTAAGAAGTTCAGACACAGCATGTTGAAAGAAATCACTGAAGAGATCTCTGGGTCAGTTTTAAGAAGTATTCAAGATGGGTTGTTGCCTCAAGTGGTTAATATGATTGAAAATGAAATGCCAAAGCACTTGTCTTCAGAAAATCAAATTATCATGAAGGAAGTGACTGAGCTAAGGAAGACTGTGAATATCACAACTCCAGTGGCAAGAAGAACATTTGGTGCTTCAGACAGAAACTTTAAGTATTTCGATCTAAAGAGTTTATTTAGCAAATATAGATCATTTGTAATTCATAGGTTGTTAGGATACTTACATATTTGTATTATCTAGATTCCGCACAACCTTGTATTTTATTTAACATCATAAATAAAATACACTTGAACAAATTACATTGTGTTCCACCTTTACTTTATTGCTTTAAGTCTTGTATTACTTTGTTTATATACTTGCATTTATATTCAAGTAATACTAGTCCAAATCTAGTACTTATTAGACTTGTTGTATTTTACACTATTGGGTTAAACCATCAAGTGAGGGACTTTACATTCTTGATTTATTGAGCAGAGAGAGAAAAGAAGCAATATTTGATGATTGGGGAGTAAATGAAGGAACGTGAAGAGAAGTAAAGGAAAAAAATGATTTAATGTGGAGGTATTTATAGGGAAATAATATCCCAAAATAAATACGAAAATATTTTTAACCCCAAATTTTCTAAATTGATTTGATGTTTTTGTCAAAAGAAAATTTTAAATTTGAAAATATTTAATAACCGGTGCCAAGCATTTAATGCTACTACGGCTGGTATTCCCACACGCCCATTATCTTTTCACAATCCCCATAAAGAGTACATCATTTCAACAAAAAATCTTTGACACGTCATGCGACGTTTGTGAGTGGGTTTAGACACTTGAGTACCATCACGTATCACAAAAATTGACCAAGTATTTCTAACGTTATGAAATCTGGTTGACCACCAGTTTTTAAGACAAAACCAAACGTGTATACTGGAGGATTAGTCCAGAGCCAGTTTCCAACTAGAGAGTTCTCCAGTTACTATTTTTCAAACAAAATGAATTTTAGTCAGAAAAATATTTTGAGTCTTCCCCCTAGAATGATGATCCATAAATCAATTAGTGCCAAGATAGTATCACAAAGGCGTTCAATAGCCTGGCGAGCAAAGATTATATGGATCTCCTCAACTAGAGAACTTCATCAGTGTCACTGACGCGTTCATAACAAAGTCTCCAGTTTTAAGGATTTAGCATTCCCAACTCGCTGATGAGATGTTTAAAAGTTTTCTCATCAAGAGGTTTTGTAAAAACATCAGCAAGCTGTTTGTCAGTGGGGATGAAATGAATTTCAATGTCTCCTTTCATAACATGATCACGAATGAAATGATACCTGATGTCAATGTGCTTTGTTTTGGAGTGCATCACCGGGTTGTGAGATATAGCAATTGCACTGGTGTTGTCACATTAAATTGGTGTTCTTTTGTATTTCAGATCGTAATCTAATAACTGGTTCTTGATCCAGAGAATCTGGGCACAACAACTGGCCGCAGAAATGTACTCTGCCTCGCAGTGGACATAGAGACTCACGTCTGCTTTTTGCTGGTCCAACTCACCAGTTTTCCTCCAAGAAAATGACAACCTCTAGTTGTTGACTTTCTATCTATCTTACAACCTGCATGATCTGAATCTGAATAACCCATTAGATCTAACCCTGAGTCTTTGGGATACCAAAGACCAAGGCTAGGACACCCTTTCAGGTATCTGAAGATGTGCTTAATAGCATGCAAATGTGATTCTTTTGGGTTAGCCTGGAATCTGTCACGTAGACATGTTGCAAACATTATATCTGGTCGACTAGCAATTAAGTACATCAGTGAACCAACCATACCACGATATTCACTTGCTTTCACTGGCTTACCAGTTGGGTCAGATTCCAAATTTAAAGGTGCTGCAATTGGTGTGGTTTTAGAATAGATTGAATCATATTTGTATTTTTTTAACAAATCTCTGACATATTTCTCTTGGTTTATGAAAATTCCATTTTCAGTTTGTTTAATCTGAAGACCCAAGAAAAATGTTAATTCACACATTAAACTCATTTCATACTCAGATGACATGATTTTAGAAACCTTTTACACATTGCATCATCAGTTGACCCAAATATAATGTCATCAACATAAATTTGTACCAGTAAGATACTACCTTTTTCTTTCAAAATAAACAAGGTATTATCTATTGCACCTCTTTTAAAGCCGTTTTTGAGAAGATGTTTAGTTAAAGTATCATACCAGGCTCTTGGGGTTTGCCTTAGACCATACAAAGATTTGTTCAGTCTATATACCCAGTGAGGATGCTTCTCATTAATGAAGCCTGGAGTTTGTTTAACATACATTTCTTCTTCCAGTGTTCCATTTAGGAACGCACTTTTGACATCCATCTGGTAGACCTTGAACTGCAGATGGGCTGCATAGGCCAAGAAAATTCTAATGGCTTCAAGTTTAGCAACTAGAGCAAAAGTCTCATCAAAATCAACGCCATCTGCTTGACAATAACCCTGGGCAACTAATCTGGCTTTGTTTCTTATAACATTTCCATCTTCATCCATCTTATTTCGGTAGACCCATCTTGTACCAATGGGTTCTTTCTTCAACCCTGGTGGACAAGGAACAAGTTCCCATATATTGTTCCTTTCGAACTAGATAAGCTCTTCTTGCATTGCTTCTACCCAGCTTGGGTCTGCCATAGCCTCGTCAATCTTCTTCGGTTCAATCAGTGATAAGAAGGTGACATTTAAGAATTGCTCGCTAGTGGCTATTCTAGTCTGAACCCCTCTACTGGACTCTCCAATAATCTGATCAATTGGATGTGCTTTGATCCATTTAGAATATTGACTAGGACGGTGAACAACAATATCAGTACAAGTCACCTGAGGAACCTCTTCAGTTGTTGTAGCTTCTAGAGGAGGATCAGCCCAAACTACTTCAACATCCTCATCAGACTCAATTAGGTCACGATTTGCATCATGAAATTCTTCAGTTAAAGGCATTTCTTGAAGAACTGGAGAAGTTGGAGGAGTTTGAACTGGTGTTGATATTGGAGTGACACGTACATCAGATCCAATTGTAAGTTTTTGTGGTAATTTAAAACTTATTGAAGGATAAAATGGAGTGTCACTGGAGGATTTCTTCAGTTGAACTGGTTCCACGTCAGTGTGACTGGAAACATTTTCTGGTGAAATATCTGACTGATGAACTTGGTCAGTTTCACCAAAACTTAAAGGAATGACTGGAGAGATATCATGTAACACCCGTCATTTAAAAATCTATATTTTCAAAAACTTTGTCAAACGGCGTTTAAAATGTAGCGGAAAGGATCACTTTAAAATCTGCCCCATCCGTAACGGATGGTACCTTTAAAAATGGTGTTACTAATAAGCATCATCAAAATGATAAGAGAAATCCAAGTCTTGGAACCAACATATGTTAGGACCAGTTTCAGTGAAACTGGCCAGTCTCCAGTTGCACCTGGAGACCAAGAAGATTTGTCCAGAAATATATTGAAGTCCAGTTGCATCGTACAGTTAACGCAACTGAAGACTTCCTCTAGTTGAGAACTGACCAGTTGAAGAATCCTTCCAGTTGGGGTCGAAGACAACAAGTGGAAGATAGAGAATGACAATGGCAGCGAAGCCCAGTTGACATTCTAGTCAGTTACAAACTGGAGACTATCAGTGGAAAGCTCTTACAAAGCTTTACACTGATTACGAGGAATTGACTTTTATGCTTTATGTGCTTTTACCCGGATAATAAGATTTATCTTATTATTTAAGTACAAAAAGGTACATAAAGCTGGTTGAGTGAAGTTGCTTTATACTGCAACTTTACACAGCATTTTAAGGAATTAAATGTTATTCCTTAAATGTTCTCAACCATATTTGTACGGCCAAAGTTAACATCCCAATGTTAACTTTGCCTATAAATACAAGTCATTGCACAACCAAGAATAACACTTTTTTAGAAGTCACACACTTTGCAAACCTGCAATATTCTTGGTGAACTTGTGCAATATTCTCTCAATCGTAAAAAGGAACATTTCACAACTTTAAGTGTTTCGATTGTTTAGAGAAATTCCAAGTGTAGATCAATTGTAGTTCATAGGTTGTTAGGATATTTACATACTTGTATTATCTTGGTTCCGCAACAACCTTGTAATTTATTTAAAGTTAATTAATAAATTACACTTGAAAATTACATATTGTCTCACCAATTTACTTTACAAGTATTTTGTATTATTGCATTGTTCTTTACTTATTGTCACTTAAATAAGTAATCTATCTAGAACTTTGTATATACTCCTGTAACTGGTCGTCTCCAGTTCAGTGCTTATATTGCAAAGTAACTCCACCATCGACATAGAGGTGTCTTCAAGTAGTACCATCTATTGAGTTGGGACTTACAAGTGGTATCAGAGCAGAAGGCTAATAAACTTGCCTAAATCTGCTAAGATGAACACTACTGAAGGTGGAGATGGTTCTGGTCAAGGTGAAAACCCTTTGAATACTAATACACCACCTCATCAAAATGCTAATACTAACCCCCCTCCTCCTACTGCCCCAAATCACGTCCATGTACATTATTCTAACACTCCTGTTCCAAAATTTGATGGAAACAGTGAGACCTTTGGTACATGGAAGGCCAGAATGCTTTTGCATTTTGGTGGGATAGAGAGGTATATGTTGAAAATCCTTAAGGATGGACCATATATACCCATGTCTCTTGGGGTAAGTCCTCTTCTAGATCCAACTGGAAGAAGAGGTTCAAGAGAAAAGCTCGAAGACCACTGGTCTGATGAGGATCGTAGACTTGTAGATCTGGACACCAGATTCAAGAACATGATCCTTGGAGCTGTTCCTGAAGATCTAATTCCAACACTTGTGTTGTTCCCCAGTGCCAAGTCAATGTGGGATGAATTAGTTATTCAGTTTGAAGGAGGTGATGACACCATTGTCACCAGAAAAATTGCCTTGAACAAGAAGTATGAATCCTTCTTTGCTCTGCCCAATGAAAGTCTAACTGGTACATACACCAGATTTTCTAGCCTCATTAATCAGCTGAGAGGCTTGGGTGTAGAGAAGGATAAGGATATTCTTCTTGAGAAGTTTTGTGATATTCTTCCTTCCAATGGGAAAATATGGTTCTTGTCTTAAGACAAGGTAAAACCCTGCACAGCCATACTCTTGCATCGCTCTATGGAGCCTTCAGATTCATTGAAGACAATAATGCTGCAAGACTGGTGGCTGAGCAGGATGCCATGAACCATGCCCAGAGTCCCAAGGTTGCTAGTGTAACTGAGTGACCTTGTACTGCTTTAATGTCTGCAGAGAGTGTCCAGGCACACTCAATGAAGGAGATGTTAAACAATTTCTTGAACTCTGGCCTGACCACTGAAATCAGTGATGGTTGTGATGAAACTGACGATGATGATCTGGTAGCCATGATTGCTAAAACCTTTAACAGGTTTAAGCATAAATCTAAAAGATTTAATGGCCCAAACAATGCTTCCAGCTCCAGCTCTCTGGATAAAACCAATCTTACCTGCTATAAATGCGGCAAGAAAGGTCATTTTATGAAGGAATGCAGATATAGTCAGATGAACAACCAAACTGGCCCCCCTGTCCCTAATTTCAATCGGCCTGATGATAGCTACAAAGCTAAATATAAGAAGCTTAAGGCCCAGATTGCCCTCCTGTCCATGGAAAAAGAAAAGGATCAGTGCTTGATGGCACAAACTGAGGGAAAATGGGAGTACTCTGATGACTCATCAGCAGATGAAGAAGAGGAAAGGGACATGTGTTTCATGGCCTTGGAAGATCAACAGCAGCATGTGGCAAAAGAAGATGTCATCACTGGAAGATGGGTGGACATCATTTTGAAGAAGGTATGTGATTATGACAATCAGGTGGATCCAGAACTGAAACTGGACCATGCTGAATCATTAAGTGGTGATTTGGCTTTTGTGGAAACTGGTAGTGCAGATAGTGAAAGATATCTGGACACTATCTTAATAGAACTAAACAATGTTAAGCCACAACTTAATGATTTACAAAGTGTCCAGTTGGCTCTCAAGGAGTCAGTTTTAAAAATTGAGGCTTTGGAATTTGATAATCAAAAATTAATTTCTGATCTTGAAAAAGAACAAATGATTATCAAGTCATGGGTAAAAGCATCTGGAAAGAACTATGATTCATTTTCTAGAACTATTGATGCCCAGAAGAATGCATGGAAATCTGGAGATCTAGAAATGGCAGCTCTCATACCAGATCTTCATGCATTACCTCCAGCTCTCAGGGTTGAAACTACTTATGATCAACCTGAAGCTGTTAAAACTGAACCCATTGAGACCACCCCCATTGAAGTTAAACCTGGAGCCAAACAGGCTAGTGCTCCAGTTAAAAAGGCCACTGGTAACAAGCCTTTACCTCAAAAGTCTAAGAAGCCCAAGACCCAAAAGACTAAAACTCCAGCTGAACCAAGGTCCAAGGTTCAGCAGCCTAATGAAAAAGATATTTTGTTTAAACTGGAAAGTCAACTCCAACTTTTGTCTCGACAGGTTCAGAGTTGTACTGCCCGGATTAAAAATCTGGAAGGAGGTTTATCACCTCCAGTTTTAAAACAAAATATTAAACCCCCCTCAAAACCAAAACAAAAGAATGTTCCATCTGGAACTAAATCTGATAAGAAAAAGGGGAGCAAGTATCAAATACCAATCATTTTTACTCCTGCACCTGGATCTGGTGAAAAAGATCCAGATGTAGTCTTCAATTTACCACCACAACAATCAACTGTGACTTCTGTAGAGAAGTCCAGTGAACTACTCCAGTCGTTCCAATCAACTTTGGTGAAATTGACCAAGTTCATCGGTCAGTTGTTTCACCATAAGATGTTTCCAGTTACAACAAATTGGAACCAGTTAAGAAGAAGAAAAGCACCAGTGACACATCATTCTATCCCTCCATCAATTTCAACTTACCACAAGAATTGGTGATTGGATCTGATGTTCGTGCAACTCCAATATCAGCACCAGTTCAAACACCTACTTCTCCAGTTCTTCATGAAATGCCTTCTAATGAGGAATTTCATGATGCTAATCGAGAGCTCATTGACTCTGATGAGGATGTAGAAGTTGTTTGGACTGATCCTTCTCCAGAAGCTGTTGCAACTGAAGAAGATCGCCAGGTGACTTACACTGATATTGTAGTTCACCAGCCTAGTCAATACACTAGATGGACTCAAGCCCATCCAATTGAACAAATTGTGGGTGATCCAACTAGTGGGGTTTAGACTAGAAGAGCCACCAGTGAGCAATGCTTAAACGTCACCTTCTTATCTCTAATTGAACCAAAGAAGATTGACGAGGCTATGGCAGACCCAAGCTGCGTGGAAGCTATGCAAGAAGAGCTCCTCCAGTTTGAAAGGAACAATGTTTGGGAGCTTGTTCCTTGTCCACCAGGGTTAAAGAAAGAACCTATTGGTACCAGATGGGTCTACCGAAACAAAATGGATGAAGATGGCCATGTTGTAAGAAACAAGGCCAGACTAGTTGCCCAGGGTTATTGTCAAGCAGAGGGCGTTGACTTTGATGAAACTTTTGCTCCAGTTGCAAGACTTGAAGCCATAAGAATATTTCTGGCTTATGCAGCCCATCTGTAGTTCAAGGTCTTCCAGATGGATGTCAAAAGTGTGTTCCTTAATGGAACATTGGAAGAAGAAGTTTATGTTAAGCAGACTCCAGGTTTCATCGATGAGAAGCATCCTTATTGGGTTTATAGACTGAACAAAGCATTGTATGGTCTAAGACAAGCCCCAAGAGCCTGGTATGATACTTTAACTAAACATCTTCTTAAAAATGGCTTTCAAAGAGGTGCAATAGATAATACCTTGTTTATCTTGAAAGAAAGAGGTAATATCTTATTGGTACAAATTTATGTTGATGACATTATTTTTGGTTCAACTGATGATGCAATGTGTAAAAAGTTTTCTAAAATCATGTCATCTGAGTATGAGATGAGTTTAATGGGTGAATTAACATTTTTCTTAGGTCTTCAGATTAAGCAAACTGAAAATGGAATTTTCATAAACCAAGGAAAATATGTCAGAGATTTGTTAAGAAAATACAAATATGATTCAATCCCATCGAAAAAACACACCTATTGCAGCACCATTGAATTTGGACTCTGACCCAACTGGCAAACCAGTTAACATAACTGACTATAGAGGTATGGTTGGTTCACTGATGTACTTAACTGCCAGTCGACCAGATATAATGTTTGCAACATGTTTATGTGCCAGGTTTCAGGCTAACCCTAAAGAATCACATTTGCACGCTGTAAAGCGTATCTTTAGTCACCTGAAAGGGTGTCCTAATCTTGGTCTTTGGTACCCCAAAGGCTCAGGATTAGATCTAATGGGTTATTCAGATTCTGATCATGCAGGTTGTAAGATAGATAGAAAATCAACAACTGGTGGTTGTCATTTCCTTGGAGGAAAACTGGTGAGTTGGACCAGCAAGAAGCATACTTCAGTCTCTATGTCCACTGCTGAGGCAGAGTACATTTCTGCGGCCAGTTGCTGTGCCCAGATTCTCTGGATCAAAAACCAGTTACTAGATTATGGTCAAAAGTATACAAGGACCCCAATCTTTTGTGACAAAACCAGTGCAATTGCTATATCTCACAACCCAGTGATGCACTCCAAAACAAAGCATATTGACATCAGGTATCATTTCATTCGAGATCATGTTATGAAAGGAGATATTGAAATTCATTTCATCCCCACTGACAAACAGTTAGCTGATGTTTTTACAAAACCTCTCGATGAGAAAACCTTTAAATATCTCATCAGCGAACTGGGAATGTTAAATCCTTAAAACTGGAGCTTTCTTTGTTATTGAACGCGTCAGTGACACTGATGAAGTTCTCCAGTTGAGGAGGTCCAGATAATCTTTGCTCGCTAGGATATCGAACGCCTTTGTGATACTATCTTGGCACCAATTGATTTCTGGATCATCATTTTAGGGGGAAAGACTCAAAATAATTTTCTGACTAAAATTCATTTTTGTTTGAAAATGCAACTGGAGAACTCTTCAGTTGGAAACTGGTACTGGACTGATCCTCCAGTTACCAGATTCAGTCTTGTCTAATTTTTATAACGTTAGAAATACTTGGTCAATATGTGTGACACGTGATGATACTCGAGTGTTTTAAACCACTTGATATCGTGATCTGACGTGTTCAAAGCTATTTTAGTACTTGACAACTGTTTGTATTGGGAAAATAAAAAGTGAGTGGGCGAGTGGGTAAGATAAGCCGTCGTAGCATTTAATGCTGACATGGTAGCATTTAATGTTGACATGGAAAATTATGATTTTATTTCAAAATTCAAACTAACTTTGTGAAAATATCTTAAAAAGGGATTTTGTTTATTAAAATATGATTTTTGGTATCTCATTGGGATCTTGAATCCCTTTATAAATACCCTTATTTACTCCGAACTCATTTACTTCTTTCTCTTACATTCCTTCATTTACTTCCCAATCATCAAATTTGCTTCATTCTTCTCTCTGCTTCACAAATCAAGAACCCTAAATCCCAAATTTCATTTTTATTTTCCTATGGCTCCTAGATCATCTCGTTCAAGAGATGTCAAACCGGCATCTGGTGCTCCTAGTAATGCTTCGGCCATCAAATTAAATCCAAATAATCCGATGGCAAGCTTACGAGGATCTCAAGGGTCCGATACCCTTATTGGTAGAATCCAAAAGTTTTTAAAGGATTCTCCAATAGGACCCTCATTCTCTCTAAACCCACGCAAGTTGTTTCACAACTACTTGTGTGAGTTTTGGTACACTGCCGTTCTTTCTTCTGATTGTTCCTCCATCAGTTTCACATTAAAGGATGGAACAATCCAGTGTATCTTGACCTCTGACGTATTGAGGGATGCCTTACGCCTCAATTACTGGAGAGAGGATGAATCTCCAGTCGTCTTGCCCCCAAACATAAATTTTCGTCAAGTACTTCTTGAAATGGGACACAAGGAGTGCTTGGACAATGGGGTGCTGAAAACGAAAGGTGCGATGACCATGAAGGGCCTTACACCTTCATGGAGGTATTTTTTCATCCACCTGGTGGAGAGCATGGTGGGAGTTCTGGTGGACTTGACCAGATTAACTCCTCACAAGCAGAAATGGCTTACTGCTTGTGGAACGGATTGAGAGTGGACTTTGCAGATATCTTGTATAGAAGCCTGGTCCAAAAGCTGAAGGGCACAAGGGGTGTGTGTATCCCCTTTTCAAGGTTCCTCTCTCTTTGTTTTAAGCATATTCTGGGCAGAGAAGCATATAATAGTACAGATTCACCGTACACTGCTCCAGATATGCTAAGGAATTTAGACTCTCTAGTATCTGAAGCCGGAGAGGTCGAAATTCCTGAACGAATGCAACTGGCATTCACTTCAACTGATGCACCTATTGAAGGTGAGTCAGAAAGGCAACTGGGCGGGCCTCAAAATAATGAGGGACCCTCCAGTTCGTCTAATGTTGTAGTTGAGGATAGAGCAACCATAACTGAAGCAACCCCAATCACATCTATCCCTGGTGAAGATACTTCGGTATCTGATCCTCCAACAGATGCACCCATCCAGGAAACTGGGGAAGGTCATCTGGAGACTGACCAGGAAACTGGTCAGCCCTCAGTTACATTCATGGATCTGGACATGAGTGTTAATGACGAGGAAATCCTTATAGAATCTTCGGATTTTGAAGGTACTGAAACAGACTTGGAGATTCTTGATGCTTCTGTACAAGCTCAAGACCCTTCATCTCCAGTCTCACTTCCAGACGCATCAATTTCACTTTCATCCCCCCAAGAAAATGTGCCTACTGATATATCTTTACCAACATATACCGCTCCTTCACCAACTGGGCAATTCTCATTTGCTCGAGAAATGCCACCACCACCGTCGCCGTTGTTCACACCTGAGCATTCTCAGCATGAACAACACTTTGATTTTCCAGTCCTTTCTTCATCCACCACTCCTATTATATCTTCAACTGCTGGTTTGACAACTGGGGAGACTTCCTTAAGTTTGCCTCCTCCAGTTGCTCCAGTAGTAACTGCTGCTGGTCCAGTGACACCTTCTCCTTTGTCACTGGACAGTCAAGTTGTCTCACTTCAAGCCGATCTCCAAAACCTTCTAACCAGGGTGGAGGAGATTCAGAAGACACTTGACAAAAACACCAAGTCATTCTCCAGATACCACAAAGATCATTTGACAAACATTAAGGTGGTTGATCTGGGGATAAACAAGTTTTCATCTAATGAAGACTTGGTGTTCAAAAAGCTCAATGAGTTGGTCACTGGCTGCAACAATCTGGCTGGTACTTTAAAGGAAGCCTTTGACCTAACTCACTCCAAGGTTACATCTTCAATCTCCAACTTGCTAGGAAATACTGTCAGAACTTCAGAAGTTGATTTGAAAGAGATTGAAAGGCAGGTGAAGGAACTTATTGAAAAACCTGGCCTAGATGTAACTGGACTTGGAGAGCAGTTGATGACTTCGGTTGGTCAGAAAATAGAGGATACGCTGGGTGCTAGGGAAGCACAATTGGTTGAAAGGGTGATATCTGAGATCACCAAGCTGGCCACTCCTCAGGTTGATCTGGCCCCACTCACCAGTGAGATCAACCAGTTGAGAGGCATCATTGAAAGTTTGAACACCCAGGTATCTCTACATGCTCAATCTTTAGAGAAACTGACAACTGAAGTGGAAAATCTGAAGAAGAAAGATGATGAAGTGAAGGATAAGGTTGTCTCTGGTTTGGATGAAGACTCCAAGATCCTAAATGAATTGAAAACTGGTCAAGAACAAGTTAGTGCAAATGTCTTGATTCAGTCAAAGGAGACGAACCATTTATGGAGGTCCTTCAGGATGATGTGTGGGATCTTTAAGGAGTGTAAGGACATGCAGTCATGGCAGCCTCTTGACCGGTTGCCATCTCACCCCTCTGAATGGGAAGCTATTCGGGCAGGTCTAGATGTTGCCAAGGGGGAAAGAAGTTCAGTCCTTACACCAGTTGCACCTGGAAGGACTCCATCTGGAAGAGAATTAAGTGTGGCTACCAGTACTGAAGCTGGTGAGCAAAGAGTTGGTGGATCTGGTGATGATGGTGATAGAGGGAATGTTGTTTTGGATAAGGGTAAAGGTTTGGCTGTTGAAGCATCTGCCCAGTCGGCCACTGATGTAATGCTTGAAACTGGTAATGCTGGTGTACTTCCTCCAGTTTCAGATAGTGATAGCAGAAGACTGGCCAGACTTGGAAATGATATCAAAGAAAGAAGAAAATGAAACAAAGAAACCAAGCTGAAGCCAGGGCACATCTTGCACAAATCAAGTTACTTGATATGAGTGATGCCAATCTTTTGGGTATCACTAAGGAGGAGTATGTCAGGATCAAGAATGATCCCAGGATAGTTGACCAGTTGAAAGAAATGCTGGATGTAGAACTGGACAGACACTATCCTGAGGATGAAGCAGAATTTGATGCCAGGAGTTTAAACATTTCAGTGGAGAAGGCTAAGTAGATAAGGGCCCGTGGAATTCTTAAACGAGTTGAAAATGTTAAGAAGGTTGTGAAGAAGGTTTTGAATCCACCAAGAAGGATTCCACAACCAAGAAGACCACTGTCTAGAGATGCTGACCTTAGCACATTTGTTGAACCAACTGGCGAGGTTTCAAATGAAGACATCAAGTCCGCTGTACTGGCTGCTGGTGCTGGGAGTATAAGAATTACAAAATGAATCTGAAGCTAGAAGCTACTACTCCCAGATCATGTCAACCAGAAGACATAGTGGTACTATTAATGGTGTAATGTAACAATCAAGCCAGGCACCAAAGTTTTTCAAGTCGAAGTTAGTTATACCAGGGGGCCACTGGTTAAAACTGACAATCCTGGTGCTATGCAATATGGGTTCAGCGAATGGGTGGAGATGGTGAATGTGCTAGATGCGAAGGCACAAAAGAATAGGTTTGAGAAAGCATGGGTAAACTTTCTAAGGGGGAAAATTCAACATAAAGAAAATCTTGAGCAAAAGTTGAATATTGATCCTGAAGATACTCAGCCTATCTCTTCATTTGCCAAGAGAAGAAGAACTGGCGAAGGGCCATCTCATTAAGTTCTTTCTTCAGTTATCTACTTATAATTTGTATTTACATTCTGTAACTTGTATAAATTCCATTTCCTTGTATAAATGAAGTTACCAGTTTGTAACCACAAGGTAGATAAAAGATTAAAATCTAACAAACCTAAAAGAAAAAACCTAAGGCATTTATTGATCTGTAAAAATGCCTTAGAAACTTAGATAGATTTAAATCGAACAAGTCTCTATAGTTCACACTTGTATAGATACAAGAACTAGAAAAAGACTTAGACTATATTTCTAGACAAATAGGGGGAATTTGTTAGGACCAGTTCACCTGGAACTGGCCAGTCACCAGTTCACACTGACCAGTTCACCAGTTGCATCTGGTGACCCAGTAAACTGGTGACCAAGAAGATTTGTCCAGAAATATATTGAAGTCCAGTTGCACCGTACAGTCAACGCAACTGAAGACTTCCTCCAGTTGAGAACTGACCAGTTGAAGAATCATTCCAGTTGAAGTCGAAGACAACAAATGGAAGATAGAGAATGGCAATGGCACCGAAGCCCAGTTGGCATTCTAGTCAGTTACAAACTGGAGACCATCAGTGGAAAGCCCTTACAAAGCTTTACACTGATTATGAGGAATTGACTTGTATGCTTTATGTACCTTTACCCGGATAATAAGCCTTGTCTTATTATTTAAGTAATAAAAGGTACATAAAGGTGGTTGTGTAAAGTTGCTTTATCATGCGACTTTACACTGCTTTTTAAGGAATTAAATGTTATTCCTTAAATGCTCTCAACCACATTTGTATGGCTAAAGTTAACATCCCAATGTTAACTTTGCCTATAAATACAAGTCATTGCACAACCAAGAATAACTTCTTCGAATACTCTTCGATAGAATTCACTTTGCAAACCTGCAATATTCTTGGTGAACTTGTGCAATATTCTCTCAATCGCTAAAAGGAACATTTCACAACTTTAAGTGTTTCGATTGTCT
Source organism: Erigeron breviscapus (assembly GCA_034093135.1). NCBI lineage: Eukaryota > Viridiplantae > Streptophyta > Magnoliopsida > Asterales > Asteraceae > Erigeron > Erigeron breviscapus. Next base: position 12,830,916 of record CM067175.1, on the reverse strand, counting down.
TGAGAAATCCCGAGTGTAGATCAATTGTATTTCATAGGTTGTTAGGATATTTACATTCGTGTATTATCTTGGTTCCGCATCAACCTTGTAATTTGTTTAACTTCATATAAATTACACATTGAAAAATACATATTGTCTCATCAAGTTTATCTTACAAGTTATTTGTATTATTGCATTGTTCTTTACTTATTGTCAATTTAAATAAGTAATCTATCTAGAACTTGGTATATACACACTGCAACTGGTCGTCTCCAGTTCAGTGCATATATTGCAAAGTAACTCCACCATCGACATTGAGGTGTCTTCAAGTAGTACCATCTATCGAGTTGGGACAAGAATTGGTTGACAAGCCTGGGTTAAATGTGACTGAACTTGGGCAGCAGTTAATGACTTCAGTTAGTCAGAAAATAGATGATACGCTGGGTGCTAGAGAACAACAATTGATAGAAAAGGTGATGTCTGAGATCACCAAGCTGGCCACTCCTCAGGTTGATCTGGCCCCACTCACAAATGAGATCAACCAGTTGAGGGGCAGCATTGATAACTTGAACACCCAGGTATCACTTCATGCTCAGTCTCTGGATAAACTGACAACTGAAGTAGAAAGTTTGAAGAAAAAGGATGAAGAGGTGAAGGATAAGGTGGTTTCTGGTCTGGATGAAGATTCCAAGATTTTGAATGAACTAAAACCTGGTCAGGAACAAGTTGCAGCAAATGTTCTGACCCAGTCAAAAGAAACCAACCACCTATGGAGATCTTTTAGGATGATGTGCACCATATTCAAAGAATGCAAGAACATGCAATCGTGGCAGCCTCTTGATCGGTTGCCAGCTCACCATTCTGAATGGGAAGTTATTAGGGCAGGTCTAGATGCTGCCAAGGGGGAAAGAAGTGCAGTTCTTGCACAAACTCAAACTGTAAGTAATCCATCTGGAAGTCAAACAGGTAGGGAAATGATTGTGGCTGCCAGTACTGAAGCTGGTGAGCAAAGAATTAGTGAAACTGGTGATATAAGTGTTAGGGGGAATGTTGTGGATAAAGGAAAAGGTTTGGTATCTGATGTATCTGCCCAGCCGGCCACTGATGTACCAATGTTAGAAACTGGCAATGCTGATGTACTTCCTCCAGTTTCTGAAAGTGTGAGCAAACAACTGGCTAGATTGGCAATGAAATTAAAGAAAGAAAGAAAATGAAACAAAGAAACCAAGCTGAAGCCAGAGCACATCTTGCACAGATTAAATTGCTTGATATTAGTGATGCACATCTTTTGGGAATCACTAAGGAGGAGTATGCCAGAGTAAAGAATGATCTTAGGATAGTTGACATGTTGAAAGAAATGCTTGATGTTGAATTAGACAGACACTATCCTGATGATGAAGCTGAATTTGATGCCAAAAGTTTGAATATATCAGTGGAGAAGGAAAAAGAGAACAGGGCCAGTGGGATTCTAAAAAGAATTGAACATGTAAAGAAAGTTGTGAAAAGGGTATTGAATCCACCAAGAAGGATCCCTCAACCAAGAAGACCACTGACCAGAGATGTTGACCTTAGCACATTTGTAGAACCAACTGGCGAGGTATCGAATGATGACATCAAGTCTGCTGTACTGGCTGATGGAACTGGGAGTATTAAAATATCCACTGAATCTGAAGCAAGAAGCTATTACTCCCAGATCATGGCAACCAGAAGACATAGTGGGACTATCAATGGTGTTAATGTAACAATTAAGCCAGGCACCAAGTACTTTCACGTTGAGGTCAGTTATACCAGAGGGCCACTGGTTAAAACTGACAATCCTGGTGCAATGCAGTATGGGTTCTCGGAATGGGTGGAAATGGTGAACTTTTTGGATGCTAAGGCACAAAAGAATAGGTTTGAGAAAGCTTGGGTGAACTTCTTGAAGGGAAAGATTCAACACAAAGAAAATCTGGAGCTAAAGTTGAATATTGATCCTGAAGACTCACAACCTATCTCTTCAGTGACCAAGAGAAGACGAACTGGCGAAGGGCCATCTAATTAAGTTCTCTTTTCAGTTTATCTACTTATAAATTTATTTACATTCTGTAACTTGTGTAAATTTCATTTCCTTGTATAAATGAAGTTACCAGTTTGTAACCACAAGGTAGATAATAGATTAGATCTAACAAACTTAAAAGAAAAACCCAAGGCATTTAATGATCTATAAAAATGCCTTGGAAAACTTAGATAGATTTAATCGAACAAGTCTCTCCAGTTTACACTTGTACAGATACAAGAACTGAAAAAGACTTGGCAATATTTCTAGACAAATAGGGGGAATTTGTTAGGACCAGTTTCAGTGAAACTGGCCAGTCTCCAGTTGCACCTGGAGACCAAGAAGATTTGTCCAGAAATATATTGAAGTCCAGTTGCATCGTATAGTTAACGCAACTGAAGACTTCCTCCAGTTGAGAACTGACCAGTTGAAGAATCCTTCCAGTTGGGGTCGAAGACAACAAGTGGAAGATAGAGAATGACAATGGCAGCGAAGCCAAGTTGACATTCTAGTCAGTTACAAACTGGAGACCGTCAGTGGAAAGCTCTTACAAAGCTTTACACTGATTACGAGGAATTGACTTTTATGCTTTATGTGCTTTTACCCGGGTAATAAGATTTATCTTATTATTTAAGTACAAAAAGGTACATAAAGCTGGTTGAATAAAGTTGCTTTATACTGCAACTTTACACAGCATTTTAAGGAATTAAATGCTATTCCTTAAATGTTCTCAACCACATTTGTACGGCCAAAGTTAACATCCCAATGTTAACTTTGCCTATAAATACAAGTCATTGCACAACCAAGAATAACACTTTTTAAGAAGTCACACACTTTGCAAACCTGCAATATTCTTGGTGAACTTGTGCAATATTCTCTCAATCGTAAAAAGGAACATTTCACAACTTTAAGTGTTTCGATTGTTTAGAGAAATTCCAAGTGTAGATCAATTGTAGTTCATAGGTTGTTAAGATATTTACATACTTGTATTATCTTGGTTCCGCAACAACCTTGTAATTTATTTAAAGTTAATAAATAAATTACACTTGAAAATTATATATTGTCTCACCAATTTACTTTACAAGTATTTTGTATTATTGCATTGTTCTTTACTTATTGTCACTTAAATAAGTAATCTATCTAGAACTTGGTATATACTCCTGTAACTAGTCGTCTCCAGTTCAGTGCTTATATTGCAAAGTAACTCCACCATCGACATAGAGGTGTCTTCAGGTAGTACCATTTATTGAGTTGGGACTTACACTCTCTAAGGAAAGGAAACTTTGAACTGACTAAGTGTACGATCCGAGTTTCTCATTCTCGGATCATTGGTTGAAGTTGTGTGGTGTTAAGTATTGGATCCGAGTGTCTCATTTACGGATCACCTTTGTCCTTCTAACATTTTAAGGAAAGGTTACTTTGAACCTACCAAGTACTCGATCCGAGTTTCTCATTCTCGGATCCTTGTTTGAAGTTTGTGGTGTTAAGTGTTGGATCCGCATTTTGACATTTACGGATCCTATTTTTCTCATACCTTTCACAGAAAGGAACCTTTGAACTTTCTAAGTGTTCGATCCGAGTTTCTACATTTTCAGATCCTATACTTGTGTTTGTTTTTAATCATGTCGGGTAAAGAAGCTCTTTCTTTGGGTACCGATACTAGACCTCCAGTTCTCTTTCGAGGTTCATTCTTCCAGTGGAAAGAACGATTTAATGACTTCATCGATCGCCATGATTTGGGTGAACTCATTCAGAAATCTCTTGAAGAAGGTCCCGGAGTGTTCAAGCAAAAGGATTCTGACATCATTTTGACTCCTTCTCAGTATAATGCCACACAGAAGGAAAGAGCAAAAGCAGACAAACTTGCCAGATCATTTCTTCTGCAAGCTCTTACTGATGACATCTTCATCAACGTCGATTCTCACAAAACTGGTAAAGCCATTTGGGATGAACTCACTAAGCAGATGGAAGGTTCCAAAATGGCCTCGAAACAAAGAGTTAAGAATGTTCTGAATCAATATGAGAACTTCAAACAGAGAAAAGATGAATCACTAAATGACGTGTATACCAGATTTTGCAATGTCGTCAATGAACTTCACTAGAACAAGATCCATCGAGACAACAATGAATTAAACATCAAATTTCTCAACAATCTTGATGTATATTGGCATAAGTATGCTAAAATGATTGCTCAGCACCAAGACATTGATGAGATGTCGATTCATACTCTGGTTGAAAAATTGCAAGAAAATGAAGAAGATGTTATCAAAAGGAGAGAAAAGAAGAAGGGCATTTCCTCAACATCTTCTGATCCACTTGTTCTTGTTGCTGAGAAAAGAAATTTGAAGAATAAAGTTGTTCATGTGTATGTCTCTGGTTCTGATGAAGAAGACATTATTGATGCTGATCCAGACCTTGAAGAGAAAGACAAAGAAATGATTCATGTCATCACTTTGCTTACAAAAACCATCAAAAAGAGATTCTACAAGAATAAGCCCACTAACAATAACCAGAGGACTTCATCCACTTCAGCATATCAACATAAGCAAAACCCTCGACCTTTCAAAGACTACAAACAAGCTGAACTTCACAGAGCTGAGAACAAGTTCAATGGTCAATAAAAGGGAGAGCAGATCAAGTGCTACAACTGTGGAGGAAAAGGTCATTTTGCCAGGGAGTGCAAGAAGCCTAGAGTGAAGAACTCAGAGTACTACAAGAACAAGCTGATGATGGCTATGCAAGAGAAGAAAGGAATGGCACTACTTGCAGAGGATGATCACTGGCTTCATGTGACTGATGATGAATCTGAAGATCTGAGTGCTAACCTGTGTCATGACTACTATGAAGAAGTCCAAGAGTCTTGAAGGTTCAGATTCCGAAGAAGAAGCAGAAGCAGAACCTGAAGAAGAGGTAACTTCCATCCCCAACTCAACTATTTTTGAATGGCAATCTCAGATTGAATCACTAACAACACAAAAAGTTTCTTTGACACGTGAAATTAAGTCAATACAAAACACTTTACTTGAAAAGGAATCTAAATTTTTGGAACTTTCTAAAATTAATGATGTGTGATTCTCTTACTAAAGAAATAGAATCTTTGAAAACAAATTGTGCTAGTGATTGTGATCTTTTTCAAGAACCCAGTACTCCTTCTTTGAATGAGTTCAAGCTTCAAGCTTTGAATGATGATCTCTATAACCAAATTAGAGATCTCAAAAGGACTGTCCAAAAATTGACCAATGAAAAGACTGGGGAAGAGTTTAGAGCAGAATCCTTACATGAGGAAGTTTACATTCTAAAAGAAAAATTTCTAAATCAAAACCAAATTTTAAAGAACATGAGGACAAAATTGCTAATCTAAACCATGCTTGTTTTTTAAAGGATTGTCAAAATGCAACACTTGAGAAAAGAATTGATGATCTCAAAGAGAACATTAAATTTTATCAAGACAACCTTTATAAACAAAATCATACTCAACAAACCGTCTTTTTGAATACTCCTCGTTGGTCTAGTAATGAATTTAAACTTGGTTTGGGATTTGAAAATCCTCATTATCTGCTCAAAGCCCAAGAAGCCATTGCCCCTTTGTATGATGATGCCTATATAAGATTTGGAATGCTCATGGGATTATGTCTGTGAGTTTAAGGGTGTATCAAGACCTTGTCCAACTTTCTTTATTGACTCAGATGACTTAAATGCATCTTACCGATTGAGCAACTGATAAAAAGAAAAAATTTCAATCTGTTTTATGTATTGAGGCTCCCAGCCTTCACATTCAAGATGTCAGTACTGAATTTGTAAATGTAAGTCCCAACTCAATAGATGGCACTACCTGAAGACACCTCAATGTCGATGGTGGAGTTACTTTGCAATATAAGCCCTGAACTGGAGATGACCAGTTACAGAGAGTATATACCAAGTTCTAGATAGATTACTTATTTAAGTGACAATAAGTAAAGAACAATGCAATAATATAAATAACTTGTAAAGTAAATTGGTGAGACAATATGTAATTTTCAAGTGTAATTTATTTATTAACTTTAAATAAATTACAAGGTTGTTGCGGAACCAAGATAATACAAGAATGTAAATATCCTAACAACCTATGAACTACAATTGATCTACACTCGGAATTTCTCTAAACAATCGAAACACTTAAAGTTGTGAAATGTTCCTTTTTACGATTGAGAGAATATTGCACAAGTTCACCAAGAATATTGCAGGTATGCAAAGTGTGAATTCTATCGAAGTGTATTCGAAGAAGTAATATTCTTGGTTGTGCAATGACTTGTATTTATAGGCAAAGTTAACATTGGGATGTTAACTTTGGCCGTACAAATGTGGTTGAGAGCATTTAAGGAATAACATTTAATTCCTTAAAAAGCAGTATAAAGTTGCTTTATCTCTATCTAGGCCAACATTCATTCTAAGACTTTCACTAGCAAGGGCTGAAAGAGAAGAGCAGGGGGTGGTAGGCTTAGTAGGGCTTTATGTACCTTTTATTACTTAGATAATAAGATAAGTCTTATTATCCGGGTAAAAGGACATAAAGCATACAAGTCAATTCCTCGTAATCAGTGTAAAGCTTTGTAAGAGCTTTCCACTGAAGGTCTCCAGTTTGTAACTGACTAGAATGTCAACTGGGCTTCGCTGCCATTGTCATTCTCTATCTTCCACTTGTTGTCTTTGACTTCAACTGGAAGGATTTTTCAACTGGTCAGTTCTCAACAGGAGGAAGTCTTCAGTTGCGTTGACTGTACGATGCAACTGGACTTCAATATATTTCTGGACAAATCATCTGGGTCTCCAGTTTCACTGGACAAATCTTATGGGTCTCCAGGTGCAACTGGAGACTGGCCAGTTTACTAGTAAACTGGTCCTAACAAATTCCCCCTATTTGTCTAGAAATATTGCCAAGTCTTTTTCAGTTCTTGTATCTTTACAAGTATGAGCTGTAGAGACTTGTTCGATTTAAATCTATCTAAGTTTTCCAAGGCATTTTTATAGATCAATAAATGCCTTGGGTTTTTCTTTTAGGTTTGTTAGATTTTAATCTATTATCTACTTTGTGGTTACAAACTGGTAACTTCATTTATACAAGGAAATGAAATTTATACAAGTTACAGAATGTAAAACAATTACAAGTAGATAATCTGAAAAGAAAGAACTTAATGAGATGGCCCTTCGCCAGTTCTTCTTCTCTTGGTCACTGAAGAAATAGGTTGTGAGTGTTCAGGGTCAATATTCAACTTTAGCTCCAGATTTTCTTTATGTTGAATCTTGCCCCTTAGGAAGTTCACCCATGCTTTCTCAAACCTATTCTTTTGTGCCTTTGCATCCAACATATTCACCATTTTAACCCATTCACTGAACCCATACTGCATTGCACCAGGATTGTCAGTTTTAACCAGTGGCCCTCTTGTATAACTAACTTCAACTTGAAAGTGCTTGGTGCATGGCTTGATTGTTACATTAACACCATTGATAGTCCCACTATGTCTTCTGGTTGACATGATCTGGGAGTAATAGCTTCTTGCTTCAGATTCATTTGTTATTTTAATACTCCCAGCACCAGCAGCTAATACAGCGGACTTGATGTCATTATTTGATACCTCGCCAGTTGGTTCAACAAATGTGCTAAGGTCAGTATCTCTTGTTAGTGGTCTTCTTGGTTGAGGAATCCTTCTTGGTGGATTCAATACCTTCTTCACAACCTTCTTAACATTTGCAATTCTTTTCAGAATCCCACTGGCCCTATTCTCCTTAGCCTTCTCCACTGATATGTTTAAACTTCTGGCATCAAATTCAGCTTCATCATCAGGATAGTGTCTGTCGAGTTCAACATCAGGCATTTCTTTCAACTGGTCAACTATCCTGGGATCATTTTTAACTCTGGCATACTCCTCACTAGTGATACCCAAAAGATGAGCATCACTCATATCAAGCAGTTTGATCTGTGCAAGATGTGCTCTGGCTTCAACTTGGTTTCTTTGTTTCATTTTCTTTCTTTCTTTAATATCATTGCCAAGTCTAGCCAATCTTCTGCTATCATTTTCTTTCTTTCTTTCTTTAATATCATTGCCAAGTCTAGCCAATCTTCTGCTATCATTTTCTGAAACTGGAGGAAGTACATCAGCATTGCCAGTTTCTAACATTGGTATATCAGTGGCCGGCTGGGCAGATACATCAACTGCTAAACCTTTGCCCTTATCCAAAATATTCCCCCTGTCACCCATATCATCAGTTTGCTCACCAGCTTCAGTACTGGTAGCTACAACCATTTCCCTACCAGCTTGACTTCCAGATGGAGTTCTTCCAGGTGCAACTGGTGCAAGGACTGTACTTCTTTCCCCCTTGGCAGCATCTAGACCTGCCCTAATAGCTTCCCATTCAGAGGGGTGAGATGGCAACCGGTCAAGAGGCTGCCATGTTTGCATGTCCTTGCACTCCTTAAAAATTCCACACATCATCCTGAAAGACCTCCACAGATGGTTGGTCTCTTTTGACTGGGTCAAAACATTTGCTGTAACCTGTTCTTGACCAGTTTTCAAATCATTTAAAAGCTTAGAATCTTCATCTAGACCAGAAACCACCTTGTCCTTTACCTCTTCATCCTTCTTCTTCAAATTCTCTACTTCAGTTGTCAGTTTATCCAAAGATTGAGCATGAAGGGATACCTGGGTATTCAAATTGTCAATGCTGCCCCTCAACTGGTTGATCTCACTAGTGAGTGAGGCCAGATCAACCTGAGGAGTGGCCAGCTTGGTGATCTCAGACATCACCCTTTCAATCAATTGTGCTTCCGTAGCACCCAGCGTATCCTCTATCTTCTGACCAACTGAAGTCATCAACTGCTCTCCAAGTTCAGTCACATTTAGGCCAGGTTTTTCAATCAATTCCTTTACCTGCCTTTCAATCTCCCTCAAATCTACTTCAGATGTTCTTACAGTGTTGCCAAGCAAATTGGAGATTGAAGGTGTGACCTTGGACTGAGTAAGGTCAAATGCTTCCTTTAAAGTACCAGCCAGATTGTTGCAGCCAGTGACCAACTCATTTAGCTTGTTGAACACCAAGTCTTCATTTGATGAAAACTTGTTAATCCCCAGATCAACCACTTTAATGTTGGTCAAGTGATCCTTGTGGTATCTGGAGAAAGACTTGGTGTTTTTGTTAAGTGTCTTTTGAATCTCCTCCACCCTGGTAAGAAGGTTTTGGAGATCGGCTTGTAAAGAGACAACTTGACTATCCAGTGACGAAGGAGAAGGTGTCACTGGACCAGCAGCAGTTACTACTGGAGCAACTGGAGGAGGCAAACTTAGAGAAGTCTCCCCAGTTGTCATACCAGTAGTTGAAGAAATAATGGGAGTGGTGGATGAAGAAAGGACTGGAATATCAATGTGTTGTTCATGCTGAGAATGCTCAGGTGTAAACAACGGCGGCGGTGGGGGTGGCATTTCTCGAACAATTGAGAATTGCCCAGTTGGTGAAGGAGCCACACGTCTGTTTCCAGACATATAGTTATAAGTTGGGAATGGTATTTTAGTAGGCACATTTTGTTGGGAGGGTGAAAGTGAAATTGATGCATCTGGAAGCGAGACTGAAGATGAAGGGTTTTGATCTGGTACAGCAGAATCAAAAATCTCCAAGTCTGTTTCAGTACCTTCTGAATCCGAAGATTCAATAAGGATTTCCTCGTCATTAACATTCATGTCCAGATCCATGAATGTAACTGAGGGCTGACCAGAAGGGTCAGTCTCCAGATGACCTTCCCCAGTTTCCTGGTTGGGTGCATCTGTTGGAAGATCAGATACCGAAGTATCTTCACCAGGGATAGATGTGATTGGAGTTGCTTCAGTTATGGTTGCTCTATCCTCAACCACAACATTAAACGAACTGGAGGGTCCCTCATTATTTTGAGGCCCGCCCAGTTTTCTTTCTGACTCACCTTCAATTGGTGCATCAGTTTTAGCGAATGCCAGTTGCATTCGTTCTGGAATCTCAACCTCTCCAGCTTCAGATACCAGATAGTCTAAATTCCACAACAAATATGGCACAGTGTGAGGTGAATCTGTGCTAAGGTATGCATCACTGCCCAAAATTTGTTGAAAACAGAGAGAGAGAAACCTTGAGAAGGGGATACAAACTCCCCTGGTGCCCTTCAGTTTTTGTACTAGGCTTCTGAACAAGATATCGACAAAGTCTACTCTCAATCCATTCCACAAGCAGTATGCCATCTCTGCTTGTGAGGAGTTAATCTGGTCAAGACCACCAGAACTCCTACCCATACTCTCCACCAGGTGGATGAAAAAGTACCTCCATGAATGTGTAAGACCCTTCATGGTCATCGCACCCTCCGTCTTCAAAACCCCATTCTCCAAGCACTCCTTGTGTCCCATTTCAAGGAGGACTTGGCGAAAATTTACATTTGAGGGTAAGACGACTGGAGATTCACCCTCTCTCCAGTAGTTGAGGTGTAAGGCATCCCTCAACACATCAGCGGACAAGGTACACTGGATTGTTCCACCTTTTAATGTAAAAAGTACCTCCATGAATGTGTAAGACCCTTCATGGTCATCGCACCCTCCGTCTTCAAAACCCCATTCTCCAAGCACTCCTTGTGTCCCATTTCAAGGAGGACTTGGCGAAAATTTACATTTGAGGGTAAGACGACTGGAGATTCACCCTCTCTCCAGTAGTTGAGGTGTAAGGCATCCCTCAACACATCAGCGGACAAGGTACACTGGATTGTTCCACCTTTTAATGAAAAAGTTATGGAGGAACAATCTGAAGAAAGAGTGGCAGTGTACCAAAACTCACACAAGTAGTCGTGAAACATCTTGTGTGGGTTTAGAGAGAATGAGGGTCCTATTGGAGAATCCTTCAAAAAAATTTGGATTCTACCAATAAGGGTATTGGACCCTTGAGATCCTTGTAAGCTTGCCATCGGATTATTTGGATTGAGTTTGATGACCGAAGCATTACTAGGAGCACCAGATGCCGGTTTGACATCTGGTGAAAGAGCATATGGAACAGTCAAGAGATTTACATCTCTTGAACGAGATGATCTAGGTGCCATTGAAAAATGAAATTGAAATTTAGGAATTAGGGTTCTTGATTTATGAAGCAGAGAGAGAAATGAAACAATTTTGATGATTGGGAAGTAAATGAAAGAATGTAGAAGGAAGTAAATGAAAGAATGTAGAAGGAAGTAAATGAGTTCGGAGTAAATAAGGGTATTTATAAGGGATTCAAGATCGCAATGAAATACCAAAAATTATATTTTATTAAACAAAATCCATTTTGTAGATATTTTCACAAAGTAAGTTTGAATTTTGAAATAAAATCATAATTTGCTATGTCAACATTAAATGCTACCATGTCAGCATTAAATGCTACGACGGCTTATCTTACCCACGCGCCCACTCACTTTTTATTTTCCCAATACAAACAGTTTTCAAGTACTAAAATAGCTTTAAACACGTCAGATCACGATACCAAGTGGTTTAAAACACTCGAGTACCATCACGTGTCACAAATATTGACCAAGTATTTCCAACGTTATAAAAATAAGACAAGACTGAATCTGGTCACTGGAGGATCAGTCCAGTGCCAGTTTCCAACTGAAGAGTTCTCCAGTTGCCATTTTCAAACAAAAATGAATTTTAGTCAGAAAATTATTTTGAGTCTTTCCCCCTAAAAAGATGATCCAGAAATCAATTAGTGCCAGGATAGTATCATAAAGGCGTTCGATAGCCTGGCGAGCAAAGATTATCTGGACCTCCTCAACTGGAGAACTTTATCAGTGTCACTGACGCATTCAACAACAAAGAAATCTCCAGTTTTAAGGATTTAACATTCCCAGTTCGCTGATGAGATGTTTAAAGGTTTTCTCATCGAGAGGTTTTGTAAAAACATCAGCTAACTGTTTGTCAGTGGGGATGAAATGTAATTCAATGTCTCCTTTCATAACATGATCATGAATGAAATGATACCTGATGTCAATATGCTTTGTTTTGGAGTGCATCACTGGGTTGTGAGATATAGCAATTGCACTGGTGTTGTCACAAAAGATTGGGGTCCTTGTATACTTTTGACCATAATCTAGTAACTGGTTCTTGATCCAGAGAATCTGGGCACAGCAACTGGCCGCAGAAATGTACTCTGCCTCAGCAGTGGACATAGAGACTGAAGTCTGCTTCTTGCTGGTCCAACTTACCAGTTTTCCTCCAAGGAAATGACAACCACCAGTTGTTGATTTTCTATCTATCTTCTGCATGATCAGAATCTGAATAACCCATTAGATCTAATCCAGAGCCTTTGGGGTACTAAAGACCAAGATTAGGACACCCTTTCAGGTATCTAAAGATACGCTTTACAGCGTGCAAGTGTGATTCTTTAGGGTTAGCCTGAAACCTAGCACATAAACATGTTGCAAACATTATATCTGGTCGACTGGCAGTTAAATACATCAATGAACCAACCATACCACGATAGTCAGTTATGTTCACTGGTTTGCCAGTTGGGTCAGAGTCCAAATTTAATGGTGCTGCAATAGGTGTGTTTTCGATGGGATTGAATCATATTTGTATTTTCTTAACAAATCTCTGACATGTTTTCCTTGGTTTATGAAAATTCCATTTTCAGTTTGCTTAATCTGAAGACCTAAGAAAAATGTTAATTCACCCATTAAACTCATCTCATACTCAGATGACATGATTTTAGAAAACTTTTTACACATTGCATCATCAGTTGAACCAAATATAATGTCATCAACATAAATTTGTACCAATAAGATATTACCTCTTTCTTTCAAGATAAACAAGGTATTATCTATTGCACCTCTTTGAAAGCCATTTTTAAGAAGATGTTTAGTTAAAGTATCATACCAGGCTCTTGGGGCTTGTCTTAGACCATACAATGCTTTGTTCAGTCTATAAACCCAATGAGGATGCTTCTCATCGATGAAACCTGGAGTCTGCTTAACGTAAACTTCTTCTTCCAATGTTCCATTTAGGAACGCACTTTTGACATCCATCTGGAAGACCTTGAACTGCAGATGGGCTGCATAACCCAAAAATATTCTGATGGCTTCAAGTCTTGCAACTGGAGCAGAAGTTTCATCAAAGTCAACGCCCTCTGCTTGACAATAACCTTGGGCAACTAATCTGGCCTTGTTTCTTACAACATGGCCATCTTCATCCATCTTGTTTTGGTAGACCCATCTTGTACCAATAGGTTCTTTCTTTAACCCTGGTGGACAAGGAACAAGCTCCCAAACATTGTTCCTTTCAAACTGTACGAGCTCTTCTTGCATAGCTTCCAACCAGCTTGGGTCTGCCATAGCCTCGTCAATCTTCTTTGGTTCAATTAGTGATAAGAAGGTGACGTTTAAGCATTGCTCACTGGTGGCTCTTCTAGTCTGAACCCCACTATTTGGATCTCCCACAATCTGTTCAATTGGATGTGCTCGAGTCCATCTAGTGTATTGACTAGGCTGGTGAACTACAATATCAGTGCAAGTCACCTGGCGATCTTCTTCAGTTGCAATAGCTTCTGGAGAAGGATCAGTCCAAACTACTTCTACATCCTCATCAGAGTCAATGAGGTCACGATTTGCATCATGAAATTCTTCATTCAAAGGCATTTCTTGAAGAACTGGAGAAGTTGGAATTTGAATTGGTGCTGATATTGAAGTGGCACGTACATCAGATCCAATCACCAATTCTTGTGGTAAGTTGAAATTGATGGAGGGATAAAATGATGTGTCACTGGTGGTGTTCTTCTTCTTAACTGGTTCCAATTTGTTATAACTGGAAACATCTTTTGGTGAAACAACTGACGGATGAACTTGGTCAGTTTCACCAAAATTGATTGGAATGACTGGAGTAATATCAAGGCTTGGTCTCTTGTTGATTGCTTTAGTTGATTCATCGAATGTGACATGAATTGTCTCATGAACCTTTTGGAGTCTATAATTATAAACTCTAAAGGCCTTTCGAATATCTGAATAACCTAAAAATACTCCTTCATCAGCTTTTGCATCAAACTTTCCAAGCTGACTGGAATCGTTTAAGATATAAACTGGACAACCAAATACATGGAAATATCCAATATTTGGTTTACGATTCCTGAGTACTTCATAGGAAGCTTTCTTATGTCTCTTGATGTAGACTGACCGGTTTTGGGTGTGACAAGCGGTTGCAACTGCCTCAGCCCAAAAACTGGTGGGAAGACTTGATTCAGATAGCATACTTCTGGCTGCTTCTATCAGTGTGCGATTCTTTCTTTCCACAACTCCATTCTGCTCTGGAGAGTGTACTGATGAGAAGTTTTGAGAGATGCCAGTGTCATTGTAAAATGTTTCAAGTACCTTATTTTGAAATTCGGGGGGGGGGGGGGGGGGGGGGGGGGGGGGGGGGGGGGGGGGGGGGGGGGGGGGGGGGGGGGGGGGGGGGGGGGGGGGGGGGGGGGGGGGGGGGGGGGGGGGGGGGGGGGGGGGGGGGGGGGGGGGGGGGGGGGGGGGGGGGGGGGGGGGGGGGGGGGGGGGGGGGGGGGGGGGGGGGGGGGGGGGGGGGGGGGGGGGGGGGGGGGGGGGGGGGGGGGGGGGGGGGGGGGGGGGGGGGGGGGGGGGGGGGGGGGGGGGGGGGGGGGGGGGGGGGGGGGGGGGGGGGGGGGGGGGGGGGGGGGGGGGGGGGGGGGGGGGGGGGGGGGGGGGGGGGGGGGGGGGGGGGGGGGGGGGGGGGGGGGGGGGGGGGGGGGGGGGGGGGGGGGGGGGGGGGGGGGGGGGGGGGGGGGGGGGGGGGGGGGGGGGGGGGGGGGGGGGGGGGGGGGGGGGGGGGGGGGGGGGGGGGGGGGGGGGGGGGGGGGGGGGGGGGGGGGGGGGGGGGGGGGGGGGGGGGGGGGGGGGGGGGGGGGGGGGGGGGGGGGGGGGGGGGGGGGGGGGGGGGGGGGGGGGGGGGGGGGGGGGGGGGGGGGGGGGGGGGGGGGGGGGGGGGGGGGGGGGGGGGGGGGGGGGGGGGGGGGGGGGGGGGGGGGGGGGGGGGGGGGGGGGGGGGGGGGGGGGGGGGGGGGGGGGGGGGGGGGGGGGGGGGGGGGGGGGGGGGGGGGGGGGGTTTACGATTCCTGAGTACTTCATAGGAAGCTTTCTTATGTCTCTTGATGTAGACTGACCGGTTTTGGGTGTGACAAGCGGTTGCAACTGCCTCAGCCCAAAAACTGGTGGGAAGACTTGATTCAGATAGCATACTTCTGGCTGCTTCTATCAGTGTGCGATTCTTTCTTTCCACAACTCCATTCTGCTCTGGAGAGTGTACTGATGAGAAGTTTTGAGAGATGCCAGTGTCATTGTAAAATGTTTCAAGTACCTTATTTTGAAATTCAGTACCATTATCACTTTGCAACTGACAAACTTTTTTAGTATACTTGAGCTCAATTCTTTTGATGAGAGAGATGATTTCAGCAGGTGCATCACTTTTGGATCTGATGAATACCACCCAGCAGTATCTGGTGAATTCGTCAACCACAAATAGAGTGTACTTCTTTCCAGCTCTAGTTTGAACATTCACTGGACCAAAGAGATCCATATGTAGCATGTGAAGAGGTTCAGTGATGCTAAAATTTTGCCTAGTTTTGAAACTGGCCCTTTTCTACTTGCCCATCTCACACCTTGGACATGCCTTTTCTTTATTGAAAGAAATTTGAGGTATCCCATCAACCAGTTGTTTGCGAGACAACTTGTTAATATTTTTAAAATTAAGATGGGATAATCTTTTATGCCATAGCCAGTTGGTGTACTCATCAGCCTTGGTATAGAAACATTGCTCTTTTGGAGCTGGTTCCATATCCATGATGTACACATTTCCTTTTCTTGGTGCAACCATCACCACTTTCCAATCCTTGTTAAATATGGTGCCTTGAGCAATATCGAACAAAACTCTGAAGCCACCATCACAAAGTTGGCTGACACTGATCAGGTTGTATTTCAAACCATTCACAAATGCAACTCTTTTGAATTCGACTTGTCCATTATTGAGCACACCATATCCTTCAGTCTTTCCAGATTGATCATTACCAAACGTCACTGTCGGTCCATCTTGGACAGTGAACTCTTCAAGCAGGGGCTTACATCCGGTCATAGTCCGGCCAGCAGCGCTGTCCAGATACCATATATTCTTCTTTCGATCGCCCTGCACACCCACAAAAATCATTAGTTATTTTTGTGAACCCATCTTTTCTTGATGGGTTCACTGGACTTCTCTACAGAAGTCACAGTTGATAGTTGTGGTTTTGAACTGGAGGCTGCATCTGGACCCTTTTTACCAGATCCAGGTGCAGGAGTAAAAATGATTGGTATTTGATACCTACTCCCCTTTTTCTTATCAGATTTTGTTCCAGATGGAACATTCTTTTGTTTTGATTTTAAAGGGGGGTTAATATTTTGTTTGAAAACTGGAGGTGATGAACCTCCTTCCAGATTTTTAATCCGGGCAGTACAACTCTGAACCTGTCGAGACAAAAGTTGGAGTTGACTTTCCAGATTAACCAAAATATTATTTTCATCAGGCAGCTGAACCTTGGACCTTGGTTCAGCTGGAGCTTTAGTCTGTCGGGTCTTGGGCTCCTAAGACTTTCGAGGTAAAGGCTTGTTACCAGTGGCCTTTTTGACTGGAGCTTTAGCCTGTTTGGATCCAGTTTTAACCTCAATAGGGGTGGTCTCAAAGGGTTCAGTTTCAACAGCTTCAGGTTGATCATAAGAAGTTTCAACCCTGAGAGCTGGAGGCAATGCATGAAGATCTGGTATGAGAGCTGCCATCTCCAGATCTCCAGATTTCCATGCATTCTTCTGGGCATCGATAGTTCTAGAAAATGCATCATAGTTTTTACCAGATGCTTTTACCCATGACTTGATAATCTTTTGTTCTTTTTCAAGATCAGAAAATAATTTTTGATTATCAAGTTCCAAAGCCTCAATTTTTAAAACTGACTCCTTGAGAGCCAACTGGACACTTTGTAAATCATTCAGTTGTGGTTTAACATTGTTCAGTTCAATTAAGATAGTGTCAAGATATCTTTCCCTATCTGCTCTTACAGTTTCCACAAAAGCTAAATCACCACTTAATGATTCAGTCAGGTCCAGTTTCAGTTCTGGGTCAACTTGGTGGTCATAATCACATACCTTTTTCAAGATGATGTCCACCCATCTTCCAGTGATGACATCTTCTTTTGCCACGTGCTACTGTTGATCTTCTAAGGCCATGAAACACATGTCCCTTTCCTCTTCTTCATCAGCTGATGAGTCATCAGAGTACTCCCATTTTCCCTCAGTTTGTGCCATTAAGCACTGATCCTTTTCCTTTTCTATGGACAAGAGGGCAATCTGGGCCTTAAGCTTCTTGTATTTAGCTTTGTAGCTATCATCAGGCCGATTGAAATTAGGGACAGGGGGACCAGTTTGGTTGTTCAATTGACTAGGTCTGCATTCCTTCATAAAGTGACCTTTCTTACCACACTTATAGCAGGTAAGATTGGTTTTATCCAGAGAGCTGGAGCTGGAAGCATTGTTTGGGCCATTAAATCTTTTAGATTTATGCTTAAACCTGTTAAAGGTTTTAGCAATCATGGCTACCAGATCATCATCGTCAGTTTCCTCACAACCATCACTGATTTCAGTGGTCAGACCAGAGTTCAAGAAACTGTTTAACATCTCCTTCATTGAGTGTGCATGGACACTCTCTGCAGACATTAAAGCAGCACAAGGTCGCTCAGGTACACTAGCAACCTTGGAACTCTGGGCATGGTTCATGACATCCTGCTCAGCCACCAGTCTTGCAGCATTGTTATCTTCAGTGAATCTAAAGGCTCCATAGAGCGATGCAAGAGTATGGCTGTGCAAGGTTTTACCTTGTCTCAAGACAAGAACCATGTTTTCCCATTTGGAAGGAAGAATATCACAAAACTTTACAAGAAGAATATCCTTATCCTTCTCTACACCCAAGCCTATCAGCAGATTAATGAGGCTAGAAAATCTGGTGTATGTACCAGTTAGACTTTCATTGGGCAAGGCAAAGAAGGATTCATACTTCTTGTTCAAGGCAACTTTCCTGGTGACAATAGCGTCATCACCTCCTTCAAACTGAACAACTAATTCATCCCACATTGACTTTGCACTGGGGAACAACACAAGTGTTGGAATTAGATCTTCAGGAACAGCCCCAAGGATCATGTTCTTGAGTCTGGTGTCCAGATCAACAAGTCTACGATCCTCATCAGACCAATGGTCTTCGGGCTTTTCTCTTGAACCTCTTCTTCCAGTTGGATCCAGAAGAGGACTTACCCCAAGAGACATGGGTATATATGGTCCATCCTTAAGGATTTTCAACATATACCTCTCTATCCTTCCAAAATGCAAAAGCATTCTAGCCTTCCATGTACCAAAAGTCTCACTGTTTCCATCAAATTTTGGAACAGGAGTGTTAGAATAATGTACATGGACGTGATTGGGGTAGTAGGAGGAGGAGGGTTAGTATTAACATTTTGAAAAGGTTGTACATTATTATTCAAAGGGTTTTCACCTGAACCAGAACCATCTCCACCTTCAGTAGTGTTCATCTTAAGCAGATCTAGGCAAGTTTATTAGCCTTCTGCTCTGATACCACTTGTAAGTCCCAACTCAATAGATGGCACTACCTGAAGACACCTCAATGTCGATGGTGGAGTTACTTTGCAATATAAGCCCTGAACTGGAGATGACCAGTTACAGAGAGTATATACCAAGTTCTAGATAGATTACTTATTTAAGTGACAATAAGTAAAGAACAATGCAATAATACAAATAACTTGTAAAGTAAATTGGTGAGACAATATGTAATTTTCAAGTGTAATTTATTTATTAACTTTAAATAAATTACAAGGTTGTTGCGGAACCAAGATAATACAAGAATGTAAATATCCTAACAACCTATGAACTACAATTGATCTACACTCGGAATTTCTCTAAACAATCGAAACACTTAAAGTTGTGAAATGTTCTTTTTTACGATTGAGAGAATATTGCACAAGTTCACCAAGAATATTGCAGGTATGCAAAGTGTGAATTCTATCGAAGTGTATTGGAAGAAGTAATATTCTTGGTTGTGCAATGACTTGTATTTATAGGAAAAGTTAACATTGGGATGTTAACTTTGGCCGTACAAATGTGGTTGAGAGCATTTAAGGAATAGCATTTAATTCCTTAAAAAGCAGTATAAAGTTGCAGGATAAAGCAACTTTATTCAACCAGCTTTATGTACCTTTTATTACTTAGATAATAAGATAAGTCTTATTATCCGGGTAAAAGGACATAAAACATACAAGTCAATTCCTCGTAATCAGTGTAAAGCTTTGTAAGAGCTTTCCACTGAAGGTCTCCAGTTTGTAACTGACTAGAATGTCAACTGGGCTTCGCTGCCATTGTCATTCTCTATCTTCCACTTGTTGTCTTTGACTTCAACTGGAAGGATTCTTCAACTGGTCAGTTCTCAACTGGAGGAAGTCTTCAGTTGCGTTGACTGTACGATGCAACTGGACTTCAACATATTTCTGGACAAATCTTCTGGGTCTCCAGGTGCAACTGGAGACTGGCCAGTTTACTAGTAAACTGGTCCTAACAGTTAAAATGGATCAAGGATGTTCTTCAAAACCTATTGAGATTAAACCATACATTCCATCCTCCATTTTAGAAAAAACAAATAAATGTTTTGAAAGGCAACTTGAAACAAAAACAAAAGGTCATTGATCACCTCAACCGTCATAAACAAAGTCCCAAGGAAGACCAAAACACAAATGTTTTAAGGACTCCAGCTCCTAAGATGGTAAGTGACATCTCCACTCAGACTGACCTACCCACTGATGAGACAGATTTGCATGCCAAATGTAAAGATCATTCTATTGCTTTATATGAGAAACTGTCTAAAGTCAGAAGTGAGTTGCAAAAAAAAACAACGATTTTCAAAAGCAAAGAATTAAAGATGTTCAAAATTGCTCAAACTTTGTATAATGAAAATCAAAATCTTAGAGAAGAGGTCAAAAAGTTCAAAACCATGGCATGTGCTACAAACAAATGTTGTGACTGTAATATTTGTCAACCTGACTCTGAAGATGAGGAAAATGCCATCTCCACTCAGACTGACCTACCCACTGATGAGACAGATTTGCATGCCAAATGTAAAGATCATTCTATTGCTTTATATGAGAAACTGTCTAAAGTCAGAAGTGAGTTGCAAAAAAAACAAATAAATGTTTTGAAAGGCAACTTGAAACAAAAACAAAAGGTCATTGATCACCTCAACCGTCATAAACAAAGTCCCAAGGAAGACCAAAACACAAATGTTTTAAGGACTCCAGCTCCTAAGATGGTAAGTGACATCTCCACTCAGACTGACCTACCCACTGATGAGACAGATTTGCATGCCAAATGTAAAGATCATTCTATTGCTTTATATGAGAAACTGTCTAAAGTCAGAAGTGAGTTGCAAAAAAAAACAACGATTTTCAAAAGCAAAGAATTAAAGATGTTCAAAATTGCTCAAACTTTGTATAATGAAAATCAAAATCTTAGAGAAGAGGTCAAAAAGTTCAAAACCATGGCATGTGCTACAAACAAATGTTGTGACTGTAATATTTGTCAACCTGACTCTGAAGATGAGGAAAATGCCATCTCCACTGAATCTAAAATTCCAAAACCCAAAGTCTCTTTCTCACTGAATTCCTTCTACAAGAAGTCTCACAAATACTCCTCTCATAAACCAAAAACAAATTCACAACCCAGTAAAATCACAACCCCAAAAGGACCTCAATCCAAAACACCTCAACCTAAAACACCCCAACCTAAAACACCTCAACCTAAAACACCTCAACCTAAAACACCTCAACCTACAACACCTAAACCAAAAACACCACAAACCAAAGCACCCACACCCAAACAATTCATTCCCAAAACCACTAACAAAATGCCCAAACCCCAAAATAAACAACCAACCACAAAAACCAATACAAACAACAAAGACAAAACCACTACACCAAAGCAACACACCCCATCCACTTTCTATCCATCTCAAAAGAAGCCACACACCATAAACAATTACATTTGCCAAGTTATCCAAGATCCGACAAACGGAACCATTCGTTTCAAAGACGAATATGGATGGTTTGCTCACAGTCCTCCCAAACCTTCCCCTTCAAAATCACCTAACACAAACACACCCTCAAAATCCACCAGGCCATCAACAAAGTCTTCGTCACCTAAAAATGAACAAAAACTGAAAGTTGATTCAAAAGTCTTCACTAATGATCAAAGTTCTTCTGCTTCAGGTGACAAGCGCTTAAAAAGAGGAAATTTTTGGAGTGCAAGAAAAAGTTTTAATTCTCCTAATGTCAAGAAGAATGATATCAAGTTTCATACTGTTTGTCAAAAATGGATTTTGAAAAAGTGTACTAATTCTGAAACTAGTTCTAAACCTTCTGTAAGCCTACGGGCAAATCTTCTGTTCCTAAACATTAAAACCTTGTTTTTGTTTATGTTTATTGTACTTTGTTTGTGTGCTTTTTATCTTTTGTGTGTGCTTATTATTTTGTTGTTGTTATGTGCCTTGTTATTTAGTTTAGTTTCCTTTTATCTTATGTTCTGCATGCTTTATTGTGCTCTCTAACATCCAAGGACCCGTCTTCAAGTGGGTACCTAAATCCATTTCATTCTGGATGTTGTAGAAAGTCATGGTTTGTATTTGGTTCATAGACTCGGGTTGCTCTAAACACATGACCGGAGATTTTTCTCTTCTAAGGAATTTGTAAAACGCTTCATGTTCGCTTTGGCAATGATCAGTTAGCCCCCATCTTAGGCTATGGAGATATTGTTCAAAA
Organism: Erigeron breviscapus; assembly: GCA_034093135.1. NCBI lineage: Eukaryota > Viridiplantae > Streptophyta > Magnoliopsida > Asterales > Asteraceae > Erigeron > Erigeron breviscapus. The sequence continues at coordinate 12,809,006 of CM067175.1, read as the reverse complement.
TGGCATTACCATTAAGAAGGTTTACTATGTTGAAGGTCTTGGCCACAATCTCTTCAGTGTTGGCCAATTCTGTGATAATGACCTTCAAGTTCTTTTCCATCGCCATTCTGTTAAAGTTCAAACAGAAGTGGGTCTGGATGTTCTCACTGGTACTAGGGATAACAACCTGTTCCAAATCAATCTTTTTGATATTCAACCTCCTTCATCCTCCATCTGTCTTCTTGCTAAAGCAACTGCTCAAAATTCTTGGGTATGGCATCGTCGTTTGTCCCACCTAAATTTCCCGACAATCAATGAACTTGTTAACAAAAGCCTCGTTGAAGGATTACCTACGTATAAGTATGAGAGTGATCATATGTGCCCATCTTGTGTTGTCGGTAAGTTAAAAAGAGCATCTCGTAAGTCTAAAATCATACCAAGCTATGAAGATTCTCTTCATCTTATTCACATGGACTTATGTGGACCTATAAAATTTCAAAGCACAAATGGCAAGAAGTATATTCTGGTTATTGTTGATGACTACTCTCGATACACATGGGTATTCTTTCTTCGGTCCAAAGAAGACACAACTCAAACAGTTATTGATTTCATCCAATAAACCAAAGTGAATCTCCAAAAATCCGTTCGGATTATTCGTTCTGACAACGGGACTGAATTTAAGAAGTCAAAGTTTGATGCCTTCTGCAAAACCCATGGAATCACTCATCAATTCTCTGCAGCTCGGACTCCTCAACAAAATGGTGTAGTAGAACGAAGAAACAAAACGTTGGTTGAAGCAGTTTCCACGGATTGTTTTACTCAGAATCGTTCCATCATCAACAAAAGATTTGATAACACACCATATGAAGTCATCAACAAACGCATCCCCATTATCAATTACTTTCACATATTTGGGTGTACATGCTATGTTCTTAATGATCATGACAACTTGAGAAAGTTCGATCCTAAAGGTAATGAAGGTGTCTTTGTTGGCTACTCCAAAGAGTCTATTGCTTATCGGGTATATAATCGAAGAACAAAGAAGATCACCGAGAGTATGAATGTTTGGTTCGATGAACTCTCTGGAATGCTGTATGAAAAAAACTCTGTTATTCCAACACCCATTGGCTTACCATCATCCGCATCAAAAGAATCAATCTCACCAACTTCCGCAACCAAGAATAACATCGTACTACCTTCCGCACAGACAAAGAAGTTCAGACATCATTCTCCATATCCCACTCCTTCCACCTCTGAACTCGACATTCTCTTTGAATTTTTTTATGAAAACAAGCGGCCCAAATCGACTTTGCCATCCCAAACTGATGCTCCTAATGAAATTCCCATCTCTCCACAAACCAATGTTACAAGTTCTGACTCCATTAATTCTCAACAACAGGGATCTCCTTCTTCTTCCGAATCTCCCTCTGACACTTCACCAAATATTATCTCTCCATCTGTTAACACCTCCTCTCTCGACACTTTTGAAAGTCCACCAAGTACTGATTCTACTTCGGAGGATACTTCATCTCCCGAGACAACTGAAGATATATCACATAATGATTCTCCACCTGAGAATACCTTTTCTCCTGACACCACTGACTGTTCAAACTCTGAATCATCTCGTGATCATGAAGTACCTATTTCTACAACTTCTTCTCCACCAATAACTCACATCACTCAACACACTAATCTCGATCAGAATCCAGAAGTTTACTTTGATGCTCTAGAAGAAATAATTGAATCTTCTTTTGAAAGGGTTCAACAGCTTCCTCGGCCCACCTTTGAAGATCCTACCTTAAATCATGAACCTGCTGCAACTTTACCTCATTCTGGCAAGTGGTCTCGCTCTATCCAGCCACATCCCTCAAGTCAAGTTATAGGGGATCCTGAAGCTTCAATTAAGACCAGAGCCGCCTCTGCTAATGAATGTCTCTTCGTTTCCTTTTTAAGTGAAGTTGAACCTGCTTCAGTTTCTGCTGCACTCAAAGATTCGGATTGGGTAAAGGCCATGCAGGAAGAAATTTCTCAGTTTGAGCGTCTAAAAGTTTGGAAATTGGTCCCGAACCCTTACTCCAACAAAGACCTAATTCCAACCAATTGGATTTTCAAAAACAAGAAGAATGAAAATGGAATTGTGGTTCGGAACAAAGCTCGACTTGTTGCAAAAGGTTACTCACTGCAAGAGGGTGTTGATTACGATGAAACCTTTGCTCCTGTTGCCAGGATTGAAGCAATTCGTATCTTTCTTGCTTATGATGCTTCCAAGAACTTCACCGTTTATCAGATGGATGTCAAGACCGCTTTCCTCAATCGAGTTCTTAAGGAAGAAGTTTATGTTGAGCAACCAGAAGGGTTTGTGGATCCAAAAAGGCCTCACCATGTTTATAGGTTAGACAAAGCTTTGTATGGTCTAAAGCAAGCTCCTCGTGCATGGTATGACGCTCTCATTGCTTATTTACTTAAACATGGTTTCAGCAAAGGTACCATTGATACCATCCTTTTCATCAAAAAACAAGGCAAAGACATAATTCTGATCCAAATATATGTTGACGACATTATCTTTGTCTCTACTAATCCTAAATACTGCCGTAATTTTTCAAACTTAATGGTTAAAACTTTGAAATGAGCATGATGGGTGAATTAAATTCTTTCTTGGTTTGCAAGTGAAACAACTCTCTATTTGTATTTTTATTTGTCAAAATAAATATATCATTGATATGTTAAAGAAATTTGAAATGCAAAATTGCCAACCAATTGGCACACCCATGGAAGCTCGAACAAAAATTCATGCTGATCTAAATGGAAAACCTTTTAACCAAAAGTTATATTGCAGTATGATTGGATCTCTAATGTATCTTACCTCTAGTAGACCAGATATCATGTTCGCCACATGTATGTGTGCTAGATACCAGGCCAACCCCATGGAAAGCCACTACCAGGTTGTTAAAAGAATCTTTCGGTATCTTAAGGGTACTGTAAATCTTGGTTTATGGTATCCAAGAGATACCGGTTTCGAACTAACTGCCTTCTCAGATGCAGACCATGCAGGTTGCAAATTAGACCGCAAAAACACTTCTGGGAGTGTCCAATTTCTTGGAGATAAACTAGTCAGTTGGTCATCAAAGAAACAAAACTGTGTTTCTACCTCCACAGCAGAGGCTGAATATGTTGTTGCTGCTAGCTGCTGTTCTCAAGTCTTGTGGATGAAAACACAACTCTCTGACTATGGCTTCAAGTATGACAGAATCCCAATTTATTGTGATTCAAAGAGTGCAATTGCAATTTCTGTTAATCCTGTTCAGCACACAAAAACAAAGGACATCGATGTCAGGTATCATTTTCTCAAGGACCATGTCGAAAAAGGTAACATCGAATTGTACTTTGTATCTACCGACTACCAGCTTGCTGATCTTTTCACTAAACCCTTAGACGAACAACGGTTCAACTTCCTAATGACAAAATTATGAATGTTGGACCTTCAGACTTAACCATTTTTCTTATCTCTGCCTTCTCTCTATTCTTTTCTATTTTCCGCAAAGGGGGAGAATCTGAGAGAATACATGTTCTGAGGGGGAGTGTGTAACTATATGCTATTTACGATGGGGAGTTTTCAATTTTTGCATGCTTATTTGTGTCTTTATGTTTCTTATTTTTCGTTATGTGTATTTGTGTTTGTGTCTTATTTTTGCCCTATTGAAAATCAAAATACAAAATTTGAAAAACCTTTTAAAAACCCAAAAAGATTTTAAAGTATGTTTTGGTTTTATTTTATTTTTATTTTTATTTTTATTTTTATTATTTTTATTTTTATTATTTTATTTTTATTTTTTTATTTTTTTTATTTTTATTTTTATTTTTATTTTTATTTTATTTTTTTTTTATTTTTATTTTTATTTTTATTTTTATTGTGTCTTATTTTACTTGTTTTTTATCTGCCTTTAATTTTAATGGGCCCATTTCCTTTTATTTTAAAAGTCCATGACTTGTTTAAGCCCATCTGCCACGACCCATTCCTTCTGACCTAACCCAAATCTCGTTCCAAGCCCATAAGTTCAAAGGCCAATGACCGAAATCTGGCCCAGAACCAAATCCAGGTTGACACGCGGGTCAACTTGACCCGGTTTCAATACGGACCCTATTTAAGATGTCACCCGGCGGGAAAAGGCATTTAATTCCTTAACTTTCTCTCTCTTACTTTCCCTTTCAAAATTCAAAATCTTTATTGTTTTCCGATCAAACACCGTCGGATCATCACAAATCTTAAACTAATATCTTTCAATAATAAGTTCATATGTTGGTTTGTTCTTGCATCTTTGATTTCCTATCTATCATCTAAACTTCAAATTTCCTCCAGATTCAAGGTTAGTTTCCAATTTTAGTTTATGCGTACCATGTGTTCGATAAAATGTCTCTATGAAGTTTATCTTGATTTCTGGTTGATTTATGTGTTTAGATGCCATGATTAGGATTTTATTATTGATATGTGTTAATTTGCCAAGTATTTGATCTGAATTTGCTTAAATTTGTGTTATTGAAATTTCTGGGTTCGAAACCCTTAGTTTTTCCCAAATTGCCCTTGAAGTTTTGAAGATCTGGGCTGGATCCGCATTTCCTCATAATTTTTTCCAGATTTAAATCTTCAAATCTTCAAATGAGATCCGCATTTCTTCAAACACCTACCCAGATCTTCATATGTACCCAAATTTTCCAAAAATGTCTCAAATTTTTCTAAGTCCTCGATCCGAGTTTGTACAAACTCAGATCCAATTTCAAATTTTAAAACAATAAATAAATTAATCAATTTGATTGTTAATTATTTTAATCCATATTTCACATTCTCGGATCATTTGATTCTCAAAATTTTTTCCAAGGCATCGATCCAAGTTCGTCAAATATTGATCCGAGTTTGTCTCATTCTCGGATCTTCATATTTCAACAATAAAATTTCTAAGTTTTTGATCCGAGTTTGTACACTCTCGGATCAACTTTATTAATATGTCATATTTTTCAAAGTTCTCGATCCGAGAATCTCATTCTCGGATCCTTCAAATTGATTAAAATACTGACATGATGTGACACTAAGTATTCGATCCGAGATTCGACATTCTCGGGTCATCCTTGTCAATCTTACATGACCCACCTTCTTCCTTGATAATTGTTTATTGTTCAAACTTAGATCCGCAATTGTTCATTTGCGGATCCCATTTATGCCTATTTGCACTCTTTTATCAAATTTTTCTTAGGCATTGATCCGTAATTCTACATATACAGATCTTCACTTTTTCAACAAAACGTTTGTCCAAATTTTTCTAAGGCGTTGATCCGTATTTGTCATTTGCGGATCTCACCACTTCTATTTTAATAAAATTTTTCCAAGATATGGATCCGCAATTCTACATTTGCGGATCCTCATTTCTTCTTCAAAACTTGTGACCTAAAAGTTTTCTAAGTCAGTGATCCGAATTTCTCCTGGATCGATCCGAGAATGTACATTCTCGGATCCAACACTTAAGAAAATTTTTCAAAATTTTTCAGAAATTAAGAAAATGTTTCTTTTGTGTTTCTTAATTCTTTGGTTCACTTGTCTTGGTCTCTGACACCAGTTTCCCTGAGATGCAAGGTATCGAACGCCTTGATGTACTACCTTCGTAGTCTATTGGAAAATGTCTGTCAGAGTTCTTAAAATGAGTTCCTTCTGATATAAAACTGTTTTTGCTTTCTAACACTCGGTTTCCCTGAGATGCAAGGTATCAAACACCTTGATGTACTACATTTGTAGTCTCTTGGAAAAGGCTTGCTAGAAATCCTAAAATTCTTTCTTTAAATGAACTCTTTCTGTGATAATTCATGTCTTTCATTCTCTTGCATCTGTTTTCCCTGAGAAGCAAGGTATTGAACGCCTTGATATACTACCTTTGCATCTTTTGTGAAAAGATTTGTAAGAGTTTGTTAGATGTGCCATTAATGCTTGTTAATTCTTGCAACTGTTGACCTGAATCTCTCAATTATTTCTCCAGATCATTATTTTCCCAATGGCTTCTCCATTTAGACCCGGTGATACCACCAACATGACCAACAACAAAGCACTATCCGATAAATTCTCCTCTGCTTTTCCAATAATTTCTCAAATTCTCCTAAATCACCCATTAACACCTGTTTTCACAAACATCTACGATATTCCCGAACAATATATATATCACCTGTGGTCTACACTAAAGTTCATCCCTGCAAAAAACAATAAACCCGAACACTTTGAATATTCCATTACCATGAACAACCAAAGATTCATTCACCGGTTTGATCTAGATGATTTCCGTACCATCTTGAAATTCCCTGAGGCAAATTCCAGAGAAGGGATGACAGAGTTTGTGGTGCCACCTAGTTTATCTGATATGCTCAGAGCTGTCACTGAGCTTGGCTATGAGGGAAAGTGCAGATTTATAAAAGATTTCAAGAAAAGCAACTTGGGAAGGTTGTGGTACACTCTCTACTCGATTATTCAAGCATGCTTGGCACCCACCAATACTGGTCTTGACGGGTTGACCACATACTCTCTTGCACACTTATATGGCATTGCATTTGATCAACATTTTGACTATGCTAAGATCACTTGGGATCAACTGAAGCACACCATGCTGAGCAAAAAGAAGAAAAGCATGAAGTACGTCCCATTTCTCCGATTCTTATCTGGGTTAATTTCTTATGCCATGAGCACAAACGAGCACATTCCTCGCTTGTCAAACTTGATATCAGTGCATATTGAAGCCCTTACATATATAAAAGGATCTGCTGGAAGCAATATGGCTCCAACACCTCCATCTGATGCATTGCTGAGTTATGTGTCTAGAGATGACCCCCACTATATTGATTATTGTGAGAGCTTAGGAGTACCTATGGAATCTGAAAACCGATAGGTTCCTGCCGCTGGTACGCATAGAGACACCAGTGAGGGTCCAAGTCACAAAAGAAAAAGAGGGGAAACAGGTGGGGGTCCTCTAGACCAACAAAGATTAGATTCAAAGCTTCAAAGTCAAAGTATTTCATTACTGTACCAGATGAAGAAGAACCAGCAGTTCCACAATAACAAGAAGTACCTCAATCTTCTTCAATCTCAAGAGGTTGAAAGAAAAAGATGGCTCGCAGATCAATACAAAGAGTGAGTAATGAACAAGATTCTGAAACTGAATCACACTCTACTGCAGCTTTCTTTAATGATGAGGAGTTGGAGATACAAGGAGGGATTGAGGGAGGGGTTGAAAATACCAGAGAGGCTGAGAGGTCCGGGTTAGGAACAGGGCATAAAGAAAACGTTGGCCCTTCGACAGAAATAGCCACTTTAAATCGCCGGAATCAACCCTCTAGGTTATAAGTCGAGAGCTCCCAACTCTTGCTTGCACAAGCCTTCGATCGCCTCGCTGATTCCTCTCAATAGGAATTAGTTGATATTTCAATTGGGACAAAGCCGCGTCTTATCTCATTGATTTCTTTGGAAGTCAATGTAGAAACCTTGAGGAAGTTCCTGTCCCATCTTCCATCTTTCTTTGCACGATCACCAGAGTCTAGATCCCACTTTAGGACACTAAGAACTGCTCACTTGAGTGAGGCAGCCAGAACTAGCATAGAGATCCAAGAGTTACTCTTGTCTCAAAGATTGCTTGGAAGACCTGCCATAGCCAACATCAATACAGCTTTGAACGCAGGCCCCACTCAGACTTCGTCTGTTGGGTCAACGGGCAATCCAAGTGAACCCGGTTTGAGTTCTAGTGACTCTGAAAGTCTTCAGGGTGGTGGCCCTCGGGACACTTCCTTGGAGCAAGATGAAAGCTGTAAAGCTCCATCAACAACCGTCAGAGAGACTGAGTCTCAAGGACCGACGGGAAAACCAAAGGAAGTTATGATTCATTCTGGTCACACTGCTGGATCACTTGATTTGGCTGTTGTGTCAACGACTCCTCAGTCGGGCCCAGTTTTGCTTGATACTTCCCGTTTATCACCCGAACAAATCAGAGCTGCCAAAGGGGAAACGATTGATCCAACCCCTGATGTACCATCTTATAAAAAGAAGAAGCTTAGACCAACCGTTGACAAGATTATCAACCTACCACTACAAAAACCATCTACCGACGAACAATTGCTTCTCACATATTCCCAATCACCATTTCTCTTCCAACAAAGCCACAATATTCTTTTCCTAAAACAACAACACAAAGAACCGTAACTCCCATCATTTCATTTCCAATAACTCCACCGACTTCACCTCAAGCATCACAAACAACTCCACCAAGATCACCACCTCGTAATTCTGATGATATTTCCTCTCTTAAAGAGCAATGTGATCTTCTGCTTGCCACACTTATCTCAAAAGAATCATCTTTGAAAAACCGTGATAAAGCAGTGTTGGCACCTCTGCAAGCTTGACAAGACTTGATTGAAAAAGAAACTGAGTTAAGAGAGCTTCAGATGCAAGCAGAAGAAGATAAAGTGGCTGCTCAACAACATCAAGTAGCTCTTCAAAAGCGAATAAGAGAGTTACAATAGTCCTGTCGACCAGCCGTGTTATCTGAAAGATGCGACAATCCTGATTATGAGGATCGTCCCGAGGGGGAGAACACCGGAGAGGGTCATAATGAAGGAAATGGTAGTGACAAGACTGAAGAGCTTGTTGTTGACACAGAGATGCAAGATGTTGGTAATTTAGGTGAACCAACAGTTGAGATGGACGTAGATGCTAATGCCGAGCAAGAAATAACTGTGCAGCCTGAACAAGAATTCTCCTTCCTCGAGATTCTAAATGTTGTGTTTCCAGACGATGAAAGCTCTGATTGGATAATTGATTCAGATGGGATTGTTCATTTTGATGGTGCTGAAAAGGATGTAGCTGAATCCTCAAGGCCAAAGAAAAGAAATATTCTTTCGATAACTTCACAAGATTCAAAGAAATGAGAAAAGATCCTAAGTCTGGTGAAAAAGAAGATTTTGGGGGTGAACCAATGATACAAATTGTGAAAGATCTTTTTGGACCAAATGTTGTTCTTCCCGACATTCCTGCCGACACCTTCACAGAAAAACAAAAGGAATACATTGATGAGGGCTATTTCCTTAAGAACAAGGCAAGAATGATCAATATCAATTTCAAGCCAAAAGCAGCTGCCTACAAAGCAAGATTTCTTGAAGAACGTGCCTATCCAATCTTCTGTGGTCCAACCAAAGTCACCAATAGTTCACCACCCGAGATCATGTCCATGTATAAATTCAAGGACCCTCTCCAATCTCAAGAGTATAAAGAATTGATTGATGAAGCGAAAAGATTATTTCCCCCTGTCAATCAAGATCAATATAAGTACAGAATCAAGCGCATCATCGAGACAGAAAAGAACAATAAAAGTACCCTCCTTTATTGTAAAGAGAACTAACCTGAAAAAATATCATTTCACTGAATACCATTTCAGCATGTTGCATGTAGATGATCTCATCTATCTCTACAAGCATTTCCTTCGTTCCATGAAAAAAACTGATGATGATCAGAAAGCCTTTGATGCTATTAAGAGATTCATATCGAGTTGTATCCAATATGTTTCTCTTAATGATTTTCAGATAGGGTTTGAGCTCCAAAAGAGAAAGATTAATATGCCCTATCCTGATCAGTCTTTGTACTCTGGTGACATCGAGAAACTAAGCATTGGCCATATCGTTCTGTCTCCAGAAAATGGTGTTGTGTTCATTAATAGCCTTTGTAAGAAATACTCATCAGATTCACCGAGTTATCCAGTTACTCAGATGGGACACTCGAGTATTGTAAACGAGTTCTTGAATGTATTGCCGGAGATGAAAACAATCCAAAAATCAAACAAACTCTTGAAAAGGCTGCTAAGAAAATTCAAACCAGACTGAACAAAAGAGAGGATATCAGAAAACTAAGAGAAGCCAAGAGAGCCACACCAAATGAGAATGTTCGCTATGTTAAAGAAGGCTGTTGGATAAGATATGCTCCCAGTAATGTACCTGGTCAACACAATACACCTCCATCAGACTATGCTGACAACCAAAGACCTCCTCCAAACTCAAAACCACTGGGAGAAGGATGCCTGTGGTATCCTAACAAAATATAACTTTATGAACAGAAAGGGAAGAAGCCAAAACACTGAACTAGCACATTTCACAAATCAGCACTAAGGGAGAGATTGTTAGATTTAATATAGTGCTAGATTTGTTAGTTTTGATGTAATTGTACATTTGGTAAGGTGAGGGGGTCTAGATGTAAATTGTTATCCTAGACTAATATAAATACCCCCTCCCTTCCATTCCTTTGTAACCTTTGTCACTTTTTAATACCAATCATTCCTTTATCATTTCTCTCTCTAAAACACACACATATACAAAGGTTCACATTCATACATATATCAATCCATATATTTACATATCGATCATGAATTTAATCATTTTACAAATGGGCTTAATAAATACACTAAATAAGTAAATAGTAAAGTGAAGTCCATATGCCAAGTTATCACGATGTGGTCAAAGAGGGGTCTGATGTTATAAAAGTAAGTGATTCCTGTTGATGATTCAATTGGTGTTGTAAATCAATCACCATTTTTATTTTTTCAAATTTTCTACTGTTTAGAGTTTGTCCTCATGTTGTTTCAACCTTCTCTACTTCGAATATTCAATATGTATTTTAATGATGATACGTTTTAATGACTTAAAGGTCGTCCAGCATGACTTGTACATCGATTTAGTAATTGTTTATTATGTATTCCTTTATTTTTATCATTTTTTGGTATATGAATGAAAAACTGTATCATTTTAATATAGAAATTGAATGTGTATGAAACATGCCTATGTTAGATCTATTTTGTTTATACTTTAAAAACAATATATCCAAACCACATTGCATACTTTTCTCGGTTTAGATAAACAAACAAAACTTAGATCAGGTAGGTATCATAGAAAGTTACTCTTTGTAAAGCCAAATGTCATTTTGTACCTTAAGTAAAACATAGTTACAACCCCTCTAAATTAAAAGTAATGTTGTCTAAATTTCAATATCACCATAAACGGTATTGAGAGATATAACTCATGAAAGACGATATTTTTATATATTTACCTTTTTTCTGAAGGGTGTGGATCATTTGCTCACAATAGGAAATTTAGCTTACGTTGTCTTAACCGGGTCCGCGCTAAAGAGCCTTCTCATCCTCAATACCTTGTAGGAGGAAAATTCCCCAATTAAACTACCTAAAAACACAACATTTAATTGAGATAAAACTCTGTCCCCACAGCAAGACTCGAACCTATGCCTTGTATCAATGAGAGACTTGTGTGAGATATAATGTACCATTGAACTATTTTCTATGGAACTAGATTTACACAAAAAAGTCTTCTAGTTTAAGTGTATTTATATTTATTCAAAATAAATTTAGAAGAAAAGCTAGGTACTTAAATATTACATAAAAAAACTAATTATTTTTTGTACTTAAGTACGTTTTATCTAAATTTGAATATTTGATCTAATACAGTTTCATCGCAAACTTGTGTCAGAAATCCAACCTAACGGCGAGGCAATCCCAGTAGCATATTTAACTGTTAACATTGGTTGATTTTAACATATAGCTTAGTAGACGGCCGTCTAAACTATGTGATTGATGGATGTATCAATTGCACGGAAATTCATAGTTAGTAAATAACTATTATTAATTAATTAGGATTTTCAAATTTTTATGTTGACGAAATATTACGGCATCTAGAATGCCGACATTTGTATAAGTTTTTTTGATGTTAATGTTCACTAATGTGTTTTGTAAATGAGAGATATTATTATATACCAAATGTATATATTGACTTCTCCAATTTCTTAAACCTTTTCTAAAACACGGAAAATAAACAACCATTGTCACTCGAGCACGGTTTAAGTTTTTTTGGAGCTTAAGCGAGGTCAACGTTTGGGGCCTAGTTCATTAATATATAAATTAAAGTAAATAAAGAAAAAAAGGGTAGTTCATTTTATGTACATGACCTACTATTGTGAAAGGAAAGAAAAGAAACAAAGTCCTGCACGATGTTTAGTGAATAAATTTACCAAATCTTATAAACGAATTTAGCATAAGAACGTTGGATACCATTGGAGACTCTTCGATTTCATCACAAGAGTTGAATATTGACATGGAACTTCTAGTATTTTTTAGTAATACTAAACTAGAATGTTTCTTTTTGTCGCTGTAACTTCAATTGCGTGGTGCCTTTTTTTTAAGGTGAATCGTGAGGGTGTGAGGTTTATTTGCCTATTTCTTTTCTTGGGCTCACTCGTATGGTAACAATATCTAGTCTAAAAGTCTGAAGTCTAAAAATTAATCCCAAAATATAAATGATGGGGACTTTTGTATTTTGGGGGCCTTAGGCCCACGCCTAACCCATTAAAACTTTTAAGCCGGCAGTGACTCGAGAAATCATATACCTTTTTATCGAAAACCAAAGGAATGCTCAAGCTTTCAAATGAGCTTTTCTTTATATTACTTGTATATACTAGCACGTTACTTGCGCAATGCAGCGGTAGTTATGGCGGCGACGGTGTGGTGGTGGGGCAACTCTTGGTGGTAGAGGCGGCGTCGAGTGGTGTAGATAATTGATGTAAAAGTAATTGATGCAAATGGTTAATTGAGATATTTTAAAATATTAAGAACTCATAGTGTAATTTAATCTCATAGTGTAAAATCTTTACTATATTTTGGACAGTTCTCACTATATAACTTTCAACAAGGGAAACTACTTTTTTTATAATATAGTAAAGATATTATCTATTTATTTTGATATTATTCTTATCAGAAGTCACATGATATATAGTCAATATAGAGCTTTTAATGTTTTAATTAAATTAAAAAACTCGTCAAGAGAATTTAATGTTGAGCCGTTTTGGTGTGATTGGATAGAATGTAGCTTGCATATATTGGTCGAGCAATAGGGAGTCGAGTCGTGTTTTTCATACAACATAACAAACATACTTAGGGATGATATGATACAACATTACAATTTATCTAATTCTGTAGCGCTGATTACATAAGTAACCAAGGGACTAGATACAACTTATATAATTCTGTAGGGGTGAAAATTTAAAACTAACTGAAAAATGTCAAAAAACCAAAACAAGAATCTTTTGCCAATGTGGCCAAGTAATATCTAACAGTAGACACAAACGTCCATACCAAAACTTTCCTAAAACTGAACATTATTATTGTCTTTGCAACCCAAGATCAAATCTTTTCGCAAAACTGAAGTTAATAATTGCTAGACTATCTCGAATGTTAAGCGTCCTTTAAATAACACATCATATCCTTACAAATCCTTAAAATCATTCAATTTTACCTAGGATATCTAAAAACATATTTTTAACTATGGACAAATATCCTATGAACAAATAAGGACAAACATGCGTTGATGTTATGTACAAAGATATGGAAGGAAGTGTAAAAATATCTTCATTGGAGATAGCATAAGGCTGTCTTTAGATTTCCTTTATCTGTCACATTATATATCCATACAAATGTTTAAATTTTTTTTATAAATTACATATTTTATATATAAACAATAAATAAATACAGTGGATATCTTAAGGACACGGATGAAACTTCGTGGAGACCAAGGAGGGTGTTAGCCCTCCTAGGATTTTTAGTATACAACGTTTTATGATAAACGAGAGAAAGTACCCGCGCGTTGCGACGATGAGATGATGGGGTGATAGGTCATAGAGTGAGCGTGATAGCCAAATCCCTTAGCCGTACGGGCTCCGTCTTCGGATTTAAAAATTCGTCGAAAGTATATCGAATGACATCTCTAATGAAAGAGCATGAAACTTTAATAACACCCACATAATTTTTATAATTTATCGATGTACGGTTTTTGAGATAAAAGATTTTGAATGAATTAGAGGAATAAAATGATTTATGGAGGATAGAGAAAAATGAGTGGTTGAGATTTGAGGAGAGAAAAAAAAAAGAGTGGTTGAGATTTATTCTAAGCGTATTATGAATAAGTGACAAGGGTATTTTGGGGTTTATAAATGTATTGTACATTATGCATGAGTAAGTGTATATTTTTGAAACTTGAAACTTAAAACTCTATTTGCTTTATAATATAGTATAGATATAGATTTAAACAACCAGGAATTCAGTTGGTTTAAGCATGTCTTGTAATCACTTTTGTAGCAATTAGCGTGGGTTCAAATCCCACAACCCACCACCACTCTCTTATTTTTTCATTTGGCAAATAAGTTTTACTCTCCCTGTATGTTTTACTTTTGACAACTAATGTTTACAAACCAATATTGAATAATACATCTAATGTTAGTTTTCTTTATTTATATGATTATATATATATATATACAAAAAAGTACAGCAACTCCCGTTGACGTCATCTATTTTGTCTTTTTTTTTTCCGATGGTATACTTTTAAATTTATTTTTACTACTTAACTTTTGGTTTTTTAACTTTAGTCTAACTTTTTGTATACAACTTAGTTTACTTTTAAATTTTTAAATTTTTTTAACTAACTTTAGGTTTTAACTTTAATCATCAAATCTTTTTTTTTTTTTTACTTTCTATCTCTTATTTTAAGGCTTCTAACTTTTACCATTTTAAAGTTTCTTATTTTTACTACTCAACTTTTGGGTTTTTTAACTTTAGTCTAATTTTTTGGATACAAACTTAAGTATAGTTTACTTTTAAAGTTTTTAATTTTTATCAATTAACTTTGGATTTTTAACTTTAATCATCAAATTTTTATTTTTTTTTACTTTCTATCTCTTATTTTAAGGATTCCAACTTTTACCATAAAACTCTTAGTTATTGCCACCTATATTTTTACTTTCTACCCCTTATAGTAAACTTGAAGTGTCCAAACTTTTAGATAATGTTGTATGTATATTTGCATGTCGCAGCGTCGATCCCGGACAACGCCCTCCCGGGGCAACGCCCAGGGTCAAAAAACTAGTTATTATTATACAATTTTTCCCCAAAAACAAAATAAATACTCACCTTTAATGTATTAATTATTATCTTAAGCTTGTGATTATAGCCAATTAAGGATTATGAATTTTTAACACAACCTTCAAGAGATGTACTAAACGAGCAATTATATACACATGATCTTATTTTGGCCCTCCTAAATATCATGTTCACGTTCCGTCATTGCTTATAGATATCTAAATACATGTTTTTAACAATGGACAAATACCTTATAGACAAGTAAAGTCGAACAAAATTCAATGATATAAACAAGGAAGGACAAACAAGAGTATGGAAAGATGTGTAAAAACACCTCATTGAAGATAGCCTTATAAATAATACACATACATCTTCTGTTTATACAAAACGACTTACATGGCACACAACTTAGAATACGATGAAATATTTTGCTAAAGATCACCTAAACTATGATGAAATTAAAGACTTGTGACGTGAATCTTTATAATCCCTAAAATCCATAACAAAAAATTCCAACTAGTCACATCTCTAGGGTTGCACAAAACTAATTATTGAGAAGGCTATAAGAATAGTTTTTTGTTTTTCCACCCCACGTACGCAAACCCCCCCACGTACTACCCCACCATCCCCACGAGTGTGTTCATTGTGACTTCTGTTAAGAATGCTTTTCCTGTTTCTCCAAATTTTCACACATAAAAAGCTCTCTCCCTTTCATACATTTCTATAACCAGAATATTTATATGACGTTTTATTTGTAGCAGCACCCGCACGCACGTCTATTCTCCCTTTCTCTCATACACTCACTAACACCTAGATAGATACACACAATTCATCTCTTTATATATATATTTAAAAAAAAAAACTTAAACCACAACTACCAAAAAAAAAAAAAAACTTTTTTTTTACACTTTTTCTTCTTCTTGTTCATCATATATCAAAATTAATCAATGGGCATGGTTTTTTCAGAGTCTTTTCGGTCTCTATCTCTAAACAATAACAACCATCATTTCATCACTTCTTCATCATCATCGTTTCATAATAACCAAGAAGATGAAGAGGATGATGAAGAACAAGAAGAACTTATTGACTTAAATCTTAGTGGTGGTGGCTACACTTCTTTCAACAATGGTAAAATGAGAGCAAAAACATGTGCAAGAGGTCATTGGAGACCTGCTGAAGATGCTAAACTTAAAGAGCTTGTTGCTCTTTATGGTCCCCAAAATTGGAACCTTATTGCTGAAAAACTTGAAGGAAGATCAGGTACATTAAACTTTACTCATCATCCAGAAAATATATACTCCTTCCTTCCCATTTAAAGTGTCCTGTTTTGAATTTTCAAAGTCTAATATATAAATTTGACCTTCTAATGGACTTTTCCAAGATGCACACAAAAAAAAGTGATTTTCTCGATTTTGACAGATCAATGTGTTGTTAAACACTTAAATAATGATAATTAGTTTTATGGAATTTTAATGCATCAAAATGAAGTTTTTAAGTGTTTTCAGACAATGTTCTCTTTTTAAGGCTGGATGTATTGGATTGGCAACCTATATATTAAATGTTTAATGATGGATGTAGGGAAGAGTTGTAGGCTGAGATGGTTTAACCAATTGGATCCAAGAATAAACCGAAAAGCATTTAGTGATGAAGAAGAAGAGAGGCTAATGACGGCTCATAGAATGTATGGCAACAAATGGGCATTGATTGCCAGGCTGTTTCCTGGCCGAACTGATAATGCTGTCAAGAATCATTGGCATGTTATCATGGCTCGCAAGTATAGAGAACAATCCAATGCTCATCGCAAACGACGAATGCTCCTCACTACTCCTCCTCATAACCAAAATATTCAAAATGGGAATAATATTTGTTCATCAAGATCAGCTGACACCACCGGCTCCGCCACTCCACCACCACCCCCGCCACCGTCACTACCTTATAATGGAACGTTTCCCCATCAACCACCTTTTGGTCTTATCTCATCTGGTGAGTTTTTTTCTTTCCTATCTTCTTTATGTGTTTTAAGCTAAAGGTGCATTTTGAAAAAATTTTATATATGAAGGTGTAACTTTTTTTTTTTTTACATTATGTACATATTAAGGTAATTTTTAAGGGTTTTCACATTATGAAAGATTCTTTTTCTTTTGTAGTGTTGTGTGTAACAAAATACCATACTATTATTTGAAAACAATTAGTGTACAAACGCAAAAGTTACTATTAGGAAGTTTTGTTGTCAAAGGTAGGAGTATTATTTGTGACAAATTAAATATTTGGAAAAGGGCCTTATATACTATATGTTTGTATATTGAAGTAGTGAAGTGAAATGACTAAACCAAACCGTATGAGTTTCCTTTCAATGCAAATATGATGTACACATGTACAAGTTATTAAAGTGTAAAAGTAGGTACTGGGACCCATATATAGCTACATAATACGAGTAGTATTTTGTTATCTTTTTGTGTCAAAGATATAGCTTACCAATTTGGTGTGGATATTTTTTTCAGGTGGAAAGACCAACAATCAGATGATGATGATGATGGACATTTTCAATCACAACAAACATACATGTTTGGATCATGACAAATTATCATCAAGAACATCAAACACATCATCATGGATGATGATGAGCTCAAATACTACTACTAATACAGATTTGTATGATCATCATCATCATGATCAACATCAACATGTGGTACCATTGATGATGATGAGTGCTGGCATAAACCATCATCATCCATATTATCATCATCATCATAATGTTTATTACAACAGTTCTGGTGCAGATGATACAATAGTCCGTACTACTTCATCAGTAGTAACACCACCACCGCCACAAGTTTATCAAAGTAAACAGTTTTCAGAAGCTAATATTGACATTACACCACCTCTTATAGACTTTCTTGGAGTTGGAGCCACTTAGTTGAAATACTAGCTAGTATTTCATTTCATATTTAGCAAGGGAGTGTAATTTCTTAAAATTTTCTTTTTTTAGTTAATGCCAAATTTAACTTTATTGTCAATTATTATTATTATCAACTAGTTAGTTAAATTACTCTCATCTCTTACTTATCATTTTACATTTAACCAAAATCTTTATAAGTCCTTTATCAATATCTGCTCATGTGTCACTTACACACCTTTGGCTCGATCATCGTGGTTAAATTGTTATATTATATCACGAATCACTTTCTAAAAAAAGTTTATTAAATACATAAAAGTTCTCTAATACTACTCTGTATGATAAAAAATCCAAAAGTACCATGATGACAAGTTCTTAATTTTCTTTTTTTCTGAACATATGATGATAAGTTCTTTGATTAGTAAATATCTCTCATGGTTAGCTAATTACTATTTTTGTTAAGTAATTAACAAGTAAACTCTTACTTATACATAAATTTCCAAAAATAATTAAGTATATGTTTTTGTGGTAATTAATTGATACATATTACTATTAAAATCATTCATAAGAGGAGTAACGGCCAAACATCCTTTCCTCAGCAGAATCTTCGTAGGTGTGATTGTTCATGATATTCACATGGGATGGGAGAGGACAAACACACACATATATATGTATGTAAAAAGCTAACAACATTGTCATCATCAAAACATATCTTTTGGTGAGAACATAACAGAAAATAAGTTACATGACCCTGGCCCCCTTTTTGGCATGATCCCCTTGCATTATTTTGCGCAATAAAATGTGTTGTTCATTTGAGATGAAAATCTTCATTAATTTACACAATGTTAAACTCTTACGAGTCACGAGTCGACTCTTGCGAATCGAGTCGATTTACTCCAACAACGAGTCGACTCGCTAGGTGACTCGTTTTTGTCCGGACTCTTACGAGTCGCTGTGTGAACTTGGACCGAGTCACGTATAATTATTGTGATTTGATAGTATGGTTATATATTATATTTAGTACTACATTATTATGTGTGTAGTATATGTACTTTTCATCCTCTTATTGCGAATATGTAGATAAATTGTAAGTTATGTAATATTTTTGGTAAATCTATTAAGGTAATAAACTTATATTTTGTTTAAAAACGTCACATATATATAAATATACTATATTATGTAATATTTAAAAATGTCATGACTTTTACGAGTCGAGTCACGTTCCGAGTCACGAGTCAAAAAATCATGTTTTCGAGTCGAGTCAAAAGTTACGAGTCGACAATTATGACACATTGTAAACTTATTAGATTATAACTTCTTTTCCTACTTTGGCAGTATAAAGTAAAATGAGAAATAGCTATTGAGTATTATTTATTTATTTATTGATATTGATATTGATATTGATATACTAATTAAAGCCCATACTTGAAATGAATAGTTTAGGCCCAATTAATAGACTGATGTATACAGAGTACGTACGATTAACAAAGCTATTTTTCTTATACAACAAACTCACACGAGTTACAAGTATAGTCACCTTTTTAATACATATCGCTCTAGTTAGTTGAGTTTGGACTCATAACAACTTGGTTGAATTTATATTACAGATATATCAATTGGACACCACGTTGAATGAAGGTTGCTCGAATGCTCGACTCTACGTTTTTCTGGATCTAGTCTAGTGAGACTTTTGTGACACCGACATCCATGTTTGATTGTGGATTTTAGAAGGAGCATTGGGTTGGGACAAAGCCATAATTTAAAAAAAAAAGAGGAAAGTAATGAGTCTCAGAAAAGTATTTTATGTTTAATGGAGTTATATCAATATTTGGGCCTAGCGTAGCTCACACTTTCATGGGATGTGAATGAAACAAGCTCACTTATTCAGAAGAAAAGCTTAAGTCCATGGGCTTTTTAGATAGTACCGTTGGGCTTGTTCAATTCATAGCTTAGAAGTATTCAATATTTGAAGCATCCAACACCTATCTTGATATTTGACATCAGTGCGCAAGAGTAGCTTAAAGATTTTAGAATAATTCAACCTATAGTTCCACACTTCCACAAGCCTGTGAGTGCCCCATTAGGAGATTTGAATGAATAAAGATTTTTGTGGGTATCTAGTATTCTAGTGAGTGTGAGCAAACTTATGATCTCCAAACACACATAATGGGCTTTTAATTTTGCCTTCGTATAAACTCCAAACACACATAATGGGCTTTAGTTTTGTGGGTATCTAGTGAGTGTTAGCAAACATATAAACTCCAAACACACATAATGGGCTTTTAATTCCAAACACATAATGGGCTTTTAATTTGGCATACGTATAGTTGGGGTAGTTTTAGCCTTTTAGGAGCAGCCGAGCCGGAGTAGAATTGGTGTTATACAGTATTTAGCTGTTTCAAAAAAGAACATAATGGGCTTCTACCTAAGTTCATATCTATTAGTCTCTTTGTAATTACTTTTTCGTAATTGGCTAATATAAATTTTCATTCAAAAAATAAATTGTCTCATTCTGTGGTGTGATCTTACATAGTGTCTTTACCTGTTTATGATTCTCATTTCAGCATTCCACAGTGTGTGTGCAGTGTGTGTATATATATATATATTGTCAAGCGAGGTTTATTACAAGACTCTGTATATACTTCACCAATATCAACACAGCAAAGTAGATGTTCAAATAATTTTTGATAGGCTACTCATTTAGCCAATAAGTGCTTAATTTCAGTAACTTTTAGTTATACATTCTAATTAGACATATAAGTCAACACATAATATAACACAAGCAATTAACCAAAGAAAGAACCATATATGTTTTAAAAGGAACATATCTCCATGAGTCTAACAAATTCATCAAAGTCAAGGAGTCCATCCTCATTGACATCAAATCCCTTGATCATATTTCTGCATTCTTCCAAGTTTGCCATTTCCTGTTGTCCAAACTTGCACAACATTTTGTGCAATTCAAACTCGTCTATAAAACCATCTAAGTTCTCATCAAATAAATCAAAAGCCACCTTAACTTCACCCAAAGTCGGTTCTGTGTCATCAAACACTGACAAAATGTCAATACTACTGTTGTCCAGACGGCAACAATGTTGTTGCAATCCTAGTTGAACCATGACCATGTTTATCTCTTCAGAAGTCACAAACTCTTTATTAGTGGTTTCTTTAATTAGGCCAGATAATTTGGTGGTAGAGCTTAATATTTTGTTCCATGAGTTGGGCAAATGGGCTGCTAGAGATCTGATGGAAGCATGAATGGATTTTGACAAAAAGTTGCATTCATTAAATTCAAACAATGCAATTTTGAAAAGTGAAAGGATGGAAAATGAAAATCTTTTCAAAGGTTTCATCTCCATTTTGGATCAAGTGTGAGTCAAGTAATTAATCAACACTTTTTGAACAAGGACGAATTGAAGCTAGCGGTTACAAAGCGGAAAGGAATTGAATTATTCTATAGTGAATTGAAAGAATAGTTGGATATGTTTTCAAAATGCTGAATACTTGATGCCATTGGAGTGTAAGCTTTCAAGACATTATATATTATGTTAAAAGACATGCTAGCAATTGTTTTATTCCTGTTTTGCCACAAGATTTCTGAGAAATTTTATGGAAAAAATATGAACAACTACTGATCTCGAAATTTAAAATGTGTGTAGGATAGTGAGGGTTGACTGCTTGACTTTAAAGTTGATACCAAAACCAATATGAATTTTCTATGAAGTTGAGTGAAACCCCATCCATATAATCACGCAGATTACTTTAGCTTTTTTTTTTTTAACGTTAGATTACTTTAGCTTACTAACTGGTTTTGAGACAAACATAATTAATAATAAATACTTCTAATTCTTGGTTAATAAATATTTATACGCCTAACAGATTAATATATACTTGTATCTAGAGGCGGTACCAGGAAAAAATTTCGGAAGGGGCAAAATTAAAAAATTAATGAAATATAAATCTAAAAGGGGGCAAAATGTTGAAAACCTATAGGAAATTTTTTGAAATCCATGAAAAATTTAAAAATACATAACAAAATTTAAATTTTGAAGGGGGCATTAGCCCCCTTCCCCCTTTGGGCACGCCCCTGCTTGTATCTAATAATCAAGTACCACGCGTATAGACTATAGTCACAAGAGTAGAGAGATCGACTACTTACATTCTAAAATTAAACATGTAATATTTTTTAAATTATAAATAAAGCATGAAAGTATGAAAAACATAAGAAACTACGAGTAACATGTAAACTTAAATATAAGATAACAGCGATAGAACAGTAACTATCAAGATAGTTATTGATGCGTGTCAACTTCAAGTATGAAATCATCAAGTCCGCTAGACCTTGACTTAGAAGTCCACTTTTACTAATTACTATATTAATATTAACTAGTCTTCAGGTCCGTCTGATGGACGGATAGTCTCAAAATATATATATATATATCAAAGGTAAATATCAAAATAATAAATAACAAAACAGGTGAAAAATATAATTATCTATTTAATAAGCAAATAAAAAATAAAAAAATCTAGAAAAAAAGAGAGAGTTCTAGAGTAATTAGGAGAGTGTTTTAGGTCTAAAAAGAAATTTAAAGGGTGTCAAGTGTACCCCCAACCTCCTTTTTTTAGTTACAGTATAGATAGATTGTAGCAATTATATAATTCCTTTTATTTTAACGATAGTTTTATGTAGTTGAATGAGTTTTGTAAATTAACAAGGATATTCATCCACATTTTGCCGCAGTTCTGATTAACAAACCAACACTAAGATTAGATTTTGTACTATATAAGATAAAAACTTAAATAACATTTAATTTAAATCTATAATATAACTAAAAAAGAAGGTTGGGGGTATACTTGGCACCCTAATCTCTCTTCTTTAGCCTAATACTCCCTCCTTATTAATCCACTATTTTTTTAATATTTATTTAATAAATGGCCGACCTTTATAAAAAAATCTTTATTATTATTATCCCCCTTTTCAAACTAAAGGAAACTACACAGGCTATGTCACGTTGTTGACGTGTCGAGCATTGGAGGGTTCCACATTGGAACTATGACATCTTTGATGACCATTTTGGTGTGTTTATTAGAGTGTAATTAGTGTGTGTTGGAGGGACAAGGCGGGAGGTGAGGTTAAGTTTAAAATAAAGAGTTTGGGCGGGACAAAGGTTGGCACAAATATGTGTTTATGGACCGAAATTGAGATAATTTAGATTTTTAGATAATAGGGTCATGGTAGTAGTACAATGTGATTAGAGTAGTTGTCTCTCAAGCATTTAATGCAAATGGTTTCCCCCATACACTTCCGGCGCATACTCTGTTTGAGGCAGGAATATATGTATACATATATACATAGATACACAAACATATATTATATATTTAAAGGAAAAGTACAACAGATTATGGGGAACCTAATGGTGGAGTTGACACCTACTGTGCAACATGTACCTTTCCATCTCTATAGTTGTGATCATACACAATTTCAAAATCAAGTAAGAGAGAGACATAATTTGTGTTTACCAAGCCGGATCATTCACACCCAAAAATATTTGTTTCAAAACTATTTTTTCTCTCTCACACTTTCAAAGCCATTAGGTATGGCAAATAACAAGATTACTTATGTGGACGAACTTGATGCGTCTCAAAATTGGTTGAACATAAAGGTAAGGATAATCCGGCGATGGATTAATCCGGTGCAGAAGCTAGAGATGGTATTGGTTGACGAGAAGGTAACCTATTTATTGTGTATATGTATTATATTATATATATAACTTTTGCATCAGACTTTCAACATGGATCTAAATCTTTCAGGGTGGGAAGATTCAATGTTCAGTGAAAAAAGAGTTGGTTCCTATCTTTGATGACCAGATCAAAGAGGATACGGCTGTGTTGATTAAGAGGTTTGGTGTTGGTCAGTCTGATGACCCTTTCCCTGTGGTAAAAAATAAGTTGAAGTGTAATTTTTACAGAAGCACCGAGGTGCAGCCTGGTGTAACTTTCAGTGGTGATCCATATGCCTTCTCATTCTTGCCTTTCGATGAGATTACTGTCAAAAAAGCTAGAGATGAGGACACATTGAATATTGGTTAGTGTATATTTATACTAGAATCTTTAACTCAATATAGATTTATTAGACCATAAACTTTTTAACCAT
This sequence comes from Erigeron breviscapus, assembly GCA_034093135.1. NCBI lineage: Eukaryota > Viridiplantae > Streptophyta > Magnoliopsida > Asterales > Asteraceae > Erigeron > Erigeron breviscapus. The sequence continues at coordinate 12,784,999 of CM067175.1, read as the reverse complement.
CTTGACTTTGGATCTTTTCTGTTTCACAGATGTGATTGGTTGTGTCACTTGGTGTGGGAATCTGGAGTTGTTCAAGTCAGCTAAAGGGGAATGGAAGAAGTTTAATCTGGAACTGAAAGATTTGGAGTAAGTACCCACATGATATATTTATATATTGGGGTAAAATTTAGTAGGATGGTATTTACTTCTTTTTTTCGATTTAAGAATATGTCAGTTGAAAACACAGGGTAATAAATCTGGAAATTATATTTGTTAGTACATGGAATTTAGGTTTTGTACTTGTCAGAACATATAAATGGTGTATTGGGCAGATTGATCCATTTGTTTGTTACTAAAAATGTAGAGTATTGAATGTGCCTTTTTTATGTATGTGTAACAGTATTGAATGCAAAGTACATTTATGTATAATCATTGGTAATATTTATATCCTATATATAATATATATGTCTGTTTTCATAATTTGTCAGAATATATGAGATTGTTTCTGCATATATTGTAGGGGTAATACACAACGCTGCACTTTGTGGAATGACTATGCAGTTCAATTTAATGACTATGTGGAGAAGAACAAATCTGGAGAGCATGTTATCACTATCATGCAACATGTCGTCCTTAACGAATTTAGGGGTAAGTTTCTAATATGTATCGGCTGTTAAGTGCACAATGAAAATGATAGGTAACTGATTTTTTTCATCTTGTGTGCAGAAAATGTGACAGTTCAATCTGATAAGTTTGGAACAAGAATCTTCATAGATGAAGATATCCAAGAAGCTCATGAGTTTAGGAGGAGGTTAAATATGAATCTGTTCAATATGATTTACATACCAAACTTACTAAATCTTCATAGATGAAGATATCCAACAAGATATGTTACTTGCTTTTTAACTGTTTTCATACATTATAGGTTGATAGTGCAAGGAGGAGCTGCTCAAACATCTAATACAACTTTGTCAACTCAGACTGTGTACCCTAATCGATTAGAGTTTCTGCTAAGCAGTGAAAAAAAACACTTGGATGAAGTTAGAGAGGCTGAAGAGGTAAACAAATAATTTGTATTTCAACACGACATTTGTATTTCAAACTTGTATCTATCTTTTCAGGTTGGGGAGTGTGTTGTTGTTGCTACAATAGCAATACTTGAAAAGGAGTTTGGATGGTTTTTTATTGGTTGCAAAAAGTGTCAGAGGAAAGTTATCAGTAAAAGTGAATACTTGCAGGTTGCTCACGAAAACGAAGTGACTGAGGAGCTTATGAATTCTCCTGCTGATAGTATATGGTGTCGAAAAGAGAAAAAAAAAGCCACACAAGTTGCTCCAAAGTAAATCTTTATACATAACCTTATAACATTTCAGTACATATATATAGGTTTTGTTTGGTGTTTGGTGTCTTATAGATGTTGCTACACATTTTAGGTTCAGGGTTACCATGAGATTCCAAGACAGCACAGGCAGTGCATCGTTCGTGATGTGGGATCGAGATGTCCAAAAGCTTCTAGGCTTAAGTGCGGCTGATATCCGTCAAAGACAAGTGAACAACAATGATGAGGAGAGTTACCCACATGAACTTGACGGGCTACTAAACCAGAAAGTGGCATTTAAGATCAAAATAGACGACTACAATGTGAAACACAAGGATGGGGCTTACACTATTAATAAGATGTGTGATGATCCTGATATCATTGCGGAGTTACTCTCCCAAGATGACAACAATGAGGTACTCAAATAAGCATAAATGATAATTTTAGTCAATAAATTTATAAGTGTTGGTTGTGAGTGTTATCTAACATGTATCTTTAATATAATGAATGTTATTTAGGTGATACAAGAGCCAACAATGCCAGAGGTGTCAACTGTGAAGCTCGGTGATGACTCACAGACTGCCATTGATTCGAAGGTATCTTTTGTACCAACTTATAATTTTGCCTCAATATGATAAAGATATTAGCCTGCTTAAACTTTAATAATACGTACATAGTTCTTATGTGGTGTGTTTGCAGGATGCATTCTCGGTTACCGGCGATTCTTTAGCTGCAGAGATTGAGAAAGACTCAGAAACCAGCCCTTTGCAAAAAAGAGCACAAGACACTCCAGGTGTGGAATCCACAACTAAAACTGGCAAAAGGATGCGCAAGGCAAAACTCTACTAGGGAAGCAGTCATCAATATTATGCCGATTTGTTAATTGTCTTTTGAAACTGTGTAGATTTGATAAACCTTCATCAATCTACTACTCTATGTGTTTTAAGTATTTCCTTTCAATTATCTATGTGTTTCAGACAAAATTGACTAGGTTTGTAATGTCTTAAGTATTTGTACTACTGAACTTATGTGATGTTGTTCATTTTGAGTTTAAATTTGTGTATGAAGTTGTAGATCAAACACACACACACACACAAACTACACATACCAGGTAATATAAACAAAGTATCTTAATTTAAACTATACAGAGATTAGCAAAAGTAAACATAAATGTGACTTGAGAAAGTTAAAAGTTAATTGGGTTTATTTATGTATTACAAAATGTGTCCCCTTTTTACAAGTAAAAAGGATCTATAGTAGCAATTGTTAGAACCATAAGGTTTGGGCTTATCCATTTTCAGTACAATCTTGATTGGCCCAATAGTTTATTATAACGTTTATATAGCATTGTATTTAAGCCCATTTAAAATGACAAACAAATTACACTCAAAATAAATGATTCCCAACTTATTAAACACCTCATCAAAAGCACCCAATAAGTAAACAGCTATATATTAAATTAACATACATAATTTTCGATTCAGCCCTAACATTGATATTACATTAATTGTTACCAACGTCAACATCAAAGTAAACTACAACAGTACATAGATTATAGTCCCAAATTACAAAAGGTAATACATATTTGGTTAACCATGCTGCTACATACATATAAAACCAAAATCAGCATGGGTAATTACGATAAACAGACACCCTTAACCGAACAACTTCCAATCGATCAACAAACATGGAATTCCACACCCGGACCATCAACAAACTGCACAAGGTTCAGTTCGAAATGGAGTTCCTTACCTGCCACAACACCAGTCTTCTTTGAAACCTTCAACACCAGTCTTCTTTGAAACCTTCAACCAATCTGTCACCAATCTATGATTACAACAACGTTTTTACCTCTGTAGCAATTGTTTCACCACTCACTTCAATTATACATCTCTTCATGAAATCATCTCCATTTGCATCCAAAACAATCCGCTTGCCCTCAGAATCAAAAACAACAACATCAAAGGTAATTTGGTGACTTCTTCTTAGTCTGAAACACACTTTTGTTGTGTCTGGTTGGATACATTGACTAACAAAACTTCTCCATCCACTACCAGTCAGCATGATTCGAGAATCCGAAAAGGAAACCACACGAACGGTGTACTCACGTCTGTTGTGATCAACCAGTTTCACTGACTTGCATTTTGCTGACAACTTGTCCCTAACAATTTTTGGTAATACCTAACATAACAAGTGATGTATATATGAATTAAAAGTTTAACAAGAAAAATTATAAAAATAAACTATAGATTTTTTCTATCGACCTATGTGATACATCCAATATAATTATTACAACTTACCAAGCATTCTGACAGGATTTCTTTATCCCCCACATCAACAAGTACTTGGAAAAGTATCTATGGACAAAGAGTTGTGGTGGGTTCCAACAACCAAGACATATATTAAATTCCAAATAAAGTTGTGGTCCTATGCAAAAAAACACTGACTTTTTCTTTTGAAAATAGATACAAACAATATATATATATTTAGGGTTTAAAGAAAGATATTTAAGTATCAATATATATTATATGAAAGTCCCAAGTTTGCAACGATTATATAATTTAACAACTAATATAAATTACACTAATAAAGAAAGATAAGAAAGTAAACACGTTTAATCATAAGTAGTATTAATTAAACGGTGAATACATGGTTGGTTTTCAAAGAAAGAAGAAAGGAAATATTGTTAAGTTTTTGCTCACACGAAAAACTTAACAATGATACAATTCTACAATGAGAGAAAAACACACTAAGTGACTATTGTAGAATCAACCAACAGAATTGCGGCTAGGTCAAGTGATGTATTATATAGGAGAGAAGAGACATCACATGACAGCCCAATAGATGTTGACACATGAAGGTTGTCAACTATCTATTGGTGTATGAGACTAGTCTGCCGAGTTCTCTTTTCTTCATCTTGTTTGTTTCCCAAAACGGCATGAAAGAGAAACACCTTAGTACCAAAATGGTTCAAGGTCACATGGCTCTATCTTGATCTTGCAACACGTGTCCTTGGGACCAGTCTTCTTATCTTCATTTTCCCGCCCATATTTGACTTACAAAGCATGGTGGTGAGTCATTGAACTTATCCTTTTAACTCGAAGATAGTACTGATCGCTGAAGGCTCGCTGATGAAGCTTCTCGCTGAGGCTGTCAGCGACTACTTGACTCAGCAAGTAATCTTCAGCGAATCCATGACCAAACAATCTCCCCCTATTCGCTGAGGAAACTTAGCTGAGTATGAGTTACTTTTAGAAGTACAATAGTTAGATATGAGGGAATGCTGATCTTATTTATTTGACAAACAACTTTTTAATAAAGATAACATTACAAAGATTACAAGTCTTCTTAATCCCATTGCGACTCTTGCTTGGCCTCTATGAAAGCTTTGTCTTGTTGTCTTTCAGGCTTCAGCAGCTCTTGATCAATCAGCTTTATGAACTTGGGATCATTGGAAGACTGAACACAATACTTTCTTAACTTCAAAAGAAAGGCAGAGGGAGCAATTCCAATCTCATTGGTCCTGAAGAAGAGTTCATGACCATGGATATTGCAGAAACAGAATCCTCCCAGCTTGTCATCATAGGCTCCATCTATAAAAAGGGTCCTAGAAGGCATTCTTAGATTCAGCAGTGGCTCAGTATCTATATCAGTATTTGGAACAGCTCTGAGAACAAATGGGCGCTGAGAAGCCACTTGACCAGAAGCTGTTCTTTTTACACCACTTCTTGGTTGCTGAGGAGGAGAAGGAGGATATGGATGTCTGGCAGCGCTGAGCAAGGAGTCTTTAATTTTGTATTTCTTCTCCATTTGATGTATATGCCTTATTTGCTCACCTGCCATTTTGATCAAGGGTTCAAACCCCACAGCCTTCTTATCCTTGACCAATTTGTAAACTTCAATCCATTCAGTTGGCCCAAGTGTATTTGATTTGACATTTTTCAAGGTATATAGCTTGGGCACTCCTTTCCTTTGCAAGCTTAAATTCATTCCTTGTTGTGTGAGAGTGACCTGCTTGACTGACAGGATCTCCTCTTTCCTTTGCCTAACCTCTCTCGATTCGAGATAGGTTGCCTGACCTTCTTCAAACGTTTTAATTCGCTTGGCAAAGAATTGTTCTTCATTCTTTTTCAATGCTGCCAAACCACCAGATTGCTGAGCTAGTCTTTTCGTTTCATCATCAGCATCTTTTAATTCTTCATTTACAATCTGCTCACTTATGAATTTTTGAGATAGCTCCTCTTCTTTCTTCTTGCTTAACCTTTCATGTTGACGAACAACTTCTTCAGGAGACTGTTCAGTAGTAGCAGTTGTAGATTTTGGAAAGGCTCCAGCCATAAGCTTTTCTTGTTGTTCCCTTGCTGAAGTGGGAACCTTTGGTGGTTTGCTTGGAGTAACCAATGCTGCTTTACCCTTATCAGCGTATTTCTTTTCCAGGGCAGCATGGAACTCAGCAGTTGGCTTGAAAATAGAAACATTTATAGGCCTCGCTGATGCACTTTCAGCAGCGACCACCTTTTCTTTCACTTGCTCCCCCTCAACACTTGCTGCCGGTTCAACAACCTTCTCAGCTAGCTCCCCTTCAACGTTAGCTGCCGGTTCACTAACCATCGCAGCTTTGCCAGTTTCAGTGGGGGGAACTTGGGGAGCATTTTGTGTTGGGTCCTCAGCATTTTTCTCCCCCTTGGAAGTAGCTGAGGTACTGGCTACTTCCACATGACCCGTTTTGAGGAGGCCCAACACTTCACCCATTATACTTTTTAGACCAGCAACCTCCGCTTCAAGTTTCTTAGTCCTGGTGACAGACTCTTCAAGCATCTTTTTGTCAACAGCAACTTGGAAGGGAGTGCGAGAGAAGACTTGATTTTTTAGGGAAGAAATTTCATTAGTGAGAGTTGTATGGAAATTGTTTTGTTGTTTGGAGAAGGAAGAGACAGTGTGATCGAGTTTGCGAAGTTGAGCAGTGAATAGAATATTTGATTGGGAGAGTTCAGAGAGTGCTGGTACAATTTCTTTAAGAGCTGAAGAAGAAACTTCATTTTTCAGCTTGTCCAAGGAGGCAGCCATGATAGAATTAGAGACGCTGACCTTCTTCATGCTTGCATTCAGCAAGGCTTGATTTCTTCTAAACAGATTCTCATTTGACTTGGTTTGAGTGACTTGATTTTTTAGGGAAGAAATTTCATTAGTGAGAGTTGTATGGAAATTGTTTTGTTGTTTGGAGAAGGAAGAGACAGTGTGATCGAGTTTGCGAAGTTGAGCAGTGAATAGAATATTTGATTGGGAGAGTTCAGAGAGTGCTGGTACAATTTCTTTAAGAGCTGAAGAAGAAACTTCATTTTTCAGCTTGTCCAAGGAGGCAGCCATGATAGAATTAGAGACGCTGACCTTCTTCATGCTTGCATTCAGCAAGGCTTGATTTCTTCTAAACAGATTCTCATTTGACTTGGTTTGAGTGACTTGATTTTTTAGGGAAGAAATTTCATTAGTGAGAGTTGTATGGAAATTGTTTTGTTGTTTGGAGAAGGAAGAGACAGTGTGATCGAGTTTGCGAAGTTGAGCAGTGAATAGAATATTTGATTGGGAGAGTTCAGAGAGTGCTGGTACAATTTCTTTAAGAGCTGAAGAAGAAACTTCATTTTTCAGCTTGTCCAAGGAGGCAGCCATGATAGAATTAGAGACGCTGACCTTCTTCATGCTTGCATTCAGCAAGGCTTGATTTCTTCTAAACAGATTCTCATTTGACTTGGTTTGAGTGACTTGATTTTTGGTGATCCCAAACACCATGCCTTTGAGCTCAGCAAGCTCATCAGTCATCAAGTCTTTTCCAGCTATCAATTCTTGAAAGTCTTCATGGGCCTCAACATGAATTTGAGCCATTTGATCTACTAGCCAAGCATACAAGTATCCATGTCTATTGCCTTGGCTCTGGCAAATTTGCACCCTTGTTAGCAGTTCTTGCAGCTGTCGAGTTTCCACATAATCAAGACCAGGTACTTTCACAGCAGTACAAGCTGTGACAAGTTCTTCATCAGCAGAAGGAACTTGTAGATCTTTAAGAGACACTGGATACTTAGAGCAAGGAACTCTAAAGAAGTCTGGATGGTGCAATGGGGGCACCTCCATGATTATTTCTTCATCAACTTTTTCAACTTCAACATATACACCTGGCTTTATTCTCTGAAGGTGACACAATTCTATCCTTCTTTGAAGCTCACCATCATTCACCTCAGGCACATAATCCCCATAAAAGCCATCCTGCTCATGAGAAGTTGTGGGTCTATAAGAGTAGCAAGGTGGAGGAGGCATATCACCCAACATTTTTGGGATATCCTCAAATTCGGTGGGAGGAGAGGCGATCAGTATAAAACCCAAATCATCATCTAAGAAACCACTAACAAACACTTCATCTTCACTTTCTTCTGCAGCAGCGAGTCTAATTTCAGCATCATGATCTTGGAGATCAAACTCGCTGCCCAGATCTTCATCATCAACCTCCATTTCAGTGAATAAAAGATTTGTCTCGGTCCCTGCACTAACAGTTTCCGAGACATGTACAACAATATTTTGGGTAAGGGAACCTGGTGCCTCAATCTCAGTGTGTTGTGCCACCAAGATATCATCGGCCGTAGAATGGGTTGACTCTAGCATCACCTGTGATCTGGCTGCTGTCAACGACTCAGAGGGTAATAAAGAAGAAGGGGAATTATTTGGGGGTGAAGTTGGACTTTGACCTCTAGTGGGCTGGGGTGACCCAATAACTTCACCAACCTCTCCTACAGAAATTTGAGGTGGCTGCCTGCTGCTCCCATTTAACTCGTCAACAGCCTGTTGGGAGGCTGCTGATGGGGTGGCTTGGGTACTATCATCCTTGGGCAGTGAGGATTTCCTAACCTTTGGTTTGCCCTTTGATACACTCCGCTTACGTTTTGGGACGTCAGCGGAGGGTGAAGATTAAGAAGTTTGATTTGAGGACGCTGCCTTTGATTTATCTTTGGTCTTTTTGGAGGCTTTGGAGGTCGCTGGGGGGTTTACCAGCGAGCCAGCCTCAGAAGGCATTTCAGCGTCCACAGCGACTGTATCAGCCACTTCATCAGAAAGAAGTGCTGCCTCCCAGTCGCTGTCTTTCGGGTATAAAGAAGGATTAAGAGAGAAGAGTACCTCTTTTATATGAGTAGAGAGGCGTGCAACCAAGAGATCAGTTGGTTGCTTGTAGATGTTGTTACCCACCCTCGCTATTGGAATCGTTGAGGCCTTGGGCAGCTCATATTCATTTCCCAGTGCCTCCTTGAAGATGAGAGAAAATATTCTAACAAAGGGCACAGTGTGTGACCTATTGTTCATGCTGACCTTATTCTTCATGTCGTTGAAGATCAGCTGGGCGTAATCAACAAACCGTCCCTCAGCAAGTGCATGGATCATGGGCATCGATGTTGTTGATGCTTGATTGTATGATCCTGAATTTCCACCCATACACTGTATCACATGGGTGAATAGAACTCTCCAGACCCCAGGGAGATTTTGTTTTAGAGGATTGCTTGGGATTGCTGGGGGGTTCTTCAAATTATAATTGTACCCAATGGAAGGCAGCCAATCCTTCCATTCAACATCACTTGCTGCTTCCACAAATGCATTTTCCTCAGTAGCTTGTGGAAATCGAAGAGTTTGGCGAAGAGACGTCGGAGTAATGGTAATCGTCTTTGCCCCCTGACGAACAGTACCAGTGATGGACTTAGATTCATCATCATACTCACAAGTCCACCAAAACTCACGGAGAAGATGAACAAATATCTTTCCCGGATCTGCCATGATGCAATATTTGGCAGGAGAAGCATGGATAAAGTCCAGCATGGGCTTGTATCCTTCAGAATCTTTTGGCAACTTAGAGGTGCCAACATGATTGTTGGGTTTCACAACAATCTGGGAAGCAGAGAAATTTACCTTGGAAGATTTTGTGATGTTTGAAGGAGTGAAAACAGGTGAATTAAGATATGTGGTAGAGGAAGATGGAGGAATATCTGAGGAAGAAGCCATAGATTTTTGTAAGGATGAAGATGAAATGCGTATAAGGTGTTTGAAAAAAAAAATGCCTGTGAGAGAAAATGAACAGATGGAGAGAGAGATTTTTGATTTAGAGAGAGAGTGAATAGTAATAGGAAGCGTGAAAATAAGGTTATGAGGTGAGGTTATATATATAGGGTATGGTTGTGGGCCACAATTTCTCTCTCCTTCTTTTTATATTGTGGAACAGTTGTGAACAACAACTGTTTTCGTACTTTTATATAATATAAAAAGGTTTTGAGAGTAACGTTTTAAAAATAAAAAAGAAATTTTATCCAAAAAGTTCTTGAGTGTGCGCCGTATTGAGCAGTCATAACCTGTCAGTCAGACTGTCACAACAGACAAATGACGTGATCAAGAGCAAAAATCGAGGTGACCTTTCAGTTTGAATGTATAAATCATGTGGTTCAAAACTTTGCCACGTCACCCTCATAGTTACTTTGAAAACACTTAGTTTTGAAAATATCCTATGTATTATTTTGAAATACAACATGCTGGAAGATGCTCAGCATGCTTAAGGCTTTTGTCAGCGACTTCTCAACTAACGTTGGTTGCTGACTTACAGTTTTTGGCAACCTGTCAGCCATCAACGGATTTGATAAGTCTTTACCACTAGCCGTTTGCTATTGGACTAGATGAAGACTTTTAGCTCTTCATGCTATTGTTTGCTTTTTCCCAAAGCAACAGGGATCAACGGATTTGATTAGTCTTTACCAATAGCCGTTTGCTATTGGACTAGATGAAGACTTTTAGCTCTTCATTGCTATTGTTTGCTTTTTCCCAAAGCAACAGGGATCAACGGATTTGATTAGTCTTTACCAATAGCCGTTTGCTATTGGACTAGATGAAGACTTTTAGCTCTTCATTGCTATTGTTTGCTTTTTCCCAAAGCAACAGGGATCAACGGATTTGATTAGTCTTTACCAATAGCCGTTTGCTATTGGACTAGATGAAGACTTTAAGCTCTTCATTGCTTTTAGATCAGCGAGTAAGACTGACTTAAGCTCGCTAAATTAGGATACATGACAAGTCATGTCGCTGATTCCCCATTTAACATTCCTAACTTGCTAACAAGCAGTTTGAATCTAGTTTCATCCAATGGTTTAGTAAAGATGTCAGCTAGTTGATCATCAGTTGGAATGAAGTAGATCTCAATATCACCTTTCATGACATGATCCCGAATAAAGTGATATCGAATATCAATATGCTTAGTTTTGGAATGTTGAACTGGGTTGTGTGTAATAGCAATGGCACTTGTATTATCACACATGATTGGAATTTTAGAGTATTCCAAATCATAGTCAGCAAGCTGATGTTTCATCCATAACATTTGGGCACAACAGCTCGCTGTAGAGACATATTCTGCCTCAGCTGTGGAGATGGAAACTGTATGTTGCTTTTTACTAGTCCAACTAGTCAGCTTCCCCCCCAACAGTTGACATCCCCCACTGGTGCTTTTGCGATCAAGCATGCAACCAGCATAGTCGGAGTCAGAATATCCAACTAACTCAAAGTTGGAGTCCTTAGGGTACCAAAGACCCAGTGTGGGTGTACCCTTGAGGTATTTGAAGATACGCTTCACAGCGAGGAGATGAGATTCTCTAGGAGAAGCTTGATAGCGAGCACAGAGACATGTTGCAAACATGATGTCTGGGCGACTCGCTGTGAGATACATGAGTGACCCAATCATGCCACGATAGTAAGTAGGATTCACATACTTACCATCAGGGTCAGCGTGAAGATTATTAGGAGGGGACATTGGAGTTCGTTTTGGAGTGACGTAGGTGAAGTCAAACTTATGCAACATATCCCGAATATATTTTTCTTGATTGATAAATATTCCAGAGGGAAGCTGCTTGATTTGTAACCCCAAAAAGAAGGTTAGTTCACCCATCATACTCATTTCGAAAATGCTAGACATAAGAGAACTGAACTTTCGACAGAGTTTAGTGGATAAGGAACCAAAGATAATGTCATCGACATAAATCTGCACATACAGAACATCACCCTTATGCTTGTAGATAAATAGGGTGCTGTCAATGGTTCCCCTACGAAAACCATGGTCAATAAGGAAGGTAGACAAAGTGTCATACCAAGCTCTAGGAGCCTGTTTAAGGCCATATAAAGCTTTATTAAGCTTGTAGACATAGTGAGGATGCTTTGGATCCTCAAAGCCAGGAGGCTGCTTAACATAGACTTCTTCATCAAGAGCACCATTTAAGAAGGCACTTTTGACGTCCATCTGATAGACAATGAAGCCTTTGTAAGCAGCATGAGCGAGAAAGAGTCGAATGGCTTCAAGGCGAGCGACTGGAGCAAAGGTCTCATCATAATCAATGCCTTCAGCTTGAGTGTAACCTTGAGCAACCAGTCTTGCCTTGTTTCTGATGACCACACCAGCTTCATCCATCTTATTCCTATAAACCCATCGAGTGCCAATGGGTTCTTTATAGGGAGGAGGAACAAGGAACCAAACGTGTTGTCTTTTAAATTGTGTCAGTTCTTCTTGCATGGCTTCAACCCATGAGGGATCAGCCATGGCTTCACCAATATTGGCAGGCACAATTTGAGAAAGAAAATTAACATAGAGACAAGTATTACTTGTCACTGAACGAGTTTGGACACCATTGTGTGGATTACCAATCACATGGTCAAGAGGGTGATCAGCAGTCCATTTGAGTGCTGGTGTGTGAATAGAGGAATGATTCATAGCGGATACAGTGGTGGTAGAAGGAGTATAAGACGAGAGATCGATGGTTAGCAAGGGTTCAGAGTTGCTGACAGGAGGGTCACTGAGAACAGTGGGTACCTCTTGCTGAGGAGTGTCATCCTCAGCGTCTCCTAAAAGAGGATTCGCTGAGGCATCATGAAATGTTTCCTCAGCGACACATTCAGCATCTTGAGCTTCAGTTGAGAGAGGAACATTAATGGAAGTGGCATTAACTATTCGAAGAAGAGGCTCAACTGGATCTATAGAATAAATGTGAGCAGCGATGTACTCATCATTTGGTGAAGAACTTGAAGGCTCAACGATAGGTTGTTCAGCGACATCATGATGTGTCGCTGATACTTCAGACAAGTCAGATAGATCGCTGAGGATTACTTCAGTGGATGACTCATTTGAAAGATCACCTAAAGCAGAACAGCTTTCATCAAAAGTAACATGAATTGATTCATCTACTTTTTGAGTGCGAGTATTGTAAACTCTGAAAGCTTTGCTTATAGAAGAATATCCCAGAAAGTAGCCATCATCAGCTTTGGGATCAAACTTTCCTAAATGATCCTTGTCATTTAGGATGAAAACTGGGCAACCAAAAACATGGAAATATCCAATTTGAGGTTTCTTGCCCTTGAGAATTTCATAGGCAGTCTTATCATGTCGTTTGACAATAAGACACCTATTTTGAGTATGGCACGCAGTACTAACTGCTTCAGCCCAGAATTTACTAGGAAGAGAGGACTCACTGAGCATGGTTCTTGCAGCTTCAATGAGAGTTCTATTTCTCCTTTCAGCTACCCCATTTTGCTCAGGAGTGCGAACAGAAGAGAAATTTTGCCTAATCCCTTGATCAGCACAAAAAGTCTCAAGAGTGTGGTTTCTGAACTCAGTGCCATGATCGCTTCTGAGTTCTTTAACACGTATACTATTGAGGTTTTCCATCTTTTTAATGAAATTGATTATTTCCTCAGCAGCATCACTCTTAGAATGAAGAAAGATTGTCCAAGTATATCGTGAATATTCATCCACAATAACTAAGGTGTATCTGCTACCCTTAGACTTTGGACATTCACTGGACCAAAAAGGTCCATGTGAAGGAGATGGAAACAGCCACTGATAGAGTTGGCCTATTTGGTCTTGAAGGTGGCTCGGTGGCTTTTACCTTTTTCACAAGCACCACAAAGCCGATCCTTCTCATAAGTGAGAGGAGGAAGGCCTCGAACTAGATTTTTCTTGGCCAAAGAATTTATGGTTTTGAAATTCACATGCGACATACGCTTGTGCCATAACCAGTTGATTTGAGAAGCAGACTTTGAGAAGAAGCAGGTCTCGCTGTCAGTCTTGACAGGAGTGAAGTCTACTAAGTAGATATCTCTTTTTCTTGGAGCGACCAAGACCACTTCTTTATTGACATCAATCACTGTGCCTTGATGCTTATCAAGGATAACCTTGTAGTCAGCATCGCACAATTGACTGATGCTGATCAGATTGTGTTTCAATCCATTCACGTAAGCAACCTTAGTGAATTTGATCAGCCCATTTGAGAGAGACCCATATCCTTCAGTTTGGCCAGTAGAGTTGTCACCAAACACCACTGTGGGACCATCGGTCTCCACGAAGTTATCCAGCAGGTCCTTGGATCCAGTCATGTGTTTTGAACAGCCGCTGTCCAAATACCACACTTCTTTTCCTAGCGAGGCCTGCAGGATAACATAAGAAGGATTTAGGAAGAATTATGAGTATCCTCGCTGATAGTATCATCAGCAGAGGATGTGAGAGGAAGATGAGCAAAGTCATCATCATTTGAGACTAGAGGAAGAGGAGCTCTAGGATCAACATTTGGATCAGCTGGTACATCATCCAGCTGATGAGCAGGAAGCATGTCACGAGCCACCTCACTAGCGAAGAACTGATCTTCAGAGGTGAAAGTGATAGAGCTTCCAGTGTTGAGGACAACCATGTTGCTGATTTGATTATTTTCCCCATATTCAGCTAGCACACTATCATTACCATTGGTAATGATTTCATGAGCCTGAGGAAAGGAGATTCGCTGAGCGGCAATGTACTCAGCAATGTTGTCATTAGTAAGAACAACATCATCACCCAAGCTGATATTGGATTCAGCTGGGGGAGCTCGCTCAGAGATTTCAGAGGAGGAATGAGCAGCGGAAGCTGAGGGTAGATTTGGCTGAATGACTACTTCAGGAGGATTCCTGGAGTCTTTGTCATTGCAGTCAGCAGCGACGTGTCCTCTTTCTCCACATAAGTAGCATTTCCTTCCAGCCTTCTGATTTTAAGTCAGAAGTTCCTTGAGTTGAGAGGTCAAGTCGTTGACACGCTTGCTCAGCTCACAAATCTCAAGATTTGAGGAAGAAGATGATGCTACTGAAGAGGTCTTTTTCTTCCTAAACTGAATAGGAAGAGTCTTGGGAACAGGGCCAAGAACAGATTTGCCCTTAGATTGAGCATTTGAAGAGGAAGGGCCATGATTGTTCATAACAGCTCGCTGACCTTCTTGCTGAGGAGGTCTGACTTGCTGAACAGGTCGGGGTTGCTGAGAACCATGATGAATCTGAGCAACTCGCTGACCTCCTTGCTGAGGAGGTCTGACCTGCTGAACAGGTTTTGGATGGCGCGGGACAAAAGTTCCCTTTGGGACATAGACAGAATTAGGTTGCTGATATCGAGCATCAGCAAACTTAGCTCGTCTATTCATTAAGTGCTCATGCATAACAGCCTTTCTGCCAGCAGGAGAATTATTAGAGGAAGACGAGGGCTGAGACGCAGGGCGTTCAGCGACTACTGAGGGAACAGAATCCACAGCGGGTTGACTAACAGGCACAACTCGCTGAGGAGTGCTATAGTCATAGGGAATAGCGACCTTGCTTCTTCTGAAGGGTTCAACCTTGAAGCCACCATTGGGCTTGACAGTTAACATTCGAGGAGCAAGAGGCTTGAAACCATCATTTGAAATATTCCCTTCAAATGTTTGGGAAGAGGAGTATTGAACACGGCCTTCATTAGGCATCATGTCAATGATAGGATGATTAGGAAAGATGGTTTTAGCAAAGCTAGCTGATGAGCTAGTTTGCAAGGAAGAGGAAGTGCTGGGAGAGGGAGACTCATCATTCAGTTCAGAGTGATAGTCATTTCCTTTGGTGAAGTAAGTTTTCAGCATGACTTCAGGAGATTCCACAACACTTTGAGGAATCCTCTCTTCAGAAGCAGGACCGTCGCTGAACATATTAGTTATGACAGCGGCAGTTTCATAATCACCACCAATGATGGCTTTTATTTGGGCGGGTACCTGCTTGCTGAAGATTTGGTCATGAAGCCTGGAGGCTTTAGACCATGAGGTTACGATCTTCTCAAGGTCAGCGACGTGATTTTTCAGCTTCTCATTGTTTATAGAAAGTGTTTGGTTAAGAAGCTTTTGGGATTCAAGCTCAACATGGACGTTTCTAAGGTCCTTGAGCTTGTCAGCTTTATCACTTAACTCAACACTAACTGAGTTAAGTTTGGACTGAAGGTCGGCACGAATTGACTCGACATATTGAATGTCACAAGTAAGAGATTCAAGAATAGTAGGTTTGTCCTCTTCAGAGGCAGAGGAAAAAATGCATACCTTCTTGATTGTGGCATTGACCCACTGACTGGAGCACACTTGGTCCTTTGTCAGCGCCTGGTCATCAGCGAGTGCCATAAAGCAGATGGCATCAATAAAGTCCTCGCTGTCAGAGACGTCGGAGTCAGCCCAGTCATGTTCTTCAGCAACAAGACCTTTGGCGGGAGTTTTGGCTTCTTCAACATCGGCCATCTTGGCACGAAGCTCATAATACTTCTTTTTGTATTCATCAGCAGGCTTAACTGAAGAGGGCCTCGCTGATGATGAAGAAGGCTTCACTGCCTGCAAAGAAGGAATAGAAACTTTGCAATCTTTTTGGTAGTGGCCTTTTCGACCACACCTCCAACATTCTTCCTGAGACTTGTCTACCACTGGTTTTTGGAAATTAGTCGACCTATGACCATTCCATTTTTTTGAGTAACGTTTACCAGCGATGAGAGCAAAGTTCATGAAGTCCGAGAACATCTCTTGTCTCTCCTCGAAATCGAGGTCATTGACAAGATCTTGGATGTTAGAGGGAGTAGAATCGCTGATGTCCATGTTAAGATGGACAGGACTGACCTCAGCAGAGACCAGGGCAAGAGGGTCATGAACATTTGAGACATTAGATAAAGAAGAAGAAGAAGTTGAAGCATATGAACCAGCATGCCTCCTAGACTCAGCCTCAGCTCTCAGAGTTTGAGCGAGGGCTCTCTCTTCAAATTGAAGAGTGCCATATAGTGACTCTAAGTCATGCTCTTTCAATTGCTTAGTGGTTCTAAGAATTTGCCTTAAACCTTGCCATTTGATAGGCAAGATGTCAATGAACTTGTAGCATATTTCAAGAGTATTATGCTCTATTCCCACATTAGTCATATCATTCAACAGGCACTTGAACCGATTATACGTGCCATCTAGACTCTCATTTGGAAGAGAGAAGAATCCTTCATAGGCACGTTTGAGATCTATTTTCTTGGTAGCAAGAACATCTGTCGTACCATCGAATCTGGTACACAGATGATCCCATACCAATTTAGAAGAAGAAAGTTTGATGACAGACTTCATTATGTCATCAGGAAGGGTAGTAATGATAAGATTCCTCAACCGAGCATCCAGATTGACAAGCCTACGCTCGTCATCTGTCCATTGTACTTCTGGTTTTATGAGCTCAGTGACAACTTCAGGAGCATCAGCAGTGGCTCCTGGTGTCCTGGTAACCAGAACCGGTACATATGGCCCTCTGGTTAGGATGGTCATAAGGTAGGGTTCAACTCCTACGATGTGTAGGAGCATTCTCTCCTTCCAAGATCCGAAATCATGTGAATCGAATCTTGGTGGGATGGAGACATACCCAAAATCTCTGGTATTTACCAGAGAAGGAACAGAAGACATAATAAAAAGAAAGGAAAGATAAACAGAAGTTTAAAGAAAAGATTTTAGATGCAGAAAGAAAGAAAGATAATCTTGCAAACTTTTACTCAGATCAGATTCGGTGTGTCGAACCACCGCTCTGATACCAACTGAAAGTCCCAAGTTTGCAACGATTATATAATTTAACAACTAATATAAATTACACTAATAAAGAAAGATAATCTTGCAAACTTTTACTCAGATCAGATTCGGTGTGTCGAACCACCGCTCTGATACCAACTGAAAGTCCCAAGTTTGCAACGATTATATAATTTAACAACTAATATAAATTACACTAATAAAGAAAGATAATCTTGCAAACTTTTACTCAGATCAGATTCGGTGTGTCGAACCACCGCTCTGATACCAACTGAAAGTCCCAAGTTTGCAACGATTATATAATTTAACAACTAATATAAATTACACTAATAAAGAAAGATAATCTTGCAAACTTTTACTCAGATCAGATTCGGTGTGTCGAACCACCGCTCTGATACCAACTGAAAGTCCCAAGTTTGCAACGATTATATAATTTAACAACTAATATAAATTACACTAATAAAGAAAGATAATCTTGCAAACTTTTACTCAGATCAGATTCGGTGTGTCGAACCACCGCTCTGATACCAACTGAAAGTCCCAAGTTTGCAACGATTATATAATTTAACAACTAATATAAATTACACTAATAAAGAAAGATAATCTTGCAAACTTTTACTCAGATCAGATTCGGTGTGTCGAACCACCGCTCTGATACCAACTGAAAGTCCCAAGTTTGCAACGATTATATAATTTAACAACTAATATAAATTACACTAATAAAGAAAGATAATCTTGCAAACTTTTACTCAGATCAGATTCGGTGTGTCGAACCACCGCTCTGATACCAACTGAAAGTCCCAAGTTTGCAACGATTATATAATTTAACAACTAATATAAATTACACTAATAAAGAAAGATAATCTTGCAAACTTTTACTCAGATCAGATTCGGTGTGTCGAACCACCGCTCTGATACCAACTGAAAGTCCCAAGTTTGCAACGATTATATAATTTAACAACTAATATAAATTACACTAATAAAGAAAGATAATCTTGCAAACTTTTACTCAGATCAGATTCGGTGTGTCGAACCACCGCTCTGATACCAACTGAAAGTCCCAAGTTTGCAACGATTATATAATTTAACAACTAATATAAATTACACTAATAAAGAAAGATAATCTTGCAAACTTTTACTCAGATCAGATTCGGTGTGTCGAACCACCGCTCTGATACCAACTGAAAGTCCCAAGTTTGCAACGATTATATAATTTAACAACTAATATAAATTACACTAATAAAGAAAGATAAGAAAGTAATACATTACATAAGTTGTAGATCTTACTTGATTGGCCATTAAAGTAGTTGTGACCGATTATCTTTGGTGGATAATAACTAGAGAGAAAACCAAGTAATAAGCAAAATGAAATGGAAAGATAAGTGTAATCAAGTGGATGGGAGTAGATATTTTTACTGTGCACCCAAAATTTATCTTTATTTATATATTTATTTCTATCCCTCTTATTAATTCTGCTTAGATTTTAGTTTAATAAAATAAGGTGATAGTTACCAAATAAAACCACAAAAGTAACTAATCTAAAAGCATGGCTTTGGTCCAATCTTTTACTCAACGCAAAAAGTAAATAAAAAACACTTTACAACCTAATTAAAGTGGTACTTTGCCTACATAAACTTTTACACCAAACAAAAAGTACCATGATCAAATTTTGCCATTAAACTTATGGAGGCAAATTCAAAATTTCCCAAAAATTTGAAAACCATATTTGGCAAAATATTAAGCTTAACTTTGCCCCCACAATTTCATTCTTTAAAGATAAGGTTGGTTAAATAAATACTTGTACCACTAAATAAGAAAACTATAACACACTTTTGCAAACTAAGGAGAAATGTATGAAGATCAAGGTGCAGTGAACCGAAAGAGAAGGAAGAAGTTGCTTGATGATCGTAAAGACAATGCTGTTAATTCGCGCAATGCAAATGTTAACATTCCACTTTCAACAACTCCTTTTTCTGATATTACTAATGGTATGTTTTCCAAATGTAATTTATGATACATTGTTTTTATTTTCTGTCTAATGCAAATTTGAATAACAAATTTAACCCCATGGTGTTGTTTTCTTATAACAAGTTCAAACTAGGAATATTGCTTCCACCAGGAATAAGTACAAGATATTCGAGAATACAAGTCATAGTTTAAACAATGGTAATGAATTATTAATTTGATGCTTATACATTCACAAATTAATATGTAATATATACGTGAAATTTAGTTATCCATATATCCAACTTTCAGGAATTTTTCAAACATGTTCTCTTGGATCTTCAACAAATAGTTACCAAACAAGTGGATATGTAACTTATAAAGCTACTACCAACGCATTATCGATGACAAACAATGGTAATATACTTCCAATATCTATTGTTCAATTGTTTTGAACTTGCAATATGAGAATGTTTACCCTTCACTTTACAAATGTATAACCAGGTATTACAAGAAACAATTATGTTAACAATCAATTCAACATTCGAATATCAATGTCGTCTTTCAAAAGTTCCGTCGCATCTTCAACTACTCCTTTAGGTAAAGTGATAAGCTTCTAAACATACTTTTTGTTGAAAGTTATCATGCTGTTGGTTATAACTATCATTGTTGTTTTGCATGCTTTGACATTGAAGGACCTTCCACTCATAACCAAACAACCTCTACTGCTCCTAAAACATGTAACAACAAAGGAAAGCAAATACCGAAACCAAACCAACAGATTAATATTCCAGGTTTTACAAGAAAGACTTATGCTAACAATCAATTCAAAACTCCAATATCAACATCATCTTCCAAAAGCACTGTCCCATCTTCAAGTACTCCTTTAGGTAAACTCATTGTCTTGTCCTCATAATTTTGAGAGATACAATACCATGGTATTGGTTATAACTATCATTGTTGTTTTGCATGCTTTGACATTGAAGGACCTTCCACTCAAAACCAAACAACCTCTACTGCTCCTAAAACATGTAACAACAAAGGAAAGCAAATACCGAAACCAAACCAACAGATTAATATTCCAGGTTTTACAAGAAAGACTTATGCTAACAATCAATTCAACATTCCAATATCAATGTCGTCTTTCAAAAGTTCCGTCGCATCTTCAACTACTCCTTTAGGTAAAGTGATAAGCTTCTAAACATACTTTTTGTTGAAAGTTATCATGCTGTTGGTTATAACTATCATTGTTGTTTTGCATGCTTTGACATTGAAGGACCTTCCACTCATAACCAAACAACCTCTACTGCTCCTAAAACATGTAACAACAAAGGAAAGCAAATACCGAAACCAAACCAACAGATTAATATTCCAGGTTTTACAAGAAAGACTTATGCTAACAATCAATTCAACATTCCAATATCAATGTCGTCTTTCAAAAGTTCCGTCGCATCTTCAACTACTCCTTTAGGTAAAGTGATAAGCTTCTAAACATACTTTTTGTTGAAAGTTATCATGCTGTTGGTTATAACTATCATTGTTGTTTTGCATGCTTTGACATTGAAGGACCTTCTACACAAAAGCCAACAAGGTCTTCTGCCCCTTTTGGTTGTATCAACAAAGGAAAGCGAAGAAAGAAAGCAAACCCTTTCATTAATATTGAAATCCCAAGATTTGATTTGGAGATTAATGATGAGATGTTGGAAGATGGATATGTAAAAAGGAAGGGTTTGTCGTTACGTAAGTATCATTGTACCACTAATTCATTGTTATGTAGAATCAATTAGTAACCATACATAAATTATTTAATTAGGCTTTATGATTTCAGAGTATAAAGATCATGGAGATCCAGTGTACCAATGCTCTAAGTGACATGCCATGCTTTGGGAAGCAAAAATGTTAAGGGGTAATCATGAATGAAATAAAAGTGCATTTAGCTTTTGTTGCAAACGTGGTGACGTCGAACTACCACCAGTTACCAAACCTCCAAATGTGTTATACAATTTGTACACTGGAGACAATCCGGTGGCAAATAATTTCATGAAACATATACGAGCATATAACATGATGTTTTCATTCACATCTATGGGAGAGAAGGTCAATCAAGGTGGTTTAAATGGAAGAGGACCATATGTCTTTAGATTACAAGGCCAAAACTATCACCGAATGGGCAGTCTGCTTCCCGCTCAAGGTGATCAACCCAAATTCTCGCAACTTTATATATTTGATTCTGAAAACGAGGCGGAGAATAGAGAAAGAGCTGTAAGGTGAATACTTATCAACTACTTTTATGTTTTTCAATTTCAAAATATGTTACATTAAGTATGTTTAAACAAATTTTTGGTTTTCTACAGTTCTGGTACTCAAAGATCAAGAACCAAAAAAAGTGAACTCAAGCATGATACAATTAACATATTAAAGATGATGTTAGATTCTTGCAACCCACTTGTGAAATCTTTCAGGATGGTTAGAGATTGTGTTAAAGACAATGATTGGCAAAAGGTAAGTTTAAAGCTTATTGCCAACAGAAATAAAGATGGTAGAGTTTACAATTTGCCAACAACTTCAGAAGTAGCTGGATTAATAATTGGAGATATTGACTCAGTTCTTGATTCACGTGACATCATATTGAGAAAACAGTTGGGTGGTCTTCAAAGGATAAGTGAGTTGCATCCTTCTTATCTTGCCCTTCAATATCCACTTATCTTTCCATTTGCAGAAGATGGCTACCGTCTAGGTATCAAACACAGAGGCATTGCACAAGATTCACAGAAGAGTAGAACAAAACTTACTATGAGGGAATTCTTTTGTTACCGAATACAAGAACGGCCAGGAGAGTTTTCCCTGTTACTTCATGCGAAAAAACTATTTCATCAGTTCTTAGTTGATGGTTACACAATGGTAGAGGCTGATCGATTGTCATACGTTAAAGGTAATCAAAAGAAACTAAGAACTGATACTTTTAAGAATTTGACAACGAATGTTGAAAACGGAAACAATGAAGCATCATCCACTGGTAAGCGTATATTGCTGCCTTCATCGTTTACTGGTGGCAGCAGGTACATGATGCAAAAGTACTTGGATGCAATGGCTATATGCAAGTCTGTTGGCTATCCAGATTTGTTTATAACTATGACTTGTAATCCCAATTGGCCAGAAATCCACCGATGCTTGGTTGATAAAAATCTTTCACCCAAAGACAGGCCAAATATAATTTTGTTAGAAATATAAATGTAGTAGTTGATTTGTTTCCTTATTGTATATTTGTACTTAGAATGTAAATGTCTAAGTATGGAAGGGGGCTTAGTGTAAATTAGTCATATGTATATAAACCCCTTCCATTAAGCATTTTGTAACCTTTCAACCTATAATACAAAACAAATCTTTCCCTGCCATCTCTCTACTCTCTCTCTACTTTCTCTTACTAGAAACCGCCATTAACACACACACTTACACACAAGCTCGAATTCTAGTGTTCTCAATTGGTATCAGAGCACAATCAGAGTTTCTGAACGATCCAGAAGCTTAATTCAAGCTTAATTTGTGCTTAATTTTAGAATTTGAGTTGTTTTTCTGAAAGTTTCATTTGCAGAGCTTGCTCGGCAAATACGTATTTCAAGAAATTTGGTTAAGGCTTGATCTTACTTGTTCTATTTGCAGAGCTAATTGCTCGGCAAATACGTATTTCAAGAAATTTGGTTAAGGCTTGATCTTACTTGTTCTATTTGCAGAGCTAATTGCTCGGCAAATACGTATTTCAAGAAATTTGGTTAAGGCTTGATCTTACTTGTTCTATTTGCAGAGCTAATTGCTCGGCAAATACGTATTTCAAGAAATTTGGTTAAGGCTTGATCTTACTTGTTCTATTTGCAGAGCTAATTGCTCGGCAAATACGTATTTCAAGAAATTTGGTTAAGGCTTGATCTTACTTGTTCTATTTGCAGAGCTAATTGCTCGGCAAATACGTATTTCAAGAAATTTGGTTAAGGCTTGATCTTACTTGTTCTATTTGCAGAGCTAATTGCTCGGCAAATACTTATTTCAAGAAATTTGGTTAAGGCTTGATCTTACTTGTACTATTTGCAGAGCTTACTGCTCGGCAAATACGTATTTCAAGAAATTTGGTTAAGGCTTGATCTTACTTGTTCTATTTGCAGAGCTAATTGCTCGGCAAATACGTATTTCAAGAAATTTGGTTAAGGCTTGATCTTACTTGTTCTATTTGCAGAGCTAATTGCTCGGCAAATACGTATTTCAAGAAATTTGGTTAAGGCTTGATCTTACTTGTTCTATTTGCAGAGCTTACTGCTCGGCAAATACGTATTTCAAGAAATTTGGTTAAGGCTTGATCTTACTTGTTCTATTTGCAGAGCTAATTGCTCGGCAAATAGTTATTTCAAGAATATTTGTTAAGGATTGGTGATAATTGTTCTATTTGCAGAGCTCAATGCTCGGCAAATAGTTGTTTCAAGAATCTTTGATTTGAGACTGGTGGTACTTGTATTGTTTGTAGAGGTTTAAGCTCGGCAAACAAGTACTTTTGGTTGGTGCGACTAAGTACAAGTTCTATTTGTGCTATTTGCAGAGTTATTTGCTCGGCAAATACGTATTTCAAGAAATTTGGTTAAGGCTTGATCTTACTTGTTCTATTTGCAGAGCTAATTGCTCGGCAAATAGTTATTTCAAGAATATTTGTTAAGGATTGGTGATAATTGTTCTATTTGCAGAGCTCATTGCTCGGCAAATAGTTGTTTCAAGAATCTTTGATTTGAGACTGGTGGTACTTGTATTGTTTGTAGAGGTTTAAGCTCGGCAAACAAGTACTTTTGGTTGGTGCGACTAAGTACAAGTTCTATTTGTGCTATTTGCAGAGTTATTTGCTCGGCAAATAGTTGATTTCGATTCTTCGACCAAGTGATTTTCTTAGTTGTGCTGTTTGCAGAGATTTATGCTCGGCATTCAGTTGAAGTTGGTTGTTGACTAGTGTACTTGGGTTGTGATTTGGCAAATTACACTGTATGCAGAGGTTTTAGCTCTGCATTTAGTTGTTTTTGAAATTCTCAAATCAAAAGTTTCAAGAAAATCAATTCAAGACAATTTTTCATCAATATTCTTCAAGTGGGAAGAAAATAAAATTTTCAAATTTCTAATTGTTTCATTTGCAGAGGTCTAAGCTCTGCATTTAGTTAAAATAGAAAATTTTACAAATTTTTTTGAATTTATTTGAAATGGCTTCAAGGGAAGCTTTAGCTCTTGGTTCTGAAGGAAGACCTCCTGTCTTGTTTAGAGGTTCGTATCCTCAATGGAAGAAAAGGTTTCTGAACTGGATAGACAGAGAGAAGAATGGAAAACTGTTGAGAAAATCTTACAAAGATGGTCCTGAAGTTCCAAAGAACCCTGTAAATGGAGAAGTTTTACCTGAAGAGAGTTGGAATGCAGAACAGAAGAATAGAGTTGAGGCTGATCAAAGTGCAATTGCCTATCTTTACCAAGCACTTCCTGATGACATTTACTGCAATGTTGACTCCTATGAAACAGGAAAAGACATATGGGATGAAGTGGAGAAGCAGATGGAAGGATCTGATGTATCAAACACCATCAGGTTGTCGACTGTTCTGAACATGTATGAAACATTCAAACAACAAAAAGGTGAACCATTGAATGAGGTATACATCAGATTCTGCAATGTCATCAATGAGCTTAGAAAGAATGATGTGAAGAGAACCAATATGGAACTGAACATCAAATTCATCAAAAATCTGGAAGAGGAATGGCAAGTGTATGGAACCCAACTCAACCAACAATCAGACTTTGGGAAACTTACCATTCACACCTTGTATGAGAAGCTGAAGCTGAATGTTGAGGATGTTCAGAGGATCCAAAAGAGAAAAGAAGAAAGTTCTCATTCCGATCCATTAGCCTTGGTAGCAGAGAAGAAGACTTCAAGAGTGTCAAGACAAAGCTTTGTTGAATATGACACTGATTCTGATTCAAGTGAAATGAGTGATTATGATCTTGATGAAAAGCAAAAAGAGATGTACAAAGAACTAGCTTATTTCACAAAGGCTTTCAAGAAGAAATTCTTCAAGAAGAAACCAACAAATAATCAACTTAGGACTTCATCAGTCTCTTCGTATGCCAAAAATGCGAATGCTCCTAAGTTTGATCATAAGAAAGAGTTTGTTGGTGGTGAGAAGAAGTATGACAATCAGAAGAAGTTTGAGAAGAAGGTAATGGAGAGAAGGAATGAAGACAAGAAGTGCTACAACTGTGGTCTTACTGGACATTTTGCTATCAACTGCACTAAACCTCGACAGAAGAACTCCGAGTACTATAAGTACAAACTTTTGCTAGCAAGACAAGAGGAAAGTGGAATTGCTCTGCTCGCTGAAGATGACAAGTGGTTACATCTTTCTGATGAGGAGACAGACGAACTTGCAGCAAATGTGTGCTTCATGACAAAGATCAAGAAATCAAAGGAGTTGGATGATGTTGAGGAAAGTTCATCAGAGGATGATCAGGTACTAACTCTTCCCAAATCTGTGTTAAAACACTACATGGACATGAGTGAAACAGCAAGAAAAGATTGCAGGGAGTTGAGTAAAAAGAACTTAAAATTAAAGAAAGATTTGGAAGAAAAAGAAAAAGGTTTTCAAAGTAAATTTGATTTGCTTCAAAAGGAATTTGAGAATTTGAAATCTGAAAAAGCAGCAGTCACTTTTACTCCCAACTCTAAACTGCATCTTGAACAACAAGAACTTGAGACCAAAGTTCTTGATCTGAGCAAGACCGTCAGACAACTTCAAATCGAAAAGACCAATGAGATGTTTCGAGCAAATGCATTGGCTGAGGACATTGAGTCTTTAAATGTGAAATTGAAAGAATCAATCCCTGATTTGACGGAATTTGAAAACAAAATTTCTGACCTAAAATATGAGTGTTGTATAAAAGATTCTCTTAAACAAAAACTTGATAAAGAAAATGATGAGCTTAAAGCCGAAATCAAGTCTTATCAAGACAAGTTGTATAAGATTAATCGATCATATCAACAAATATTTTTGAATAGGCCAAGACATTCGAAAACTTTATTCAATTCAGGGATAGGTTATGTCAATCCAAATCATTTGCTCAAAGCACAAGAAGAAGTATCATTATATAAGGAATCTTGAGAAGAAGTATGACAATCAGAAGAAGTTTGAGAAGAAGTATGGCAATCAGAAGAAGTTTGAGAAGAAGTATGGCAATCAGAAGAAGTTTGAGAAGAAGTATGGCAATCAGAAGAAGTTTGAGAAGAAGTATGCAATCAGAAGAAGTTTGAGAAGAAGTATGGCAATCAGAAGAAGTTTGAGAAGAAGTATGCAATCAGAAGAAGTTTGAGAAGAAGTATGGCAATCAGAAGAAGTTTGAGAAGAAGTATGGCAATCAGAAGAAGTTTGAGAAGAAGTATGGCAATCAGAAGAAGTTTGAGAAGAAGTATGCAATCAGAAGAAGTTTGAGAAGAAGTATGGCAATCAGAAGAAGTTTGAGAAGAAGTATGCAATCAGAAGAAGTTTGAGAAGAAGTATGGCAATCAGAAGAAGTTTGAGAAGAAGTATGCAATCAGAAGAAGTTTGAGAAGAAGTATGGCAATCAGAAGAAGTTTGAGAAGAAGTATGCAATCAGAAGAAGTTTGAGAAGAAGTATGGCAATCAGAAGAAGTTTGAGAAGAAGTATGCAATCAGAAGAAGTTTGAGAAGAAGTATGGCAATCAGAAGAAGTTTGAGAAGAAGTATGCAATCAGAAGAAGTTTGAGAAGAAGTATGGCAATCAGAAGAAGTTTGAGAAGAAGTATGCAATCAGAAGAAGTTTGAGAAGAAGTATGGCAATCAGAAGAAGTTTGAGAAGAAGTATGCAATCAGAAGAAGTTTGAGAAGAAGTATGCAATCAGAAGAAGTTTGAGAAGAAGTATGCAATCAGAAGAAGTTTGAGAAGAAGTATGCAATCAGAAGAAGTTTGAGAAGAAGTATGCAATCAGAAGAAGTTTGAGAAGAAGTATGCAATCAGAAGAAGTTTGAGAAGAAGTATGCAATCAGAAGAAGTTTGAGAAGAAGTATGCAATCAGAAGAAGTTTGAGAAGAAGTCATGGAATCAGAGAAGTTTGAGAAGAAATCAATGAGAAGATTTTATCCATGAAAAAGAAAACCAATGTGTTTGAAGAGAATCATCCAATTCATGTTCAAAATGTGAATGTAGACATAAAGAAAGTTGTTCATGTGTCTGTGCAAACTGATGGTGATTTAGATGATGTTCATGATATTGATGATTATTTCTTTCCGATTACTTCTGAAATTGAGACTTTTACCAAGTTTTCTGAGGGAACTCAATCATACTTGAATGAAATTGATGCTTTCAAACAAAAGTTTGAAAAAGAAAGGGAACAGAGGTTAAATGTGCTAAAGGAACTTAATGATCTAAAAGTTGAATTCCAATTTCAGCAAATAGCACTTCAATCTCATAAAGAAAAAGAAAAAGCATCAATTCCACTCAAGCAAAGTCCATGTCCGATAAAGAAAAGTGAAGTTAGTGTGAAGTTGGAAACTGAAGATGTGACAAATTTTTTGGAAGAAAATCATGATTTTGATCCTGAATTTGAAAAACATTTTGTTAAAAAGGAGGAAAAACTTGATTTTTACCTAAAGAAAATTCCAAAGTCACACTCTTCACAATCTTCATCAATCAATAAGTTCCAAAGACCAAAGACCACCCAACAATCAAAGACCAATCCATTACCCAAGACTGGCTCAAGACCAAAGACCAGACCATCACCCAAGACTGTTTCAAAACCGAAGACTAATCAATCACCTAAGACGGGTTCAAGTCCGAAACCACAGAAAGGTCCCAATGTTCCAATGAAATCAAAGACTTCTAGGCAAACAAAGATGTACAAGGTTATTTTTGAACCTAAGTCACAAAAAGAAGTCAAAGCAAGCAGTGGTCCAAAGAGTGTTAAGGATGAAGCTTTCTCATTAGGTAACAAACAACCTCCGCAGGTTAGGTATTCTAGTTTTCCTAGGTACTCTCAGAAGAATCCTAAGTGCACTTTACAGAGGGTTAGAGATACTTTTACTGGAATGACTAAATACAAAGACCACTATGGTTGGTTGTCTCCTAATAACATAAAGAAAGTTAACAAGACCACAGAACCCATCAAGAAGAAACCTGTTAAGAACAAAGTTAATAATTTGTTGGCTAACTCAAAAACTGTTCGTGTTTCAGGTGACGTGTGCTTAACTAGTAGCAGTAGATGGATCCCTAAGGATAGATATTTGAATGCAACTAGTAAAGTCAAGCTTGATGGAAAACCTGCCAATGTCAAACAAGTGTGGATTGTCCGTAGTTCGAATACATTAGATAATGCTAATAAATCTAGGACTAGTCCCGCTTGTACCAAAACATGTGTATAAACATTTACATTTTCTTGCTTGTAATTCGTATGTGTATTTTGAACAATTATGTGTGCTTGTTTGTTATTTGAATAAATTGTTTGTTTGCGTGTTATTTTGCTTGATGTTTATTTTTTAATGTGTACTTGCATGTTATCCCTCTAACCTGCAAGGACCCAATTTACATGGGTACCTAAATCATATACCTTGTCTTTGCAGGAATTTCTCATTTGTGTTTGGTATGTTGACTCGGGATGTTCACGTCATATGACTGGAAACAAGTCCATTCTTTCGAACTTTGTTGAAAAGTTTATGGGAACCGTCAGATTTGGAAATGATCATATTGCTCCTATTCTCAGTTACGGAGACATTGTCAAAAATGGTGTCACTATAAAGAGAGTTTCCTATGTTGAAGGATTAGGACACAATCTTTTCAGTGTTGGACAATTTTGTGACAATGATCTTCAAGTATTATTTAGGAGATATGAATGCAAAGTGCAGACTGAAGATGGTGTGGATATTCTTACTGGAACAAGGGACAATAACCTGTTCACTATTGATCTCAACAACATTCCATCTAATTCTTCAGAGATTTGTCTACTTTCAAAAGCAACTGCACAAAACTCTTGGTTATGGCATCGCCGTCTTTCTCATCTGAATTTTCAAACAATTAATGCTCTCGTGGATAAACAACTTGTTGAAGGACTTCCTGATTACAAGTACGAAAGTGAACATGTTTGTCCAGCTTGTGCAATTGGCAAGATGAAGAAAGCATCACACAAATCAAAGAAGTTTCTAAGTACAGAAGGTCCTTTGCACCTTATTCACATGGATTTGTGTGGCCCAATGAAAGTTCAAAGTATCCATGGCAAGCGATACATTCTTGTGATTGTCGATGATTATTCTCGGTACACTTGGGTATTCTTTCTTCATGCAAAGAGTGATACTCCGACTGCAATTATTGATTTCATAAAGAAGACCCAAGTGAATCTTAAATCATCAGTGAGAATTGTTCGCTCAGACAATGGCACTGAATTCAAGAATTCAACGATTGATTCTTTCTTCAAGTCCATGGGTATTACTCATCAATTTTCCGCTGCCAGGACACCTCAACAGAATGGAGTAGTTGAACGTCGAAATCGAACTCTTGTTGAAGCAGCTAGAACAATGCTTGCTTATTCTAAGTTGCCTCCGAATCTATGGGCTGAAGCTGTTGCTACTGCCTGCTTCACTCAAAATAGATCAATCATAAACAAGAGGTTTGATAAAACTCCATATGAGGTGATAAACAATAGAAAGCCCAATGTGAACTTCTTGCACATTTTTGGATGTGTATGTTATGTTCTCAATGATCGAGATAATCTGGGCAAATTTGAACCAAAAGGCGATGAGGCATATTTTATCGGTTATTCGAGAGAATCGATAGCATATCGTGTATATAACCGAAGAACCAAGAGAATCGAAGAGAGTATGAACGTTAGATTTGATGAACTCTCGGGATTGGTTCTTGAACAACACAGTTCAAGACCCGAACTTCAAAGTCTACAAGCTTCCGCAACAAAGACTTCTTCAAATGTCAAATCATCATTCTCTACTCCAACAACACAAGATTTGGATATCTTGTTCGAAGAATATTTCCAAGTTTCGAAGAAAGTTCCTGAATCTGATGGAAATGTCAATGAACCATTCTGTTCAAATTCAAAAGAGATGGATCCCAATGAGTCTTCACCATCACAATCATCAGATGTTAATTCATCATCTGATTCTCCTCCACCTACCGATACTTCAGAGTTGCATACTCAACCTCATAATATCTCACAAGTGACAAATCCTACAACCAATCCTGAAGATTATGATCATGATGACTTTGTTGAACCAATTGCACCTTCATTTGAACAATTAACAGAACAACATTCTCCTGATTTTATTGATTCTAAAGAATCTGGTGATCCACTTAATCCAATTCCTCACACAACCAAGTGGACAAGAGCTCATCCTATTTCTCAAGTCATTGGTAATCCAACAACTGGAGTTCAGACAAGATCCGCATCCGCGAATGAATGTCTGTTTGTGAATTTTCTGAGTATTGTTGAACCAAAGACAGTGAATGAAGCTCTAAGTTGTCCAGATTGGGTGAAAGCAATGCAAGAAGAACTTAATCAGTTCGAACGTCTTGAGGTATGGAAATTGGTTCCAAATCCTTACAAGAACAAGGAGCCAATTAAAACCAAATGGATCTTCAAAAACAAAAAGGATGAAACTGGAGTTGTTGTACGCAACAAAGCACGATAAGTTGCAAAGGGATACTGCCAACAAGATGGAATTGACTACGATGAGACATTCACACCAGCTGAATACGTTGCTGCAGCAAGCTGTTGTTCACAAGTTCTTTGGATGAAGACTCAGTTGACTGATTATGGATTTCAATTCAACAGAATTCCAATTTACTGTGACTCAAAGAGTGCCATAGCTATTTCTTGCAATCCTGTACAACACACAAAGACCAAGCACATAGATGTTCGGTACCATTTTCTTAAAGATCATGTCGAGAAAGGTAACATCGAACTCTATTTTGTCCCAACAGACTACCAACTCGCTGACCTTTTCACCAAACCATTGGATGAAAACAGGTTTAATTTTCTGAAAACCAAGTTGGGAATGCTAGATTTACAAACTTAAATGATTTCATGACATGTTTTCTATGTTCATTTTCTGTTTCAAACATTGATGTGTTTTACTTGTTATTACATGCAATGTTTGAGGGGGAGAAAAAGGGTAGAATGCATGATTTAAGGGGGAGTTTGTAAATTTACCATGTTGTTTTATGCTTAATTTGAGGGGGAGTGTGCAAATGCATATGAACTTTTTTTATTTGTTTATTTTTATTTTTTTTTTTTTGTATGTGTGTTTGTTTTAAATTGAAAAACCAAATATAAAAATTAGAAATCTTTAAAAAGATAAAAATATTTTTTTTTGTTTTAGTAAGTGCTTTATTTTATTTGTATTTGTATTTTACTTTTTATTTTTATTTTCTATTAGTTTTTTTTAATTTTTTTTTGTGGAAAATCAGTGGAAGCCCAAAACTCATTACAAGCCCAAAACCCATTTTCGAGCCCAAAATTAAAATCTGCCCAAGTTTGTTTGAATTTCGGGTCAACACGCGGGTCATACCCAGACCCGCGACCCGAATATGGGTCTTAAAAGGAAAATGGGCGGGTCAAATAATTCATTTTCGAATTCAAAACCAAAATATCTCATAATTGTCTCTCAAAACTGATCAAACTTCACATCAATCATTCAACATTCTTAATTTTTTTTATAATAATCATCGTGGGGTTAAACAAGTGTTCATTTTTCTGGAATATTTCATCTTGTTTCATCGATCAAATCGTCAGTTTTGTAGTAAGATTTCTTGTTTTCTTTGAGCACACAAACTGTTTGATTAAATACCTAAATGAACTTTCTTGTTTATTTTGAATTTTGTGATGATTGATTGTGATTAGTTGTTGAGTTAGATGCATGATTAGGTCTTATATGTGTTGTTTAGTTGTTTTAATGCCTTAATCTGCATAGGTTGTGAATATTTCTGGGTTGGTTTGAACTAGGGCTGGGTAAACTCATAAGTTTTGATGAAATGAACCATTTGCAGAGCATTTTGCTCGGCAAATGAGTTGTTTGTTCTTGTTGATCTTTAAAACTTCATAACCTCTGGTGAACATGTTCTTAGTTTTCTCAAACAAATGTTTGGATCAAAAGTGTCATTTGCAGAGCTTTTTGCTCGCAAACAGTACAAAATGAAATTTTTCACAAGTTTTAAACCATTGTATGCAGAGCATTTTGCTCGGCATTCAAGGTTTTTGGTTTTCAAAATGAATCCAAGTTTTTAAAATCAACTGTTTGCAGAGCATTTTGCTCGGCATTCAAGGTTTTTGGTTTTCAAAATGAATCCAAGTTTTTAAAATCAACTGTTTGCAGAGCTTTGAGCTCGGCAAACATGCCTTTTTGAATTCCAAAAGTTTTACAAGTTTTAAGAACAACTGTTTGCAGAGCAGTTTGCTCGGCAAACAGTGCATTTTGTACAAAACTTGTTCCAAGTCTTAGAACAACTGTTTGCAGAGCATTTTGCTCGGCAAACAGTACAAATTGGATTTCTAAATTTTATCAAGACTTGAACCATGCATTTGCAGAGCTTTGAGCTCGGCAAATGCATGTAAACTTTTCACTTAGTTTTCAAATCAACTGTTTGCAGAGCATTTTGCTCGGCAAACAGTACAATGTGAAAAATTTTCACCAAGTTCTTAATCCAACTGTTTGCAGAGCATTTTGCTCGGCAAACAGTACAAAATTGAATTTTTCCATTGAAATTTTTCTTAATCAAATTGACAACATGATTGTTGATCAATATAAGGAAATTTCATACATTGAAAAGGAGTTGGACTGAACTGCTCATTTGCAGAGCTTTTGCTCGGCAAACAGTACAAAATTGAATTTTTCCATTGAAATTTTTCTTAATCAAATTGACAACATGATTGTTGATCAATATAAGGAAATTTCATACATTGAAAAGGAGTTGGACTGAACTGTCATTTGCAGAGCTTTGAGCTCGGCAAATGCATGTAAACTTTTCACTTAGTTTTCAAATCAACTGTTTGCAGAGCATTTTGCTCGGCAAACAGTACAAAATTGAATTTTTCCATTGAAATTTTTCTTAATCAAATTGACAACATGATTGTTGATCAATATAAGGAAATTTCATACATTGAAAAGGAGTTGGACTGAACTGTCATTTGCAGAGCTTTGAGCTCGGCAAATGCATGTAAACTTTTCACTTAGTTTTCAAATCAACTGTTTGCAGAGCATTTTGCTCGGCAAACAGTACAAAATTGAATTTTTCCATTGAAATTTTTCTTAATCAAATTGACAACATGATTGTTGATCAATATAAGGAAATTTCATACATTGGGTTATGAAGGAGAGTTGGCAACAATGAGAGATTTTAGAAGAATGAATATAGCAACTCTCTGGCATACAATGTACAACGTTCTAACAACTTGTTTGATGCCATCACAGAAAGGGATTGATCTAATGACGAAGCATTCCTTATCAATGTTCTATGCAGTCACTCACAATGTGCAGTGTGACTTTGCAAAGATAATATGGGATAAAATGATCCAAGTTGTCAAGGGAAAGGATAAACAAGAAAGGAAATATATTCCCTTTATCAGATTTTTCACACTGGTTATCGAAGATGTTCTTGATAATACAGAAGATATTCAAAGATTGGAAGACAGCTTTAAATGTGTAATTGCCATGTATAAATCCAACTTGAGAGGCACAGGTAGTGAAACAGCAAGGCCTTTTCCGATTCCACCATTCTTAATTAATTTGGTTCCTGCTCAGAGTCCTCATCTTAGGGCTTATCTCGAGTGGTTAGTCTCAGCAATGGGGTCTGAAAGCCGACAGACTCCTACCCAAGCTGAGCATAGGTCGCCAAGTGAGGGTCCTAGGTCACATAAAAGAAAAAGAGGGGATAGTGGTGAGGAGACTTCTGGGCAGAGGAAAAGAAAATCGAAAAGAGTTATGTTTGAACATGATGTTGTAACACCTGAACCTGTTTCTTCACCTATTTCTCAACCTACACCATCAATACAATCTACACCAACCGTTCACTTTTCGCAATCTTCACCTTCACAATCTACACCTTTACCATCCGTTGTTTCACCAAACCCACCAACTTTTACACCACCTCGCTCTTCACCTGTACTTAATCCAACACCGCTTGCTTCAGCACTCCCTAATGAACCAACTCCACCACCAGGGAGAAGACTTAAAATGGCTGCTCGTAGGTCACCAAAGAAATCAAAGAAGAAGAAATCCAAACAAAAGCATACATCTGCTGGATCTGAAAATATTGGTGCCTCGACAGAATTAGATGCTGAACAAGTAACTCATAATGTTGTATCTGAGGTTGAAACTGAGCATGTTAGCACTGGAGATGATGTTGTGCTAGAGGAACAAGGCGGATTTGAGGGAGGAGTTGAAAATACCAGAGAGGATGTGCGGTCCGGGTTAGGACAAGGGCATAAAGAAAACGTTGGCCCTCCATTAGTTCAAACCAATGTGTCTAGCCGGGTTTTTTACCCTAGGGTAGAAGTCGGGAACTGCCCATTCTCGCTTGCACCAAACTCTCCCAGCCATTCTGACTCCTCACAACAGTAGTTAGTGTCACAAATGCACGGGATCAGCCACGCTCACCACACTCTCCTCATTTGGAGGATGAGAGTGTTGAAATAAGAGAGGACCAGCCCCACCTCTCGCCTTCATTTCGTGCACAAGAGTCTAGATCTCCTAGGTACACGGATTCACAAGCACAGTTGAGTACTGATGCCGGAACAAGCGGAGAGGGACCCACTTTGTGTGACCCCCAAGGACAGCTTGGAAATCCTGCCTTAGCTAACATCATGCCAACTTTAGCCGCAGGTAACAGTCCTCAGACCGAGACTGGGGGACAGTATGAACGCCGTAGTGACACTGCTGTTCCTCAGGATCAACCTAAGACTGTATTAACGGGCATTCTCAGTGACCCCGGTGTTGTTAGAGGTGTTACCCAACAACAAGTCCCAGACAGTGATTTATCACAGTCTAGGACACAACTCGATTCTGGTTGCAAAGCCACTGAATCTCAAACTGCTGGTGAGGGTATAACCCGAGGATCCGCAGGAAATCCTGAATCAGCTTCGCTGAATTTAGGTCACACCACAAGTGTGCAAACAACCCCTGGGTTGGCTACTCCACCTCCTACCCAAACACAAAGAACACCAACACCAAATCAAATTCCATCAACATCAACAAATCTACCTACCAAGGACTCTGCATGTGAAGTTTTGTTGAATATCTTACGGTCTGAGGGTGATTTGTTGACTGTAACTGAAAGAGGAGTGTTGAATGCTCTAGAGGTGAGAGAAAGATAACTTGCTACTGAACGAAGAGTAAAAGCTTTGCAAGAACAAGTTGAAAAACAAAAGGCTGAATATGATGCAACGCTTGCTGCATTTGAGCTCAGATTGTTAGCACTAGAATCTTGCCGACCGGCCTCGGTTGCTTCTGGACGGGATGATCCTGATTCTGATGATCACCCCGAGGGGGAGAACCAAGGAGAGGGTCAAGCCAACATTGAAAATACTTCGGCAAGAGTTGATGTGAATGCTGAGAATGTGGTAATGGAAGAAAGAGCAGAGGGTGTGAATGTTGAGAACGATACTTTAGATGTTGAGATTAGAAGAAGATTAGTTGAAGTTTTTGGTGCTAATTCTGATGTAGAAAGTGAAGAAGAAGTTGAAAATATTGAGGTCAATGAAGAAGAAGGTTTTGTTATTGAAGAGGATTTAGTTGAATATGCTGAAGGAGAAGCTGATCTAGAGGCCATTAAAGATAATGTTATATTGGATGAGCCAGAGATAGTTGAGACTCCTGTGAACATAGAAGCTGCAGAGGAACCTATGTTTGAAGAATTTGCAGATCTTGATTACTTTGAAACAGGTCCTTCAAGCAGAGTTGAAGTTGGAGAATCATCTGCTTGTGCTAGCTCAGCTCCACAACATTATAATTTTAATGAATTCAACAATTTTGATGATCTTAGAAAAACTCCAGAAACTGCAGTTCAGAACTTTCAGAAATCTACTTACAAACAGGTTTTGAGGGAGGCAATCATATCCGAGGAAGTTCTTCCTGATTACTTTCCAACTGATTTAGCTGAAGAACAATTAAGATTTATTAATCGGGGATACTTCTTGAGGGATAGGGAAAGAATGGTTGCTCTTGGCATCAAACCTAAAGAAGCAGCTAAGAAATCAAGATATCTGGAGGAGAGGGCTTACCCTTTATTTTGTGGAGCAACTAAGGTCACTAAAACCAAGAGACCAGAGTTAGACTCAATGTACAAGTTTAAGGAAGCCAGGCAAATCGAAGAATACACAGAGCTTCTTAAACTTACAAAACAATATAATCCAAAGTTGCTGGAAGAACAGAGAAACCACAAGATATTGGTGCTGATCAGGGTGATTTTGATTAAAAGAGTTACTATCTCTATTCCATGTTTTCACGTCAAAAGAGATAACAACAAGATCTACCGATTTACAGAAGCCCAATTTAAACTTTTGCCAGTTGATGACATTATCTTCCTCTACAACCATTTCCTGAATGCAATGCAAAGATACCGTGAAGATGTGATTGCTTTTGATGCTGTAAAAAGATACATGTCAAGTTGCATTCAATATGCTTCATTGGAAGATTTTCAAATAGGGTTTGAAGTTGTGAAGAGGAAGATAAATGTTCCATATCCAAATCAGAGTCTTTACACTGAAGACATCGAAAAGCTCAGTATTGGTCATGTCATTGAAGAACCATCTTTTGGGGTTGTCTTTCTAAATAGCCGAAAGAAGAAGATTTTCATTCGTATAGATGAACTTGCTTCTTATTCTGATGGAACATTGGAGTTTTGTAAAAATGTGTTGCTGTGTTTGAAGGAAGATGAGCAAGATAAAAGGAAAAAGGAAGTGGTTGATAAAGTGATCTCCAAAATCAATCAAAGGCTTGAATACCGAGATAGCATTCGAATGATGAGAGAAGCAAAGAATATTCAGAAGTCGAAGTATGTTGTTCGTCGGAAAGGAGGTTGCTGGATCAAGTACGAGCCTAGTCATGATTGTTCCAGATGACAGACCCGAAGGAGAAAACTGGTTCTGGCATCCAAACAAAGACAGACCAAATACGAGAGCTTGAAGATAAACAAAGACTGGATATTTTTGACAAATCACTACTAAGGGGGAGATTGTTAGAAATATAAATGTAGTAGTTGATTTGTTTCCTTATTGTATATTTGTACTTAGAATGTAAATGTCTAAGTATGGAAGGGGGCTTAGTGTAAATTAGTCATATGTATATAAACCCCTTCCATTAAGCATTTTGTAACCTTTCAACCTATAATACAAAACAAATCTTTCCCTGCCATCTCTCTACTCTCTCTCTACTTTCTCTCACTAGAAACCGCCATTAACACACACACTTACACACACATAAGCTCGAATTCTAGTGTTCTCAAATTTCCATACTT
This sequence comes from Erigeron breviscapus, assembly GCA_034093135.1. Classification (NCBI taxonomy): domain Eukaryota; kingdom Viridiplantae; phylum Streptophyta; class Magnoliopsida; order Asterales; family Asteraceae; genus Erigeron; species Erigeron breviscapus. Next base: position 12,747,331 of record CM067175.1, on the reverse strand, counting down.
TTCAAGATTAAATTGGATGAACTAATAAATGATTTCGAGAAAGAACAATTCTTTGGTCCTGTACAAGCAGGTATTACTAATATAAAACTTTAGTATAATAAATATATATATTTTTTACAATATATTTCAATAATATAAATGTGACTATTTAAAGTGACTCCTTACTTTATCTACCTTGCAGTTATTTATACAATTGAGTTCCAAAAGCGAGGCCTTCCTCACGCTCATATCTGTTTGTTCTTGGCTCCTGGCAACAAGTTTCCACGTGCAACAGATGTCGACCGTTTCATTAGTGCAGAAATACCAAACCAAAAAGAAGATCCATAATTGTATGAACTTGTCAAACAATTCATGATGCATGGTCCTTGTGGAAGTGATAATCCTAAATGTCCATGTATGGTTAAAGGTAAATGTTCTAAAAATTTCCCAAAGAAATGGAAGGATGAAACTGTTGTCGATTCTGAAGGTTATCCAGTATATAGGCGTCGAAACACAGGAAATACCATAGAAAAAAGTGGAATCCCTCTTGTTAATAGCATGGTTGTCCCATATAATGCCACACTTCTTCGAAGATACCAATGTCACATTAATGTGGAATGGTGCAACCAGTCAGGTTCCATCAAGTATTTGTTCAAATATATAAACAAAGGTCCTGATCGAGTTACAGCAACCGTGTATCAACATAATACAGATGGAACAACCAATCAAACCGAGAAACCCAACGATGAGGTCAAAAATTATTTGGATTGCAGGTACTTTTACACAATTTAATCTTTCTGTATTGATACTAAATATTAACAATTCCAATATGTAACAACAGTTTATATAAGGAACTAAATTTACCCCTACTCTTTAATTAAGGTACGTTTCTGCTTCTGAAGCTGCTTGGCGAATATTCGGGTTTGATATTCATTACAGATATCCTCCTGTTGAAATCTTGCCCTTTCACCTTGAAAATGAACAGAGTATAGTATATGATGATGAAGCGCAATTATGTGATGTGGTGTCAAATCCAACTGTCAAATGCTCAATGTTCCTTGAATGGATGAAATTAAATGCCAAAAGTGAATTAGCAAGCAAGTTAAAGTACGTTGAAATACCATAATATTTTGTTTGGATTCGGAAGGACAGAAAGTGGAAGAGAAGATCATTTGAAGGTAAAGGTTCAATAGGCAGGATATGCTATGTTCCCCCATCTCTTGGTGATGTCTACTATTTGAGAATTTTGCTGAATCATGTCATCGGACCAAAATCTTATGATGAAATAAAAACGGTCAATGGACGTAAATGTGAAACTTTCAAAGAAGTATGTTTCGAGTTAGGACTTTTAGATGATGATAAAGAGTATGTCGATGCAATTTTAGAAGCCTCTCATTGGGCATCAGCATCATATCTGAGAACTTTCTTTGTCCAACTATTACTTTCATCTTCTGTAGCACGACCCGATGATTTGTGGAAGAAAACCTTTAAAGTGTTGAGTGAAGATATTTTACATACGCAAAGAAGAATTTTAAACTGTCCAGGTAATATCAATGTTTTTATATCTAATTTATTACTAATTTATGTATAAATCTCTTTTTTGTTTTAAAATATTGTTATTTACATAAACACAGGTTTGCAACTTCAAGAAGAAGATATTCAAAATCTTTGCCTTTCTTATATAGAGCAGTTGTTACTTAACAATGGCAGCACACTTAAGAACTTTCCCGATATGCCATTCCCAAATAGCAACTATGTTGAATCGCTCAACAACCGTTTGATCGCTAATGAGCTGCTGTATGATAAAAGAGCACTAACTATTGAGCATCAACAGTTGCACAGTTGCTTAACAGCTGAACAAAGACAACTTTATGAAACTGTGATCAGTGCTGTTGCTAAAAACGAAGGAGGAGTTTACTTCGTTTATGGATATGGAGGTACGTGAAAGACTTATCTTTGGAAAACTCTAACTTCTGCGTTACGTTCCCAAGGACAAATTGTGCTCAATGTCGCTTCAAGTGGAATAGCATCACTCTTACTCACTGGTGGGAGAACTGCACATTCAAGGTTTGTTATACCAATTAACATCAATGAAAACTCTATTTGTTCCATAGATCCAAACAGTGAGTTGGCGGCATTAATAAAGGTAACTAAGCTGATCATTTGGGATGAAGCTCCTATGATACATAATCATTGTTTTGAAGCTCTTGATAGAAAAATGAGAGATATACTTAGATCAACGCAACCCAACAGTGAAGACAAAATCTTTGGAGGCAAAGTAGTAGTCTTTGGTGGTGACTTTAGACAAATTTTGCCAGTCATTCCTAAAGGAACCAGAAGCATGATTGTCAATGCAAGTTTAAATTCGTCATACATTTGGCACCATTGTCAAGTTCTTAAATTGACTGTAAATATGAGGCTCAAGGTTGGAACCCAATCAGCAGACTTACAAGAGGTTAAAGAACTTGCTGAATGGATTTTAAAGGTGGGAGATGGCGTTCTTGGTGGTGAAAATGACGGTGAAGCAGAAGTTGAAATACCAAATGAGTTGTTAATTGATGATTCTGATGATCCCCTTTCATCACTAATCAATTTTACATATCCAGATATGCTTAACAGTTTGCAACATCCCATGTTTTTTCAAGAACGAGCTATTCTGGCACCCACTCATGATGTTGTCGGCACTATAAATGATCGTTTGCTACAAATGATGCCTGGTGAGGAAATGATATATCTAAGCTCTGTTAGTATATGTAAATCTGAAGATACCAATGAAATGGAGGCAGCTTTGTTCTAGACAGATGTCATCAACGGCCTTAGATTAGCAGGATTACCAAATCATAAGTTGGTACTCAAAGTTGGGGCTCCAGTTATGTTACTGCGAAACCTCGATCAACAAAATGGTTTGTGTAATGGGACACGTTTACAAGTGATGAGGTTGGGAAAACATGTTATTGAAGCAAAAGTAATCACAGGGATAAACATAGGGACTCATACTTTAATTTCAAGACTTAAGATGACACCGTCTGATAAAAGGATCCCAATTAAGATTTGTCGAAAGCAATTTCCTATATCATTATGCTTTGCTATGACGATAAACAAGAGTCAAGGACAATCACTAGATCGTGTTGGTTTGTATCTTCCACGTCCAGTTTTTAGTCATGGGCAATTGTATGTGGCTGTCTCTAGAGTAAAAAGCAAAAAAGGGTTGAAGATTCTAATACAAGACGAAGATTTGAAAGTGAATAACAAAACGATGAATGTCGTCTACAAAGAAGTTCTTCAATGCCTGTAAACATCATGGTTGTCTTTTGTAACTTCTTTTGGGGATCATTTTCTAGCTGCATTACATAACTTTTGTGGATCATTTTGTCATTCACCATTTTGTACGATGTTCCATCTTTTATGTTTTAATGTAATGCAGTATGTGGATGAAGTAAATGTATTTGAAGTTGTAATTGTAAAACCAAAACTAAATGACACAAGGGAACCATTAAAATGTCAAATACTTAACATACAAAGGAAATACAAATGTCATAGGCATACATGTGAAAGACAAATACACATAGAATGTGAAATACATGTAGATAAATCACACAGTGGAATCATAAAAATATCTTACAAATACGAAAACCAAATAACAGAAATTGGTGAAATAACATGTTGAAGAACTTACTCTTTTGAAAAAGATGAACTACCACCCTTTATATCATCATCTACCAATTTTTTATCACCTACACACCAACATTAATCATAAGTTTAAAGAAAATAAATCAAATAATGTAAGTTAATAGAAAATCTCAATCAAACTTACTTGAAACAAGTTCTCCACCAACATCTACATACTTGAAAACATGGACAACATATTGCAAGTTGTGCAAATTTGTAATCTTCAACACACAACCACTTACAATACTATTCTCCCTACACAGTTTTTCCCAACCCCGACCCTCAAAACCAGTCGCAACTTTTTCTATATTTGGTGCAACACCACAGTCATAATAAACAACATTAACAAGATATTGCTTATCACCACAAGTAACACGAGCAAATTCTTGCAAACTATTATTTCCAAGCAACGCGTTCAACTCACCGTCTCCAATTTTAAACAACTGCTCATCGATTTTTGAAACCAAAACATACTTTTTAACATTCCTTTGATCAACAAATTTCACAAATCTACAATCACTGGGAAGCACACGTCCAATTATGTTGGGTAATACCTATAAATTTTAAGAAATTTATTCATAATATTTCACAACATTTACAATGTAACATATTAAAAATCGAAACTTGGTTTTACCAAAACGGTTAAATAAATCTTACCAAACCAGATTTCGACTCTTTATAATCCCGACAATTAACTATAACTTGAAATTTCCCCTGTTAATAACAACAATAACCTTAGAGTTACTGTAAAGTATAGAATTTGAGCTTATGTGTGTGTTAGTGTGTGTAACAATGGCGGTTTGATGTGAGAGAAAGTAGAGAGAGAAAGTAGAGTTGGCAGGGAAAGTTTAGATAGCATAAATGGTCAAAAGGTTACAAAATACATTATGGAGGGGGTTTATATACATATGACTAATTTACACTAAGCCCCCTTCCATACTTAGACATTTACATTCTAAGTACAAACATACAATAGAAATACAAATCACCTACTACAAATTATATTTCTAACAATCTCCCCCTTAGTAGTGATTTGTCAAAAATATCCAGTCTTTGTCCATCTTCAAGCTCTTGTATTCGGTCTGTCTTTGTTTGGATGCCAGAACCAATTATCCCCTTCAGGTCTATCATCTGGAACAATCATGTTTGCTTCAAAGTTTCTTGGTGGAATGTTTTGTGGTTCAGGAAGATGACTAGGCTCGTACTTGATCCAACAACCTCCTCTCCAACGTACAACATACTTAGACTTCTTGACATTCTTAGCTTCTCTCATCCTTCTGATGCTTTCTCGGTATTCCAGTCTTTGATTAATCTTGGAGATTGCCTTATCAAATACTTTCCTTTTATTTTCATCTTGGTCATTTTCTTTCAAACATAACAACACATTCTTGCAAAACTCTAATGTTCCATCTGAATAAGAAGCAAGTTCATCCATACGAAAGAAAATCTTCTTCTTTCGGCTATTTAAAAAGACAACACCGAAGGATGGTTCTTCTTCTTCTTCTTCTTCTTCTTCTTCTTCTTCTTCTTCTTCTTCTTCTTCTTCTTCTTCTTCTTCTTCTTCTTCTTCTTCTTCTTCTTCTTCTTCTTCTTCTTCTTCTTCTTCTTCTTCTTCTTCTTCTTCTTCTTCTTCTTCTTCTTCTTCTTCTTCTTCTTCTTCTTCTTCTTCTTCTTCTTCTTCTTCTTCTTCTTCTTCTTCTTCTTCTTCTTCTTCTTCTTCTTCTTCTTCTTCTTCTTCTTCTTCTTCTTCTTCTTCTTCTTCTTCTTCTTCTTCTTCTTCTTCTTCTTCTTCTTCTTCTTCTTCTTCTTCTTCTTCTTCTTCTTCTTCTTCTTCTTCTTCTTCTTCTTCTTCTTCTTCTTCTTCTTCTTCTTCTTCTTCTTCTTCTTCTTCTTCTTCTTCTTCTTCTTCTTCTTCTTCTTCTTCTTCTTCTTCTTCTTCTTCTTCTTCTTCTTCTTCTTCTTCTTCTTCTTCTTCTTCTTCTTCTTCTTCTTCTTCTTCTTCTTCTTCTTCTTCTTCTTCTTCTTCTTCTTCTTCTTCTTCTTCTTCTTCTTCTTCTTC
>CM067175.1:12706490-12740624 GCA_034093135.1 Erigeron breviscapus | reverse complement strand
ACATCCTTTCTACAACTCCATTTTGCTCTGGAGTTCGTGCTGAAGAGAAATTCTGGGAGATGCCAGTGTCAGTACAGAATGACTCCAGTGTAGCATTCTGGAATTCTGTTTCATTGTCACTTCTTAACTGACACACTTTTCGCTTATATTTGAGCTCAATTTGCTTAATAAGAACAATGATTTCAGCAGCAGCTTCATTTTTAGACCTGAGAAAGATAACCCAGCAATATCTGGAAAATTCATCGACAATCACCAGGGTGTATCTTTTACCAGCACGAGTCTGAACATTCACTGGACCAAAAAGATCCATATGAAGCATATGAAGTGGTTCAGATATGCTAAAATTCTGCTTGGTCTTGAAACTGACACGTTTCTGCTTCCCCATCTCACATCCTGGACATGGCCTTTCCTTTTTGAAGGAAACTGAAGGTATCCCATCTGCCAGTTGTTTTCTAGACAACTTATTAATATTTTTGAAATTTAAATGGGATAACCTTTTATTCCATAACCAGTTTGTGTCTTCATCAGCTTGAGTATAGAAACACTGCTCTGAAGGAGAGCTTTCCATATCCATAACATACACATTCCCTCTTCTGGGAGCAATCAATACTACCTTCCAGTCCTTGTTGAATACAATGCCCTGGGCAATATTGAACAATACTTGATAGCCATCATCACACAGTTGACTAACACTGATCAGGTTATATTTCAAACCATTCACATAAGCAACTCGTCTGAATTTGACTTATCCATTGTTCAGAACACCATACCCCTCAGTCTTTCCACAACCATCATTTCCAAAAGTAATGGAGGGTCTATCAGAAATTATGAACTCCTCCAGCAGGGTCTTACATCCGGTCATTGTCCTGCCAGCAGCACTGTCAAGATACCAAATATATTTCTTTCGATCGCCCTGCACATCCACAGATTAATTAGTTAGATTTGGGAACCCATCGACTGATGGGTTCACTGGACCCTCCCTTATAGGTCCCTGGGGGTATCTGGTTGAGTTCACTTTCTTGTATAATAGATTTCTCTGAAAATACAATTGGAGTAGATAGTTTTGAAACCTTTTTCTTTTTCTTCTCGACTGGAGGAATATTTTTATCTTTCTTTGAAAAAGGTTTTGAATTTTGTTTAGGGCCAGATGAAGTACCCTCAAAATTGTTCAATCTTGCATTACAACTTTGAACTTGACGAGCCAGTAGTTGAAACTGGCTCTCCAGCCTTAACAAAATGGTTTCTTCAGATGACACCTTAGCCTTTCCAGTTGACTGGACTTTAGGCTTAGGTAGGGAGACATTCTTTTTCTTTGGAACTGAAGGTTCCTTCGAAGCAGACTGAGGCAAAGGTTTCTTTTGATTGACCTTTTTAACTGGAGCAGTCATCTGTGATGCTCCAGTCTTAACCTCTGGGAAGTTGAGCTGGGATAATACAAGCTTTTGGGGTAGAGGGTTCATCATAAATGGTGCTTGGTTTGACCTCTTCTGGTAACCGGTCAATAACTGGTATTAATGCTGCAACATGAGTATTTCCATCCAAATATGCACGTTTTTGGGATGGAAATTGGTTTATTCTAGCATCATATGGCTTTCTGGTTTCTAGCCATGATTTAATGACCTGTTTTTCTTTTTGCAAAATTATTTCCAAGGTCATGTTTTTCCTGGACCAGTTGTTCAGTTACCAAAACTTGTGCTTGAAAAGCTAGCTCAATATCCTGGAGCTCTTTTAATTTTGATTGTAAAATTGAAAGTTCAGTGAAATCTGTTTCAAAACCTTTTGACATGTCAGATCTAACAGTTTCAACAAAAATTAAATCAACATTAAGAGCTTCAGCAATGTCCAATTTTAATTCTTGGTTAGTCTCAAGATCATATTCACTAACCTTTTTAATCACAATGTCCACCCATCTTCCAGATGTGACATCCTCCTTCACCAGATGCTCTTCATCAGCCAGAGCCATAAAACAACAATCTCTTTCCTCTTCTTCATCATCAGATGAATCATCAGAGGGAACCCATTTTTCTTCAGTGGTTGCAATCATGCATTTATTATTATCTTTTTCTGCAGACATGAGAGCAATTTGAGCCTTAAGCTTTTTGTACTTGTACTTGTAGCTATCATCAGGCTTGTTATAGGAAACAGATGGACCAGACTGAGAAATGAACTGACTGGACTTGCACTCCTTCATGAAATGACCTTTTCTGCTACACTTAAAGCATGTCAGATTGGTCTTGTCAGTAGAGGAACTGGGTGCATGTTGTCCAGTGGGCCTATTTGCTCTTGCTTTAAAACGGTTAAACGTTTTAGCAATCATTGCAACAAGGTCATCACTGTCAGCTTCATCACAGTCTGGTGAGATATTATTTGTGACTCCAGATTCCATTAGTTCAGACATCATCTTCTTCATAGAAAATACATTCTCGGAAGACATTAATGCCGCACATGGTGGTTCAGTATGGCTGACCACAGTGGAACTACTGGAAGCATGATTTAAAGCATCTTTTTCAGCCTCAATCCTTTGGGCTTGGTTTTCCTCAGTAAATATAAAAGCTCCATACAAGGTTGATAACGTATGAGTATGCAAAGTTTTTCCTTGTCTTAGAACCAAAATCATGTGAGACCATTTGGTGGGCAAAATATCACAAAATTTCTCCAGAAGTATATCCTTGTCCTTCTCAACCCCCAGTCCTATCAACTGGTTTATAATGCTCATAAATCTGGTGTAAGTACCAGTAAGAGACTCATTGGGGAGAGCAAAAAATGACTCATACTTCTTGTTTAGGGAGACCTTTCTGGTAACAACAGTGTCATCACCTCCTTCATACTGGTTCACCAGTTCATCCCACATGGTTTTAGCACTGGGATAGAGAACTAGTGTGGGAATTAGGGTTTCTGGAACAACCCCGAGGATCATGTTTTTAAGGATGGTATCAAGATTTACCAGTCTCCTCTCCTCTTCAGACCAGTGTTCCTCCCTCTTTTCCCTTCCAGATCTAGATCCAGTTGGATCAAGAAGTGGGTTGAGAGGAGATTTGGGAATATAAGGACCTTCATTTAAAATTTTAATCATATTCCTCTCAATGCCAGTAACATGGAGTATCATCCTAGCCTTCCACGTCCCGAATTCATCACTGTTCCCACTAAATTTAGGAACATGAGTGTTCGAGTAGTGCACATGCACATGTGGAGAAGCAGGAGTAGGAGGAGGTGGGGATTATTGTTAATAACAGGTGGTGATTCATTTTGATCATTTTGAATAGGATCAGGACCAAGACTGAAACCTCCTTGTGTATTTTCTGGGTTGGCCATCAAGAAGCAGATCTAGGCAAATATGTTAGCCTTCTGCTCTGATACCACTTGTAAGTCCCTCACTTGATGGTTTAACCCACTAGTGTAAAATACAACAAGTCAAGTATGCACTAGATTGGACTAGTATTACTTAAATATAAATGCAAGTATATAAATAAAGTAATACAAGACTTAAAGCAATAAATAATGTAAAGGTGGAACACAATGTAATTTTCAAGTGTATTTTATATTTTAAAAATAAAACATTAGTATCATCCCTATTTATTGAGATGATGTATAAAATAAAAAAGCAAGATTGTTATCAAATTGCAATGTATTCAAATGACATAAGACAATTGTGTATAATTTAAATAAATAAGGTTCTATTTTGTTCTAGATTATTGTCCCGCGTATTATGTGAAATAAATATATTAAGCTTTCATATAGACAAAAAATGGTAAATAATATTATTATAAAAGTTACATTGGATAAACTAAAAAGGTTTTCGGGATTGCATCTTGAAAAGATTATCTTGTGTTTGCATGACGTAAATAATAATCAAAAAGTGTTTTAGAAAAATGTAGGTTGGGGCATGCTTTTCAGAACGTAGTTTTTATTCGCAAAATCTATTTTACAAATGCAACCCCAAACACTCGCTAAATAACTATTAAATTATGTTGAAATGAAAACTTATATTTATACTGCGTATTAGGCGAGAAAAGTTATTTTATATTTTAAAAATAAAACATTAGTATCATCCCTATTTATTGAGATGATGTATAAAATAAAAAAGCAAGATTGTTATCAAATTGCAATGTATTCAAATGACATAAGACAATTGTGTATAATTTAAATAAATAAGGTTCTATTTTGTTCTAGATTATTGTCCCGCGTATTATGTGAAATAAATATATTAAGCTTTCATAATAACGTATTAATAATTATAAATAAGACGTTAAAATATGATAATACTATTATTCAAAAAATATTATGTTGAAGGAATATTATTATTCTAAAATAATTTTGTATCAAAACCTTTTTAATAATATTATTATAAAAGTTACATTGATAAACTAAAAACTTTTAGATGCATCTTGAAAAGATTATTTGATTATTGTGTTTGCATGACGTAAATAATAATAAAAAAGTGTTTTGACAAAAAATTATCTGATTTTTCATACAAACAAAAAGTGTTTTAGAAAAATGTAGGTTGGGGCATGCTTTTCAGAACGTAGTTTTTATTCGCAAAATCTATTTTACAAATGCAACCCCAAACACTCGCTAAATAACTATTAAATTATGTTGAAATGAAAACTTATATTTATACTGCGTATTAGGCGAGAAAAGTTATTTTATATTTTAAAAATAAAACATTAGTATCATCCCTATTTATTGAGATGATGTATAAAATAAAAAAGCAAGATTGTTATCAAATTGCAATGTATTCAAATGACATAAGACAATTGTGTATAATTTAAATAAATAAGGTTCTATTTTGTTCTAGATTATTGTCCCGCGTATTATGTGAAATAAATATATTAAGCTTTCATATAGACAAAAAATGGTAAATAATATTATTATAAAAGTTACATTGGATAAACTAAAAAGGTTTTCGGGATTGCATCTTGAAAAGATTATTTGATTATTGTGTTTGCATGACGTAAATAATAATAAAAAAGTGTTTTGACAAAAAATTATCTGATTTTTCATACAAACAAAAAGTGTTTTAGAAAAATGTAGGTTGGGGCATGCTTTTCAGAACGTAGTTTTTATTCGCAAAATCTATTTTACAAATGCAACCCCAAACACTCGCTAAATAACTATTAAATTATGTTGAAATGAAAACTTATATTTATACTGCGTATTAGGCGGGAAAAGTTATTTTATATTTTAAAAATAAAACATTAGTATCATCCCTATTTATTGAGATGATGTATAAAATAAAAAAGCAAGATTGTTATCAAATTGCAATGTATTCAAATGACATAAGACAATTGTGTATAATTTAAATAAATAAGGTTCTATTTTGTTCTAGATTATTGTCCCGCGTATTATGTGAAATAAATATATTGTGTTTGCATGACGTAAATAATAATAAAAAAGTGTTTTGACAAAAAATTATCTGATTTTTCATACAAACAAAAAGTGTTTTAGAAAAATGTAGGTTGGGGCATGCTTTTCAGAACGTAGTTTTTATTCGCAAAATCTATTTTACAAATGCAACCCCAAACACTCGCTAAATAACTATTAAATTATGTTGAAATGAAAACTTATATTTATACTGCGTATTAGGCGAGAAAAGTTATTTTATATTTTAAAAATAAAACATTAGTATCATCCCTATTTATTGAGATGATGTATAAAATAAAAAAGCAAGATTGTTATCAAATTGCAATGTATTCAAATGACATAAGACAATTGTGTATAATTTAAATAAATAAGGTTCTATTTTGTTCTAGATTATTGTCCCGCGTATTATGTGAAATAAATATATTAAGCTTTCATAATAACGTATTAATAATTATAAATAAGACGTTAAAATATGATAATACTATTATTCAAAAAATATTATGTTGAAGGAATATTATTATTCTAAAATAATTTTGTATCAAAACCTTTTTCAATAAGATATGCATATTATATCTTTTATAATGATATACAGTTAGGCATATATAGTATTGTTGAAAAGTTATTTTATATTTTAAAAATAAAACATTAGTATCATCCCTATTTATTGAGATGATGTATAAAATAAAAAAGCAAGATTGTTATCAAATTGCAATGTATTCAAATGACATAAGACAATTGTGTATAATTTAAATAAATAAGGTTCTATTTTGTTCTAGATTATTGTCCCGCGTATTATGTGAAATAAATATATTAAGCTTTCATAATAACGTATTAATAATTATAAATAAGACGTTAAAATATGATAATACTATTATTCAAAAAATATTATGTTGAAGGAATATTATTATTCTAAAATAATTTTGTATCAAAACCTTTTTCAATAAGATATGCATATTATATCTTTTATAATGATATACAGTTAGGCATATATAGTATTGTTGAAAAGTTATCATCCGTATTTATTTGAAAATGTTTTTTTTACCGTAGATAGTTTATAAGATATCACATATCATTGTTAACTTTGTATAACTCGAATTACCTAGGACTTTTCACGAAAATACATAAATACCCCATCATAAGATTTAAACTTTGGTGAAAAAACCCAATGTATAAGTACCTTAAGAATGGGCTACCAATCACATTGGCAAATGTTTGCTTTAATCATGTACTTTTCAAAATGAGTATTTTTAATAGGTATGTTACATCTTATGACTTAAAACCTAATTTAAAATACAGTTAATAATCATGAGTTTTATGAAAACAATAGATACAATTATAACAAAAATAAGAAAATTATTAACTATAGTCTTAAGAGTCATTAATGTACGTTTTTTTCATATCAAAAACTCACTATGATAAAATATACAACTAATTATGTACATTAACTTAAACTATGAGGTTATATTAACAAAACCTTTAAATATATCTTGAAAACATACGTAATTTTTTCATCATTAAATAATATATTTTATAAGGTTGTGATTAAAAGTTTAAATTTACGTAATGATGATTGTTTCTTCATAAAAGAAATTAATACTCTTTTATGTAGATACATGTAAATGTAGATTGTAAAAATAAATTGTTTAAAAAAAAAGAGTAACAGAAAAAAGAAATCAAAAAAGATTCCCAAATTATCAATCCCCCATATGAAGGTGTCGAATTCACCATTAACATGGTACTTTTGAATTTAATATATTATTTTTAGTTACATGGGATAAAGTATAATTATTAAATAAAAGTTAATTATATAAAGTAGAAGGACTAATGTTGTGTTTTCTCAATAATAAATTTGGAAATAACATCATTATTTTGATCTAAGGGTTATAATCAAAAGTTTAAACTTATCTAACGGTCCTTGTTTCTTTATAAAATAATTTAGACTTGTTAATATATATATTGGTAGATTATTAATAAAAATAGTTTTTTAATAACAACCAATCGGATCATTGAGGAATTCTTTGAATTAAGATGAGTCGAAAGATAGAAAAAGCCCCATACAAAAATGAAATTAAATATGGCCACAGCCCATCCCACTCCTAAGGTGACTCCGCCACTGAGTTACTGAACATTATCTCACCTCCAGACTGCCGGTTGAACTAAATAATACTAACAAATCATACAAATTCAGAAAGTTTATAGATATTGAAGCTTTTTCACTAAATCAAAACGGAACAAAATACATATTATATCTTGATTGATTGTACATAATTTGCTTTTCAGAAGAAAATTTTTTGTTATATTTGATGATAACTTAAGTGACTGTCGTGCGTTATACAAAATATAATTGATGCAAATTAAAATATATATTTTTTTTTAACGGGCAAATTAAAATTATTTAAGACATACTACTCTTTAACTATTTGGATTTGAAAGCTCCAAAGTCCAAAACGACACCGGTAGGTTAGGTGAGCCGTTGGACAACTAAACCGGGTCGGATTTTGATGATTTCGTGGGCGAAACAGGGTTACCCGATCCACGGAGATTTTCTAAAAAAATACTGTAAAAAATAGAGGTGGAAGATACTCCACGAGAAGCGCGTATAGCACGTGATCCTACTGATCAAGAATGAAACGATGTCGTTTTTAAACGCCTCGCATCTACTGTATAACCCTAAAACTAAAGCCAAAAAGGAAAAAATAATAATAGTAATTTATAGATAATAGCCACGTAATAGAGTGGGACCCACCAACACGCACTCTCTAACAAAAGCATTCCGGGAATCAAATTATGGAACTTGCTCTCTATATTATCACTTTACCCCCCTTAACCTTTTTTTTAACCATCTTTTATGTATACTTCTGCGTTTGTGCCTTACCTTTAACGAGTACAAGACCATCAATTGTAAAGGTTTTAAGATTTTGAAAGACTTAAAATATTTTTTAATATGTTTTATCTGATACTAAATTCTGTTTAGGCTAATACTTTTCTTTTTTCATTCATCTGTCAAATAATATGAAATGTGACACATAAAAATCTATTTGATCGTTTGTAATAAATGTGAAAAAAATGACTGTTTTATATAGTTCCATTTGTCATTCTACATATGTGATTCAGTGGGATTAAGATCCGAAAAATTAATTTATGAAAGATTAAGTGATTATTGTTTTACTTTTTGATTTTTTCTTTCTAATTTTTACATAAGTCAACTAACCCTGATTTTATGACTCTAGGTTAGTTTATGTAACTTAATTGGGCTAATTACTTGAAAAGTCACTCAACTTGTCACTGAAACCTTTTATGGGGCTCCAACAAAAAAAAGTTCTATTTGAGGGTATGAAAACGGCTAAAACTACTATAGTAGGACCGTGACCACTTTTTTGCTGACGTGTACAGTAGCTAGCCGGTTTTATCCTTATTTTTAAGGGCTAATTACTTGAAAAGTCCCTCAACTTGTCACTGAAACTTTTCTGGGGCTCCAACAAAAAAAAGTTCAATTTAGCCACTTCTTTATATTCCCTTGTATCATATCAGCATCTAGCCACTTCCATTTCAAAACCACCGCTACCGACGTCGGAAACTTCATTGGATACGAAGTTACTAAAATCTGAACAATGGTTTCACTGGATCGGCAAAACCCATCTACCAATTTCACAAACACACACAACTATCAAAAAATACCACTACACACCTTCGATTTCCCTGCCATCCCAATTGTCCCTTGTTCCGCCTCTCCGACAGCGACCACCGGTAGCTTCGGAGATGCCACCCTTTGATTCCAGATCTAATTTTGGCTTCCTCACAAGTCACAACTGATTAGGTTTCTCGTGAAAAACTTCAAATTGTTTCATGAGTTTTGTGGGTGGATCTTTGTGGTGGTGGTATTGGGGTGGTCGGAAAAATTGTATGTTGTTTTTGATTTTCCGGTGGGTGGCCAGAAATATATATATATTATATTTGGTGTTTTGTATAGAGATATGACTTGGAATTTCCATGTAATCCATAAATGAAATAAAATAAAAGAGAAATTACATTCAAATTTTTTTTTGACCGGCTACTTACACGAGACCCAACAAAAGTAGTTTTAGCCGTTTTCATACCCTCAAATAGAACTTTTTTTTTGTTGGAGCCCCAGAAAAGATTTCAGTGACAAGTTATGGGACTTTCCAAGTAATTAGCCCTATTTTTAACTGGCTACTTGTACGGAACCCCATAAAAGATATTTTAGCCGTTTTTCTTCCCCCGAATAGAATTTTTTTTTGTTCGAGCCCCAGAAAAGATTTCAGTGACAAGTTATGGGACTTTTCAAGTAATTAGCCCTATTTTTAACTGGCTACTTGTACGGAACCCCATAAAAGATATTTTAGCCGTTTTTCTTCCCCCGAATAGAATTTTTTTTTGTTCGAGCCCCAGAAAAGATTTCAGTGACAAGTTATGGGACTTTTCAAGTAATTAGCCCTATTTTTAACTGGCTACTTGTACGGAACCCCATAAAAGATATTTTAGCCGTTTTTCTTCCCCCGAATAGAATTTTTTTTTGTTGGAGCCCCAGAAAAGATTTCAGTGACAAGTTATGGGACTTTTCAAGTAATTAGCCCTATTTTTAACTGGCTACTTGTACGGAACCCCATAAAAGATATTTTAGCCGTTTTTCTACCCTCAAATAGAATTTTTTTTTGTTGGAGCCCCAGAAAAGATTTCAGTGACAAGTTATGGGACTTTTCAAGTAATTAGCCCTATTTTTAACTGGCTACTTGTACGGAACCCCATAAAAGATATTTTAGCCGTTTTTCTACCCTCAAATAGAATTTTTTTTTGTTGGAGCCCCAGAAAAGATTTCAGTGACAAGTTATGGGACTTTTCAAGTAATTAGCCCTATTTTTAACTGGCTACTTGTACGGAACCCCATAAAAGATATTTTAGCCGTTTTTCTACCCTCAAATAGAATTTTTTTTTGTTGGAGCCCCAGAAAAGATTTCAGTGACAAGTTATGGGACTTTTCAAGTAATTAGCCCTATTTTTAACTGGCTACTTGTACGGAACCCCATAAAAGATATTTTAGCCGTTTTCATACCCTCAAATAGAACTTTTTTTTGTTGGAGCCCCAGAAAAGATTTCAGTGACAAGTTATGGGACTTTTCAAGTAATTAGCCCTATTTTTAACTGGCTACTTGTACGGAACCCCATAAAAACAAGAAAAAGTAAAATATATGGGGCGTAGATCTACAAAAATTAAAAAATAGTAATAATCAAAAACCTTTGTATCATCACACAAAGTGTGGGACGTTGATCTGCAAAAGATGAAAAGAAGGATCAAATAGATGAAAGAGAGAAAGTTTAAAGTGTAAGAAGAAAAAAAGTAAAGATAAGTTTTGGAGTCTGACATTCAAACAAAGATAAATGTGCAAGTCACGTGATTGGACTATTTATATCCTTGTTTTAAGCTACAGATGGTAGGGGAAATGATTTCTCCGTGTTCTACATTTTTCCTTTAAAAATGTGGAGAAATGCTTTTCTTTATAAATGGAGAAGAAATCAAATTGTGAACAAATGCTTTTCTCGGGAAATTGAAATCCCCGTCATCCAATTTCACATGTACTACCAAACAATGGAAATGAAAACATTTCCATTTCTCCATCATCATTTCACCCAACCAAACATACCTTAGAGAACATTCATATATAAAGACATTTATTACTAACTTTACAATTTGTGTTAATAACTTGTAACACATCATTTTATATTAAATTAAATTGTTAGATAATCTGATAAAATACGATATATGTATTAAGATAATATTGGTTGATTATGCGTCATCAATATTGAAAAACATGAAATTTACATAGTAAAAAGTAAAAACCAACATAAATGGTTTGTTTTACTTTACTTATGGAAAACACGCAGTGTTTATTTCTAACATAAATCCACTATATTTTACTCATTTTCTTAATATTAACATTTAATACCTCATGTTTCAACACTAAATTTTTAACATATATATATTTAGATCCACCTAAATATGTACATTTATTATTTTTTGATTTGATAAACGTATAAACCATATTGCAAAACAAAAACAAAGGGTACACCCAAAGTACTATTCTACAATTTGTGAGGCAAAAAATGTAATATATCAACACACAAAGGACTAAAACATAAGAACAAGAAAGCAAAGTAACAATTTATCATTTTTCCAATAGAAGATATAGATATGGATACACCCAATAACACACATATATACTCTACAATCTTTCTTTCGGTCATTCAATTCACTTCCTCACCTCCTCCTCTTACAAAAATCCCTTTTCAACACTCTCTCCATTATTCCTCTTCTAACAATAAAACCACCAATCCACCCACAATATATACATACAATAGAATAGATACAGATTATTATGATGAAAAACGACTGGATTACGGCGGCGTTATCAAACGACGTCGTAGTGGCTGAGCTTCTCATACGTATCAAACACAAACAACCACCAACAACCACCGCATCCACATCCACAAAGTTGTTACCTTTTTTTACATGGGGTTATCGTAAATCACGCTCAAAACCACAACTTTCTTCTTCCTCCGCCGCCGCCGTCGCTGCCGGTGTTAGTTGTTTCAAGAAAGAGCAACAGAGTGGTAGTCCGACAACTCCGTTATGTTGGAGCAGTGGCGGCGGATTCGGCGGCACTTCCACTAGTGATTGTTATGATGAATCTAGTCGTCCTTCAGATCTTTCTTCCGGTGCATATAGATCCAACAAGGTTTGTTATATTATTATGTATCTATATATATATATCCGATCTTTTTGACATCCTTTTTTTGAACATCTTCTTTTTTTGGTTTTTCCGGTGGTTAGATCTGTGTGACCACCTAGTATTCTGTCGACGTCTCTGTTAAGTATATTTCTGTTAATAAAAATAATAAAAAAGAAAACTTTTTTATTTTATATGAAAAATATATTGGTAGCGAAATTCCGTTTTATTCA
This sequence comes from Erigeron breviscapus, assembly GCA_034093135.1. Lineage (NCBI taxonomy): Eukaryota > Viridiplantae > Streptophyta > Magnoliopsida > Asterales > Asteraceae > Erigeron > Erigeron breviscapus. Next base: position 12,728,287 of record CM067175.1, on the reverse strand, counting down.
TTCACCTAATCAATCTATCTATAAAACTTATATCCAATCTACTTTTTCAATCTTAAAGGGTATTTTCGTCATTTGATGTTTGAATAGTTGGGTTGATGATTCCTATAAAACCCCTTTAGCTGTTTTCCAGTTTTCTAATATATGTTTTTATTAATTTCATTGAAAATTAGATTGTTTTACCATGGTAAAGAATAGGACACAAAAAGTCAATTTTTTTTAAAGCTATCTCCATTTTAATTTATTATATATATACATACTTTTTATATATTCTTTTTCTTCTTGTTTTGTACGAGTAATATTTAAGGGTAATAATGTAATATTTGTAGAAATTTTATGAACCTTTTTTAAGGTAGTGGTGAGACGGTAATATTTTGTATGGAGATCCACGAAACTTCTCAAACACGGACTTAAAAATCGACGAAAATGCCCTTACAGTGAATCCTTGAATAGATCCCACGTATTGGGGGTAGGTTTTGTGATGTTTGTTTGTGATAAGAAAAGGTGAGAAGGTTGAGAGTGGGTCCCTTATTAGTGAAGGGTAGTTTTGTCTCTTACGTTTTTTTTTTTTTTTAATTTATAGTTTGTTTTTGGTCTTTTATTTTTCAAATAAATCCTGGTTTTATGGATTTACTACTTAAATCTTTGGTGAGCACAAGAAAATTAGGCTTTGTTTGACTTTTTTGTTTATTGTTTATTATTTCAAGGAAGAAATAAAGGGTAAAAGATGTAAAATATTAAGCTTTGGAATGTATTGACTTTTGTTGTCATAGATCCATAACACGTGTCAAGTTCTCATTTGCCACGTCATTTATTGACTCCACATAGGCTTCTAAATGCTTCAACAATCAAACTCAAAAATGTTTGTGTCACATTTTTATGATTTCTTTTGGTTGCTTACTTGCTTATCTTGCAAATTTCCTTTTATTTTATACAAAATTGTATTTAACTTTTAAAAAGTTTTGTATCCATGTAAGTTTATTTTATATAGATGTGTTTGATGGGATTTTTTTTTCCTTTTCACTTTGTTAATTATATGTATGTATATATATGTGTAGTATATTATGTTTGTGTATGTATTTATATATATTAAAATAAAGAAAAAGTAGTACGTTTATGTTTATTAAGTCTAATTTTAATTGTTTGCCGTCCCAATATGCATTAAATATGAGTAATAATGTTTTTGTTGAAGGTCACGAGATATTCATGTTTTTGCCCCCATTGATGTTACAAAATTTCAAGTGTTGCCAAAAGCATTTCCCTTTTAGTTTACTCTTTTTACTTTGTTGTCTATGCAATTTCCATTGGTTCTATAATTAATAGTATACTAGCATTTTACCCGCGCAATGCGGCGGCGGTGGTGGTAGCGGCAGTGTGGTGTGGTGGTGGCGGCGGTGGTTGGTAGTGGTGGTGGCGTGACGGGTGGTAGCGGCAGTGTGGTGTTGGCGACCGTGTGGTTGTAGCGGCGGTGGTTGGTAGTGGTGGTGGCGTGACGGGTGGTGGCGGTGTAGTTATTATTGTAAAAATAAGTGTAGTTATTTTAGGAGTTGATGAGTCTATGTTGTAAATTATTTATTAAGGGTATTATAAGTATTTTAAGTGGAGATGTTTAAATTAATGAATAAAAAAGAGAATTAATTAATTCATTAAGGGTAAAATGGTCATTTCGTATAGGGACATTTTTATGAGAGAGATTGTTGAAAAGTGTTAGGAGAGAGAGTGTGATAATTTTTATAAAGGAGTAGAGATATATACACATATAATAAAAAGAAAACTAATGGAATCATATATATGTATTTTTGTTTAGGGTGGTGCTTTGGGGAATGAAGGTGCAACAACATCTAGCTACAACAAGTCAAGAAAAAGAAAGGTCTGTTTTTTTTTTTTTTTCTATATTCATTAATATATCTTTTGGTAAATTAAACTTATTTATACAAGCCAGTAATTGTTACAAAACTTAGAAAGTAAATTCTATATATTGTTTCTAATTGTTTGTTTGTTTGTTTGTTTGTTTGTTTGGTTGCAGTCATATGCTGAACTTAAAGAGGAAGAAGATTTTCTCTTGAAAGAAAGGCTACACTTAAATAAAGTATGTTCTAATCTCTGTTTATTACTCCGTACTAATGAAATTAAATATTACTTATGATTATGATTGAATTACATTAACTAAACTTTATCAATGATTTATTTACCAGGAGTTGGATTCTATGCGTGTAACAATGTGTAACCAGATTGCCACAAGTCAGAATTTGAAGAAATTCAAGGTATGGATTATACTATTTTCTTCACTCTCTTCATTAACTTTTATTATATACGGAGTAGTTGTTATTGATGTAATTTTCTCATCATGTTTTGAGAAACAAATTTCCGACACCGAGTGTAAATCTTGTAACTATATATGAATGAAATGTGGCTAAAATTTTCTCATTTGACTCTTAATAGATTGATTTGCATCGAAACTCTAATAAAGAAGCAGAGAAAATGGCCAAGACGATCAGCCATCAAGCTCAAACATCTTGTGTGATGGAACGAGAAATCAAGGCTCATAAAACAGGGTTTGTTTTGCCTGATCTGAACATGACACCAAGCGAGGAAGAAGTATGAGAAGAGATAACTCGTTTTTGTAAATTGCTATAAAGATAAACTTCTTCACATTCGAACCAAGATAACTGCAAAATGGTCATAGTTTTGAAGGTGGCCAAATCCAATTTATTGAAATTAGATTTTGTTTGGTGAGATGGAGTTATTTAGAAATGTACTACACAATAAAAACATTGCATAGTGTGAAAGAGAAATACATGTGGTAAAAGTCTTGTTTTACTTTACAAAGATGTTTTGGAGGGGCCAGAGAAGTGACTCAAACTGGCTGCATGATAATAAAGTTATAAAACCCGATTAAACCGTTACATCTGAGTTAAAAAATTGTTTGCAATCTCAGAATAGATCATACAAGGAAAACCTTCATCGTTTAGGAGGAGGAAAAATGATATCTTCTTTAAAGAATTAATAACGTAACATCATGCTCAAAAGAGTTTTTAGTAGTTTTAAATCATTTGTGGTGCTTCTCATGCTTCTTTAAAGTTTAAAGTGATATCCTTAACATTATTTAGTCAAATTCTACCAAAGAAAGGTTTCCATTCACAGTTTTGACTTTTTTTGGTCAAATGCCTAGCAACATTTGACCGTATAAAAGAAGACCTTACTATACTTCGATTCACATTTCTTGTATTAGGCAGATCCCAATTGTAACTTATATAATTGTTATTAACCTTTAACTTTAAAGATCAACTACAAAAATGAAAACTGAACACAAAATAAAGTTATAAATATTCTCAAGCTTCAACCTAAACTTCAATGGATCTATCTTGACACAAGCAGAGAGCCGATGAATGAAGAAGAAAGACGTCAAGAACCCGACTGCACACGTAGAACTGGAGCTACTCCATTTACAACACATAGTTTCAACATTTGGTACAAACAACCCTGTTATAGAACTAATGGAAGATCTAGAAAAGAATCTGAAAATTAGTGCTGACGCTACAGGTATAATTACTCCTCTTATGTAACTATTCGAACTCATATACTTTTAAATGCATCTATTCGGCTTATGTTTCATCTCTAACGTGAAACGGATAAAGTAATATCTAGCTTAAAGTTAAATGGATCAAATAGTCAAGCTAAAAGTACATTTTTAATGTATGAAATCTGCTAAATTGTTCTGTCAAAAACGTTCACTTGGTATAGAAGTAATGTAATATTTTGTAGTCATACTAAACACGTTATATGTATATATACTTTGAATTCTTTGGACTAAGTATTCTCCCTGACTCAACCATATCCTTCTTTCAATGAACAGTTGCAAAGTGGGCAAAGGATGCTCATTCAAGGATTAAGAAAGGTGCTCCATTTTCTGTTTCCTTAACCCAAATGTATTTCTCTATAGTTGCATCTGCATGTGGAAATACGAAGCATGAGTTACCAACGGTGAGTTTCCATGTACTTACATGCATTGCTATTAAACAAGATCGATACAAAGTTAATTCTCAGGGCCCGGAACATCCTGAACATTGTTTATCATATATAAATTTATTGTATATAGCTAAATGGTGTAATGAGAACTGAATACCGCATTGCGCTAAGGACTTGCCTTTGAGTGATTTTGCTAAAGGGGTTCGACAGATAATATTCTGAACATTGTTTTTCATATGGACATTATTACCCGCATATTTATCTCCTCAGGTAGAAGATAATATTCTATTCCTAAGGGGCAAGGGTGTAGTCGGCTATTTCTCTCGGCAAAAAGCATCGGCTAGCATCGGCTCTTTGGCAACCATATAGCACATGCATCGGCTAGTTTTGGCTATATATATCGGCATGTTTTGGCCGATCCTTGTGAACGTTGGGAGCGTGCCTTTGTGACCGTTTTTTTTTTGTTCTTGTGCCAAATCTTTCGACTTCACCGGAAACCTAACCGGAAAATTTGGGGGTTTTTCGATTTGAGGCTAGATCTATGTTTTTCTTGGCTTCTATTGCCGGAATACATGCCGATAAAACTTGTCGATGCTCCTTAACGTTATATAGCACCCTTTCCGGTGAGATCGGAAACCCCTTTTTGGGGTTTCCGGTGGTTGCCGGCCAGAAACGTTCACTTTTTTTACGGCCAAATCTTTGTTTGGCTTTGGCAAGGGTGTACTTGGCTATTTGGCTACTTTAATCGATTTAATCGATTTAGGGTTTCCTGTTGCTTCGGTTTTCCGGCGAGCCCTTTTGGGTTTCCGGTGAACTGCTGCTGCTGCTGCTTACGGTGGCTGTGGTTTTCCGGCGAGCCCTTTCTTGGGTTTACCGGTGAACTGCTGCTGCTGCTGCGGCTGCTTACGGTGGCTGTGGTTTTCCGGCGAGCCCTTTCTTGGGTTTTTACGGTGAACTGCTGCTGCTGCTTACATATATATATATCTTTTTTATATTTTTATTATATATATATATATATGTATATTTATCTTTTTACATTGCCGTTAATTGCATGTTTGTGATTAGCTTGGTAGTGTTAACTTAGCGGTAGCGTTGCCGGATTTTTCCTTGGTAGTGTTGCCGTATTTTGTTCCATTAAAGCAATAGGTAGCCGGAAAAAGTAGTTTTAGCCGATGATGGTATCGTTGAACAGTTAGGTTGCCGGTGTTACGTTAAATGAGCGATGATGATACAAAATGTTCGTAAAAATGGGACTCGGATGATCCGGGGCGTATCTTGGCGGGGTAAACCCTTCGGGTTAGCAGCCATGGCGTCTCCGACTTCCGAAATTCCCGACCCCCAAATTCTGAGCCCAAGTTTATATTTTATAAAAAAACGGTCACTTTTTATGTTTTCCGACAACTTTTTTTAATTTCCGGTTACCTTTTATATGTTTTCCGGCATTGGTAAATTGGCAAGTTTTGGCTAGTTTTGTACACTACACCATGTAATTTGGCAAGTTTTGGCTAGTTTTTGGCAATGACACGTGTCGTAATTTCATTGGTCAAAAACTTGCCAAATTGCCAATTTTTGGCACTACACCCATGCCCCTAACAGCTCAAAATTTATCTAACTGAAACATCATTAGAGATCTTATTGAGAAATATGTTTGATGACATACCATCCCTAAGCCTCCGGATTAGGCATATTAACATTGGGCCGGAGCCTTCATTAAGGCAAGGACCAGAGCTTAATCCACAATAAGCTAAGCCGTAGCCTCTGTCATCTTGCTGGAAAGGCTACGGCTAATTTACGAACAAACCAGTACAATTTAGAACGTGCACCAGTACGTACGACCCGTACTTGTACCTTTGAGCCAGAGGTTGTTACACGTCTGTCCAACGATAACGGCTACTTAAAGACGTTATTGTTGCCGTTAACCCTCCAACTTCTGGATCCTTCCTAGAGGGCCTATAAATACCCCTCAAAAGATTCACCTAAAACCCTAATGAAAAACACACACATACTCTCATATTACATACTTGGTGGCGTGAAGCTACACTGTTCTTCACACCATTAGGGAACCGCCAACAAGTACAAAATCATCTATCAACACTTTCTTAATCACCCATTGTTATTTTCTTATACAAGATTAAACCCCTTTAATTTAAGAGTAACTTTACCCTTAAACAAGTGGCGCCATCCGCACTAAAACAACCATAATCTTGTACGAAAATGGCAGAAGACGGTGACCCACGGTCACCTCCGGGTTTCGAAACCTCAAGAACAACACCAATAGCCCCTCCGACTGCCAGACAGTTAGAGGAGCTCACACCACTCTTAAGAGAATACCTCAGGCAAATCGATATGCAAAGTGTACGGACAAGACTCACATACTCAGACGAGACGGAGGCGACGGAAGAAGATTATGAAGCAGAAACACCCGTTCACAGAGCCTCCGGAAGCAGTCCAAGAGCAAGAGTCCATTTCGATGAAGCCCCAAGAAGAAATTTCAGTTACCAAAATGAAGAGTATCAAAGAGGTCCGAACCTTCTGCCTATGGCAGAAGAGTACGTTCGTACAACATGCCAAACATACAACCATAATTATCATGCTTATAACAATCCACCTCCACAATATAACTACTATCCAAACACAAACTCCCAGCAATACTTTACACCGCAGCCTACCAGGGGGTCGCGGAACATGCACACGCATTTTTCCACCCCTCAGCCTGGTAGAAGACAAACACAAAATACTCCTCACCAAAACACAAATTACTATCAATCACATACCCCCAACAATACAAGACAAGCTCCGCCCCCTCCGGGGTGGTTTCCAACTGAAGAAGATATGATTATTCAAACAGAGCCAGGACCCTTTGTGCAGTGGATCGAAGACTACCCATTGCCGGAGGGAGGCTTGCCAAAAGGGATATAGATGTATGACAGGAAAGGAGGATCCGGACAACCATTTGAAACACTTCAATGGGATGATCCGGATGCAGAGGTGGAACGTTCCAATAGCTTGCCATATGTTTGCTTTTACACTGAAAGACTTAGCGCGGGCTTGGTTAGACGCGCAGCAAGAAGGAAACATAGCAAATTTTGAAGACCTAAAGACAAAATTCCGCTCACACTTCAGTCAGCAAAGAAAATACAAGAAAATGCACTTAGAAGCCCATAATATCAAAAGAAGAGAAAATGAAAGCGTTCGACAGTTCATAACCCGTTATACAGATGAAACGGCGTTGATGAAAGGCCTCAGTGAAAATCAAAAGATATCAGGTTTTGTCCATGGGCTACGGTTCCAGCCCCTTGTGGACTTCCTTTCCACAGACTTACCACAAGAGTATACAGTGTTAATGGACAAAACTTACACTTTCCTAGTGGGCAAAGAAACAGCGGGCGGAGTCACAGGTCCAGGCTACGGAAAAGATCTTGACAGAAACAGAAGAAATCGAAACTTTCGACATGAAAGGTTCCGAACAGCACCATTCAATAGATCACAAGGAGGAGCTTCCGGAAGCCACTCTACTTTCCAGCACGCCCCGAAGAACACTCGTGATATTTTGGAAACGGAGAAGGCTCAATGAAGGGTAACCTCCGGAACAAAGACATGTCCAAGTTTTGTGAATTTCACCACCGTTATGGCCACGAGACAAATGAATGCAAAGTCTTCAAGAACAAAGTTGAAGAAGCAATGAAAACTGGAAAATACTCAATGCTGTTGAAGGGCATCAAAGAACCAGGGCCAAGGCAAAACAATGGCAAAAATCCAATGATTGAGGCTCCGGAAGCTAAAGCGGAACCACTTGAAGAAATAATAGCACCTGTCATCCCGGAACGTACGGCATCATCAGAAAGGCCTCCGACGAAAAATGAGGCCTGGAAGAAGGTAGCCATAAGTTTCCCTCCGGTTGAAGATGAAGAAGCATCTGAAGCACCAATCATAATTGGAGCCATCGTAGGAAATCATCCAGTTAAAAGAATCCATCTGGACACAGGAAGCGGATGTGAAATAATGTACGAACATTGTTTTTTAAAGCTGAAGGCCACTTTAAGGAAGAAAAGGAAGGATAATATAAGCCCTTTGGTAGGCTTTTCAAATGAAAGAACATGGTCACTAGGAGAAGTTACACTTAATGTTACTGTTGGGGAGGCTCCGCGGACAAGATCCGAAATGTTAACATTTGTAATAGTGCGGGCAGAATCACCGTATAACATCATACTTGGCCGCCCAGCAATGAGAAAACTAGGTATGGTACCATCTCCAATTCATGCAATAGTGAAATTCCCAACTCCAAGGGTGATAGGTTTTGTCATAACCGAACCTCGGCCGGAGGTGCAATGTTCCCAGATAAGGGCTCCGGAAGCTGGAGAGTGTTCGAAGAAGAATGAAAACCTTGAAGTGGAGACAGAAAAGTTATTCATCAACAACAAGTATCCGGATCAACACATAATGATCGGCAAGCAATTGCCAACTGAATACAAGAGAAAATTGAAAGAGGTTTTGGATAAAAACAAAGATGTCTTCGCTTGGACGCCTGCGGACATGACGGGTGTTCCCAGAGAGTTGAAGATAAATGGTGAAACTTTTGACACTCAGCATCGACTAAATACAAGACCACATCTGGAGCCTATTAAGCAAAAGCGTCGGAGCCTAGCCCCGGATCGAAGCAAGGCTGCGAAGGAACAAGTGGAAGATTTGGTAAAAGCTGGCATCCTCAGAGAAGTTAAGTACCAAAGCTAGGTAGCCAATCCAGTGATGGTGAAAAAGCATGACGGAGGGTGGAGAATGTGCGTCGACTTCACTGACATCAACAAAGCGTGCCCTAAAGACTGTTACCCCCTTCCGGAAATTGATTGGAAAGTCGAGTCACTTGTAGGCTTCCGGCTAAAATGTTTCTTAGATGCTTACAAAGGCTACCACCAGATACAGATGCATCCGGATGACGAAGACAAAACAGCCTTCTACACATCCGATGGAATTTATTGATACAAGTAAATGCCTTTTGGCTTAAAGAATGCTGGAGCAACATATCAAAGACTGGTGGACAAAGCTTTTGGTAGACAGATTGGAAGAAATTTGGAGGCTTATGTGGATGACATGGTCATTAAAAGCCGAAGTGAAGAAGATATGCTCCTAGACATTGAAGAAACTTTCAAAACCCTCCGAGCTATTAATATGAAATTAAACCCAAAAAAGTGTTCTTTTGGGGTGGAAGAAGGTCAATTCTTGGGGCACATCATCACAAAAGAAGGATTTAGGGCAGATCCAGAGAAGATCAAGGACATTCAAGATATGAAGCCTCCGCAGGCTCTCAAGGAAGTTCAAAGCCTCAATGGCAAGCTCGCAGCCCTTCATCGCTTCTTATCAAAATCAGCAGACAGATCTTTGCCCTTTTTTCAAACATTGAAAGGTTGTTTGGAAAAACAACACTTTAGATGGACAGAAGAGGCTCAGAAGCTTTTACCGAGCTAAAAAATTACTTATGCCAATTACCGACAATGACGGCTCCGGCACCAGGCGAAACCCTCCAGATGTATCTAGCAGCCTCCGGCGAAACTATAAGTGCAGTACTGATATCAAGTAGAAAAGGAGTCCAACAACCGATATATTATGTCAGCAGAGTCCTACAGGCTCCGGAAACAAGATATCCAGAAATCGAAAAGCTAACTCTCGCTTTAGTTCATGCAGCTAGGAGGCTCCGACGATACTTCCAGGCCCCCCCATTCAGGTCCTGACAGACAAGCCCATCAAGCAAGTCCTGACAAGAGCGGAGGTTTCGGGGAGATTAGCAAAATGGGCAGTTGAATTAGGAGAGCATGAAATTAAATTCAAGCCTATAAGTGCAATCAAGGGGCAAATATTGGCAGATTTTCTTGCAGAAGTACCATTAATGGAACCAAAAAACAAAAGAAAGGCGGCAGATGAGATGAAAATGGAGAAGCCGGAGGAAGAGTCCAGTCCGGAAACATGGAAGCTTTTCACCGACGGAGCCTCTAGTGCAGACGGCTCCGGAGCTGGCCTTATTCAAACAAGTCCGGACGGCCAAGAATTCACTTACGCTCTACGTTTCGACTTCAAAGCTTCGAACAATGCTGCGGAATATGAAGCATTACTGGCGGGCCTACGGATTGCAAAACAGATGAAAGTAGAACATATTCATGCTTGTGTAGATTCTCAGATAGTGGCCTTTCAAGTAGATGGGACGTATGAAGCTAAGGAGCCAGCGATGAAGAAGTACTTAGAAAAAGTCAGACAAATAAGGCAAAGTTTCAAAAGCTTCCGAATACAAAATGTCAGCCGAAGTCGAAACAAGATAGCAGATGCTCTGAGCAAGTTGGCCTCCACCTCTTTCGCTCATCTAACTAAAGAAGTCCTTGTTGAAACATTACAAAAAAGTTCTATCGAAGAAGAAATTGTCGTAGCACCTGTAGAAGAAGAAGGACAAACTTGGAAGACACCAATCATAGAATATTTGACAAGTGGACTGCTGCCTGCAAACAAAAATGAGGCAAGAAAGATCAGAATCAAAGCTCCGCAATACACCCTCCGAGATGAAGGCCTCTACCGGAAGTCGTACTTGGGACCACTGTTAAGATGTGTTGGCCCAAATCAAGCAAAGGCAGTTATTCAAGAAGTACATCAAGGGTGCTGCGGAGCCCACGCCGGACCAAGAACAGTGGTAGCCAAAATCACCAAAATGGGGTACTATTGGCCATCCATGCACAATGATACTTTGAAGGAAATCCAAGCCTGTGAGTCATGCCAAATTCATGCTGTGGTTCCGAAGGCTCCAAAAAGTGAACTCATCCCAGTAACAGCAGCGTGGCCTTTTTCTAAATGGGGCATTGACATCGTCGGACCTTTCCCACAGGCTCCAGGACATGTTAAGTTCCTAGTCGTAGCTGTTGATTATTTCACAAAATGGGTGGAAGCTAAACCTTTGGCCACCATTTCAGGAAAGTAAATGGAAAAATTTGTATGGGAACAAGTGGTGACAAGATTCGGAATTCCACAAGTCATAGTCAGTGATAATGGGAAGCAATTCAGTCAAGGAATTTTCCCTCAATTTTGCAACAACTTGGAGATTCAACAACGCTTCACATCCGTAGCCCATCCTCAGGCAAACGGACAGGTCGAAGCCATGAACAAACAGATTGTAAAAGGAATCAAAACAAGGCTAGGAAGATGCCAGAATGGATGGTTAGAAGAGCTACACCAAGTGCTATGGGCCTTGCGCACAACTCCAAAAACAAGTAATGGAGAAACCCCCTTCGGCCTTGTATACGTCTCCGAAGCCATGATCCCAGCTGAAGCAACTGTACCAACCATCCGTAGGTTCAACAGCGAAAGCGAAAATGAAGAGCAGCTCCGACAGAACTTAGAGCTACTCGAAGAAAGAAGGGAAGTAGCCTCCATCAGAGAGGCAGCTTACAAAAAACAAATGAAAAAGTACTATGACCAAAGAGTGAAGAAGGAAACATTCCTGCCCGGAGACTATGTCTTTCGAAACAATGATGCAAGTAAGGCAGAGAAGATTGGAAAGCTGGGACCCCAGTGGGAAGGCCCGTACAAAGTGATAGAAGCTTGCGGCAATGGGTCCTACAAACTTGCCACGCTTCAGGATGAAAGCCTACCACGAACATGGAATGGCTCACAATTGAAAAAATGTTATTTGTAATTTCCTTTATCTTGTTAAAAAAGGCTACGACCTCCCAATATGTAAAAAGGCTATGGCCAACTGAATTAATCAAATCACAGCCTACGGCTGTACGGAGCCTAAGCAACGTGATGCCTTTGGAAAATATCTCCAAGTACAAGCGATAAAACATTACAAAGTAATTGCAGCTTACGGCCGACCGAAGCCTAAGTAACACAACACCTATGAAAAGTTGTGCAAATAAACCTTAGAAAATTTTTCTAAGTAATATGAAAATTACGCTACGGCTGGCCAGAGCCTACGCAATACGATACTTGTGAAAGTTGTGCAAATAAACCTTAGAATTTTTTTTTTCTAAGTAAATGAAAAATACGCTACGGCTAGCCTTCGCCTCCGCAAGCAGACGTATAGGCTCGCAACCTTGCGTCGCAAGACCCCAATAGTCTTGCAAGTAATGAAGGAAAACGTACTTCTTAAATATAAGGCCTAAGACCCATTGGCAAATATGTAAGCCCAAGGCTTGGCAAACAAAGATTTCCTTCACAAAAAGCATAATAAAAGCATGCATGTCTACTTAATAAAATTGTTCAAAACTACGCCATAAGCATAAGGCTATACTTAAGAGACTAAGCAAGCTACGCTCACAAATACGAGGGTACGGTCATAGCCATGAAATAGCCTCCGATAAGGACCACGTCACAAAGTACTTAGAGCATGCAGTAACAAAATTATATAAAATAACAAAGAAAGAATGTATTGTCTTTGCTACGGCTCGACACCATAGATCGCGTAGCCCACAGAATATATGGAGAAAAGAGGAAAGAAATATTGTACTAGCCAATAAAGGCTTTACAGACAGATGATAGAGAAAAGGAAGAAAGTGTATGTAGCCAACACAGGCCTTAAAAACCCAATTACTCAAATTATTCAAAGAAACAAAGGAACTTAACAAACAATCAAGGATTTTGGACAATGGAATCGGAGGGAGCTGCGGAGGATGCAGTAGCCTGAGCAGAGGCGGAAGCTCCGGAGCTTGTAGGGGGAATGGCAAGGATTTCCGGAGCAGTGAGGTCAACATCGGAGGCAATCACGTTCAAATACTCATACCTTTTCTCAGCAAACTTCTGGGCTGCCTCCTTCAACGCTGCAACAGTCCCTTTTTGATAACCCGGAATCTGCGTAATGTCAAGATCCGGAGCCTGCCCCTTAGCTTTTACCAAACCCTTGTTAAAACCCACGACCAACACACAACTTTGCACCGCCCCCATCTCCCGCGCAAACTCCGCGCTAGAGCGGAGCTTATCAAAAATAGAAGGAATACCTCTCACAAGCTCCGCCCTGTCTGTAGTCAGTTTCTCTATGTCCTCATCCATCTCCTGAAGTTTATCACGCAAATTCTTCTCGACAGCCTTACACTCACTCACTTCCAATGTTAACTGTTCAACCTTTGCCTTCTCCTCATGCAAATCATCATCTAGCTTGGTCTTCTCCCGCATAAGATCCTCAATTCTTTTCCGATGAGTGGACACTTCCTGCTCCGCCATCTCCGCCTGCTGCTTTAAGATCACATTATTTGCCTCCATGTCCGCCACTTTTTGCGTCTGGAATTCCGGATCTTCTAGGTCAAGCTTTCGGAGCCTCCGACGCAATTCCTTATTCTTGTCCTTCAGTTCATCTTTCTCCGCCTCCAGCAAATCATACCGACGCCAAAAATCATTCTAGTAACCAAGTTAAAATAATAAGCAATGCATAACCTCCAGCAATGCGTAGTAACAGTTAACATATAAATTGAAATAAGGAAGTACAAGGATTTACCTGCTCCGATAGTTGACGAATAGATGTTTCATTAGTTGAGCTCCGGAACTCCTCGATGGAAAGTAGAGCCACCTTTTGAAAACGTGCCGAAAGCATTATTCGGGTCACATAGTCCTCTTTCTCTTCATCCTTCTCTAAGTAACTATCACATGGAATCCTTGGAAAAACCACTTTGAAGGCAGCTTTGGATTTCGGAATCTCCGGAATACGTAGGGACGGAGGATTGTCACTCCCGGAAGGCTCCGCCCCATTGTCGCCAGTGCCGGAAGCCCCGTCATCAGAATCATCAATCTCGTGGATGTTTTCTGGCATACCCTTCCTCATTCTTCTAACAGCCATAGGGCTTTTGCTCGCCCCATGCCTCGGATGGGCCGCAGCAAACTCCCCCTCCTCAGCATCCTGATTGTCCCTACCAGCAGCTTCCTCCAAAACAACATCACCTTGCGGCTTCGGTTTTTTACGAGACTTGGGGATATTTTTCTTGTCAACTTTTCTCTTCCGGGAACTTTTCTTTTCCGCAACTTCACTGGTTGCAGTCTCTTCCTTCTCCCCTTTCTTCTTGTTCAATAAAAGTTGGTTGGCATAATCTTCTTCAATATCTCTCCTACGCTGAATAGTCTCCGGAGTGTCTTTCAGAACGGTAACCTCTTTCTCAAATGAAATACGGGGAACCTCTGGAACTGTTTGACCATCCGGAACAGCATCAACGTCTTCCAAGTCGCTACCCATGTACGACAAAAAATCCATAACTGCAAAAAATAAATAACAATAAATAAATAAATATAAAAATATACAACAAGACAAAATATACAAGTGCACAAAGTTACGCTACAACAACGAGTAATAAGATCCAATTTAAAGACTTTGTAGGAAGGGTCGGAGGCTCCGTACCCTCCCCTTCTTTATTCACAAGTCTCGGAGCAGCCGGATGGTAAGACCAAACTGAACTCAACTTAGCCAAGTACAAAACAGATTCAGGAAGTGTCCGGCTCAATGTCGGAGGCTTTTCTTCCACCCTTTGATGGAGGCAGTCACACCAAATATGCACTCCGGCAGCTTCGACCCAGGCCTTTTCTGTATAGTGAACCAATCTCCGTCGGCTCCCAAACAATAAAATTTTTGGAAATTACCCACTGTAGGCTCCATTTGGCGAGCACGACAAATCGCTTCGAACATAGTTATTCGAAGAGCTCCGAAGGGGGTCAGTTGGGAAATATGGCATTTAAAGTGTTTTAGAACTTCAAGAAAAAAAGTAGTGAACGGCAAGCGAACATTTGCTATTTCGAACATAGCCATATACAATACTACCTTTCCTGCCGGAGCCATCCTCGCATTATCAGAGGGGCGCGGAAGAGTATAATGGTATCCTAGGGGGAACCTATATTCGGACAAAAATTGTACTAATTCATCCCTTTTGACATTACAAAAGCTAATACATAAGTCTTTCCTATTACCCATAATAAAAATGTAAAACGGAAGCTAAAGACACCCACCTGCGAAGGATCTCAACGAAAAAAGAGGAGGCTTAAGAGGCTACGGAAGCTACGGATTTAGGAGAAAGGAGAGCAAAGAGATGTTCAAGAAGGAAGAAGTGAGAAATGAATGAAGAAAGGGGGTAATTATAAGAAAGAGAAAGACGCTACAGTACCCCATGATGGGACGTATCGAAACGGCGCGGCCTCAGAAGCGACCACGTGTCTTCCACTAACTCTCCAAAGAGTAACATTTATTGCGAGGATTCCGGGCGTAACGCGTGGCCCCCACTAACAATGTCATAATGGGAATAAAAACAAAAACGAGATGACACATCTATTTATTTTTATTTTTATTTTTGATTTTTGGGGGGAGGAGTATAAGATAATACACAAAAAGTTACAAACTATAGCCTCCGGACCTACTAGTGCTATCCGAACGATAAATAAAAACAACCATGAATTTTCAAAGCACTTTTAGCCTTACCCCACCATTATAAAAGAATATCATGCTAGGCTCGGGGGCTTGATGACATACCATCCCTAAGCCTCCGGATTAGGCATATTAACATTGGGCCGGAGCCTTCATTAAGGCAAGGACCAGAGCTTAATCCACAATAAGCTAAGCCGTAGCCTCTGTCATCTTGCTGGAAAGGCTACGGCTAATTTACGAACAAACCAGTACAATTTAGAACGTGCACCAGTACGTACGACCCGTACTTGTACCTTTGAGCCAGAGGTTGTTACACGTCTGTCCAACGATAACGGCTACTTAAAGACGTTATTGTTGCCGTTAACCCTCCAACTTCTGGATCCTTCCTAGAGGGCCTATAAATACCCCTCAAAGGATTCACCTAAAACCCTAATGAAAAACACACACATACTCTCATATTACATATAGTTGGTGGCGTGAAGCTACACTGTTCTTACCATTAGGGAACCGCCAACAAGTACAAAATCATCTATCAACACTTTCTTAATCACCCATTGTTATTTTCTTATACAAGATTAAACCCCTTTAATTTAAGAGTAACTTTACCCTTAAACAATGTTAAGAAATATGAAGAAATTATTATTAGTATGATTAAACTTCAATTAATCAACTGGATAAAAAAATCTAATCTCAATTAGATCAAGAATTGAATAGATTACAAATCGAAATATTCACGACAACTACTCAAACAAAAAATCTCTTGATTGTTCTTTTACAACTCAATATAATCTCTTGAAAATTAGAACTAGAAGAATGAACGAATGAATATATATATAAAATCGAAGTAGAGAATGTGATATATATCTTGAATCTCCCTTAAAATCTGACCAACTCCTCTTGATATATATGCTTCAAATTGACTTTGTCCATCTTCCAGTCAAACCCCTCAAGGTTTTATAAATCGCCCATAATAGAACCTTCATCTTTAAAATATATACTCTACAGCCCTTAACTTACCCTCTTATCAAAAGCTAATAATGAGAATAAGATTATTCTCAACAAAATATGGAAGTTTTATAAATGATTCGCAATGTTGAAGTCGTCCTGAAAACATTCGCTATCAGAGAGCATGAAAAATCTGTCTGGGTAAATGTAAGTATGCCCGGCCCGGCCCTGCCCTGCGCCAGAGTTCCAAGGTTCAATGACTAAACAGAATTGTCTACGTTAGCTGTGTTTGAAGTTAATTTTCTTCTAAGCCAGCGAATGCTGAAGTCCAGGATTTGTATTAAATTCTAGGCATCTAACTCGCAGTTGCAGAAATCAGCTAAGATACTATCATAGTAATGCATGAAAAAAATCAGTAGTTTTTGGTACTCGCTGAAATTGGTTTATCTGGTTAACCCACAAAATTACAAGTAATTACTGGAGCAAATCTGCAGTTTGGGATTTTTGTCTAAAGGGGTTAAAGCGATTTAGGATACTGTATGCTTTAATTTGCAACTCAATTGAGGTGCTAGAGATCGTCACCTCTAACCCAAAACTTTGCAATGTTCCTGCTTTATTTTGCGACATTGCTAACACTCGTCTTCTGGTGTTTTTAGCTGGATTAATTTTGTTTCAGAAGCCAAAGTGGAACCCTTCAAGCCTAGAGGACGTTAAATCAAGTGATGTGGAAGCCATATTTTGACCATTGGACCCTGATCGAGGCTGATGGATGTTTAACTTTGGTCCCTTTGTTCCAATTGATTCTTAACAATTAAGGGAGCATTAAGATCTGTAGTTTATTTTCAGTACCAAATTATAAAAGTTCAATCTATCACAATTGATTTTTCTTAACAACATATCTACTTTACTTTTACACTACCATAAATAATCGTAAACTATATTGTGCCAGGAACTGAACTGGGCTTCACCCAATTAGACAAGATCCTCTGTTAACCTCAAATTGGCATATGGTACATGAGTTGTGGTTTATGGTTAGAGTGATTCATGGTCCAATTGGCTCCTTAATTCGGTTTGTAGTTAGTTTTTTTTTTCCTCGAAAGGCAAATTAACTACACAAACACACATAATTCACACAATATTTATACGTTTGTCCAATGTGGTACTTGAACCCATGACATTATGGTTGTTAGGCCTTTCCTTAGGGTGATGCTTATAGTAGTCCTAGGCGAGCGTCTTTGAGGTTAGGGACGCGGGACGCTTATTGGCAGTGGGTGTCCTTGATGAGAGTCTTCAAGCAAGAGTCTTCCTGGAGAATATGGAAGACGCTGAAAGGTGGGGTCGCAATGTTTTTTTGTTTGTTTTAAATATGTGTATTTGTGTGTGTGAGATAAATTATAAAATAATTGATGATGTGGAAAGAAGTTCTAAGAAGCTTTTCTTTATAGACAGTGAGTGTCCTGAGTAGAGTCCTGGGTGATGTGATGCTGAGTTGGCAGACAAGAAGCTCCAAGAAGCTCCCCCTTATAAGCACCGGCCTTATAAGAACTCCGTCCTCAGGACTTTTTCACTGCCACATCAGCATCACACCCTTCAGGACTCCCCTGCCTATATGGCAAGCTTCTTCAGAACTTCTTCGCCACACCCTACCCCACATCAGCTTCTTCAGGTCCGCTCCTCGCTCCTCCTACCCCACACCCTACCCCACTTTCGTCCGTCCTTCAGAGTCCTCACCAAGACTCTCCCTTGAAGACGCTCATGGAGGACGCTCCATGCTTGTAACGTCGGTCGTCCTTGTTTGTTTGGACGCACCATTTGGACGTTTATAAGCAAAGGCCTTAAGTTACCACATATACCACTAGGAGTCTAGGACCAATGTCCTTTCATAATTCATTGTGAATTGCATATTTTCGTTAATCAAAAGAAAAAAAGTGTCAAACCGAACGTAATACCTTTTTAGTGTACTAATTTAAGGAAGTTACCGAGCTATAATCCCGTGCGCCCTACTAATTTAAGGAAGTTACCGAGCTATTCCTTGTGAGCGAACAATCATCAGGATCAATAAAAACATGCTTTACTTTGATTGTATTAGACATGTTCTTTTTTCCTTCCGGACATAGTGCAAGTATCATGTTTTGTTTCTCCCTTTTTTTCCCCCTCGTTCCTTTTAATATTTATTTTATCATTCTTTGAGTTAACATGGTAAGTGGGGAACAACTTATGCAACACTTCATGGATTCTCTCAAAAGCATCAACATGTGAAAAATCAAAAAAATAAAAATAAAATGCAAATATATAAACACCACTCTCTACACTCTCATATTACATTCCTTCATGCATGCTTTTAGGCTTCAAAAATCTCAAACAATTAAGGTCAGCTCTTTTTTCTCTGATCCACCTTTACTCATTTCTTTATTTCATATTTTATCTTCAAATTACAAATTTGTTGCATGCTTATATATATGTATATGTATATAACTGAATTTGCTTTTGATCACATTATATATGCAATTATAATGCATGAATTATTATTACTAGAGAGCCTTTTATAGTATGATGCTTTTTTATTTCATGAGTAGATTAATCACATTACTTATGAAAATAATGATTATTGAAATCATAAGGTAAAAACTTTGATCTTGTTTAATTTACAGATTAGATCCACATTGCATTTGGTAATAACATCAAGAAGATCTGTTTTGGTGATTCTTGATGGGGTGGTTTCTGATCAAGATCTTGATTTCGGTTTCGATTTCATGTTTAATTGCTGAAATTGTTGATGGGTATTATCTTCCTGGTAGTTTTCCCCATAGATACTTTGTGGGTGATCAATTATCTGTCAAAGTGAACTCCTTAACCTCTATTGAAACAGAAATACCATATGGGTATTATAGTTTGCCTTTTTGTAAGCCTCTTGAAGGCATTAAAGATAGTGCTGAAAATCTTGGTGAGCTTCTAATGGGAGATAGGATCGAAAACTCCCCATATCGATTTAAGATGTACAAAAATGAATCCGAGATCTTTTTGTGCAAAACAAATCCTTTATCTAGTGAAGAATTTAGTACTATAAAGAAACGAATCGATGAAATGTATCAAGTTAACTTAAACCTTGATAATCTTCCTGCCATTAGGTATATGCAAAAAGATGGATTATTTCTTAGATGGACTGGTTATCCGGTAGGAATTAAGGTTCAAGATGTTTATTATGTATTTAATCATTTGAAGTTTAGAGTATTGGTTCATAAGTATGAACACAATAACGTAGCCGGTGTGATTGGGACTGCAGATGGGGCAGAGCTGATCACACCGGCTAACGTAACCTCTGATGAAGGTTATGTGGTCGTTGGATTTGAAGTCGTCCCTTGTAGCGTGAATCATGATATAAATAAACTGAAGAATGTTGAGTCTTATGGTAAATATCCGTCTCCAATCAAATGTGATCCAATTACGGTTGGAATGGATGTGAAAGAAGGTAAACCCGTGACTTATACATATGAAATTTCGTTTGTGATGAGTGATATAAAATGGCCTTCAAGATGGGATGCTTATTTGAAGATGGAAGGTGCAAAAGTTCATTGGTTTTCAATCTTGAACTCATTAATGGTGATTACATTTCTTGCGGGTATAGTTCTTGTGATATTTTTGAGGACAATTCGTAGAGATTTGGCTCGTTATGAAGAACTAGATAAGGAAGCTCAGGCTCAAATGAATGAGGAGTTATCAGGGTGGAAGCTTGTTGTTAATGATGTATTTAGATCACCAAACAATCCTAAACTTCTTTGTATCATGGTCGCGGATGGGTGTAGGATTCTTGCAATGGGGGTTGCAACAATCTTTTTTGCTGCTCTTGGATTCATGTCTCCGGCTTCACGTGGAACCTTGATCACTGGTATAACTTCCATAGTTTTCATTATATTTGATATACTCCTGCATTTTTGTCCATCACTCTTTATAACTTGTGTTTACTGAAAGAAAGTTTAGATCATAATTCTGTTCTTTTCAAAGATAAAATGTAACCCAAATGTAGCCCAAATCTATTTTTGTCCATCATATGTTTGGTTATCATGTTTCAGGGATGCTTGTGTTCTATGTGTTATTGGGCATTATCGCTGGATACATTGCCGTTTGGATATGGAGGACACTTGGGGCAGGAGAACGTCGAGGATGGTTTTCTGTATCGTGGAAAGTTGCTTGCTTCTTTCCTGGTATCTCATTCCTAATATTAATCACAATAAACTCACTCTTATGGGGAAGTGGTAGCACAGGAGCTATTCCATTTACCACATTTGTTGTTTTAATCCTACTTTGGTTTGGAATCTCTTTGCCCTTGACCTTAATCGGCGGATTCATGGCGACAAAGGCTCCATACCTTGAATACCCAGTTCGAACCAATCAAATCCCTAGAGAGATCCCGGCTCAAAAGTTGTCTTCTTGGATCTTGGTTCTAGGAGCTGGAACCCTACCCTTTGGGACACTTTTTATTGAGCTTTTCTTTATCATGTCAAGCATTTGGCTCGGGCGTGTCTACTATGTTTTCTATGAGTACTCAGGAATCGTAAACCAAATATTGGATATTTTCATGTATTTGGTTGTCCAGTTTATATTTTAAACGATTCCAGTCAGTTGGAAAGTTTGATGCAAAAGTTGATGAAGGGGTATTTTTAGGTTATTCAGATATTCGAAAGGCCTTTAGAGTTTATAATTATAGACTCCAAAAGGTTCATGAGACAATTCAGGTCACATTCGATGAATCAACTGAAGCAATCAACAAGAGACCAAGCCTTGATATTACTCCAGTCATTCCAATCAATTTTGGTGAAACTGACCAAGTTCATCGGTCAGTTGTTTCACCAGAAGATGTTTCCAGTTACAACAAACTGGAACCAGTTAAGAAGAAGAACACCACCAGTGACACATCATTCTATCCCTCCATCAATTTTAACTTACCACAAGAATTGGTGATTGGATCTGATGTACGTGCCACTCCAATTCTTCACCAGTTCTTCAAGAAATGCCTTCTAATGAGGAATTTCATGATGCCAATCGAGACCTCATTGACTCTGATGAGGATGTAGAAGTTGTTTGGACTGATCCTTCTCCAGAAGCTGTTGCAACTGAAGAAGATCGCCAGGTGACTTGCACTGATATTGTAATTCATCAGCCTAGTCAATACACTAGATGGACTCGAGCACATCCAATTGAATAGATTGTGGGAGATCCAACTAGTGGGGTTCAGACTAGAAGAGCCACCAGTGAGCAATGCTTAAACGTCACCTTCTTATCTTTAATTGAACCAAAGAAGATTGACGAGGCTATGGCAGACCCAAGCTGGGTGGAAGCTATGCAAGAAGAGCTCCTCCAGTTTGAAAGGAACAATGTTTGGGGGCTTGTTCCTTGTCCACCAGGGTTAAAGAAAGAACCTATTGGTACCAGATGGGTCTACCGAAACAAAATGGATGAAGATGGCCATGTTGTAAGAAACAAGGCCAGACTAGTTGCCCAGGGTTATTGTCAAGCAGGG
>CM067175.1:12666781-12705490 GCA_034093135.1 Erigeron breviscapus | reverse complement strand
TCAAAATCAACCAATTCATCCGCATAATCATTTTCCAACCTGAAAACACTAAACATTCCTCAAAGCATCGAAAGTTGGAGATAAAACTATATAAATGACGAATAAATGGTCCTAAATTCACGTGGGAAATGGTATAAAATATGACACATCAGGTGGTTTTGGTAAGGGGCGGCAGCCCTATAGGGTGGTGGGGGCCGTAGGTTTTGAGAGGGAGAGAAAGGAGGAGTGTGTGTTTTAGAGTGTAAGAATAGTTTAGTATGTGATTAGGGTTGGAATGTGATAGATTAGTGAGTTTATATAGTTAGGGTTAGTATGGGGAGGGGGTGAGGCCGAAATTTAGAGGGTTTTGGAGGGCTTGGAGTGTAATTTAGTTTAATTATTTTTATTAGCTTAGTTAGTAGTAGAATTATTTAATTAGTAGGTTAATTTAAGGTATAGTATTTTAGCATAAGGTTTATTATTATTACAACATATGATTATCATTATAATCACTAAACAAAATAATCATTTCTTTAATCTAATATTTCATTTGTAATGTATCTCAAGCAAAGGTGGTCGAGTGAAAGCACATATACTAGTTAACGTTTTACCGATAAGTTACTTGCACGTAAAAAAAAATAAACTAACACATAGTTTCACATTCGAGTATAGATATATTTATATATATGAGTATATACATATTCATTATATATCGTCATATTGTATGGTCAAGGAAAGTGGTTTCTCCCAGTTCAAACGGGACCCCGAATTTCAGCGTTCATCCTTTTTACAACTCCATTTTGCTCTGGAGAGCAGGCTGAAGAGAATTCTGGGAGATGCCAGTGTCAGTACAGAATGACTCCAGAGTTGCATTCTGGAATTCTGTTCCATTGTCACTTCTTAACTGACACACTTTTCGCTTATATTTGAGCTCAATTTGCTTGATAAGACAGATAATTTCAGCAGCAGCTTCATTTTTAGACCTGAGAAAGATAACCCAACAATATCTGGAAAATTCATCTACAATCACCAGGGTGTATCTTTTACCAGCACGAGTCTGAACATTCACTGGACCAAAAAGATCCATATGAAGCATATGAAGTGGTTCAGATATGCTAAAATTTTGCTTGGTCTTGAAGCTGGCACGTTTCTGCTTCCCCATATCACATCCTGGACATGGCCTTTCCTTTTTGAAGGAAACTGAAGGTATCCCATCTGCCAGTTGTTTTCTAGACAACTTATTAATATTTTTGAAAATTAAATGGGATAACCTTTTATGCCATAACCAGTTTGTGTCTTCATCAGCTTGAGTATAGAAACACTGCTCTGAAGGAGAGCTTTCCATATCCATAACATACACATTCCCTCTTCTGGGAGCAATCAATACTACCTTCCAGTCCTTGTTGAATACAATGCCCTGAGCAATATTGAACAATACTTGATAGCCATCATCACACAGTTGACTAACACTGATCAGGTTATATTTCAAACCATTCACATAAGCAACTCGTCTGAATTTGACTTGTCCATTGTTCAGAACACCATACCCCTCAGTCTTTCCACAACCATCATTTCCAAAAGTAATGGAGGGTCCATCAAAATTTATGAACTCCTCCAGCAGGGTCTTACATCCGGTCATTGTCCTGCCAGCAGCACTGTCAAGATACCAAATATATTTCTTTCGATCGCCCTGCACATCCACCAGATTAATTAGTTAGATTTGGGAACCCATCGACTGATGGGTTCACTGGACCCTCCCTTATAGGTCCCTGGAGGTATCTGGTTGAGTTCACTTTCTTGTATAATAGATTTCTCTGAAAATACAATTGGAGTAGATAGTTTTGAAACCTTTTTCTTTTTCTTCTCGAATGGAGGAACATTTTTATCTTTCTTTGAAAAAGGTTTTGAATTTTGTTTAGGGCCAGATGAAGTACCCTCAAAATTGTTCAATCTTGCATTACAACTTTGAACCTGACGAGCCAGTAGTTGAAACTGGCTCTCCAACCTTAACAAAAGGTTTCTTCAGATGATACCTTAGCCTTTCCAGTTGAGTGGACTTTAGGCTTAGGTAGGGAGCCATTCTTTTTCTTTGGAACTGAAGGTTCCTTCGAAGCAGACTGAGGCAAAGGTTTCCTTTGATTGACCTTTTTAACTGGAGCAGTCATCTGTGATGCTCCAGTCTTAACCTCTGGGAGTTGAGCTGGGATAATACAAGTTTTTGGGGTAGAGGGTTCATCATAAATGGTACTTGGTTTAACCTCCTTGGTAACCGGTCAATAACTGGTATTAATGCTGCAACATGAGTATTTCCATCCAAATATGCACGTTTTTGATGGAAATTGGTTTATTCCAGCATCATATGGCTTTCTGGTTTCTAGCCATGATTTAATGACCTGTTTTTCTTTTTGCAAAATTATTTCCAGGTCATGTTTTTCCTGGAACAGTTGTTCAGTTACCAAAACTTGTGCTTGAAAAACTAGCTCAATATCCTCGAGCTCTTTTAATTTTGATTGTAAAATTGAAAGTTCAGTGAAATCTGTTTCAAAACCTTTTGACATGTCAGATCTAACAGTTTCAACAAAAATTAAATCAACATTAAGAGCTTCAGCAATGTCCAATTTTAATTTTTGTTAGTCTCAAGATCATATTCACTAACCTTTTTAATCACAATGTCCACCCATCTTCCAGATGTGACATCTCCTTCACCAGATGCTCTTCGTCTGCCAGAGCCATAACAGCAATCTCTTTCCTCTTCTTCATCATCAGATGAATCATCAGAGGGAACCCATTTTTCTTCAGTGGTTGCAATCATGCATTTATTATTATCTTTTTCTGCAGACATGAGAGCAATTTGAGCCTTAAGCTTTTTGTACTTGTACTTGTAGCTATCATCAGGCTTATTATAGGAAACAGATGGACCAGACTGAGAAAAACTGACTGGACTTGCACTCCTTCATGAAATGACCTTTTCTGCCACACTTAAAGCATGTCAGATTGGTCTTGTCAGTAGAGGAACTGGGTGCATGTTGTCCAGTGGGCCTATTTGCTCTTGCTTTAAAACGGTTAAACGTTTTAGCAATCATTGCAACCAGGTCATCACTGTCAGCTTCATCACAGTCTGGTGAGATATTATTTGTGACTCCAAATTCCATTAGTTCAGACATCATCTTCTTCATAGAAAATACATTCTCGGAAGACATTAATGCCGCACATGGTGGTTCAGTATGGCTGACCACAGTGGAACTACTGGAAGCATGATTTAAAGCATCTTTTTCAGCCTCAATCCTTTGGGCTTGGTTTTCCTCAGTAAATATAAAAGCTCCATACAAGGTTGATAACGTATGAGTATGCAAAGTTTTTCCTTGTCTTAGAACCAAAATCATGTGAGACCATTTGGTGGGCAAAATATCACAAAATTTCTCCAGAAGTATATCCTTGTCCTTCTCAACCCCCAGTCCTCTCAACTGGTTTATAATGCTCATAAATCTGGTGTAAGTACCAGTGAGAGACTCATTGGGGAGAGCAAAAAATGACTCATACCTCTTGTTTAAGGAGACTTTTCTGGTGACAATGGTGTCATCTCCTCCTTCATACTGGTTCACCAGTTCATCCCACATGGTTTTAGCACTGGGAAAAAGAACTAGTGTGGGAATTAGGGTTTCTGGAACAGCCCCGAGGATCATGTTTTTAAGGATGGTATCAAGATTTACCAGTCTCCTCTCCTCTTCAGACCAGTGTTCCTCCCTCTTTTCCCTTCCAAATCTAGATCCAGTTGGATCAAGAAGTGGGTTGAGAGGAGATTTAGGAATATAAGGACCTTCATTTAAAATTTTAATCATATTCCTCTCAATGCCAGTAACATGGAGTATCATCCTAGCCTTCCACGTCCCGAATTCATCACTGTTCCCATTTAGGAACATGAGTGTTCGAGTAGTGCACATGCACATGTGGAGAAGCAGGAGTAGGAGGAGGTGGGAGATTATTGTTAATAACAGGTGGTGATTCATTTTGATCATTTTGAATAGGATCAGGACCAAGACTGAAACCTACTTGTGTATTTTCTGGGTTGGCCATCAAAAAGCAGATCTAGGCAAATTGTTAGCCTTCTGCTCTGATACCACTTGTAAGTCCCTCACTTGATTGTTTAACCCACTAGTGTAAAATACAACAAGTCAAGTATGCACTAGATTGGACTAGTATTACTTAAATATAAAGGCAAGTATATAAATAAAGTAATACAAGACTTAAAGCAATAAATAATGTAAAGGTGGAACACAATGTAATTTTCAAGTGTATTTTATTTATGATGTTAAATAAAATATAAGGTTGTTGCGGAACCAAGATATTACAAGTATGTAAATATCCTAACAACCTATGAATTACAAATGATCTATATTTGCTAAATATTCTCCTTTGATCGAAACACTTAAAGTTGTGAAGTATTCCTTGTTACGATCGAGAGTATTTAGACAAATTCACCAATATGCAAAAAGTAATTGGAACGAGGTAAATGACTTGGTATTTATAGGCAAATAAATTCAATAGTGAATTTATTATGCCGTACAAATATGGTTGCATGCATTTAAGGAAACAACTTTAATTCCTTAAATGCATTGGTTAAAGTACAAGATAAAGTCATGTTGATGTGACTTGTCATCCTTTTAACCAACCACCTTTACACACGTATTGTACTTTTATCAATAGACAAATGGATTGTCCGTGTAAAAGTGTGTAAAAGCAAAAGTCAATTCCTCGTAATTAGTGTTCAGGCTTGTAAGGTCTAGAACACTGAAGCTCCAGTCAGGAGATCTGGTAACACTGTCAGTGGGCTCCACTGCTTGTCAGTCTTCTTTCTTCAAACTTCAGTCTTTGACTTCAGTAAGAATGTCTTCAGTAGAATCGATCTGGACTGGAGTGAAGTCCAGTAAGCTGAAATCTGGTGAACTCCAGATTTCCTATACAAGTGAGATGCTTACTGGTCTTCCATTATTTCTGGACAAATCTTCAGTGACGCTCCAGTCTTCAAGTCTGGAGTGGGTCCAGTCAAACTGGACCTAACATTTATCATTAAATTTTTTTGAATTTTTAAAAGTAATTTGACATAAATATATAGAGATTTCTAGAATATGTATTTATAGTTAATTTTTTTAAAATTTTTGAATTTATAATGATACAAACAATTGTATGGTATTTTTTTTTACATATCAAATTATTATCAAAGATTTCATTATACTAGTAAACTTTTAGATGTATCTTGAAAAGACTATCTGATTATTGTGTTTACATAACGTAAATAATGAAAAAACGTATTTGGCAAAAAAAACTGATTATAAGATTTTTCATATAGACAAAAAATGGTAAATAATATTATTATAAAAGTTACATTGGATAAACTAAAAAGGTGTTCGGGATTGCATCTTGAAAAGATTATCTTGTGTTTGCATAACGCAGATAATAAAAAAAAGTGTTTGACAAAACAATTGTGCGGTAGTCTTTTTTTGACATATCAAATTATTATCAAAGATTTCATTATACTAATAAACTTTTAGATGCATCTTGAAAAGACTATCTGATTATTGTGTTTACATAACGTAAATAATGAAAAAACGTATTTGGCAAAAAAAACTGATTATAAGATTTTTCATATAGACAAAAAATGGTAAATAATATTATTATAAAAGTTACATTGGATAAACTAAAAAGGTGTTCGGGATTGCATCTTGAAAAGATTATCTTGTGTTTGCATAACGCAGATAATAAAAAAAAGTGTTTGACAAAACAATTGTGCGGTAGTCTTTTTTTGACATATCAAATTATTATCAAAGATTTCATTATACTTATAAACTTTTAGATGCATCTTGAAAAGATTATTTGATTATTGTGTTTGCATGACGTAAATAATAATAAAAAAGTGTTTTGACAAAAAATTATCTGATTTTTCATACAAACAAAAAGTGTTTTAGAAAAATGTAGGTTGGGGCATGCTTTTCAGAACGTAGTTTTTATTCGCAAAATCTATTTTACAAATGCAACCCCAAACACTCGCTAAATAACTATTAAATTATGTTGAAATGAAAACTTATATTTATACTGCGTATTAGGCGAGAAAAGTTATTTTATATTTTAAAAATAAAACATTAGTATCATCCCTATTTATTGAGATGATGTATAAAATAAAAAAGCAAGATTGTTATCAAATTGCAATGTATTCAAATGACATAAGACAATTGTGTATAATTTAAATAAATAAGGTTCTATTTTGTTCTAGATTATTGTCCCGCGTATTATGTGAAATAAATATATTAAGCTTTCATAATAACGTATTAATAATTATAAATAAGACGTTAAAATATGATAATACTATTATTCAAAAAATATTATGTTGAAGGAATATTATTATTCTAAAATAATTTTGTATCAAAACCTTTTTCAATAAGATATGCATATTATATCTTTTATAATGATATACAGTTAGGCATATATAGTATTGTTGAAAAGTTATCATCCGTATTTATTTGAAAATGTTTTTTTTACTGTAGATAGTTTATAAGATATCACATATCATTGTTAACTTTGTATAACTCGAATACCTAGGACTTTTCACGAAAATACATAAATACCCCATCATAAGATTTAAACTTTGGTGAAAAAACCCAATGTATAAGTACCTTAAGAATGGGCTACCAATCACATTGGCAAATGTTTGCTTTAATCATGTACTTTTCAAAATGAGTATTTTTAATAGGTATGTTACATCTTATGACTTAAAACCTAATTTAAATACAGTTAATAATCATGAGTTTTATGAAAACAATAGATACAATTATAACAAAAATAAGAAAATTATTAACTATAGTCTTAAGAGTCATTAATGTACGTTTTTTTCATATCAAAAACTCACTATGATAAAATATACAACTAATTATGTACATTAACTTAAACTATGAGGTTATATTAACAAAACCTTTAAATATATCTTGAAAACATACGTAATTTTTTCATCATTAAATAATATATTTTATAAGGTTGTGATTAAAAGTTTAAATTTACGTAATGATGATTGTTTCTTCATAAAAGAAATTAATACTCTTTTATGTAGATACATGTAAATGTAGATTGTAAAAATAAATTGTTTAAAAAAAAAGAGTAACAGAAAAAAGAAATCAAAAAAGATTCCCAAATTATCAATCCCCCATATGAAGGTGTCGAATTCACCATTAACATGGTACTTTTGAATTTAATATATTATTTTTAGTTACATGGGATAAAGTATAATTATTAAATAAAAGTTAATTATATAAAGTAGAAGGACTAATGTTGTGTTTTCTCAATAATAAATTTAGAAATAACATCATTATTTTGATCTAAGGGTTATAATCAAAAGTTTAAACTTATCTAACGGTCCTTGTTTCTTCATAAAAGAATTTTAGACTTTGTTAAATATATATTGGTAGATTATTAATAAAAATAGTTTTTTAATAACAACCAATCGGATCATTGAGGAATTCTTTGAATTAAGATGAGTCGAAAGATAGAAAAAGCCCCATACAAAAATGAAATTAAATATGGCCACAGCCCATCCCACTCCTAAGGTGACTCCGCCACTGAGTTACTGAACATTATCTCACCTCCAGACTGCCGGTTGAACTAAATAATACTAACAAATCATACAAATTCAGAAAGTTTATAGATATTGAAGCTTTTTCACTAAATCAAAACGGAACAAAATACATATTATATCTTGATTGATTGTACATAATTTGCTTTTCAGAAGAAAATTTTTTGTTATATTTGATGATAACTTAAGTGACTGTCGTGCGTTATACAAAATATAATTGATGCAAATTAAAATATATATTTTTTTTTAACGGGCAAATTAAAATTATTTAAGACATACTACTCTTTAACTATTTGGATTTGAAAGCTCCAAAGTCCAAAACGACACCGGTAGGTTAGGTGAGCCGTTGGACAACTAAACCGGGTCGGATTTTGATGATTTCGTGGGCGAAACAGGGTTACCCGATCCACGGAGATTTTCTAAAAAAATACTGTAAAAAATAGAGGTGGAAGATACTCCACGAGAAGCGCGTATAGCACGTGATCCTACTGATCAAGAATGAAACGATGTCGTTTTTAAACGCCTCGCATCTACTGTATAACCCTAAAACTAAAGCCAAAAAGGAAAAAATAATAATAGTAATTTATAGATAATAGCCACGTAATAGAGTGGGACCCACCAACACGCACTCTCTAACAAAAGCATTCCGGGAATCAAATTATGGAACTTGCTCTCTATATTATCACTTTACCCCCCTTAACCTTTTTTTTAACCATCTTTTATGTATACTTCTGCGTTTGTGCCTTACCTTTAACGAGTACAAGACCATCAATTGTAAAGGTTTTAAGATTTTGAAAGACTTAAAATATTTTTTAATATGTTTTATCTGATACTAAATTCTGTTTAGGCTAATACTTTTCTTTTTTCATTCATCTGTCAAATAATATGAAATGTGACACATAAAAATCTATTTGATCGTTTGTAATAAATGTGAAAAAAATGACTGTTTTATATAGTTCCATTTGTCATTCTACATATGTGATTCAGTGGGATTAAGATCCGAAAAATTAATTTATGAAAGATTAAGTGATTATTGTTTTACTTTTTGATTTTTTCTTTCTAATTTTTACATAAGTCAACTAACCCTGATTTTATGACTCTAGGTTAGTTTATGTAACTTAATTGGGCTAATTACTTGAAAAGTCACTCAACTTGTCACTGAAACCTTTTATGGGGCTCCAACAAAAAAAAGTTCTATTTGAGGGTATGAAAACGGCTAAAACTACTATAGTAGGACCGTGACCACTTTTTTGCTGACGTGTACAGTAGCTAGCCGGTTTTATCCTTATTTTTAAGGGCTAATTACTTGAAAAGTCCCTCAACTTGTCACTGAAACCTTTTCTGGGGCTCCAACAAAAAAAAGTTCAATTTAGCCACTTCTTTATATTCCCTTGTATCATATCAGCATTTAGCCACTTCCATTTCAAAACCACTACCGACGTCGGAAACTTCATTGGATACGAAGTTACTAAAATCTGAACAATGGTTTCACTGGATCGGCAAAACCCATCTACCAATTTCACAAACACACACAACTATAAAAAAATACCACTACACACCTTCGATTTCCCTGCCATCCCAATTGTCCCTTGTTCCGCCTCTCCGACAGCGACCACCGGTAGCTTCGCTACCCTTTGATTCCAGATCTAATTTTGGCTTCCTCACAAGTCACAACTGATTAGGTTTCTCGTGAAAAACTTTTTTGGTGAAAAACAAATAAGATTGATTAACTTAAAAGTTTCAGATTTGGGTATTAAGGTTCGTTGTCGGAATAGTAGCGGTGTTTATGGTGGCGGCTATGGAGACTTCACGGTGGTGTTAAGTAAAAATTTCACATCTTTAACTTGGGTTGTTTAATAAAAGTTGAACATGAGAATGGTCAGATGGGGACAAAGATACAATCAGGACTATTCAAATTGTTTCATGAGTTTTGTGGGTGGATCTTTGTGGTGGTGGTATTGGGGTGGTCGGAAAAATTGTATGTTGTTTTTGATTTTCCGGTGGGTGGCCAGAAATATATATATATTATATTTGGTGTTTTGTATAGAGATATGACTTGGAATTTCCATGTAATCCATAAATGAAATAAAATAAAAGAGAAATTACATTCAAATTTTTTTTTGACCGGCTACTTACACGAGACCCAACAAAAGTAGTTTTAGCCGTTTTCATACCCTCAAATAGAACTTTTTTTGTTGAAGCCCCAGAAAAAGATAAAAAAAACAATGATTTTAAGAATATTTTTAACAGGCAACTTGTACAGAGCCCCACTAAAGAGATTTTAGCCGTTTTCCTTTCCCCGAATAGAACTTTTTTATGTTCAAGCCCCAGAAAAGGTTTCAGTGACAAGTTGAAGGACTTTTCAAGTAATTAGCTAATTTCATCGAAATCGAAACTTGAGAATAATCTTTTTAATCTCGTATTACCTTACCTTTAGGGCACGTTTAGTAGGGAGAAATTGAGAGAAATGAAATGATGCAGAGAAATGAAATATAGAGAAATGAAATTAGCTGAGAAATTATGATTTCCATTGTTTGGTAATAGTGGAGAATTGGGCTATGAAATTAGCAAAGAAATCAACTATCCTGTTTGGTGACAATCAAAGAAATGAAATGAAAAATAATTAAATTTCGATTTTTATAAATTTTTAATAAATAAAACTAAGAAATATATATAAATAAAAAAATTTCAACTTAAAATGATTTATAAACAACTTGGCCAATAAAATAAAATAATGAAAACAAACAAGTTCCATGTTTAGATCTATTAATAATCAATAATATGAACATTAACAAAATCTTTGATCTTCCTGGAAAAAAAATGAAACACTCAAAACTATTGGGTTAATGACCACCCAACCAAAGATGATAAGGATATATATCTCTGATTCAATGATCGAAAAAACATGGCAGATTTAAGTAGATACAATAATTGGAGTTGCCAACAAGAAAAAGTAAAATATATGGGGCGTAGATCTACAAAAATTAAAAAATAGTAATAATCAAAAACCTTTGTATCATCACACAAAGTGTGGGACGTTGATCTGCAAAAGATGAAAAGAAGGATCAAATAGATGAAAGAGAGAAAGTTTAAAGTGTAAGAAGAAAAAAAGTAAAGATAAGTTTTGGAGTCTGACATTCAAACAAAGATAAATGTGCAAGTCACGTGATTGGACTATTTATATCCTTGTTTTAAGCTACAGATGGTAGGGGAAATGATTTCTCCGTGTTCTACATTTTTCCTTTAAAAATGTGGAGAAATGCTTTTCTTTATAAATGGAGAAGAAATCAAATTGTGAACAAATGCTTTTCTCGGGAAATTGAAATCCCCGTCATCCAATTTCACATGTACTACCAAACAATGGAAATGAAAATATTTTCATTTCTCCATCATCATTTCACCCAACCAAACATACCCTCAGAGAACATTCATATATAAAGACATTTATTACTAACTTTACAATTTGTGTTAATAACTTGTAACACATCATTTTATATTAAATTAAATTGTTAGATAATCTGATAAAATACGATATATGTATTAAGATAATATTGGTTGATTATGCGTCATCAATATTGAAAAACATGAAATTTACATAGTAAAAAGTAAAAACCAACATAAATGGTTTGTTTTACTTTACTTATGGAAAACACGCAGTGTTTATTTCTAACATAAATCCACTATATTTTACTCATTTTCTTAATATTAACATTTAATACCTCATGTTTCAACACTAAATTTTTAACATATATATATTTAGATCCACCTAAATATGTACATTTATTATTTTTTGATTTGATAAACGTATAAACCATATTGCAAAACAAAAACAAAGGGTACACCCAAAGTACTATTCTACAATTTGTGAGGCAAAAAATGTAATATATCAACACACAAAGGACTAAAACATAAGAACAAGAAAGCAAAGTAACAATTTATCATTTTTCCAATAGAAGATATAGATATGGATACACCCAATAACACACATATATACTCTACAATCTTTCTTTCGGTCATTCAATTCACTTCCTCACCTCCTCCTCTTACAAAAATCCCTTTTCAACACTCTCTCCATTATTCCTCTTCTAACAATAAAACCACCAATCCACCCACAATATATACATACAATAGAATAGATACAGATTATTATGATGAAAAACGACTGGATTACGGCGGCGTTATCAAACGACGTCGTAGTGGCTGAGCTTCTCATACGTATCAAACACAAACAACCACCAACAACCACCGCATCCACATCCACAAAGTTGTTACCTTTTTTTACATGGGGTTATCGTAAATCACGCTCAAAACCACAACTTTCTTCTTCCTCCGCCGCCGCCGTCGCTGCCGGTGTTAGTTGTTTCAAGAAAGAGCAACAGAGTGGTAGTCCGACAACTCCGTTATGTTGGAGCAGTGGCGGCGGATTCGGCGGCACTTCCACTAGTGATTGTTATGATGAATCTAGTCGTCCTTCAGATCTTTCTTCCGGTGCATATAGATCCAACAAGGTTTGTTATATTATTATGTATCTATATATATATATCCGATCTTTTTGACATCCTTTTTTTGAACATCTTCTTTTTTTGGTTTTTCCGGTGGTTAGATCTGTGTGACCACCTAGTATTCTGTCGACGTCTCTGTTAAGTATATTTCTGTTAATAAAAATAATAAAAAAGAAAACTTTTTTATTTTATATGAAAAATATATTGGTAGCGAAATTCCGTTTTATTCATTCACCTAATCAATCTATCTATAAAACTTATATCCAATCTACTTTTTCAATCTTAAAGGGTATTTTCGTCATTTGATGTTTGAATAGTTGGGTTGATGATTCCTATAAAACCCCTTTAGCTGTTTTCCAGTTTTCTAATATATGTTTTTATTAATTTCATTGAAAATTAGATTGTTTTACCATGGTAAAGAATAGGACACAAAAAGTCAATTTTTTTTAAAGCTATCTCCATTTTAATTTATTATATATATACATACTTTTTATATATTCTTTTTCTTCTTGTTTTGTACGAGTAATATTTAAGGGTAATAATGTAATATTTGTAGAAATTTTATGAACCTTTTTTAAGGTAGTGGTGAGACGGTAATATTTTGTATGGAGATCCACGAAACTTCTCAAACACGGACTTAAAAATCGACGAAAATGCCCTTACAGTGAATCCTTGAATAGATCCCACGTATTGGGGGTAGGTTTTGTGATGTTTGTTTGTGATAAGAAAAGGTGAGAAGGTTGAGAGTGGGTCCCTTATTAGTGAAGGGTAGTTTTGTCTCTTACGTTTTTTTTTTTTTTTAATTTATAGTTTGTTTTTGGTCTTTTATTTTTCAAATAAATCCTGGTTTTATGGATTTACTACTTAAATCTTTGGTGAGCACAAGAAAATTAGGCTTTGTTTGACTTTTTTGTTTATTGTTTATTATTTCAAGGAAGAAATAAAGGGTAAAAGATGTAAAATATTAAGCTTTGGAATGTATTGACTTTTGTTGTCATAGATCCATAACACGTGTCAAGTTCTCATTTGCCACGTCATTTATTGACTCCACATAGGCTTCTAAATGCTTCAACAATCAAACTCAAAAATGTTTGTGTCACATTTTTATGATTTCTTTTGGTTGCTTACTTGCTTATCTTGCAAATTTCCTTTTATTTTATACAAAATTGTATTTAACTTTTAAAAAGTTTTGTATCCATGTAAGTTTATTTTATATAGATGTGTTTGATGGGATTTTTTTTTCCTTTTCACTTTGTTAATTATATGTATGTATATATATGTGTAGTATATTATGTTTGTGTATGTATTTATATATATTAAAATAAAGAAAAAGTAGTACGTTTATGTTTATTAAGTCTAATTTTAATTGTTTGCCGTCCCAATATGCATTAAATATGAGTAATAATGTTTTTGTTGAAGGTCACGAGATATTCATGTTTTTGCCCCCATTGATGTTACAAAATTTCAAGTGTTGCCAAAAGCATTTCCCTTTTAGTTTACTCTTTTTACTTTGTTGTCTATGCAATTTCCATTGGTTCTATAATTAATAGTATACTAGCATTTTACCCGCGCAATGCGGCGGCGGTGGTGGTAGCGGCAGTGTGGTGTTGGCGATCGTGTGGTGGTAGCGGCGGTGGTTGGTAGTGGTGGTGACGTGACGGGTGGTGGGCGGTGTAGGCGGCGGTGGTGGTAGCGACCGTGTGGTGTGGTTGTAGCGGCGGTGGTTGGTAGTGGTGGTGGCGTGACGGGTGGTGGCGGTGTAGTTATTATTGTAAAAATAAGTGTAGTTATTTTAGGAGTTGATGAGTCTATGTTGTAAATTATTTTATTAAGGGTATTATAAGTATTTTAAGTGGAGATGTTTAAATTAATGAATAAAAAAGAGAATTAATTAATTCATTAAGGGTAAAATGGTCATTTCGTATAGGGACATTTTTATGAGAGAGATTGTTGAAAAGTGTTAGGAGAGAGAGTGTGATAATTTTTATAAAGTAGTAGAGATATATACACATATAATAAAAAGAAAACTAATGGAATCATATATATGTATTTTTGTTTAGGGTGGTGCTTTGGGGAATGAAGGTGCAACAACATCTAGCTACAACAAGTCAAGAAAAAGAAAGGTCTGTTTTTTTTTTTTTTTCTATATTCATTAATATATCTTTTGGTAAATTAAACTTATTTATACAAGCCAGTAATTGTTACAAAACTTAGAAAGTAAATTCTATATATTGTTTCTAATTGTTTGTTTGTTTGTTTGTTTGTTTGTTTGGTTGCAGTCATATGCTGAACTTAAAGAGGAAGAAGATTTTCTCTTGAAAGAAAGGCTACACTTAAATAAAGTATGTTCTAATCTCTGTTTATTACTCCGTACTAATGAAATTAAATATTACTTATGATTATGATTGAATTACATTAACTAAACTTTATCAATGATTTATTTACCAGGAGTTGGATTCTATGCGTGTAACAATGTGTAACCAGATTGCCACAAGTCAGAATTTGAAGAAATTCAAGGTATGGATTATACTATTTTCTTCACTCTCTTCATTAACTTTTATTATATACGGAGTAGTTGTTATTGATGTAATTTTCTCATCATGTTTTGAGAAACAAATTTCCGACACCGAGTGTAAATCTTGTAACTATATATGAATGAAATGTGGCTAAAATTTTCTCATTTGACTCTTAATAGATTGATTTGCATCGAAACTCTAATAAAGAAGCAGAGAAAATGGCCAAGACGATCAGCCATCAAGCTCAAACATCTTGTGTGATGGAACGAGAAATCAAGGCTCATAAAACAGGGTTTGTTTTGCCTGATCTGAACATGACACCAAGCGAGGAAGAAGTATGAGAAGAGATAACTCGTTTTTGTAAATTGCTATAAAGATAAACTTCTTCACATTCGAACCAAGATAACTGCAAAATGGTCATAGTTTTGAAGGTGGCCAAATCCAATTTATTGAAATTAGATTTTGTTTGGTGAGATGGAGTTATTTAGAAATGTACTACACAATAAAAACATTGCATAGTGTGAAAGAGAAATACATGTGGTAAAAGTCTTGTTTTACTTTACAAAGATGTTTTGGAGGGGCCAGAGAAGTGACTCAAACTGGCTGCATGATAATAAAGTTATAAAACCCGATTAAACCGTTACATCTGAGTTAAAAAATTGTTTGCAATCTCAGAATAGATCATACAAGGAAAACCTTCATCGTTTAGGAGGAGGAAAAATGATATCTTCTTTAAAGAATTAATAACGTAACATCATGCTCAAAAGAGTTTTTAGTAGTTTTAAATCATTTGTGGTGCTTCTCATGCTTCTTTAAAGTTTAAAGTGATATCCTTAACATTATTTAGTCAAATTCTACCAAAGAAAGGTTTCCATTCACAGTTTTGACTTTTTTTGGTCAAATGCCTAGCAACATTTGACCGTATAAAAGAAGACCTTACTATACTTCGATTCACATTTCTTGTATTAGGCAGATCCCAATTGTAACTTATATAATTGTTATTAACCTTTAACTTTAAAGATCAACTACAAAAATGAAAACTGAACACAAAATAAAGTTATAAATATTCTCAAGCTTCAACCTAAACTTCAATGGATCTATCTTGACACAAGCAGAGAGCCGATGAATGAAGAAGAAAGACGTCAAGAACCCGACTGCACACGTAGAACTGGAGCTACTCCATTTACAACACATAGTTTCAACATTTGGTACAAACAACCCTGTTATAGAACTAATGGAAGATCTAGAAAAGAATCTGAAAATTAGTGCTGACGCTACAGGTATAATTACTCCTCTTATGTAACTATTCGAACTCATATACTTTTAAATGCATCTATTCGGCTTATGTTTCATCTCTAACGTGAAACGGATAAAGTAATATCTAGCTTAAAGTTAAATGGATCAAATAGTCAAGCTAAAAGTACATTTTTAATGTATGAAATCTGCTAAATTGTTCTGTCAAAAACGTTCACTTGGTATAGAAGTAATGTAATATTTTGTAGTCATACTAAACACGTTATATGTATATATACTTTGAATTCTTTGGACTAAGTATTCTCCCTGACTCAACCATATCCTTCTTTCAATGAACAGTTGCAAAGTGGGCAAAGGATGCTCATTCAAGGATTAAGAAAGGTGCTCCATTTTCTGTTTCCTTAACCCAAATGTATTTCTCTATAGTTGCATCTGCATGTGGAAATACGAAGCATGAGTTACCAACGGTGAGTTTCCATGTACTTACATGCATTGCTATTAAACAAGATCGATACAAAGTTAATTCTCAGGGCCCGGAACATCCTGAACATTGTTTATCATATATAAATTTATTGTATATAGCTAAATGGTGTAATGAGAACTGAATACCGCATTGCGCTAAGGACTTGCCTTTGAGTGATTTTGCTAAAGGGGTTCGACAGATAATATTCTGAACATTGTTTTTCATATGGACATTATTACCCGCATATTTATCTCCTCAGGTAGAAGATAATATTCTATTCCTAAGGGGCAAGGGTGTAGTCGGCTATTTCTCTCGGCAAAAAGCATCGGCTAGCATCGGCTCTTTGGCAACCATATAGCACATGCATCGGCTAGTTTTGGCAAGTTTAATCGGCTAGTTTTGGCTATATATATCGGCATGTTTTGGCCGATCCTTGTGAACGTTGGGAGCGTGCCTTTGTGACCGTTTTTTTTTTGTTCTTGTGCCAAATCTTTCGACTTCACCGGAAACCTAACCGGAAAATTTGGGGGTTTTTCGATTTGAGGCTAGATCTATGTTTTTCTTGGCTTCTATTGCCGGAATACATGCCGATAAAACTTGTCGATGCTCCTTAACGTTATATAGCACCCTTTCCGGTGAGATCGGAAACCCCTTTTTGGGGTTTCCGGTGGTTGCCGGCCAGAAACGTTCACTTTTTTTACGGCCAAATCTTTGTTTGGCTTTGGCAAGGGTGTACTTGGCTATTTGGCTACTTTAATCGATTTAATCGATTTAGGGTTTCCTGTTGCTTCGGTTTTCCGGCGAGCCCTTTTGGGTTTCCGGTGAACTGCTGCTGCTGCTGCTTGTTGCTTCGGTTTTCCGGCGAGCCTTTTCTTGGGTTTTTACGGTGAACTGATGCTGCTGCTTACATATATATATGTATATTTATCTTTTTACATTGCCGTTAATTGCATGTTTGTGATTAGCTTGGTAGTGTTAACTTAGCGGTAGCGTTGCCGGATTTTTCCTTGGTAGTGTTGCCGTATTTTGTTCCATTAAAGCAATAGGTAGCCGGAAAAAAGTAGTTTTAGCCGATGATGGTATCGTTGAACAGTTAGGTTGCCGGTGTTACGTTAAATGAGCGATGATGATACAAAATGTTCGTAAAAATGGGACTCGGATGATCCGGGGCGTATCTTGGCGGGGTAAACCCTTCGGGTTAGCAGCCATGGCGTCTCCGACTTCCGAAATTCCCGACCCCCAAATTCTGAGCCCAAGTTTATATTTTATAAAAAAAACGGTCACTTTTTATGTTTTCCGACAACTTTTTTTAATTTCCGGTTACCTTTTATATGTTTTCCGGCATTGGTAAATTGACAAGTTTGGCTAGTTTTGTACACTACACCATGTAATTTGGCAAGTTTTGGCTAGTTTTTTGCAATGACACGTGTCGTAATTTCATTGGTCAAAAACTTGCCAAATTGCCAATTTTTGGCACTACACCCATGCCCCTAACAGCTCAAAATTTATCTAACTGAAACATCATTAGAGATCTTATTGAGAAATATGTTTGATGACATACCATCCCTAAGCCTCCGGATTAGGCATATTAACATTGGGCCGGAGCCTTCATTAAGGCAAGGACCAGAGCTTAATCCACAATAAGCTAAGCCGTAGCCTCTGTCATCTTGCTGGAAAGGCTACGGCTAATTTACGAACAAACCAGTACAATTTAGAACGTGCACCAGTACGTACGACCCGTACTTGTACCTTTGAGCCAGAGGTTGTTACACGTCTGTCCAACGATAACGGCTACTTAAAGACGTTATTGTTGCCGTTAACCCTCCAACTTCTGGATCCTTCCTAGAGGGCCTATAAATACCACTCAAAGGATTCACCTAAAACCCTAATGAAAAACACACACATACTCTCATATTACATACTTGGTGGCGTGAAGCTACACTGTTCTTCACACCATTAGGGAACCGCCAACAAGTACAAAATCATCTATCAACACTTTCTTAATCACCCATTGTTATTTTCTTATACAAGATTAAACCCCTTTAATTTAAGAGTAACTTTACCCTTAAACAAGTGGCGCCATCCACACTAAAACCACAATAATCTTGTACGAAAATGGCAGAGGACGGTGATCCACGGTCACCTCCGGGTTTCGAAACCTCAAGAACAACACCGCTGGCTCCTCCGACTGCCAGACAGTTAGAGGAGCTCACACCACTCTTAAGAGAATACCTCAGGCAAATCGATATGCAAAGTGTACGGACAAGACTCACATACTCAGACGAGACGGAGGCGACGGAAGAAGATTATGAAGCAGAAACACCCGTTCACAGAGCCTCCGGAAGCAGTCCAAGTGCAAGAGTCCATTTCGATGAAGCCCCAAGAAGAAATTTCAGTTACCAAAATGAAGAGTATCAAAGAGGTCCGAACCTTCTGCCTATGGCAGAAGAGTACGTTCGTACAACATGCCAAACATACAACCATAATTATCATGCTTATAACAATCCACCTCCACAATATAACTACTATCCAAACACAAACTCCCAGCAATACTTTACACCGCAGCCTACCAGGGGGTCGCGGAACATGCACACGCATTTTTCCACCCCTCAGCCTGGTAGAAGACAAACACAAAATACTCCTCACCAAAACACAAATTACTATCAATCACATACCCCCAACAATACAAGGCAGGCTCCGCCCCCTCCGGGGTGGTTCCCAAGTGAAGAAGACATGATTATTCAAACAGAGCCAGGACCCTTTGTGAGTGGATCGAAGACTACCCACTGCCGGAGGGAGGCTTGCCAAAGGGGATAGAGATGTATGATGGAAAGGAGGATCCGGACAACCATTTGAAACACTTCAATGGGATGATCCGGATGCAGAGGTGGAACGTTCCAATAGCTTGCCATATGTTTGCTTTTACACTGAAAGACTTAGCGCGGGCTTGGTTAGACGCGCAGCAAGAAGGAAACATAGCAAATTTTGAAGACCTAAAGACAAAATTCCGCTCACACTTCAGTCAGCAAAGAAAATACAAGAAAATGCACTTAGAAGCCCATAATATCAAAAGAAGAGAAAATGAAAGCGTTCGACAGTTTATAACCCATTATACAGATGAAACGGCGTTGATGAAAGGCCTCAGTGAAAATCAAAAGATATCAGGTTTTGTCTATGGGCTACGGTTCCAGCCCCCTGTGGAGTTCCTTTCCACAGACTTACCACAAGAGTATACAGTGCTAATGGATAAAACTTACACTTTCCTAGTGGGCAAAGAAACAGCGGGCGGAGTCACAGGTCCAGGCTACGGAAAAGATCTTGACAGAAACAGAAGAAATCGAAACTTTCGACATGAAAGGTTCCGAACAGCACCATTCAATAGATCACAAGGAGGAGCTTCCGGAAGCCACTCTAATCTCCAGCATGCCCCGAAGAACACTCGTGATATTTTGGCAACGGAGAAGGCTCCGATGAAAGGTAACCTCCGGAACAAAGACATGTCCAAGTTTTGTGAATTTCACAACCGTTATGGCCACGAGACAAATGAATGCAAAGTTTCCCTCCGGTTGAAGATGAAGAAGCATCTGAAGCACCAATCATAATTGGAGCCATCGTAGGAAATCATCCAGTTAAAAGAATCCATCTGGACACAGGAAGCGGATGTGAAATAATGTACAAACATTGTTTTTTAAAGCTGGAGGCCACTTTAAGGAAGAAAATGAAGGATAATATAAGCCCTTTGGTAGGCTTTTCAAATGAAAGAACATGGTCACTAGGAGAAGTTACACTTAATGTTACTGTTGGGGAGGCTCCGCGGACAAGATCCGAAATGTTAACATTTGTAATAGTGCGGGCAGAATCACCGTATAACATCATACTTGGCCGCCCAGCAATGAGAAAACTAGGTATGGTACCATCTCCAATTCATGCAATAGTGAAATTCCCAACTCCAAGGGTGATAGGTTTTGTCATAACCGAACCTCGGCCGGAGGTGCAATGTTCCCAGATAAGGGCTCCGGAAGCTGGAGAGTGTTCGAAGAAGAATGAAAACCTTGAAGTGGAGACAGAAAAGTTATTCATCAACAACAAGTATCCGGATCAACACATAATGATCGGAAAGCAATTGCCAACTGAATACAAGAGAAAATTGAAAGAGGTTTTGGATAAAAACAAAGATGTCTTCGCTTGGACGCCTGCGGACATGACGGGTGTTCCCAGAGAGTTGAAGATAAATGGTGAAACTTTTGACACTCAGCATCGATTAAATACAAGACCACATCTGGAGCCTATTAAGCAAAAGCGTCGGAGCCTAGCCCCGGATCGAAGCAAGGCTGCGAAGGAACAAGTGGAAGATTTGGTAAAAGCTGGCATCCTCAGAGAAGTTAAGTACCAAAGCTAGGTAGCCAATCCAGTGATGGTGAAAAAGCATGACGGAGGGTGGAGAATGTGCGTCGACTTCACTGACATCAACAAAGCGTGCCCTAAAGACTGTTACCCCCTTCCGGAAATTGATTGGAAAGTCGAGTCACTTGTAGGCTTCCGGCTAAAATGTTTCTTAGATGCTTACAAAGGCTACCACCAGATACAGATGCATCCGGATGACGAAGACAAAACAGCCTTCTACACATCCGATGGAATTTATTGATACAAGTAAATGCCTTTTGGCTTAAAGAATGCTGGAGCAACATATCAAAGACTGGTGGACAAAGCTTTTGGTAGACAGATTGGAAGAAATTTGGAGGCTTATGTGGATGACATGGTCATTAAAAGCCGAAGTGAAGAAGATATGCTCCTAGACATTGAAGAAACTTTCAAAACCCTCCGAGCTATTAATATGAAATTAAACCCAAAAAAGTGTTCTTTTGGGGTGGAAGAAGGTCAATTCTTGGGGCACATCATCACAAAAGAAGGATTTAGGGCAGATCCAGAGAAGATCAAGGACATTCAAGATATGAAGCCTCCGCAGGCTCTCAAGGAAGTTCAAAGCCTCAATGGCAAGCTCGCAGCCCTTCATCGCTTCTTATCAAAATCAGCAGACAGATCTTTGCCCTTTTTTCAAACATTGAAAGGTTGTTTGGAAAAACAACACTTTAGATGGACAGAAGAGGCTCAGAAAGCTTTTACCGAGCTAAAAAATAACTTATGCCAATTACCGACAATGACGGCTCCGGCACCAGGCGAAACCCTCCAGATGTATCTAGCAGCCTCCGGCGAAACTATAAGTGCAGTACTGATATCAAGTAGAAAAGGAGTCCAACAACCGATATATTATGTCAGCAGAGTCCTACAGGCTCCGGAAACAAGATATCCAGAAATCGAAAAGCTAACTCTCGCTTTAGTTCATGCAGCTAGGAGGCTCCGACGATACTTCCAGGCCCCCCCATTCAGGTCCTGACAGACAAGCCCATCAAGCAAGTCCTGACAAGAGCGGAGGTTTCGGGGAGATTAGCAAAATGGGCAGTTGAATTAGGAGAGCATGAAATTAAATTCAAGCCTATAAGTGCAATCAAGGGGCAAATATTGGCAGATTTTCTTGCAGAAGTACCATTAATGGAACCAAAAAACAAAAGAAAGGCGGCAGATGAGATGAAAATGGAGAAGCCGGAGGAAGAGTCCAGTCCGGAAACATGGAAGCTTTTCACCGACGGAGCCTCTAGTGCAGACGGCTCCGGAGCTGGCCTTATTCTAACAAGTCCGGACGGCCAAGAATTCACTTACGCTCTACGTTTCGACTTCAAAGCTTCGAACAATGCTGCGGAATATGAAGCATTACTGGCGGGCCTACGGATTGCAAAACAGATGAAAGTAGAACATATTCATGCTTGTGTAGATTCTCAGATAGTGGCCTTTCAAGTAGATGGGACGTATGAAGCTAAGGAGCCAGCGATGAAAAAGTACTTAGAAAAAGTCAGACAAATAAGGGAAAGTTTCAAAAGCTTCCGAATACAAAATGTCAGCCGGAGTCGAAACAAGATAGCAGATGCTCTGAGCAAGTTGGCCTCCACCTCTTTCGCTCATCTAACTAAAGAAGTCCTTGTTGAAACATTACAAAAAAGTTCTATCGAAGAAGAAATTGTCGTAGCACCTGTAGAAGAAGAAGGACAAACTTGGAAGACACCAATCATAGAATATTTGA
The DNA here is from genome assembly GCA_034093135.1 of Erigeron breviscapus. Classification (NCBI taxonomy): domain Eukaryota; kingdom Viridiplantae; phylum Streptophyta; class Magnoliopsida; order Asterales; family Asteraceae; genus Erigeron; species Erigeron breviscapus. Next base: position 12,683,022 of record CM067175.1, on the reverse strand, counting down.
CAAGTGGACTGCTGCCTGCAAACAAAAATGAGGCAAGAAAGATCAGAATCAAAGCTCCGCAATACACCCTCCGAGATGAAGGCCTCTACCGGAAGTCGTACTTGGGACCACTGTTAAGATGTGTTGGCCCAAATCAAGCAAAGGCAGTTATTCAAGAAGTACATCAAGGGTGCTGCGGAGCCCACGCCGGACCAAGAACAGTGGTAGCCAAAATCACCAAAATGGGGTACTATTGGCCATCCATGCACAATGATACTTTGAAGGAAATCCAAGCCTGTGAGTCATGCCAAATTCATGCTGTGGTTCCGAAGGCTCCAAAAAGTGAACTCATCCCAGTAACAGCAGCGTGGCCTTTTTCTAAATGGGGCATTGACATCGTCGGACCTTTCCCACAGGCTCCAGGACGTGTTAAGTTCCTAGTCGTAGCTGTTGATTATTTCACAAAATGGGTGGAAGCTAAACCTTTGGCCACCATTTCAGGAAAGCAAATGGAAAAATTTGTATGGGAACAAGTGGTGACAAGATTCGGAATTCCACAAGTCATAGTCAGTGATAATGGGAAGCAATTCAGTCAAGGAATTTTCCCTCAATTTTGCAACAACTTGGAGATTCAACAACGCTTCACATCCGTAGCCCATCCTCAGGCAAACGGACAGGTCGAAGCCATGAACAAACAGATTGTAAAAGGAATCAAAACAAGGCTAGGAAGATGCCAGAATGGATGGTTAGAAGAGCTACACCAAGTGCTATGGGCCTTGCGCACAACTCCAAAAACAAGTAATGGAGAAACCCCCTTCGGCCTTGTATACGTCTCCGAAGCCATGATCCCAGCTGAAGCAACTGTACCAACCATCCGTAGGTTCAACAGCGAAAGCGAAAATGAAGAGCAGCTCCGACAGAACTTAGAGCTACTCGAAGAAAGAAGGGAAGTAGCCTCCATCAGAGAGGCAGCTTACAAAAAACAAATGAAAAAGTACTATGACCAAAGAGTGAAGAAGGAAACATTCCTGCCCGGAGACTATGTCTTTCGAAACAATGATGCAAGTAAGGCAGGGAAGATTGGAAAGCTGGGACCCCAGTGGGAAGGCCCGTACAAAGTGATAGAAGCTTGCGGCAATGGGTCCTACAAACTTGCCACGCTTCAGGATGAAAGCCTACCACGAACATGGAATGGCTCACAATTGAAAAATGTTATTTGTAATTTCCTTTATCTTGTTAAAAAAGGCTACGACCTCCCAATATGTAAAAAGGCTATGGCCAACTGAATTAATCAAATCACAGCCTATGGCTGTACGGAGCCTAAGCAACGTGATGCCTTTGGAAAATATCTCCAAGTACAAGCGATAAAACATTACAAAGTAATTGCATCTTACGGCCGACCGAAGCCTAAGTAACACAACACCTATGAAAAGTTGTGCAAATAAACCTTAGAAAATTTTTCTAAGTAATATGAAAATTATGCTACGGCTAGCCAGAGCCTACGCAATACGATACTTGTGAAAGTTGTGCAAATAAACCTTAGAAAATTTTTCTAAGTAATATGAAAAATACGCTACGGCTGGCCTTCGCCTCCGCAAGCAGACGTATAGGCTCGCAACCTTGCGTCGCAAGACCCCAATAGTCTTGCAAGTAATGAAGGAAAGCGTACTTCCTAAATATAAGGCCTAAGACCCATTGGAAAATATGTAAGCCCAAGGCTTGGCAAACAAAGATTTCCTTCACAAAAAGCATAATAAAAGCATGCATGTCTACTTAATAAAATTGTTCAAAACTACGCCATAAGCATAAGGCTATACTTAAGAGACTAAGCAAGCTACGCTCACAAATACGAGGGTACGGTCATAGCCATGAAATAGCCTCCGATAAGGACCGCATCACAAAGTACTTAGAGCATGCAGTAACAAAATTATATAAGATAAGTAACAAAGAAAGAATGTATTGTCTTGGCTACGGCTCGTCACCATAGAGCGCGTAGCCCACAGAATATATGGAGAAAAGAGGAAAGAAATATTGTACTAGCCAATAAAGGCTTTACAGACAGATGATAGAGAAAAGGAAGAAAGTGTATGTAGCCAACACAGGCCTTAAAAACCCAATTACTCAAATTATTCAAAGAAACAAAGGAACTTAACAAACAATCAAGGATTTTGGACAATGGAACCGGAGGGAGCTGCGGAGGATGCAGTAGCCTGAGCAGAGGCGGAAGCTCCGGAGCTTGTAGGGGGAATGGCAAGGATTTCCGGAGCAGTGAGGTCAACATCGGAGGCAATCACGTTCAAATACTCATACCTTTTCTCAGCAAACTTCTGGGCTGCCTCCTTCAACGCTGCAACAGTCCCTTTTTGATAACCCGGAATCTGCGTAATGTCAAGATCCGGAGCCTGCGCCTTAGCTTTTACCAAACCCTTGTTAAAACCCACGACCAACACACAACTTTGCACCGCCCCCATCTCCCGCGCAAACTCCGCGCTAGAGCGGAGCTTATCAAAAATAGAAGGAATACCTCTCACAAGCTCCGCCCTGTCTGTAGTCAGTTTCTCTATGTCCTCATCCATCTCCTGAAGTTTATCACGCAAATTCTTCTCGACAGCCTTACACTCACTCACTTCCAATGTTAACTGTTCAACCTTTGCCTTCTCCTCATGCAAATCATCATCTAGCTTGGTCTTCTCCCGCATAAGATCCTCAATTCTTTTCCGATGAGTGGACACTTCCTGCTCCGCCATCTCCGCCTGCTGCTTTAAGATCACATTATTTGCCTCCATGTCCGCCACTTTTTGCGTCTGGAATTCCGGATCTTCTAGGTCAAGCTTTCGGAGCCTCCGACGCAATTCCTTATTCTTGTCCTTCAGTTCATCTTTCTCCGCCTCCAGCAAATCATACCGACGCCAAAAATCATTCTAGTAACCAAGTTAAAATAATAAGCAATGCATAACCTCCAGCAATGCGTAGTAACAGTTAACATATAAATTGAAATAAGGAAGTACAAGGATTTACCTGCTCCGATAGTTGACGAATAGATGTTTCATTAGTTGAGCTCCGGAACTCCTCGATGGAAAGTAGAGCCACCTCTTGAAGACGTGCCGGAAGCATTATTCGGGTCACAAAGTCCTCTTTCTCTTCATCCTTCTCTAAGTAACTATCACATGGAATCCTTGGAAAAACCACTTTGAAGGCAGCTTTGGATTTCGGAATCTCCGGAATACGTAGGGACGGAGGATTGTCACTCCCGGAAGGCTCCGCCCCATTGTCGCCAGTGCCGGAAGCCCCGTCATCAGAATCATCAATCTCGTGGATGTTTTCTGGCATACCCTTCCTCATTCTTCTAACAGCCATAGGGCTTTTGCTCGCCCCATGCCTCGGATGGGCCGCAGCAAACTCCCCCTCCTCAGCATCCTGATTGTCCCTACCAGCAGCTTCCTCCAAAACAACATCACCTTGCGGCTTCGGTTTTTTACGAGACTTGGGGATATTTTTCTTGTCAACTTTTCTCTTCCGGGAACTTTTCTTTTCGCAACTTCACTGGTTGCAGTCTCTTCCTTCTCCCCTTTCTTCTTGTTCAATAAAAGTTGGTTGGCATAATCTTCTTCAATATCTCTCCTACGCTGAATAGTCTCCGGAGTGTCTTTCAGAACGGTAACCTCTTTCTCAAATGAAATACGGGGAACCTCTGGAACTGTTTGACCATCCGGAACAGCATCAACGTCTTCCAAGTCGCTACCCATGTACGACAAAAAATCCATAACTGCAAATAAAATAAATAACAATAAATAAATAAATATAAAAATATACAACAAGACAAAATATACAAGTGCACAAAGTTACGCTACAACAACGAGTAATAAGATCCAATTTAAAGACTTTGTAGGAAGGGTCGGAGGCTCCGTACCCTCCCCTTCTTTATTCACAAGTCTCGGAGCAGCCGGATGGTAAGACCAAACTGAACTCAACTTAGCCAAGTACAAAACAGATTCAGGAAGTGTCCGGCTCAATGTCGGAGGCTTTTCTTCCACCCTTTGATGGAGGCAGTCACACCAAATATGCACTCCGGCAGCTTCGACCCAGGCCTTTTCTGTATAGTGAACCAATCTCCGTTGGCTCCCAAACAATAAAATTTTTGGAAATTACCCACTGTAGGCTCCATTTGGCGAGCACGACAAATCGCTTCGAACATAGTTATTCGAAGAGCTCCGAAGGGGGTCAGTTGGGAAATATGGCATTTAAAGTGTTTTAGAACTTCAAGAAAAAAAGTAGTGAACGGCAAGCGAACATTTGCTATTTCGAACATAGCCATATACAATACTACCTTTCCTGCCGGAGCCATCCTCGCATTATCAGAGGGGCGCGGAAGAGTATAATGGTATCCTAGGGGGAACCTATATTCGGACAAAAATTGTACTAATTCATCCCTTTTGACATTACAAAAGCTAATACATAAGTCTTTCCTATTACCCATAATAAAAATGTAAAACGGAAGCTAAAGACACCCACCTGCGAAGGATCTCAACGAAAAAAGAGGAGGCTTAAGAGGCTACGGAAGCTACGGATTTAGGAGAAAGGAGAGCAAAGAGATGTTCAAGAAGGAAGAAGTGAGAAATGAATGAAGAAAGGGGGTAATTATAAGAAAGAGAAAGACGCTACAGTACCCCATGATGGGACGTATCGAAACGGCGCGGCCTCAGAAGCGACCACGTGTCTTCCACTAACTCTCCAAAGAGTAACATTTATTGCGAGGATTCCGGGTGTAAGACGTGGCCCCCACTAACAATGACATAATGGGAATAAAAACGAAAACGAGATGACACATCTATTTATTTTTATTTTTATTTTTCATTTTTGATTTTTGGGGGGAGGAGTATAAGATAATACACAAAAAGCTACAAACTATAGCCTCCTGACCTACTAGTGCTATCCGAACGATAAATAAAAACAACCATGAATTTTCAAAGCACTTTTAGCCTTACCCCACCATTATAAAAGAATATCATGCTAGGCTCGGGGGCTTGATGACATACCATCCCTAAGCCTCCGGATTAGGCATATTAACATTGGGCCGGAGCCTTCATTAAGGCAAGGACCAGAGCTTAATCCACAATAAGCTAAGCCGTAGCCTCTGTCATCTTGCTGGAAAGGCTACGGCCAGATTACGAACAAACCAGTACAATTTAGAACGTGCACCAGTACGTACGACCCGTACTTGTACCTTTGAGCCAGAGGTTGTTACACGTCTGTCCAACGATAACGGCTACTTAAAGACGTTATTGTTGCCGTTAACCCTCCAACTTCTGGATCCTTCCTAGAGGGCCTATAAATACCCCTCAAAGGATTCACCTAAAACCCTAATGAAAAACACACACATACTCTCATATTACATATAGTTGGTGGCGTGAAGCTACACTGTTCTTACCATTAGGGAACCGCCAACAAGTACAAAATCATCTATCAACACTTTCTTAATCACCCATTGTTATTTTCTTATACAAGATTAAACCCCTTTAATTTAAGAGTAACTTTACCCTTAAACAATGTTAAGAAATATGAAGAAATTATTATTAGTATGATTAAACTTCAATTAATCAACTGGATAAAAAAATCTAATCTCAATTAGATCAAGAATTGAATAGATTACAAATCGAAATATTCACGACAACTACTCAAACAAAAAATCTCTTGATTGTTCTTTTACAACTCAATATAATCTCTTGAAAATTAGAACTAGAAGAATGAACGAATGAATATATATATAAAATCGAAGTAGAGAATGTGATATATATCTTGAATCTCCCTTAAAATCTGACCAACTCCTCTTGATATATATGCTTCAAATTGACTTTGTCCATCTTCCAGTCAAACCCCTCAAGGTTTTATAAATCGCCCATAATAGAACCTTCATCTTTAAAATATATACTCTACAGCCCTTAACTTACCCTCTTATCAAAAGCTAATAATGAGAATAAGATTATTCTCAACAAAATATGGAAGTTTTATAAATGATTCGCAATGTTGAAGTCGTCCTGAAAACATTCGCTATCAGAGAGCATGAAAAATCTGTCTGGGTAAATGTAAGTATGCCCGGCCCGGCCCTGCCCTGCGCCAGAGTTCCAAGGTTCAATGACTAAACAGAATTGTCTACGTTAGCTGTGTTTGAAGTTAATTTTCTTCTAAGCCAGCGAATGCTGAAGTCCAGGATTTGTATTAAATTCTAGGCATCTAACTCGCAGTTGCAGAAATCAGCTAAGATACTATCATAGTAATGCATGAAAAAAATCAGTAGTTTTTGGTACTCGCTGAAATTGGTTTATCTGGTTAACCCACAAAATTACAAGTAATTACTGGAGCAAATCTGCAGTTTGGGATTTTTGTCTAAAGGGGTTAAAGCGATTTAGGATACTGTATGCTTTAATTTGCAACTCAATTGAGGTGCTAGAGATCGTCACCTCTAACCCAAAACTTTGCAATGTTCCTGCTTTATTTTGCGACATTGCTAACACTCGTCTTCTGGTGTTTTTAGCTGGATTAATTTTGTTTCAGAAGCCAAAGTGGAACCCTTCAAGCCTAGAGGACGTTAAATCAAGTGATGTGGAAGCCATATTTTGACCATTGGACCCTGATCGAGGCTGATGGATGTTTAACTTTGGTCCCTTTGTTCCAATTGATTCTTAACAATTAAGGGAGCATTAAGATCTGTAGTTTATTTTCAGTACCAAATTATAAAAGTTCAATCTATCACAATTGATTTTTCTTAACAACATATCTACTTTACTTTTACACTACCATAAATAATCGTAAACTATATTGTGCCAGGAACTGAACTGGGCTTCACCCAATTAGACAAGATCCTCTGTTAACCTCAAATTGGCATATGGTACATGAGTTGTGGTTTATGGTTAGAGTGATTCATGGTCCAATTGGCTCCTTAATTCGGTTTGTAGTTAGTTTTTTTTTTCCTCGAAAGGCAAATTAACTACACAAACACACATAATTCACACAATATTTATACGTTTGTCCAATGTGGTACTTGAACCCATGACATTATGGTTGTTAGGCCTTTCCTTAGGGTGATGCTTATAGTAGTCCTAGGCGAGCGTCTTTGAGGTTAGGGACGCGGGACGCTTATTGGCAGTGGGTGTCCTTGATGAGAGTCTTCAAGCAAGAGTCTTCCTGGAGAATATGGAAGACGCTGAAAGGTGGGGTCGCAATGTTTTTTTGTTTGTTTTAAATATGTGTATTTGTGTGTGTGAGATAAATTATAAAATAATTGATGATGTGGAAAGAAGTTAAGAAGCTTTTCTTTATAGACAGTGAGTGTCCTGAGTAGAGTCCTGGGTGATGTGATGCTGAGTTGGCAGACAAGAAGCTCCAAGAAGCTCCCCCTTATAAGCACCGGCCTTATAAGAACTCCGTCCTCAGGACTTTTTCACTGCCACATCAGCATCACACCCTTCAGGACTCCCCTGCCTATATGGCAAGCTTCTTCAGAACTTCTTCGCCACACCCTACCCCACATCAGCTTCTTCAGGTCCGCTCCTCGCTCCTCCTACCCCACACCCTACCCCACTTTCGTCCGTCCTTCAGAGTCCTCACCAAGACTCTCCCTTGAAGACGCTCATGGAGGACGCTCCATGCTTGTAACGTCGGTCGTCCTTGTTTGTTTGGACGCACCATTTGGACGTTTATAAGCAAAGGCCTTAAGTTACCACATATACCACTAGGAGTCTAGGACCAATGTCCTTTCATAATTCATTGTGAATTGCATATTTTCGTTAATCAAAAGAAAAAAAGTGTCAAACCGAACGTAATACCTTTTTAGTGTACTAATTTAAGGAAGTTACCGAGCTATAATCCCGTGCGCCCTACTAATTTAAGGAAGTTACCGAGCTATTCCTTGTGAGCGAACAATCATCAGGATCAATAAAAACATGCTTTACTTTGATTGTATTAGACATGTTCTTTTTTCCTTCCGGACATAGTGCAAGTATCATGTTTTGTTTCTCCCTTTTTTTCCCCCTCGTTCCTTTTAATATTTATTTTATCATTCTTTGAGTTAACATGGTAAGTGGGGAACAACTTATGCAACACTTCATGGATTCTCTCAAAAGCATCAACATGTGAAAAATCAAAAAAATAAAAATAAAATGCAAATATATAAACACCACTCTCTACACTCTCATATTACATTCCTTCATGCATGCTTTTAGGCTTCAAAAATCTCAAACAATTAAGGTCAGCTCTTTTTTCTCTGATCCACCTTTACTCATTTCTTTATTTCATATTTTATCTTCAAATTACAAATTTGTTGCATGCTTATATATATGTATATGTATATAACTGAATTTGCTTTTGATCACATTATATATGCAATTATAATGCATGAATTATTATTACTAGAGAGCCTTTTATAGTATGATGCTTTTTTATTTCATGAGTAGATTAATCACATTACTTATGAAAATAATGATTATTGAAATCATAAGGTAAAAACTTTGATCTTGTTTAATTTACAGATTAGATCCACATTGCATTTGGTAATAACATCAAGAAGATCTGTTTTGGTGATTCTTGATGGGGTGGTTTCTGATCAAGATCTTGATTTCGGTTTCGATTTCATGTTTAATTGCTGAAATTGTTGATGGGTATTATCTTCCTGGTAGTTTTCCCCATAGATACTTTGTGGGTGATCAATTATCTGTCAAAGTGAACTCCTTAACCTCTATTGAAACAGAAATACCATATGGGTATTATAGTTTGCCTTTTTGTAAGCCTCTTGAAGGCATTAAAGATAGTGCTGAAAATCTTGGTGAGCTTCTAATGGGAGATAGGATCGAAAACTCCCCATATCGATTTAAGATGTACAAAAATGAATCCGAGATCTTTTTGTGCAAAACAAATCCTTTATCTAGTGAAGAATTTAGTACTATAAAGAAACGAATCGATGAAATGTATCAAGTTAACTTAAACCTTGATAATCTTCCTGCCATTAGGTATATGCAAAAAGATGGATTATTTCTTAGATGGACTGGTTATCCGGTAGGAATTAAGGTTCAAGATGTTTATTATGTATTTAATCATTTGAAGTTTAGAGTATTGGTTCATAAGTATGAACACAATAACGTAGCCGGTGTGATTGGGACTGCAGATGGGGCAGAGCTGATCACACCGGCTAACGTAACCTCTGATGAAGGTTATGTGGTCGTTGGATTTGAAGTCGTCCCTTGTAGCGTGAATCATGATATAAATAAACTGAAGAATGTTGAGTCTTATGGTAAATATCCGTCTCCAATCAAATGTGATCCAATTACGGTTGGAATGGATGTGAAAGAAGGTAAACCCGTGACTTATACATATGAAATTTCGTTTGTGATGAGTGATATAAAATGGCCTTCAAGATGGGATGCTTATTTGAAGATGGAAGGTGCAAAAGTTCATTGGTTTTCAATCTTGAACTCATTAATGGTGATTACATTTCTTGCGGGTATAGTTCTTGTGATATTTTTGAGGACAATTCGTAGAGATTTGGCTCGTTATGAAGAACTAGATAAGGAAGCTCAGGCTCAAATGAATGAGGAGTTATCAGGGTGGAAGCTTGTTGTTAATGATGTATTTAGATCACCAAACAATCCTAAACTTCTTTGTATCATGGTCGCGGATGGGTGTAGGATTCTTGCAATGGGGGTTGCAACAATCTTTTTTGCTGCTCTTGGATTCATGTCTCCGGCTTCACGTGGAACCTTGATCACTGGTATAACTTCCATAGTTTTCATTATATTTGATATACTCCTGCATTTTTGTCCATCACTCTTTATAACTTGTGTTTACTGAAAGAAAGTTTAGATCATAATTCTGTTCTTTTCAAAGATAAAATGTAACCCAAATGTAGCCCAAATCTATTTTTGTCCATCATATGTTTGGTTATCATGTTTCAGGGATGCTTGTGTTCTATGTGTTATTGGGCATTATCGCTGGATACATTGCCGTTTGGATATGGAGGACACTTGGGGCAGGAGAACGTCGAGGATGGTTTTCTGTATCGTGGAAAGTTGCTTGCTTCTTTCCTGGTATCTCATTCCTAATATTAATCACAATAAACTCACTCTTATGGGGAAGTGGTAGCACAGGAGCTATTCCATTTACCACATTTGTTGTTTTAATCCTACTTTGGTTTGGAATCTCTTTGCCCTTGACCTTAATCGGCGGATTCATGGCGACAAAGGCTCCATACCTTGAATACCCAGTTCGAACCAATCAAATCCCTAGAGAGATCCCGGCTCAAAAGTTGTCTTCTTGGATCTTGGTTCTAGGAGCTGGAACCCTACCCTTTGGGACACTTTTTATTGAGCTTTTCTTTATCATGTCAAGCATTTGGCTCGGGCGTGTCTACTATGTTTTTGGATTTCTATTTGTTGTTCTAATTCTACTTGTGACTGTCTGCGCGGAAGTATCACTAGTTCTCACTTATATGCATCTTTGTGTCGAGGATTGGAGATGGTGGTGGAAATCATTCTTTGCATCCGGTTCAGTTGCATTTTATATCTTCCTGTACTCCATCAACTACCTTGTGTTTGATCTCCAGAGCTTAAGTGGACCCATTTCCGCAATGCTGTACTTGGGTTATTCTTTGTTCATGGTCATAGTCGTTATGCTTGCAACGGGTGCAGTTGGGTTCTTGACGTCGTTCTTCTTCATTCATCGGCTTTTTTCTTCTGTCAAGATAGATTAATTGCAGTTTAAATTGAGGCCTGAAAATTTGATGCTTTATTTGATGTTCATTATTTGATTTTGTAGCATATTTATAAAGTTTGAAGGTTAATAACAGTTACAAGCAATTTCACAGTTCCAGAATTGAGTTTAATTGTTGACATTTTAGAGGACAAATAACAAGTATTTTTTTCCGAACATCTGGGAAATTTCACCGTATAACGGTGAAGCCTTGCACGTACCCTAGATAACGAGATGTTGACCATAGACCGTTACAAGTATTTGGAGGAAAAACCCCAAGACTTGTCATCCTTAAAGATCGAACTCAAGACCTCGAGTAAAACCTAAAATGCCTCTGACCAACTAGACTGACCATCATTAGCTGACAAAATAACAAGTACCAAGCTCACATAACTTGGCCTTGCTACTTATAAGACTTTAATTGCTTCATTAGCAACTACCCCTTTTGAACTAGAAGTCAATCTCAATCAATTGACTTTTTGGTAGCGTTTTTATTGAATCACCTTCACTTGCTTTAGAAGAAATCTTGACTAAGCCTTTTTCACTATCATTAATAATTTATTTATTTTGTTATAAGAGAGAATATTAATCAAACATATAATTATTCATATATTTGTTCACAATGAGGATTTGAATCCATAATCTTCTGGTTAATGAGCTATAGATTCCTTCTCACGAGTTAGACTCGAAGCAACACCTCTTTAATTATTTAATACTCCGTATATTTTACTCAACTCATCATCATGTCAACATTGTTTGAAACCACTATGTATTGGTCATTTATTTTCTTTACAAGATACTATATCGTATGTTGATATCGGTGTTCACAGGGATTATTTTACCGGGGCCGTGTGTTAATACGGTCAACAGTTGGTTTCCATGGTAATATCCGATTCCTAAAACAAAATGGATTGGAAATGTGGTGGGACATAAGTACGTAACACCACAAATCACAAAAACCAAACATATGATTACAACATACCGACTTTTGTTAAGGCTCTACCTTTTGTTTTGACAAGTGAATTTTACCTCAGACGTGTATGATGTGTGCTAATCGCACAACGAAAGGGTCCCACACTAAGCGGATCTTAAATAGCCTTTCTCACCATACCACCTCCTTAATTGGAAAATACCGTCAAGGAGAACCTACCAAGGTTCGAACTCGAGACCTTGGAGTAAACTCCCCCGGGGCCCCGCATAGCAGGTTTAGTGAAACACCCCTGACCACTGGGGTTTAACCAGTGGTTTTGTTAAGGCTCTACCTAATTGACAAAAATAAATAAAGCAAAAGGTGTCATTTCCACTTCATTGCTAGCTAATATTCTCCTGGAATAAAGAAAAAGATACCTCAACTTACAAGCAAAATACCAAAAGCAAAGACATTATCAAAGCATTTTTGAATGTTGGTGTCTTCCTTGTTTCTTCTCATGAGATAACTCAAATCTCATTTCTTGGCTGCTTCCTCCACATCAAAGTGTGCAACAAACAAAGAGAAACAACACATGGTAAACATAAATCAAAGTTAGGCACCAAATATATGATATCAAAGATACAATCCTTGTTATTCTCAATGGGAGCTTATGTGGAATTTTTCCTGAGATAAATACTCAACAAAGACGTAACTAGTCGTCTAGACACGATTAAAACAACCGATTATCCTGACGTCAAGACCCGATTATCCTGACGTCAAGACCCAATTATCCTGACGTCTAGACCCGATTTAAACAACCGATTATCCTGGTAGAGCCCTTTACCTTTTGGTAGGAACAGATTCTAGTCGACATCTTCGGATTAAAAAAAATTAGCTAGGTCGGGTTGAAAGGTCATCAATTATCCTCCAAACCACCAAAAAGACGTCGAAAAGAAAAATATGAAACCATGAACTCGTCCATGAACCACTCTGCATCGACACAAGACCTAAATCTTTTAGACTCCATAATCAACTTCCTTTCGTCTACATACAAATACAGTATACAGCTATGGATCCTATGTAGACTTGCAGATACAGCTACAAATCATTTGATCGAAAATGCCACTTCTGTAAGCTAGACCCCTCAGTTTTAGTTTTCTCCACGAAAAAGATAGGTCAAGATATGGTTATATGAGAGGAATTCATGTTGCTTAAACACAGATTAAACTCTAAACATCCAAAACTACATAATGAACTATGTTAGGATGGTCTTCACTCAATTAACCTTTTGATTAAGCTAAACTGCTAAAGAAATTGCAGACTTGACTTGAAATGAAACAAAACACATACAAGTGATCTTTCATATTCATAATCATAATGTCTACAATCAAAAATAGAATTAGTAGCAATCAACAAGAACAAAGCTTCAATTGCAACCATATTGTAACAATACCATACTTATATATATAGATATAATAAATAACCATCATAACCATGCCTTAACTACATACAGGCCATGTATTCATCACCAACTAGATTACATTACAACCCAGAATTACTCATACTAATCTTATTCTCATAAGACCCTAGATAATAATAATAATATAAAAACATAAACATATAACTTACTAACATAAATAACTACTAACTTTAATCACAATTAACCTTAACTTTTACTAACATAATTACCATCCAACTAACACACCCAAGAAACTCCTCATCATTTCTTCTTCTTGTACCATATACAATGATACACAACACAATCATCTTGCTTACACGAATTCGAGTTTTCCCTTTCGAAAAAAATACTAGGGAAATTACGTCGAATTCTTCGATACAAACAAACAGAGTGTTCCATTTCTCATCAATCAACCAGCCAGACTTATTCAAACCATAATCATAATTTACTATCACTTATCCATCATCATCATCAACTACTAAAGACTTAACCCGAGAATTCTCCTTAAATCGCTACTCGGGTCATCTTCTTTCACAAAACTTTTGGTGAAAAAACCGGGCAGAGGAACTGAACTTGGTGGTGGTGAATCAACAAAAGCAGAACCTGCAAAGAAAAACTCTGCAATTTTGTTATTTTTCGGTACCATTTCCGGGTCGGGTCCTAACCGATCCGTTGATGAAAGTGCAAAATCCTCTATTTTCAAATCTTCTATCTTATGATTCTTTTTTTCCTTTTTCGGAGGCGTAACTCTCCGGCTAACTTTCCGATCAACAACTGTCAAGTTTGAAACTTTCCGATCAGAGACGATATCTTTTGTGGGTCTTGCCGTCGACGTCGACGTCAAGTTTGAAACTTTCCGATCAGAGGCAATATCTTTTGTGGGTGTTGCCGTTGCCGTCAAGTTTGAAACTTTCCGATCAAAGGCGGCGATATCTTTTGTGGGTGTTGTGGTGGTGGTGGCGGCGGCGTTAGAAACTTTCCGATCGGTTACATCATCCAACGGTTCGCCACGTTTCAATATTTTCACCTGACCCATCACAAGATTCTTCGCCACCATGGCAGACGGCGGATCTGTGACCATCGGCGAGGTGGGTTTGGGCCGCCGTACACCGGTGGGTGGGCTACGTTTCCGGTTTTCAGATCTGGTAAAGTTAGTGGTTGAATTAGTGAAATCAGGTTTCGGGTTACGGCGAGATTTGACCGGCGTGGAAAATAAATTATTGTGATGTTGTTTGAGAACATCTTGAGGATGAAGAACTGCTACACCACCCATCTATCTATATCTATATAATTTATGTATGTATATGTATATATATGTATATACAGATGGATCTACAAAAGATTGGATGGAAATAAATTAATTGACACCCTAATTAGGGTTAGAAAGAAAATAGGGGGAAAAACACGGTGGTTTGGGGGAAATGAGAATGTGTGAATGAAAATAAAAGGAAGGTGGGTGATATTTTATAGGGGAAACATAGGAAGGTGGGGTAAGTGGCAAAATTGATATTGATGTGTGTATGTAACCACTCTTGTTGGCTAAGTTTTTGAGCAATTCTTTAGGGTTTGTGGTGTTTGGTTGGTTTGGGCTCATGAGAAGTGGTCAATACTTTGACCCGTGTTTTGTTATCTTAACCTAAATTACAATTAGCAAGTTGCTTAGATATTTTATAAAAAAAAAGGTAATTGGATGGAAACCCCCTGATCCCATGTACCATTTGGTACCCACTAATCCCCCAGTCAGGCTAGTGTCCAGGTAATTCTCAACCACTTAATAATCCCCTGATTATCTTAAGTTTGTCTTTGGCAAGACTCGAACCCAAAACCTCCCCTGAAAAGGGGCTATTACCCAATGGTTATATATTGATCATAATAATACTTTGAAACATATAATCACAACCATTTGAACTTGATAATCTAGGCTTGAAACATACGATACGAGTACAATATATTATCTGACCTTAAAACGTAAGATGACAACCATTAAACTTTAATCCTACAGACACCCTACAACAAACAAAACGACACGATTATGTGTGCAATCAAAATTAACGTGACACCCTACAACAAACAAAACGACACGATTATGTGTGCAATCAAAATTAATGTGACCCTACGATCTCTTGACATACCAAACACAATAACACTAAAGGACAATTGGTTTTAGAAATCTTGGCATGGATAGAAGATCAACCATCACCTTCTAGCTGGGATGAAACTCGTTGATCTCTTAACCCAAATTTCATCCACAATACATACGAACGATGACAGAAACACCTGACATATCTACCTATATTACAAGAAGATGTGTTTTTTTACTGTAGTTTGGTAAAAAAAAAAGCCACCTCACCCTAAATAATGACCAGCTGTTATAAGTATGGGTTTTTACTGTTATGAAAGAAAAAAAGTTAATAGGAGCAGGAATCACATCGCCAACCAACAACCCTTGACATTCACTTATTTTCCTCCACTATCTGATGCAAACACACACACACCCGCCCCTATTGTTACAAAACACCGCCGGCCTCCTCACTTCTCTCACCGGAAAAAACATACACATCCAGATCCGCCGCCACGACCATCACCGCCGGCGCGATCCCACCACAACCGCCTAATCAAACATCAAACAGTCCCTCTTTTGTGTGGGTTGTTATTTGGTGAGTACTCCATGTCTCTTCTTTTTCTTTTTTCTTTTTCATTGTCTTCGTAGTTATTGCGCTGAATATCATGATGTGGTCGTGGTGATGATCTTTGATATGAATGATTATATTGTTTGGGGACTTGTGATTTTTCTATTTTTAGATTCTTTGTTATTTTTAAGTAGTAATAAGGAATTATTTTAGTAATAAAAGGGAACTATCTTTTCCACAAATTTTCTTGTATATGAAAAGGGTTTTGAAGATTTTATTATTTTAATTTGCGCCTACAGTAACAAGTTGCTTGAAATTTTGATAGATATATATGTTTATATATATACATATCTTTTGATTAACATTCTTCTCATGCATATATATTAATATTCTGTGTGTATATATATGCATGTAGCTTGTATAACCTCACAAAATCGTTCGAGCTTTTCTTTGGGTAAAATGGTTTTACCTTGTTTTGAATAAAATCGTTTGAGGTTATACTAATATGTGTGCTTGATTGTTGCAA
>CM067175.1:12659284-12665781 GCA_034093135.1 Erigeron breviscapus | reverse complement strand
TCCTCTTATGACCAGATTGCCTTCAAATCTTGAACCTCCCAGTGGTCTCTCCACTTCATCTTCTGCCGAGGTCCAAGGCCTTTTAAGTAAGGTGGCGGACCTGGAGAGATCACTCCAGACTTCATCTCAGGTTATTTCAGACTTCAAATCCTTATTATCAAATAACCTTGCATCTGAGATGAATCTGGGAATGAGAAGCTTGTGTGTGAGAAGCTTGATGAACTGGTACTGGCCACAAACAACAATACTGAAAATTTCAAAGTGGCAGTCCAGGGTTTAGAGATAAGGTTGGTTAGTTCTGTTCAGACTGCAGTCACTGGTGAACTGGCAGGTCTGAAAGAAGAAGTCCAGAAGTTGGTTTCCAGGGTCAGTTCTCTGGAGACTAGATCCACACTTGACCAGGATGCAGTTGTCAGTACAATTAGTGATGAATGTACAAAGAAGTTCAGAATCAGTATGCTGAAAGAATTATCTGAAGAGATTTCTGAGACTGTTCTTCGTACCATTCAAGATGGGGTGTTACCCCAAGTGGAGAAGTTGCTGGAAGAAAAGTTGCCAAAACACTTGCCTAAAGAAGTTGAAACTGTTAAAAAGGAAGTGCAGGCACTTAAGAAAGTTGTGACTGATACAACTCCAGTGGCAGGAAGAACCTTTGGTGCACTGGACAGACATATGCTGGAACAGTTATGGAATGATCTCAAGTCCAGAACTGGTGATCATTCCAAGGGGGAAAAGTCGTCTGGTGACCAAAAACAAGTGACACTGAAGCACTTGGCACAAAGAGCATATGGCACTGAAGCCACTATGTTGTCTGAAGAAGCTGCTGGTACTGAAGCCAGTGAGCCCCAGTTTGAGTCCTTCCCAGATATACCAACAACTCTGAAGTCAGTTAAGGGAAAACAACAAATGGAATCTGGTGAAGAAGAGCAAGCTGAAGAATCATCAGAGTATCCTACTGCTGATGATGAAACCTCCAAAAAGCTTGAACAAGAATGCATCATGATTGAAATCTTCAAGAGAAATCAAAAAGATGAATTGCTGGCCCATCAAAGGGAGATGGCATCTATGGGTACTCTGGACTCTTACAATGCTGGCAGGTTAGGCATAAATATCGATGTTTACAAAAGATGAAGGAAGACCCCAGAGTTCATCAATGTCTGAATGCATTGAATGATGTTCATGTACGCTCCTTTTACGCCGAAGAAGAACAGGTTTATGATTCTATAATTTATGGCGTTAGTGTACCAGAACTCATCAGGCAAAGGAAGGAGGAACTGGTAAGCCTCCGGAAAAAGATCAGAAAGAACGTTGGTACTCTGGAGATAGAGTACAGAAAGAAACTGTCTGGCTTACCAAAACTGACTGCCAAACAGATCAAAGCGATTAAAGATGCTGATGTAAGCAAATTCATTCCCCTGGACACTTCTCGAAAAATCAATCATCAACAACTCCAATCTGTTGTAGAGCAAAAGAGAGTGTCTAAGGAAACTGAAGCATTGATCCAGACAGCCAAATTGAAAGACAAGTACAATGAAATGTTAAATTTCAGGGCTGATGCTAGAAGGATCACTGGTGCTGAAATCAAATTAGCTGAAAATCATGAAGGCATGTCCAGGTTTGAAGTAAAGTTGACCAGGGAGGGTAACTTTACTGATGAAAGGAAAAGTACTTCAGTCCAATCATTTGGATGGAGTGAACTGAAAGAGATTGCTTTAACGTTCAGGGGGAAGACAAATGTGCCGACTGATGTTAAAGCATTTCTGAAAAGAGTTGAAAAGGTATGGAGAAGAAAGCAACAGATGGAAGTTGCGATGGGCATAAAATCGCCAAAATCAATACCATCTTCTCCATCACCAAAGAGAAAGGCTACTGAAGATGCTCCAGGATAGACATCTAAAAGAAGGGCCTGACTCTTATCATTTACTTGTTGTAATTTATTGTTTTATGAAAAATTGTAAACTATTTATCAGTTGATGTATGTAATAAATAGTTGCAATTTTTGATTCATATAAGTAAATGATCAGATTTAGTCTAAGTTAGAACTTAAAAGATGAAACTGAAAACACTCATGATCTATAAAGTGTTTTCAGTAACTTAGATTTTTTAGACAAATCAAAACTTGTGTTTTTCAAGCATACAAAGTGTATAGATTTAAGCTTGAAAACACTTGCATTATTTCTAAACAAATAGGGGGAATTTGTTAGGTCCAGATTTACTGGACTCGCTCCAGACTCGACTACTGGAGCCTTACTGAAGATCTGTCCAGAAACGTGTTCTACTGGACCTACTCCAGACTTGGAATCTGGAGTCCCTCTGAAGATTTGTTCAGAATAATTGAAGACCAGTGAGCAAATACTTGTATAGGAAATCTGGAGTATTCTCCAGATTAGCTCACTGGACTTCACCCCAGTCCAGATCTACTCTACTGAAGACGTTCTCACTGAAGTCAAAGACTGAAGTCAGAATAAAGAAGACTGGAAAATGGCGGAGTCCACTGGAAGTCGTACCAGATCTGTACACTGGAGGATTGTCAGTGTTTAAGACCTTACAAGTCTGAACACTGATATCGAGGAATTGACTTTTGCCTTTACACACTTTCCAAAGAACAATCCACTTGTTCTTTACCAAAGTTTATGCGTGTAAAGGTGGTTGGTTAAAAGAATAAAGTCATATTGATGTGACTTTATCCTTATACCTTATCCAATGCATTTAATGTTCTTGTCGGATCATTAAATACATGCAACCATATTTGTACGGCACAAATTTCACTGGTGAATTTTGTTGCCTATAAATACAAAGTCATTTCCTTGATAAAAATACTTTTTAAGCATACATTTTGCATTAAAGTGAATTTGTCTAAATACTCTCGATCTTAAACAGGGATACTTCACAACTTTAAGTATCTCGATCCAAAAGAGTTATTTGACAATATAGATCATTTGTAATTCATAGGTTGTTAGGATACATACTTATTTGTATTATCTTGATTCCGCACAACCTTGTATTTTATTTAACATCATAAATAAAATACACCATTGAAAAATACATAATGTTCCACTTTACTTGTTTATTGCTTTAAGTCTTGTATTACTTTGTTTATATAATCTTGCATTTATTTACAAGTAATACTAGTCCATTCTAGTGATTATTAGACTTGTTGTATTTTACACTTTCTAGGTTAACCATCGTATTTCAGGGACTCACAATATCGGATTCGGATTATACTTTAAACCACTTGTGTTAGTTGCTTGATGGTGTGATGTATTGAACATGAGTATGTGGTTTAGTGATGAACAATTATTGTGAACTTGGTATGATGGCATGATACATAATGATTTCCCCTAGAACATTAGTACTTTTGCCTTAGTGTAAAGATATGATTTATCTGTGATATGTCGGCATGAGAGCATTAACTACTTGTGTGACTAACATGCGAGCATTTTTGAGACTATGATGTTCAAGTAAATTAAGATACTATGAAATATTATGTGATCTAGTGTGTTAAGAGGCGTTTGTATGAACGTTGAGCTTGAGTTAGTAATTTAACGAATGTGTTCAAGGAAGTGGCTAGAAAAGAGCAAACAGGATAGTAGTAGAAGATCATGAACTTAAGTGATTATATGCAGGAATCAAGTCCCGTAGATTTCACCTTATATTGGCCTTATACCTAGAGTAAGAATACATGATTTTACTGAAAGGTACTATTCACTTATATAACGTAAGCAATGACGTCAAATGAAAATTTTTCAAAATGGCCGACAATAAATAAGATATCTGGATCTTGATAGAACAAGATAAAGTATGATGGCTTTATCATACTATCTTAATATGAGCGATAATAAAAGTATTGACTACGAACATGTTTCGCAACAAAATAAAGAGGGAAATAGACATGCGAAAATCAATAACTGTTTATATATATCCCTATATATATGACAACATGATTATTGGAAATATTCATGTACACTCAAAAGCTTTTAATGTCTACAACTACAAATATCACATCTATTTAAAAGTTGATTAATAACATATGTTTGCACTCATATGCCCGTGATCAAGTGGACCATGTCTACTGTTCAAAAATGCCCTTTGAGATCACGACGTCTGAACTAATATGATTCTATAAATATAGAGTCATATCTTTTCGTTAAATATAACAAAATAAGAGTAACACATACTTACACACACACGACTGAGAGAAAATAAAAATAGTCTTGTTCGGTTAGTTCAAAGCAAACCTGTTGTAGGATTCTTAGGCTGAGAAACTCGAAAGTTTCCTTTATTATCAATCTCTTTCGTTTCTGCTACTAGTATTCGGGTACGTTTCAAATACTTTACATATACCTTCAAGAATAATGTCCGGATTCAATGAGGAAGGGATTACTTCACCTGTACCTGAATCCCCCGACTCCCCTCAACATGTACAAGACCTACCAATGGAGGAGATCGGTCATTCTGGAGAAGAATATAATAACGCACTTGTTCATGTACCGAACATCACGTCCACTACTGTCATTACCAATGTTCTAGCTGTCGCTACGCCTATTGCTACTATTCCAAACTCATCAGGGGAAGGTTCCTCAAGGCCACCCCGCTCTTTGCTACGAAAGCTCCCGGTTTTTAACCGCCCTCAGTCACGACGTCTTTGACCTATCCATACTGAACCACCCGCTCAACGGCTGCGGCGATCCAGCAACCTAAACAAAATACCAAGATTCCTAGCGGAATGGAGAATAGAGGAAGGACTCCTTAACTCCAACCAGTTCAGAATAGCCATCGGTTCGACCAATATTCCTGCACTAACTATGGAACCCCTACATGACAATGTCCCTACTTTGGTCTTACGCACACTCCGAGCAGAAAGATGTATTGCTGAGTTGAGAGAAAGAACCAACATACTGCGGACACATGTGGAAGACCAGGGTAGCACGATAGTCGCACTGGAAAGTGAGATGGCGGGAGCGCATTTCAGGATTCATGATCTTGAAGACACTGTGTTAGAGCTGCAGGAAAAGGTAACACGGTTTGAGGCTATGTTTGAGGCGATATCTAGAGCTGCCTCTATAACCCCATCTACTCTGTCACAATAGATATTATCTGGCTATGTGCTATTTATGACGGAGGTGTCAAGAAATGTAAAATTTTTATGAAATAATGGATTTCTGAAATGTTCATATCTTAATATCTATCATCCAATGAACCTACTAGCTTTAACATAAATTCCTTTGAACCATAGATCACCTTTAATGATTGAATATTATAAACCAAAAATATGTACCATCTTCTCTAACTGAATAATCGTAATCTTGACAAAAGAACTTCAAACTTGAAAAATCAGAATTATTTGAATGGCTAAGAATTATGATGAGGCACCAACAGTTCTTGGCCTCTTCACGTGTCTTTGAGAAAGTGGAGGATTGCTATTTTCGTCACCCCTCAGAATGGTGTCTTCCTCTCCCATAGTCTTCTGTAGATATTTCCTTAGACTTTCTTCACTTTTAGCCATTTTGGCATTCAACTCAGTCTCTCGTTTTCGAGCAAGTTCCAATATGTCGACGTGTTGATTTGCTGGTGTTTGCACCTCAGAACCTGTTTCTCCTGTTTCTGCAAGTAGTAGTTCTTTGGCTAACTTCAGAGAAGCTTCTTCTTTCATCGTTTGCTTTCTCTTTCGTTCCATGATCTCTTGAAGGATCACATCTTGAGAATCACCCTGTAGTGTTTCAAAATTTTTGTGACATAGAATAAGGCTAGTTGGTGACATAGGTCTTTTTCCCCTGGAAGCAGTTGGTTCAACTATTGCTTCTTCAGATTGTGAGAAATTAGTAAGCTGATTCATCAAACCTTTAATTTCTTTGATTTTTGCTTCGAGTTTTGTTTGGTTATCAATAGATTCTCGTAATAGTGCCCTATCGGCTGCAAGGAGAAACGGTGCACTGAAATGAATTTGGTCAATTTGGGATGTAAAGGATGTAAACAAGGTGGTTTGTTCTGTAGAAAGTAATGCTACGGTACTGTTAAGTTGTTCAAATTGCTTTGACAAAAGCTCGATTGAACGTTCAAAAGTAACATGTGTGGGAGTGGCCATAGCTAAAGTGAAATTGATAGAGGTGGTCGATTAGATTGCGTGGAAATATAGCTTCACACAAGAATAATGTAAAGGAGAGAAGGAAATTTTAGTGTGTCTATCATCTCTACAAGTGTCCTTCTTATATAGAGAATAATAGATGAAGTGTGATCGGGAAGAACGGATAAGAGTCCAGAAACTATAGTAAATTATAACTACTGCGACGGTTAGAAAATATTTAGTAGTCGTCTTTAAATCATGTTGCAATTAGTCAGAATGATTTAAGGGAAATTCTTTTAACTGGGGAATTTCCCTACATGACAAAAACAATATAAGAGGGTGGACAGTTAAGCAATAGTCTATAATAGGTAACATGTTGTATTTCATCACTGTTACAAATTGAACGAGGCTCATTACATTATTTAAACAGAAA
>CM067175.1:12376784-12654284 GCA_034093135.1 Erigeron breviscapus | reverse complement strand
ATCAGTGATAAGAAGGTGACATTTAAGCATTGCTCACTGGTGGCTCTTCTAGTCTGAACCCCACTACTTGGATCTCCAACAATCTGATCAATTGGATGTGCTCGAGTCCATTTAGTGTATTGACTAGGCTGGTGTAATACAATATCAGTGCAAGTCACCTGGCGATCTTCTTCAGTTGCAGCAGCTTCTGGAGGAGGATCAGCCCAAACTACTTCTATATCCTCATCAGAGTCAATGAGGTCACGATTTGCATCATGAAATTCTTCATTAGAAGGCATTTCTTGAAGAACTGGAGAAGTTGGAGTTTGAACTGGTGCTGATATTGGAGTGGCACGTACATCAGATCCAATCACTAGTTTCTGCGGTAAGTTGAAACTGATGGAGGGATAAAATGAAGTGTCACTGGTGGTGCTCTTCTTCTTAACTGGTTCCAATTGAGTGTAACTGGAAACATCTTCTGGTGAAACCACTGACTGATGAACTTGGTAAGTTTCACCAAAATGTATTGGAACGACTGGAGAAATATCAAGGCTTGGTCTCTTGTTAATTGCATCACTTGATTCGTCAAATGTGACATGAATTGTCTCGTGAACCTTTTGGAGTCTATAATTGTAAACTCTAAAGGCCTTTCAAATATCTGAATAGCCTAAAAATACACCTTCATCAGCTTTTGCATCAAACTTTCCAAGCTGACTGGAATCATTTAAAATATAAACTGGACAACCAAATACATGAAAATATCCAATATTTGGTTTTCGATTCCTGAGTACTTCATAGGCAGTCTTCTTATGTCTCTTGATGTAGACTGACCGGTTTTGGGTGTGACAAGCAGTTGCAACTGCTCCAGCCCAGAAACTGGTGGGAAGACCTGATTCAGATAGCATGTTTCTGGCCACTTCTATCAGTGTGCGATTCTTTCTTTCCACAACTCCATTCTGCTCTGGAGAGTGTGCCGATGAGAAGTTTTGAGAGATGCCAGTGTCATTGCAAAATGTTTCAAGTACTTTATTTTGAAATTCAGTACCATTATCACTTCGCAACTGACAGACTTTTCGAGTGTACTTGAGTTCAATTCTTTTGATGAGAGAGATGATTTCAGCATGTGCATCACTTTTAGATATGAGGAATACCACCCAACAATATCTGGTGAATTCATCGACCACAACTAGAGTGTACTTCTTTCCAGCTCTAGTTTGAACATTCACTGGACCAAAGAGATCCATATGAAGCATGTGAAGAGGTTCAGTGATGCTAAAGTTTTGCCTTGTTTTGAAACTGGCCCTTTTCTGCTTGCCCATCTCACACCCTGGACATGGCTTTTCTATATTGAAAGAAATCTGAGGTATCCCATCTACCAGTTGTTTGCGAGACAACTTGTTAATATTTTTGAAATTAAGATGGGATAATCTTTTATGCCACAGCCAGTTGGTGTCCTCATCAGCCTTGGTATAGAAGCACTGCTCTTTTGGAGCTGGTTCCATATCCATGATGTACACAATTCCTTTTCTTGGTGCAACCATCACCACTTTCCAATCCTTGTTAAATATGGTGCCTTGAGCAATATCGAACAAAACTCTGTAGCCATCATCACAAAGTTGGCTTACACTAATCAGGTTGTATTTCAAACCATTCACAAATGCAACTCTTTTGAATTCGACCTGTCCGTTATTGAGCACACCATATCCTTCAGTCTTTCCATTCTGATCATTACCAAACGTCACTGCCGGTCCATCTTGGACAGTGAACTCTTCAAGCAGGGGCTTACATCCGGTCATAGTCCGGCCAGCTGCGATGTCCAGATACCAGGTGTTCTTTTTACGATCGCCCTGCATACCCACAAAAATCATTAGTTATTTTTGTGAACCCATCTTTTCTTGATGGGTTCACTGGACTTCTCTTGAGAAGTCTCAGTTGATTGTTGTGGAGTTAAACTGAAGACTGCATCTAGATCTTTTTCACCAGCTCCAGGTGCAGGAGTAAAAACGACTGGTATTTGATACTTGCTCCCCTTTTTCTTATCAGATTTTGTTCCAGATGGAACATTATTTTGTTTTGGTTTTGAGGGGGTTTTAATATTTTTGAAATTAAGATGGGATAATCTTTTATGCCACAGCCAGTTGGTGTCCTCATCAGCCTTGGTATAGAAGCACTGCTCTTTTGGAGCTGGTTCCATATCCATGATGTACACAATTCCTTTTCTTGGTGCAACCATCACCACTTTCCAATCCTTGTTAAATATGGTGCCTTGAGCAATATCGAACAAAACTCTGTAGCCATCATCACAAAGTTGGCTTACACTAATCAGGTTGTATTTCAAACCATTCACAAATGCAACTCTTTTGAATTCGACCTGTCCGTTATTGAGCACACCATATCCTTCAGTCTTTCCATTCTGATCATTACCAAACGTCACTGCCGGTCCATCTTGGACAGTGAACTCTTCAAGCAGGGGCTTACATCCGGTCATAGTCCGGCCAGCTGCGATGTCCAGATACCAGGTGTTCTTTTTACGATCGCCCTGCATACCCACAAAAATCATTAGTTATTTTTGTGAACCCATCTTTTCTTGATGGGTTCACTGGACTTCTCTTGAGAAGTCTCAGTTGATTGTTGTGGAGTTAAACTGAAGACTGCATCTAGATCTTTTTCACCAGCTCCAGGTGCAGGAGTAAAAACGACTGGTATTTGATACTTGCTCCCCTTTTTCTTATCAGATTTTGTTCCAGATGGAACATTATTTTGTTTTGGTTTTGAGGGGGTTTTAATATTTTGTTTTTCAACTGGAGGTGATGAACTTCCTTCCAGATTTTTAATCCTGGCAGTACAACTCTGAACCTGTCTTGACAAAAGTTGGAGTTGACTTTCCAGTTTGGACAAAATATTATTTTCATCAGGCTGCTGAACCTTGGACCTAGGTTCAGCTGAAGTTTTGGTCTTTTGAGTCTTGGGCTCCTTAGACTTTTGAGGTAAAGGCTTGTTACCAGATGCCTTTTTAACTGGAGCTCTAGCCTGATTGGCTCCAGGTTTAACCTCAATGGGGGTGGTCTCAATGGGTTCAGTTTTGACAATCTCAGGTTGATCATATGGAGTTTCAACCCTAAGAGCTGGAGGCAATGCATGAAGATCTGGTATGAGAGCTGCCATTTCAAGATCTCCAGATTTCCATGCATTTTTCTGGGCATCAATTGTTCTAGAAAATGCATCATAATTCTTTCCAGATGCTTTTTAACTGGAGCTCTAGCCTGATTGGCTCCAGGTTTAACCTCAATGGGGGTGGTCTCAATGGGTTCAGTTTTGACAATCTCAGGTTGATCATATGGAGTTTCAACCCTAAGAGCTGGAGGCAATGCATGAAGATCTGGTATGAGAGCTGCCATTTCAAGATCTCCAGATTTCCATGCATTTTTCTGGGCATCAATTGTTCTAGAAAATGCATCATAATTCTTTCCAGATGCTTTTACCCACGACTTGATAATCATTTGTTCTTTTCATTTTCTCTTTCAAATAACAAGAGGGCAATCTGGGCCTTAAGCTTTTTGTATTTTGCTTTGTAACTATCATCAGGCCTACTAAAATTAGGGACAGAGGGACCAGTTTGATTGTTCATCTGACTAGATCTGAATTCCTTCATAAAGTGACCTTTCTTACCACACTTATAGCAGGTAAGATTGGTTTTATCCAGAGAGTTGGAGCTGGAAGCATTGTTTGGGCCATTAAATCTTTTAGATTTATGCTTAAACCTATTAAAGGTTTTAGCAATCATGGCTACCAGATCATCATCGTCAGTTTCATCACAACCATCACTGATTTCAGTGGTCAGGCCAGAGTTCAAGAAACTGTTTAACATCTCCTTCATTGAGTGTGACTGGACACTCTCTGCAGACATTAAAGCAGCACAAGGTCGCTCAGTTATGCTAGCAACCTTGGGACTCTGGGCATGGTTCATGGCATCCTGCTCAGCCACCAGTCTTGCTGCATTATTATCTTCAGTGAATCTGAAGGCTCCATAGAGCGATGCAAGAGTGTGACTGTGCAGGGTTTTACCTTGTCTTAAGACAAGAACCATATTTTCCCATTTGGAAGGAAGAATATCACAAAACTTATCAAGAAGAATATCCTTATCCTTCTCAACACCCAAGCTTCTCAACTAATTAATGAGGCTAGAAAACCTGGTGTAAGTACCGGTTAGACTTTCATTGGGAAGAGCAAAGAAGGATTCATACTTCTTGTTCAGGGCAACCTTTCTGGTGACAATGGTGTCATCACCTCCTTCAAACTGAATGACTAATTCATCCCACATTGCCTTGGCACTGGGGAACAACACAAGTGTTGTAATTAAGTCTTCAGGGACAGCTCCAAGGATCATGTTCTTGAGTCTGGTGTCCAGATCTACAAGTCTACGATCCTTATCAGACCAATGGTCTTCGAGCTTTTCTCTGGAACCTCTTCTTCCAGTAGGATCTACAAGAGGACTTACCCCAAGAGACATGGGTATATAAGGTCCATCCTTAAGGATTTTCAGCATATACCTCTCTATCCCACCAAAATGCAAGAGCATTCTGGCCTTCCATGTACCAAAGGTCTCACTATTTCCATCAAATTTGGGAACAGAAGTGTTTGAGTATTGTACATGGACATGGTTAGGGGCATTAGGAGGAGGAGGGTTAGTATTAACATTTTGAACAGGTGGTGTATTAAGAGGGTTTTCACCTTGACCAGAACCATCCCCACCTTCAGTAGTAGTCATCTAAGCAGATCTAGGCAAGTATATTAGCCTTATGCTCTGATACCACTTGTAAGTCCCAACTAACTAGATGGTACTACCTGAAGACACCTCTATGTCGATGGTGGGGTTACTTTGCAATATAAACACTGAACTGGAGACGACCAGTTACAGTGAGTGTATACCAAGTTCTTGATAAAGATTACTTATTAAGGTGACAATAAGTAAATGACAATGCAATAATAGAAAGTACTTGTAAAGTAAATTGATCAGACAATATGTATTTTTCAAGTGTAATTTATTTATTAACTTTAAATAAATTACAAGGTTGTTGCGGAACCAAAATATTACAAAGTATGTAAATATCCTAACAACCTATGAAATACAATTGATCTATACTTGGAAATTCTCTAAACAATCGAAACACTTAAAGTTGTGAAATGTTCCATTTTGCGATTGAGAGAATATTGCACAAGTTCACCAAGAATATTGCAGGTTTGCAAAGTTGTGAAATGTTCCTTTTTGCGATTGAGAGAATATTGCACAAGTTCACCAAGAATATTGCAGGTTTGCAAAGTTGTTTTCTTGTTGTGCAAAGACCTCTATTTATAGGCAAAGTTGACATTGGGATGTCAACTTTGGCCGTACAAATATGGTTGAGAGCATTTAAGGAATAGCATTTAATTCCTTAAAATGTTGTGTAAAGTTACAGAATAAAGTAACTTTACTCAACCTGCTTTATGTACCTTTTGTACTTTATACATAGATAAATCCTTTTATCCGTGTAATAGCACATAAAGCATAAAGGTCTTTTCCTCGTAATCAGTGTAAAGCTTTGTAAGTGCTTTACACTGATGGTCTCCAGATTATATCTGAGTAGAATGTCAACTGGGCTTCGTTGCCATTGTCTTTCTCTATCTTCCACTTGTTGTCTTCGACTTCAACTGGAATGATTCTTCATCTGGTCAGATCTCAACTGGAGGAAGTCTCCAGTTGCATTAACTGTACGTTGCAACTGGACTTCAATATATTTCTGGACAAATCTTCTTAGTCTCCAGATGCAACTGGAGACTGGCCAGTTTCAGCAAAACTGGTCCTAACACCAAGAACCCCAATTTGAATTATGTCAAAGTAGCTCATTTTTACTAAAAACTTCATTTACATTACTCACATGAACCCTAACTTAAATTAATTTAAATAACCCAATTTCATCAAAATCCCCAAATTAATTGATTGCATGAATCCTAAATTTCATTAGTAACAAAATAACCAAATTCATACTTTGAATGAAGAATATAAGATGGGAAGAATGGAATAATCACTAGTTTTCTTCCTCCTCTCTTCTAATTTTAGCCCACACATACACTCTCAATCCCCAAATTAAATTGCTAGAAATCTTGGAATTATTATTATTGTTATTATCACTAAGGAGAAGGAATTGATGTAATAGAGATTGAAAGATTGAAGAAAACAATGAAAAGAATAAAAGATTGAGAAGTGAATAAAATGAAGAAGAAAAGAGTTAGTCACCATGGGTATGTGGCTGGCACATTATCCTTGTGCCACGCCCTAACCAAAAATAAAGGGGTATTATACCCGCTAGCCACTAAGGTTCCAACTAATTTAACACCGTAACTCAATTTTAAAGACGAGAGAAAGTACCCGCGTGTTGCGGCGGTGAGATGGTGGGGGTGATAGGTCATAGGAGGTGATAAGTCATAGAGTGTGATAGCCAAATGCCTTAGCCGTACGGGCTCCGCCCTCGGGATTTAAAAATTCGTCGAAAGTATATTGAATGACATCTCTAATGAAAGAGCATGAATTTTAAAAACACTCATATAATTTTTATAATTTATCGATATACGGTTTTTGAGATAAAAGATTTTGAATGAATTAAAGGAATAAAATGGTTTATGGAGGAGAGAAAAAAAATGAGTGGTTGAGATTTGAGGAGAGAGAGGAAAATGAGTGGTTGAGATTTAAGGGTATTATAAGTATATTAGGTAGAGATGTATAAATTAGTGAATAAAGAAGATGTGTAATTTAGGTAGTTTAAAGTTGTAATTTGAGATTTGGAAAAAGAGACTCCTCTATTATATAGGAGTAAAGACTAGGAAGTTATTTTAAATGTTAAAACTATATAAATTAATTTATCTAACCTTTTAAAATCTTGGGGTGTTACACTTCGGCTTGTTATTTATTAGTTGTTTACTTTTTTTTATAGGTAGTTCAAAAGTCAGGTGAAAAATAATAGAATCCCAATAGCTAGAACTTGACATGGTTCTACGTGAAGGTACACATATACTTATGCCGCGGCATAAAATAGATAGAGTTAAGGATGATGGCAATGGTCACTCTCATGCCTAACCATGCCTATCCATCTACCAATAATATACTGCCACCTCATTTCATGCCTAACTTATGCCTAGCTATGCCTAACCTATGGCAACCATCTCTTACTATTTTCCTCCAATCATACTCACTCTCTCTCCTATCTCTCCTTAAATCATTGATTATTCCTCTCTCTCTCTCCCATGCCTAAGCGGCAATGTATGCCGAAATCACTCATGCCTAGCCCATGCCTTGACATTGGCGGCGGTGTTTGCGGACATGCCTAGACCATTGCCATCATCCTTAGCGTTTTAAAACATCTATTTTGATACCGTGATCCGCTCACTTTATATTTTGGAACAAATGTTGGTTTGGTTTTAAGGCTTGAGAATTGTAAACAAGTAGAAATGTTATAAGTTGTAGATTTATAGCGATACATTTATTGGTTGAAAAAAGAACCAATTTGACAAAGTGCAAGATTGCAATAGATCGCGAGCAGTGCAATCGCGATCCCTTCAGAGAGATTTGGTCGCATTGTGACCATATGTAATTTTCCTTTGTGTGTGCTTGATTAAAGTGTTTTTTAGATTTTAATGAGTTTTTTTTTTTGAAAAAAAATGTTGAAATGTTTTACGATGCGAGAATGTTTTGTATAAAAAAACCCAGCAGGGTTTTACAGTGGCACCACGCAAAGTAGACATGGGCAAAAAAACCGGTTCCTGAGGAACCGGTTCGGATTATCCAAGAACTGGAACCGGTTCCGGTTCCTCAAGAACCACCGGTTCGGGACCGGTTCCACTTTTGGATCCAAAAATCGGTTCCTTACCGGTTCCAATCGGTTCCGAACCGGAAAAAACCGGAAAAAAACCGAAAAAACATGGTCAAACGTTGACTAAGAACCGGTTCCGAACCAGTTCCGGTTCTTGAAGAACCGGTTCCACTCCGATCCAATGCCCACCTCTAACGCAAAGTATGGAGGTTGACAAAGAAAGCCTCGTATTGAAAGGATACAAAATACAAAAGCGACCCAAGAATCTGAACCTAGATTTGAAGCAAACCACTTGAAAAACGCAATTCTAAAAACCATTGCCTCGAAACAAAAACCTAATTTAAAACAACCACCATCTAACTTTTAATAAACTAAATCCATGTTGTATCGATTGTCATATACGATTGGCCGGTTGGAATTAAGTCGTCCTTCAAGAATGTGACACCACCAAGTTATTAGGCTTAACATACTGTTCTCATTAAGTCATTATTATATGAACACACACCTAATAATATATTTGAAGCTAATTGTTATATACCGCAAAGTCTTCGATTCAAATTAGAAAAGACAACAACCACCACCTTGTTTTTCTCTATATAACTAAACAAATATAAATAAATGATTATGTGTCGTTTTTCTCAATATCTAACAAAGAAATAAATGATTATGTGTTTGTTTTTCTCTATATAACTAAACAAAGATAAATAAATGATTATGTGTCGTTAATGTGTCAAGTAAGATTTTTTCTAGGTGGAATTATTTCATGCATTTGTGTTAAAGTTTTGCAATCAAGGCCGGCTCTTCAATACAATGGGGTTAGGCATGGGCCTAAAGCCCCCATTTATATAAGGCCCTAAAAGTTTGGGTTAATGCCCCATTTTTTTATATAGAAGTTAAATGAAGTTAGGACACTACGCAAAACAGTTTTTCTGCTTACCACCACGCACCATCAGGTTATGATAACTAATCTCCTAATTATAATTAATCTTTTATAACCATCGATGGTATTGCAAGTATTCAAGAAAAACAATTTTCTGTGATTTTTATTAAATTTGAACTTTTATTTTGTTTTATAATCAATCATTTAGTTTTAATTTGATGTTAGTACCCTTTTGATTCACTATAACTTGTATAGTATTTTACCCGTGTCAAATTTTGTTTTATGATCAATCATTTAGTTTTAATTTGATGTTAGTACCCTTTTGATTCACTATAACTTGTATAGTATTTTACCCGTGTCAAATTTTGTTTTATGATCAATCATTTAGTTTTAATTTAATGTTAGTACCGTTTTGATTCACTATAACTTGTATAGTATTACCTGTGTTAAATTTACGGGCTCTGGGTTGCTTGTTATATAACTTTAGTCAACATTAGAGACGCACTAATGTTTGGGGGCTTGAGCAACTAGGTGAAAAACTAGAAAGATTGCCAAGTTTTCAAACTTGTTGCTTATACGTGTAGATACTTTTTGGAATGATATAAAATGCATTTCAGATTTGAATCTTAAAACTTGATACACTTAATTTGTATGTTAATGATTCAGGCCCTTAAAATAGATCCTGCATAAGCCCCCAAAAAAGTTAAACTGACCATGCAACTAATTAAATTGTTAAAAACCTCCTCGCCATTAAGCCTATTATTCCGGTATAGGTCAAACCGGTTTGGGTTCTACCCCGTTTGGGCCAAAACCGGTTTTCGACCACCAATTACATTTTGGTTACCAATTATCATTCTTTAATCAATACGAGAGATAGTGCCCGCACGTTGCGGCGGTGAGATGGTGGGGGTGATAGGTCAAGTCATAGAGTATGATAGCCAAATGCCTTAGTCGTACGGGCTCCGCCCTCGGATTTAAAAATTCGTCGAAAGTATATCGAGTGACATCTCTAATGAAATAGCATGAAATTTTAAGAACACCCATACAATTTTTATAATTTATCGATATACGGTTTTTGAGATAAACGATTTTGAATGAATTAGAGAAATAAAATGATTTATGGATGAGAGAAAAAAAATGAGTGGTTGAGATTTGAGGAGAGAGAATAAAATGAGTGGTTGAGATTTAAGGTTATTATAGGTATATTAGGTAGAGATGTTTAAATTAGTGAATAAAGAATAGGGGTATTTTTGGTAGTTCAAATCATCTTTTCTTAAAAAAAAAGGGCAAAATGCTTTATAAGATAATATTAGAAGTATTAGATGTATTTGAACATTAATTTTTTTCTTAATTAAAGCTAAATAAATTCACACAAATTATATTATATATATATATATATATAAATATATATATCTATATTCCTTATTAAAACATAGTAGCCTTCATTTTAAACAAATTAAATATTTATTTAAGTATTCCCAAAATACCCTTAATCACCCCTGACACATAATCACGACTCTCTTTCTTACACATACACACATCAACATCACCACCGTTCATCATCATTGTCCGTCGCCGCCCCACCGCCACCACCACCAATCGTCGCCTCCACCGCTGTCATTACATCACCCCGCCATTGCTACCGTCGCACGCCACCACGATCCATCAACCTTACCCCGCCGCATCTCGCGAGTAACTTCTTGTATATTCTCTAGAGGACTTAAACCCACAACTTACATGTTAATAAGTCGTCACAACTCACACATGCTAGAAGAGTTTGAGAGTTGTTTTGAAAATCTAGTTTGTCACTTTCTATTAATGAAAAGAAATAACATGTTAAAAATGATTCTTTTAAAAAATAAACATCATATCATTCTCGGGATATCACTCGGGGCGATAAGCTAATTAATTCATAATCAATCATGAACACAATGTTGACAAACTTCGGGCTCTTGTTATGAAATGGAAAACCTTAATAGGGTGAGTTATTTTGAGAACTCATAAAAAAAAAAAACTCAAGAACCATTATGGACCACACATTCTTTCTCTCTTTCTCTCTCTTCAATTAAATAATAAAATTCACCCAAATCATTCAAAATATTTTATCTCACAAACCGTAAATCGTTAGACGAAACAAAAAGCATGGGTAGTCTTAAAATTTCGTCCTCTTTCATTAGAGATCCAATTCGATATACTTTTGACGACTTTTTAATTTTCGTTTTCTTTTTGGTACTTACACATAACTTACACATGTGTAGGTTGAACAAAAATTATGATTCGGAGCGGGCTTTGCCCTTAAGGATATTCATAAACCAAAGCTGGAGGGGGTGATAGGTCATTGAGGGTGATAGGTCATAGTGTGATAGGTCATAGGGGGTGACCGGTGATGGGTGATCTACCTAACGGGCTCCGCCCTTAGCCGCTATGGCTCCGCCATGGACTGACGGGCTCCGCCTTTAACCTTCATTGTTGTGTACATATGTTCATTTACTAATTTACATGTGAAAACAATGATCCTACACATGTGTAGGTACACAAGTACAAGAGGAAAAAAACGAAAATTAAAAAGTCGTCAAAAGTATATCGAATTGGATCTCTAATGAAAGATGACGAAATTTTAAGACTACCCATGTTATTTTTTCCATCTAACGATTTACGGTTTGTGAGATAAAACATTTTGAATGATTTGGATGAATTTTATTATTTAATTGAAGAGAGAGAGATAAGAGAAATATGTGATCCAGAATGGTTCTTGAGTTTTTTTTTTTTGTGAGTTCTTAAATAACTCTTCCTCTCTAGAGAGACATTATTTATGCCTCTGATCGCTTAATAGGCTGGGCCTCATTATTTATCTATGATTCTTAAAAGTGGACTGAGATGACCGACTCTTTCACGGAATAGCAAAGAAAATAGATGTCCATTAAAGAAAATAGATTATAGATTGGAAAGAAAAAAAGTGGTAGGAAATCATGAAGGACAATTAAGTAATTTTGTTTAAAAAGTTTTTGAAACGTTAGTTTTGGTAGCTTTTTGTTTTGAAGCTTTTTGACAAATTTATAAGCTAAAAGCCCTTGCAATTAAACTTTAAACAAGCTTCTTATTATACGTATCATAAATTTTGGTGGATGTATCATAACTCTGCAGTATATACATGTATATTGTATGATACCTTGATAAGGTGTTATATACATTCTACATTGTTTTTCATTACTAGAAAATACATATTTTAGAATATAAAACTAACCTGAAACGTTTGAAAAAATCTTGCCAAACATACCTTGTTCATAGTTGTGTATTGTGTAACAAGTACTTTACTTCGAGGAAATTGGTTGGCATACATACAGTCATACACAGCCTAAATGTCCTCGTATATAAACAAAGAGTTGGCCCATCGGCCTTCACTTCTAGTTTTGACATGCATTTTTTGTACAATATATGTTAGAGTAGTTGTGTAACAATATTGCTATATATAGCATAAATGATAAATGACTGTTGTGTAACAATATTGCTATACGTAGCCATAAGACGGCTTCGTTTACGAAAATTATATACTAGCACGGTACCCGCGTAATGTGGCGGTGGTCATGACGGCGACGGTGTGGTGGTAGAGCCGGCATCGAGTGGTGTAGATAATTGATGTAAAAGAAATTGATGTTAAAAGTTATTTGATAAAGGACTGAAAATATAATTTAATCGTTGAAGACATTTTAGACAATTCTCTCATGTAACTTTTAACAAGTGAGGTGTATTTTTAATAAGGGGTTAGTATACGAACTACTACTGTTCTAATTTTCGGAACTAAATCACTCAAATTCCGGGGTGGGGGTGTGTGTGTTGGGGGGGGGGGGGGGGGGGGGGGGGGGGGGGGGTGATGATTTATTTAATCATGTGGAGAAAATGGAGAAAACATCGTTGGCTCGACATCATCTGTCGTCGAGCCATCCAGAATCAAAGTTTTGTTTTTTTTTTTTTCAAATGGGTCTTTCTATTACAAACTCCTATACATACATTACTAATTAACCATTTCTTCATACTAATGTATCTTAACATATGCAAAACTCTTCACCATAAAATAAATTATCTAAACAATTTTAAAAAGTCCATACCAAAAAATATCTCACTCATTAAGTTCATCTAATTTTACAAAAACCGCCTCACCCTCAACATAAAAAATTCAAACCATTTGAAAATACTTATTAGCCATCTATAGAAAGTTACAAAGACAATGGCTTTCTGTTCTTCACAATCACTATCATCATTTGAAAATTGCTACCAACCTCTCAATACTAAAATATCAAGTCACAGTCCTACTCCAACCTACAAAATACGTAGAATAATCTACATGCATTTGTTTCTCAATAATTTTCACCACTTTTTTCCGTCGCAAACATTTTCATTCAAAATAAAAAATAAAAAAATCACCACCTTCTTCCCAAACAATATACCAACCTTCTCATCCTCAATACCCGGCCTTCTTCTCAACCATCTTCTTCAAAAATTAAATAAAAAAAAAATACGATAACAAACACTCCAAAAAAACCCCGCCTCTGCCAAGAAAAACCTTAGGTCTCCAAAAGAAACGTTACTATATTGTCTATTGGCATCATGTTGGATTGATGTTTTTCTAGAATCATGTTTAAGGAAACCCCCAAACAATAGAAAATAGTTGTTACAAAGTTTGTAATCTATATAATAATAATGATGGTTCGAAGAAAGAACAAAGGGTGTACTGTTCAAAAAATATATGGAGAGATGTTTGTATTGCACATCATGAGTTGGAGAGGTATTAGTGCATTACACGATGAAACGCTACAACATTTTAAGTTGCTCGACGTCTTCAACTAATTGGTAAAAGATAAACCGAAATGAAAATATTTTGTCTCCACCCTCGATCGCTTGTTAGGACAAGTAACCGAGAAAGAAATCTTGAGGAAGGTTTAATTAATTCACTTCTGGGCAACCGATTAATCTTAACAAAGATAATGAATACGATGGTTGAAGACCCTTTCCATGTCGACCAAGAACGCTCCAACGCCCACTTGGCAAGCCAAATTAAACCCAATGCACTTCGAGCACAGTAGAGGTTCGTCACTTTGTCTTCCTTGGGCGATGTTTGTGAAACTTAACCTTTGATGTTTATTAAACTAATGAAAATATTTCCACTTCCTATTTCGATTGATTACCTTTACATCAATTACTTACACCAGTTCCCCCCCTCAAAAAAAACACCAGTTGCCTGCCGCCGGCCACCACACCGCCCCGCCGTCACTGCAGTCACATTGTGTTATAATTTTATTCTAAAGTCATTTATTTTAGTTATTTAAATGTGTTCAAGTTTTTAATATAGATTAAATTTGTTGAATTATACTTATTTAAAAATGTAAAAATAATAGGGCGAGATCCAATTGGGTTAATGCTTTATCTGTCGGAGGACATGACCAATGAGAGTTCATCTAGAGGACTTGGTGTCTAGGTTTAGTTTAGTGGTTTTGAGAGTTTTGTGAGAGGACTAGGATTAGTTTTAGCTAGGCGGTCTAAGTTACTTTGTTCCGTAAGCTGATTAGAAATCGTAACTTTCTTGATTTTGTCTTGGTTGTTTTCTTACCACATGTTTGAGTTTCTGGTAGGAGACTTTGTATATTATGTTTCTACATTTTTATGCTGTTTAATATGCTCAATATGGTTGCTTTTGTATATGTATGGTCGAACATGTGCTAAGGTATTGTTAGATCGCATGTTTGCTAATCTCCCCTACTCTCAAGGTAGCCAGGCTAACAGACATGTATATCTTCTTATGATGTTCTCGGCCGACAGGTATGGTATCTAAACACTTTACACTTTCCGACTTTTACTTATTTGTGGCCGGAGGTCCTTATGGAAGCAGTCCCTCTACCTTTGGGTAGATGTATTGACTGTTTACAACTCACCTCCCCCAAGGATTGGGTCATGTTGTTGTTGTTGTTGTTGTTGTTGTTGTTGTTGTTGTTGTTGTTGTTGTTGTTGTTGTTGTTGTTGTTGTTGTTGTTGTTGTTGTTGTTGTTGTTGTTGTTGTTGTTGTTGTTGTTGTTGTTGTTGTTGTTGTTGTTGTTGTTGTTGTTGTTGTTGTTGTTGTTGTTGTTGTTGTTGTTGTTGTTGTTGTTGTTGTTGTTGTTGTTGTTGTTGTTGTTGTTGTTGTTGTTGTTGTTGTTGTTGTTGTTGTTGTTGTTGTTGTTGTTGTTGTTGTTGTTGTTGTTGTTGTTGTTGTTGTTGTTGTTGTTGTTGTTGTTGTTGTTGTTGTTGTTGTTGTTGTTGTTGTTGTTGTTGTTGTTGTTGTTGTTGTTGTTGTTGTTGTTGTTGTTGTTGTTGTTG
Source organism: Erigeron breviscapus (assembly GCA_034093135.1). Lineage (NCBI taxonomy): Eukaryota > Viridiplantae > Streptophyta > Magnoliopsida > Asterales > Asteraceae > Erigeron > Erigeron breviscapus. The sequence goes on along the minus strand of CM067175.1, from coordinate 12,639,233 downwards.
TTGTTGTTGTTGTTGTTGTTGTTGTTGTTGTTGTTGTTGTTGTTGTTGTTGTTGTTGTTGTTGTTGTTGTTGTTGTTGTTGTTGTTGTTGTTGTTGTTGTTGTTGTTGTTGTTGTTGTTGTTGTTGTTGTTGTTGTTGTTGTTGTTGTTGTTGTTGTTGTTGTTGTTGTTGTTGTTGTTGTTGTTGTTGTTGTTGTTGTTGTTGTTGTTGTTGTTGTTGTTGTTGTTGTTGTTGTTGTTGTTGTTGTTGTTGTTGTTGTTGTTGTTGTTGTTGTTGTTGTTGTTGTTGTTGTTGTTGTTGTTGTTGTTGTTGTTGTTGTTGTTGTTGTTGTTGTTGTTGTTGTTGTTGTTGTTGTTGTTGTTGTTGTTGTTGTTGTTGTTGTTGTTGTTGTTGTTGTTGTTGTTGTTGTTGTTGTTGTTGTTGTTGTTGTTGTTGTTGTTGTTGTTGTTGTTGTTGTTGTTGTTGTTGTTGTTGTTGTTGTTGTTGTTGTTGTTGTTGTTGTTGTTGTTGTTGTTGTTGTTGTTGTTGTTGTTGTTGTTGTTGTTGTTGTTGTTGTTGTTGTTGTTGTTGTTGTTGTTGTTGTTGTTGTTGTTGTTGTTGTTGTTGTTGTTGTTGTTGTTGTTGTTGTTGTTGTTGTTGTTGTTGTTGTTGTTGTTGTTGTTGTTGTTGTTGTTGTTGTTGTTGTTGTTGTTGTTGTTGTTGTTGTTGTTGTTGTTGTTGTTGTTGTTGTTGTTGTTGTTGTTGTTGTTGTTGTTGTTGTTGTTGTTGTTGTTGTTGTTGTTGTTGTTGTTGTTGTTGTTGTTGTTGTTGTTGTTGTTGTTGTTGTTGTTGTTGTTGTTGTTGTTGTTGTTGTTGTTGTTGTTGTTGTTGTTGTTGTTGTTGTTGTTGTTGTTGTTGTTGTTGTTGTTGTTGTTGTTGTTGTTGTTGTTGTTGTTGTTGTTGTTGTTGTATCAAATAATCATTTTCTCATATAAATATTTTTATAGATTATTTTCGTTTTACAAATGTAATAATCAAAAAAATGTAATCTTAGACACCCTAAAGATGTGGATTATAATGAATTTTTATTTTAATTTTTTTAATTTAATTTGCAGAAGCATCAAGGGGTGGGTTGTTTGCTTTGAAAATCCATCATGGTGGAGCATTTACTGAGTGGCCAGATAGAAGATACGTGAATGGTAAGATCTCATATGTGGACTTTGTGGATATTGATTTGTTTTCTGTATTGGAGTTAGATGCAATGATGCTTGAACTAGGTTACAAAATAGGCCAGATAATGTATTACCATTATTTAACTCCAGAAGGCAACTTAGATTCTGATTTACATGAATTAAGCACAGATGAAGATGTTCGTGCATTACACAAATTAGTTGTAATGAACAGATTGTTTGAGGTTTCAGTTTACATTGAACATGGGTTTACAAACTTGAACAATCCTTATGACTCACCTAGAAGGGGGAAGGGTAGTGTAACCATTGTGGATATAACCGACACTGATATAAATGAGGAAATGGTTGTTAAGTCTAATGCTATTAGGGGTAGTTCAGCTAAGTTAATGTTAGAATGGCAAAGAACTGATAATAGTGAACAAGTGAAAGTGCCAACTTACAAGGGGAAGGGTAAGACTGTTGAGAATGATATGCCACATGATAATGTGGATTTAGATAATGATATTACATTTGATGATGTGCATATAGTGGAGAATGAGACAGTTGACAAGGATAATGTGGAAGTAGAACAGGGTGGAAAGCAGTCAGTTGACAAGGGTAAGAGTGTTGAGCATGATGACAATGAGGGTAGTGGGGATGAAGAGAGTGAGGGTAGTGGGGATGAAGAGAGTGAGGGTAGTGGGGATGATGACAGTGAAGATAGTGGGGATGAAGAGAGTGAGGGTAGTGGGGATGAAGAGAGTGAGGGTAGTGGGGATGAAGAGAGTGAGGGTAGTGGGGATGAAGAGAGTGAGGGTAGTGGGGATGAAGAGAGTGAGGGTAGTGGGGATGAAGAGAGTGAGGGTAGTGGGGATGAAGAGAGTGAGGGTAGTGGGGATGAAGAGAGTGAGGGTAGTGGGGATGAAGAGAGTGAGGGTAGTGGGGATGAAGAGAGTGAGGGTAGTGGGGATGAAGAGAGTGAGGGTAGTGGGGATGAAGAGAGTGAGGGTAGTGGGGATGAAGAGAGTGAGGGTAGTGGGGATGAAGAGAGTGAGGGTAGTGGGGATGAAGAGAGTGAGGGTAGTGGGGATGAAGAGAGTGAGGGTAGTGGGGATGAAGAGAGTGAGGGTAGTGGGGATGAAGAGAGTGAGGGTAGTGGGGATGAAGAGAGTGAGGGTAGTGGGGATGAAGAGAGTGAGGGTAGTGGGGATGAAGAGAGTGAGGGTAGTGGGGATGAAGAGAGTGAGGGTAGTGGGGATGAAGAGAGTGAGGGTAGTGGGGATGAAGAGAGTGAGGGTAGTGGGGATGAAGAGAGTGAGGGTAGTGGGGATGAAGAGAGTGAGGGTAGTGGGGATGAAGAGAGTGAGGGTAGTGGGGATGAAGAGAGTGAGGGTAGTGGGGATGAAGAGAGTGAGGGTAGTGGGGATGAAGAGAGTGAGGGTAGTGGGGATGAAGAGAGTGAGGGTAGTGGGGATGAAGAGAGTGAGGGTAGTGGGGATGAAGAGAGTGAGGGTAGTGGGGATGAAGAGAGTGAGGGTAGTGGGGATGAAGAGAGTGAGGGTAGTGGGGATGAAGAGAGTGAGGGTAGTGGGGATGAAGAGAGTGAGGGTAGTGGGGATGAAGAGAGTGAGGGTAGTGGGGATGAAGAGAGTGAGGGTAGTGGGGATGAAGAGAGTGAGGGTAGTGGGGATGAAGAGAGTGAGGGTAGTGGGGATGAAGAGAGTGAGGGTAGTGGGGATGAAGAGAGTGAGGGTAGTGGGGATGAAGAGAGTGAGGGTAGTGGGGATGAAGAGAGTGAGGGTAGTGGGGATGAAGAGAGTGAGGGTAGTGGGGATGAAGAGAGTGAGGGTAGTGGGGATGAAGAGAGTGAGGGTAGTGGGGATGAAGAGAGTGAGGGTAGTGGGGATGAAGAGAGTGAGGGTAGTGGGGATGAAGAGAGTGAGGGTAGTGGGGATGAAGAGAGTGAGGGTAGTGGGGATGAAGAGAGTGAGGGTAGTGGGGATGAAGAGAGTGAGGGTAGTGGGGATGAAGAGAGTGAGGGTAGTGGGGATGAAGAGAGTGAGGGTAGTGGGGATGAAGAGAGTGAGGGTAGTGGGGATGAAGAGAGTGAGGGTAGTGGGGATGAAGAGAGTGAGGGTAGTGGGGATGAAGAGAGTGAGGGTAGTGGGGATGAAGAGAGTGAGGGTAGTGGGGATGAAGAGAGTGAGGGTAGTGGGGATGAAGAGAGTGAGGGTAGTGGGGATGAAGAGAGTGAGGGTAGTGGGGATGAAGAGAGTGAGGGTAGTGGGGATGAAGAGAGTGAGGGTAGTGGGGATGATGACAAAAACCCTAAAGCTCTGGATTATGCAATGGGGGAATATGGTATGTTTTTTATTTTATTTTTTTATTTATTAAAAGTTATAATTTTTTGTATCCATTCATTAATATGACAAAAACCCTAAAGATGTGGATTATAATGAATTTTTATTTTATTTTTTTATTTATTAAAAGTTATAATTTTTTGTATCCATTCATTAATATGACAAAAACCCTAAAGATGTGGATTATAATGAATTTTTATTTTATTTTTTTATTTATTAAAAGTTATAATTTTTTGTATCCATTCATTAATATGACAAAAACCCTAAAGATGTGGATTATAATGAATTTTTATTTTATTTTTTTATTTATTAAAAGTTATAATTTTTTGTATCCATTCATTAATATGACAAAAACCCTAAAGATGTGGATTATAATGAATTTTTATTTTATTTTTTTATTTATTAAAAGTTATAATTTTTTGTATCCATTCATTAATATGACAAAAACCCTAAAGATGTGGATTATAATGAATTTTTATTTTATTTTTTTATTTATTAAAAGTTATAATTTTTTGTATCCATTCATTAATATGACAAAAACCCTAAAGATGTGGATTATAATGAATTTTTATTTTATTTTTTTATTTATTAAAAGTTATAATTTTTTGTATCCATTCATTAATATGACAAAAACCCTAAAGATGTGGATTATAATGAATTTTTATTTTATTTTTTTATTTATTAAAAGTTATAATTTTTTGTATCCATTCATTAATATGACAAAAACCCTAAAGATGTGGATTATAATGAATTTTTATTTTATTTTTTTATTTATTAAAAGTTATAATTTTTTGTATCCATTCATTAATATGACAAAAACCCTAAAGATGTGGATTATAATGAATTTTTATTTTATTTTTTTATTTATTAAAAGTTATAATTTTTTGTATCCATTCATTAATATGACAAAAACCCTAAAGATGTGGATTATAATGAATTTTTATTTTAATTTTTTATTTATTAAAAGTTATAATTTTTTGTATCCATTCATTAATATGACAAAAACCCTAAAGATGTGGAGTATATGGGTCCTCCCCCTGAGGTTAATGTGATTCCTAATGAGGATGAGCCTAATGCAGATGATGATGAGAATGATCTTGGTGTGATAAATACTGAGGAATTTTCAAGTGGTGATGAACAAGGTAGTGACATAGAATCTGCAAGAGCTAATTTCTTAAGAAGTTTAAGAAAGAAACAAAGGGAGAATGATAATGAGACATTTCAACTAGGACAAACATTTGGGACTCCCCAAGAGGTGAAAGAGTTGGTCAGGAACCATTCTGTAGAAACTAGGAGAATGTTGAAGATGGTTAAAAATGACAATCAAAGAATAACTGTTAAGTGTTTTGGTAGCACACCAATATTTGGAGATGGTGGGCTTGATGGTGGGGTTGATGCTGGGCCAGTTGGTGGGTCAGATGATGGGCCAAGTAAGGTTCAGAAGGGTTCAAATAAAAAGGGTCCAACCACAAAGAAGAGTCCATAAAAAGGGTCCAACCACAAAGAAGAGTCCAGTTAAAAAGGGTCCAAGTCAAAAGAGTCCAACCTCAAGTAGTCCAAAAAAGATTCCCAAAACACCTGCCACCAAAAAGAAAGTTGACCCAAACACCATTCAATGTCCTTGGTATTTACATGTTAGTAAAATAAACCAATCTGCCACATGGATGGTGAAAACAATAAATTCCACCCATACTTGTATCCAATCTAGGGTTATACCAGCCTGTACGCAAACCTATTTAGCAAAACAAGTCCACCAACAGTTGGCAACCAATCCTGAAATACCCCCAGCATCATTACAAGAAGAATTGTCAAGGAAATTGGAAGTTGGGATTTCATGGATGAAAGCATTCAGGGCTAAGCAAATGGCTGAGAAATCATTAAAGGGAGACTACCAAAAACAATACCTGATGCTGAGGGATTACTTACAAGAGTTGCAGAGAGCAAACCCTAACACCACAGTTAGGTTGGAGGTGGAAAGACCAACAGATCACAACTCAGTTACAAGGCAATTTAGGAGAATTTATATATGTCTGGGTGCTTGTAAAGAGGGTTACAAGGCTTGTATGAGGGAGATTATTGGGTTGGATGGATCTTTCATGAAGGGGCCATATCCTGGATGGGTTCTAACTGCTGTAGGCTTGGATCCAAACAATGGGATATATCCATTGGCTTATGGCATTGTTGAAGCTGAAACAACACTCTCTTGGACTTGGTTTTTGACATGTCTAGGTGAAGACTTGGATTTGTCTCCACAATCAAACTACACCTTCATTTCTGATAGACAAAAGGTATACTTTTCTACTTTCAATTATGTATTGCAATATTTTTTAGTATAAATCTGGTTTGGTGTAGTATAATTATGTATAATTATGTATTGCAATATTTTTTAGTATAAATCTGGTTTGGTGTAGTATAATTATGTATAATTATGTATAACCAGGGAATCATACCAGCCATTGCAAGATTGTTCCCATCAGCTGAACATAGATATTGTCTCAAACACATCCATGAAAATATGAAGTCACAGTGGAGGGGCAAAGCTTTCAAAGACTGCCTTTGGAAGGCTGCAATTTGTACAACAGTTCCACAATTTCAGAGGGCAATGGAAGCTTTGAGAAGGTTGAACCAAGAATGCTTTGACTGGGTTTCAAAAATTCCTCCAAGCCATTGGTCTAGATCACATTTCACAGGTATAATTTCTTTAAGTTTTGTATAATTTCTTTAAGTATTGTATAATTTCTTTAAGTATTGTATAATTTCGTTAAGTTTTTTATAATTTCAGAGTATATAATTTCACCAAGTTTTGTAACATGATTATTACAAATTGGTACAGGGAGAGCAAAATCAGATATCCTGCTGAATAATTTATGTGAGGTCTTTAATAGAAGGTTGTTAAAAGCTAGGGAAAGCCCAATTACAACTCAGTTACAAGGCAATTTAGGAGAATTTATATATGTCTGGGTGCTTGTAAAGAGGGTTACAAGGCTTGTATGAGTCAACCATCTCAAAGTCAACCAACTGAAGCTCATGCTCAACCAAGTTCAGAGTCAACCACTCAAGTCAACCAGTCAGAGTCAACCATCTCAGAGTCAACCATCAGAGTCAACCATCTCAGAGTCAACCATCTCAGAGTCAACCATCTCAGAGTCAACCATCTCAGAGTCAACCATCTCAGAGTCAACCATCTCAGAGTCAACCATCTCAGAGTCAACCATCTCAGAGTCAACCATCTCAGAGTCAACCATCTCAGAGTCAACCATCTCAGAGTCAACCATCTCAGAGTCAACCATCTCAGAGTCAACCATCTCAGAGTCAACCATCTCAGAGTCAACCATCTCAGAGTCAACCATCTCAGAGTCAACCATCTCAGAGTCAACCATCTCAGAGTCAACCATCTCAGAGTCAACCATCTCAGAGTCAACCATCTCAGAGTCAACCATCTCAGAGTCAACCATCTCAGAGTCAACCATCTCAGAGTCAACCATCTCAGAGTCAACCATCTCAGAGTCAACCATCTCAGAGTCAACCATCTCAGAGTCAACCATCTCAGAGTCAACCATCTCAGAGTCAACCATCTCAGAGTCAACCATCTCAGAGTCAACCATCTCAGAGTCAACCATCTCAGAGTCAACCATCTCAGAGTCAACCATCTCAGAGTCAACCATCTCAGAGTCAACCATCTCAGAGTCAACCATCTCAGAGTCAACCATCTCAGAGTCAACCATCTCAGAGTCAACCATCTCAGAGTCAACCATCTCAGAGTCAACCATCTCAGAGTCAACCATCTCAGAGTCAACCATCTCAGAGTCAACCATCTCAGAGTCAACCATCTCAGAGTCAACCATCTCAGAGTCAACCATCTCAGAGTCAACCATCTCAGAGTCAACCATCTCAGAGTCAACCATCTCAGAGTCAACCATCTCAGAGTCAACCATCTCAGAGTCAACCATCTCAGAGTCAACCATCTCAGAGTCAACCATCTCAGAGTCAACCATCTCAGAGTCAACCATCTCAGAGTCAACCATCTCAGAGTCAACCATCTCAGAGTCAACCATCTCAGAGTCAACCATCTCAGAGTCAACCATCTCAGAGTCAACCATCTCAGAGTCAACCATCTCAGAGTCAACCATCTCAGAGTCAACCATCTCAGAGTCAACCATCTCAGAGTCAACCATCTCAGAGTCAACCATCTCAGAGTCAACCATCTCAGAGTCAACCATCTCAGAGTCAACCATCTCAGAGTCAACCATCTCAGAGTCAACCATCTCAGAGTCAACCATCTCAGAGTCAACCATCTCAGAGTCAACCATCTCAGAGTCAACCATCTCAGAGTCAACCATCTCAGAGTCAACCATCTCAGAGTCAACCATCTCAGAGTCAACCATCTCAGAGTCAACCATCTCAGAGTCAACCATCTCAGAGTCAACCATCTCAGAGTCAACCATCTCAGAGTCAACCATCTCAGAGTCAACCATCTCAGAGTCAACCATCTCAGAGTCAACCATCTCAGAGTCAACCATCTCAGAGTCAACCATCTCAGAGTCAACCATCTCAGAGTCAACCATCTCAGAGTCAACCATCTCAGAGTCAACCATCTCAGAGTCAACCATCTCAGAGTCAACCATCTCAGAGTCAACCATCTCAGAGTCAACCATCTCAGAGTCAACCATCTCAGAGTCAACCATCTCAGAGTCAACCATCTCAGAGTCAACCATCTCAGAGTCAACCATCTCAGAGTCAACCATCTCAGAGTCAACCATCTCAGAGTCAACCATCTCAGAGTCAACCATCTCAGAGTCAACCATCTCAGAGTCAACCATCTCAGAGTCAACCATCTCAGAGTCAACCATCTCAGAGTCAACCATCTCAGAGTCAACCATCTCAGAGTCAACCATCTCAGAGTCAACCATCTCAGAGTCAACCATCTCAGAGTCAACCATCTCAGAGTCAACCATCTCAGAGTCAACCATCTCAGAGTCAACCATCTCAGAGTCAACCATCTCAGAGTCAACCATCTCAGAGTCAACCATCTCAGAGTCAACCATCTCAGAGTCAACCATCTCAGAGTCAACCATCTCAGAGTCAACCATCTCAGAGTCAACCATCTCAGAGTCAACCATCTCAGAGTCAACCATCTCAGAGTCAACCATCTCAGAGTCAACCATCTCAGAGTCAACCATCTCAGAGTCAACCATCTCAGAGTCAACCATCTCAGAGTCAACCATCTCAGAGTCAACCATCTCAGAGTCAACCATCTCAGAGTCAACCATCTCAGAGTCAACCATCTCAGAGTCAACCATCTCAGAGTCAACCATCTCAGAGTCAACCATCTCAGAGTCAACCATCTCAGAGTCAACCATCTCAGAGTCAACCATCTCAGAGTCAACCATCTCAGAGTCAACCATCTCAGAGTCAACCATCTCAGAGTCAACCATCTCAGAGTCAACCATCTCAGAGTCAACCATCTCAGAGTCAACCATCTCAGAGTCAACCATCTCAGAGTCAACCATCTCAGAGTCAACCATCTCAGAGTCAACCATCTCAGAGTCAACCATCTCAGAGTCAACCATCTCAGAGTCAACCATCTCAGAGTCAACCATCTCAGAGTCAACCATCTCAGAGTCAACCATCTCAGAGTCAACCATCTCAGAGTCAACCATCTCAGAGTCAACCATCTCAGAGTCAACCATCTCAGAGTCAACCATCTCAGAGTCAACCATCTCAGAGTCAACCATCTCAGAGTCAACCATCTCAGAGTCAACCATCTCAGAGTCAACCATCTCAGAGTCAACCATCTCAGAGTCAACCATCTCAGAGTCAACCATCTCAGAGTCAACCATCTCAGAGTCAACCATCTCAGAGTCAACCATCTCAGAGTCAACCATCTCAGAGTCAACCATCTCAGAGTCAACCATCTCAGAGTCAACCATCTCAGAGTCAACCATCTCAGAGTCAACCATCTCAGAGTCAACCATCTCAGAGTCAACCATCTCAGAGTCAACCATCTCAGAGTCAACCATCTCAGAGTCAACCATCTCAGAGTCAACCATCTCAGAGTCAACCATCTCAGAGTCAACCATCTCAGAGTCAACCATCTCAGAGTCAACCATCTCAGAGTCAACCATCTCAGAGTCAACCATCTCAGAGTCAACCATCTCAGAGTCAACCATCTCAGAGTCAACCATCTCAGAGTCAACCATCTCAGAGTCAACCATCTCAGAGTCAACCATCTCAGAGTCAACCATCTCAGAGTCAACCATCTCAGAGTCAACCATCTCAGAGTCAACCATCTCAGAGTCAACCATCTCAGAGTCAACCATCTCAGAGTCAACCATCTCAGAGTCAACCATCTCAGAGTCAACCATCTCAGAGTCAACCATCTCAGAGTCAACCATCTCAGAGTCAACCATCTCAGAGTCAACCATCTCAGAGTCAACCATCTCAGAGTCAACCATCTCAGAGTCAACCATCTCAGAGTCAACCATCTCAGAGTCAACCATCTCAGAGTCAACCATCTCAGAGTCAACCATCTCAGAGTCAACCATCTCAGAGTCAACCATCTCAGAGTCAACCATCTCAGAGTCAACCATCTCAGAGTCAACCATCTCAGAGTCAACCATCTCAGAGTCAACCATCTCAGAGTCAACCATCTCAGAGTCAACCATCTCAGAGTCAACCATCTCAGAGTCAACCATCTCAGAGTCAACCATCTCAGAGTCAACCATCTCAGAGTCAACCATCTCAGAGTCAACCATCTCAGAGTCAACCATCTCAGAGTCAACCATCTCAGAGTCAACCATCTCAGAGTCAACCATCTCAGAGTCAACCATCTCAGAGTCAACCATCTCAGAGTCAACCATCTCAGAGTCAACCATCTCAGAGTCAACCATCTCAGAGTCAACCATCTCAGAGTCAACCATCTCAGAGTCAACCATCTCAGAGTCAACCATCTCAGAGTCAACCATCTCAGAGTCAACCATCTCAGAGTCAACCATCTCAGAGTCAACCATCTCAGAGTCAACCATCTCAGAGTCAACCATCTCAGAGTCAACCATCTCAGAGTCAACCATCTCAGAGTCAACCATCTCAGAGTCAACCATCTCAGAGTCAACCATCTCAGAGTCAACCATCTCAGAGTCAACCATCTCAGAGTCAACCATCTCAGAGTCAACCATCTCAGAGTCAACCATCTCAGAGTCAACCATCTCAGAGTCAACCATCTCAGAGTCAACCATCTCAGAGTCAACCATCTCAGAGTCAACCATCTCAGAGTCAACCATCTCAGAGTCAACCATCTCAGAGTCAACCATCTCAGAGTCAACCATCTCAGAGTCAACCATCTCAGAGTCAACCATCTCAGAGTCAACCATCTCAGAGTCAACCATCTCAGAGTCAACCATCTCAGAGTCAACCATCTCAGAGTCAACCATCTCAGAGTCAACCATCTCAGAGTCAACCATCTCAGAGTCAACCATCTCAGAGTCAACCATCTCAGAGTCAACCATCTCAGAGTCAACCATCTCAGAGTCAACCATCTCAGAGTCAACCATCTCAGAGTCAACCATCTCAGAGTCAACCATCTCAGAGTCAACCATCTCAGAGTCAACCATCAGAGTCAACCATCAGAGTCAAATCAGAGTCAACCATCTCAGAGTCAACCATCTCAGAGTCAACCATCTTTCAATTTGGTTATGAGATATCTTTCAATTTCTTGATGTCAATTATCTTTCAATTTAAGCTTATGTCATTATCTTTCAATTTCTTGATGTCAATTATCTTTCAATTTCTTATGTCAATTATCTTTCAATTTCTTATGTCAATTATCTTTCAATTTCTTATGTCAATTATCTTTCAATTTCTTATGTCAATTATCTTTCAATTTCTTATGTCAATTATCTTTCAATTTCTTATGTCAATTATCTTTCAATTTCTTATGTCAATTATCTTTCAATTTCTTATGTCAATTATCTTTCAATTTCTTATGTCAATTATCTTTCAATTTCTTATGTCAATTATCTTTCAATTTCTTATGTCAATTATCTTTCAATTTCTTATGTCAATTATCTTTCAATTTCTTATGTCAATTATCTTTCAATTTCTTATGTCAATTATCTTTCAATTTCTTATGTCAATTATCTTTCAATTTCTTATGTCAATTATCTTTCAATTTCTTATGTCAATTATCTTTCAATTTCTTATGTCAATTATCTTTCAATTTCTTATGTCAATTATCTTTCAATTTCTTATGTCAATTATCTTTCAATTTCTTATGTCAATTATCTTTCAATTTCTTATGTCAATTATCTTTCAATTTCTTATGTCAATTATCTTTCAATTTCTTATGTCAATTATCTTTCAATTTCTTATGTCAATTATCTTTCAATTTCTTATGTCAATTATCTTTCAATTTCTTATGTCAATTATCTTTCAATTTCTTATGTCAATTATCTTTCAATTTCTTATGTCAATTATCTTTCAATTTCTTATGTCAATTATCTTTCAATTTCTTATGTCAATTATCTTTCAATTTCTTATGTCAATTATCTTTCAATTTCTTATGTCAATTATCTTTCAATTTCTTATGTCAATTATCTTTCAATTTCTTATGTCAATTATCTTTCAATTTCTTATGTCAATTATCTTTCAATTTCTTATGTCAATTATCTTTCAATTTCTTATGTCAATTATCTTTCAATTTCTTATGTCAATTATCTTTCAATTTCTTATGTCAATTATCTTTCAATTTCTTATGTCAATTATCTTTCAATTTCTTATGTCAATTATCTTTCAATTTCTTATGTCAATTATCTTTCAATTTCTTATGTCAATTATCTTTCAATTTCTTATGTCAATTATCTTTCAATTTCTTATGTCAATTATCTTTCAATTTCTTATGTCAATTATCTTTCAATTTCTTATGTCAATTATCTTTCAATTTCTTATGTCAATTATCTTTCAATTTCTTATGTCAATTATCTTTCAATTTCTTATGTCAATTATCTTTCAATTTCTTATGTCAATTATCTTTCAATTTCTTATGTCAATTATCTTTCAATTTCTTATGTCAATTATCTTTCAATTTCTTATGTCAATTATCTTTCAATTTCTTATGTCAATTATCTTTCAATTTCTTATGTCAATTATCTTTCAATTTCTTGATGTCATTATCTTTCAATTTCGAACCCATGTGAATTATGTTAGGCCATTATGATTTATGAGCATTGTTTATGATTTTAATATACTGTGACTTATTATTAATCAGGAAGTGAAGAAAATGTCATGAAGCACCATATTACATCAAGTAAAAAGCTGCTTATTGGGCTTATTTCAGCTTCTTCTTTAATGGGCATCATTATTTTGTTCACCATTTGTTTATGGAGATTTCATAGAAAGAATATATATGAATCAAGCAATAATGGTACTAAGAAAAAAGGTAATATGACTTTTTGTATTATTGGGCTTTCTTCATTTTGGATTGTTTGATTTAAATTTTGGATATTTTGAATGAATTATTTGGTTATGATTTCAAGATTCTTTAAAAGGGCTTCCATTGAGTTCACTCATTAGCAAAAGTAATGGCGGGATTAGCGAAAAAGGAAGGGTGGCTGTTATGGATTTTAATCTGTTAGAATCAGCAACTAATAGATTCGGCGAAAGTGAGATATTAGGGGTAGGTGGATTTGGATGTGTGTATAAAGCTAAGCTTGATGAGAATTGTAGTGTAGCTGTTAAAAGATTAGATGGTGGAAGTCAAGATGCTGTGAAAGAATTTCAGGTGATCATTGCTTTCGGTTTGTAATTCGATTATATTTTGAATATATGAGGTTTAATAATGTGTGTTCTAAAAAATCGTTATTCGGGTTTTTGCAGACAGAGGTGGATCTATTGAGTAAAATTCCGCATCCAAACATAATCACTTTGTTGGGATATTGTGTTCATGATGAAACCAGGCTGCTTGTTTATGAATTGATGCATAATGGATCATTGGAAACTCAATTACATGGTATGCCTCAAAGTCTTTCTATTATTGCAATGATGCAACTTTTCTCTAAAATACCCTTAAAAGTTTTGCAAGTGATATAGACTAAAAACCTGTTATGCATACTACTTGCATGTTTTACGAAATTGTGAAAATTAATGCTTGTAGCCGTTGTCTATGTCTAACTTTTGTGGTGTATATATCATTTTTCTAAAAGTTTTGAACGCAATTACGAATTTACGATTAATACTTTGTGGTGATAGTGACGGGCAAAAATGTTGTGTGTGGGCACAAGTGTTGCAAAGTACCCATGAAAGCGTTGGAGAAAATTTAATGTGATTTGTAGTAAATAGGTCCATTTAGCTATTAGTCACATTTTAAACACCCTTGAAAGCGTTGGGCGAAATCTATATGATTGATAGTTCGTAATGATGGTAAAAAGGTAGATTAGTTTTTTCTAAGTATTGGTTTATTAGTTAAATTACAAACTTGAAAGCCTTAGATCAAAATAAGTAAGAGGCAACTCAATAATCACTTCATATGGCCAAGTTTGGTAGAACAACTTGGATACTTTCACCATAAAGTAAGGTCATCCCAATTTTCCTTAATTGAGTTCTGCATACAGTATGATTGTAAAAGATGTAACTACACTCGAATCCTGTAGATGTTAATTTGCCAAAGAACAGATACTACAATTATGGAAAAAAACTATTACAATTATTAAAGCATATACAATTTATCTAAAGGCTATATAGCTATGAGGTCATTTTTTGATTGTTTGAAATGACGGCAACGTGCCTTTCGTATAACGCCCTCTATAAATTCATGGTCGATAATCAATATGATTAGTACTACTATTTAGTAATGATGATAAGAAAGATGGGTCATTTTCACTTGAAATTATGCACAATGGGGCTACATTCCATTCAATAAATAGACACCCAATATGGATACTGTTGTAAGTATATTGAGACTATTTTAAGTAATAAAGATTAGATAACAGAATTTAATATTATGACCATACAGGGCCTTCCAGTGGATCCAATTTAACATGGCATTGCAGGATGAAGATTGCTCTAGATACAGCAAGGTGGGACTTCTTTTTAATAAAAATTAGTGCAATGTGATTAATCATTATTTAATTTAAAAAATATTAAAATACTTGAATTGTTTGACCAGAGGATTAGAATATTTACATGAGAACTGCAAACCATCTGTGATACATAGAGATCTGAAATCGTCTAATATCCTTCTAGATTCCAGCTTCAATGCAAAGGTACTTCAGACATCACCTTACTTTTTTAAACATTTGCACAAGACTTTCTTATCTGTCAGAATCTTAATAATGCATCCCACAGTCCTACTTTGAAAGTCTGAGGTGGCCCGGGGCTCGCAAACATAGTGGAAATTAACTACACGTAGATCCAACTATAATGCACCTTTCTATGAAGGGCCATATGTTGGCTCGATGATCTCGAGTCTTAGTTATGGGACCTACATTAGGTCCCACCCGTAGGCTCGAGGTCTTGGACATTTTTGTCATCAAGATGCTATTATATGGCATCCAGATGTTGCAATTTTCGTTTGTTTACTTATGAATGCGTTAGATCGCATTTTCGTTTTATCTCTAGCGCCTAATAGGTTAATTTGATCAAAAGTCACCCAAAGTTCATTTTTATTGCTTAAAATCTCCTAAGTCTATTTATTATAGATGTTAAATTAGTACTGAAGAAACTAATTTTTGTTATCATATTTGACACACTAAATATCTATCAGAAGACTTTTTAATTGTGGGCAAATAGTGTTTTGGGTCAACCAATGTTTTAACCATTATGACCATTACCCAACCAGCCATTTTGCCAGCTATAGTTACATGTTTTCAGGAGAGGCTTGCAAGTAGGTTCAACAACCTTGGTTCAAGATATTATACTGAATCTTTTCTCCTTGTATCATTCTCTGAAGCTATCAGATTTTGGTCTTGCTGTAATGGATGGAGCCCAAAACAAGAACAACATTCAACTTTCTGGGACGTTGGGCTATGTAGCTCCCGAGTATCTTTTAGATGGTAAAGTCGACTATTTGTGAACTACTTTTTATGCAAAAATATTTATATCTTTGACTTTGAATACAGAATTAAGTCTTCCTTTTTATGGTGACTTGCAAGTAGAGCTTGTAATGCAACTAGTGTTTACTAAGTAGTTTTTCAAAGCATAAGTTGTACTCTTACAAATCCCATCCTTATACCAAAAAAGATAAGTGATTTGTGCACGTCATATATTTATTTTGCACACCACAATCAAATTATACAAAATTGATTTAGAAGGGAGTTCTGGTGTGCAAAGTACAAAAACGGTGGTGACCAAATCGTCTCCCATCAATAAACAGGACCCTAATCGAGCGTGGAACATATATCTCGACATGAAAATGATGTTGTTCTTATACAGGAAAACTAACGGATAAAAGTGATGTGTATGCATTTGGGATTGTACTTTTAGAGCTTCTTCTCGGAAGACGGCCTGTAGAAAAACTAGCAGAATCTCAATGTCAATCCATTGTCACTTGGGTAAAACTTACTTTCTAATTCTTGATCATATGAATCTTGATTATCTACTTGTTCTTTGGTGTTTTGCGTTAACTATTTTTTATGTCATGCGACTTCAGGCAATGCCACAGATAACAGACAGATCAAAGCTTCCAAATATAGTAGATCCTGTGATCAGATACACAATGGACCTCAAACACTTGTATCAAGTACCTAAACGATCCCTTTTACCATCTTTTGTTGAATACTTGGAATCTCATATAAATATGTTACCATTGGCCTTGTGTTCTATACTAAATATATTTTTGATATTAAATGTGTAGGTTGCTGCTGTAGCTGTGCTATGTGTACAACCAGAACCGAGCTATAGGCCATTAATAACCGATGTCTTGCATTCTCTTATCCCTTTAGTCCCGGCAGAGCTTGGAGGGACACTGAGAGTGTCACAAACCAGGATTTCAGCCTCAATCGAACCATGATTTCGTCCATTGCTGTTTGCTTTTCTTCTTTTCAATCCTTTTAGCCATTTTCTCAGGTTTTCAATTTTTAATTGTCTTTGTTTTTAAAGATGAAAAAGGGGGGAAAAGGGTTTCTTAGAAAAGTTACTTTTTTGGTGTAGATGGGTCGTGAAAAGTTGTACTAGGTGAGGGTGGAAAAAGATCCACAAACCTGAAAAGTACTCCAACGTAAATTATAACTAAATGATAGATGGAGGAGTATTTTTTTTTCTTTGTTTCGGAGCGATTGAGTCCTTGTATTTTCTTTGTTTTGGTTGTATAGTTTCTACCAAAAATGTTTAGATTGACGGAAAAACTTTAAACCCGTGGTCCTTTGGAGTGATTAAATAAAACTATATATAATACTTGATTCCACACTAACTATTTTAAAGTGGATGTTTAGTCTGGGAATATGAAGCTTAAATGACTAAACATATCTGTTTTTTCGTTTGTTTGTCCAAAATAATTTTATGATTAATAAAGATTTAAAGTTTGTATAGTTTCCCCCCTTGGCATTTGAATATTTGACAATAACACATATATAACAGCTCACAGTGAGTTTAATTCTAACCAGTTCATGATAGAATAATATGAAATAACATAGCTTAAGTTGACAGTCTTAAGAGTCGAATGTTTATCAATTATCACAGGATAAACCATATTAAGATTGTTGAGATGAGTGTAAAACTTCAGATTAGAGTTGAGAGGCCAATATTTTTACTTAATTAGAACAACAGGAACAATGATACCCCTCTGAACTAGGCGGGATTAAGGAGATAAAATCTAGACAATTATACTCTTAATCGAATGATAGAAAGCCTACTTCCAGAATTTCCTCTGACAAGTGTGTAGTAGTAGTACAATTACAATAATATGTGTGTGTGCGTGTGTGTTACAGGTTGGAACCACGTTAGTGTGATCGTCACTGATCGTTTATCATTCCTGATACGATAATTGACGATAATGAAATCCCTATGTTTAAGTAAATATATGATGGACGTATTTACTCTTAGAGACGTAGTATATGGTTTCCCATTAGGTGATTGTAACTAGGAGGACTAATGGTACACACATTAAACACCAAAGGGGTTGAATGTGTAATTACTTTCATTATAAATAGAGAGTAATTAACCCTAAGTTTAGGTTAATCCCTACACATAATTTCTCCTTAACTTCGTGTGTTCTCTCCTCTGCAATTCGTGCATCAAGCCACAGCCGAATTACTCATCCCATTATTAATCAATCACCTTGTTTTGGGAACCCGAAATCAATGGCAAATATGTTTAATGCCCTTACAGGTTCCACAGGATCATCTGGTGAGTATTTTCCCTTGAATCAAACCATCTTTATTCCAACATGTGGTATCAGAGCCACGTTACGAAGACCTATAATGTTTTTGGTTCGATCTCGAGGGTTTTCGCGAACTCAGAATATGCAGAATCAAAGAACTTCGTGCTGACATCATCACGAACTTATGTCACTTCTCGCTGACGTCATCATGAAGTCTGCACCTCTTCGCGCTTATGTCATCACACGAACTTCAGCTATCTTCGCACGCGAACTCGTACTTACGTCATCACGAGCTTATGACAACTTCGCGCTGACATCATCACGAACTTAGTACATCTTCGTGCTTACGTCATCACGACTTAAGGATGTCTTCGTGCTTACATCATCACGAACTTACTGTCATCTTCGTGCTTACTTACTCACGAGTTATAACTTAAGTTCGTGTTATACTAAAGATGATTTTAGCTGATGAATGAACTCGTGCTTACTATTTTACCTTATAATTTTGTGGCTAAATTTGTCTCTTATTTTTTCGAAAATAATTTTTTCTAAGACATTTTTACCATAGCACTTTAAGGGTAAAAATTTTTGGCCCTTGGACCCCGCTTCCAGGGGCGCTGCCCCCGGACCCCCGTAATGTGTGGGGGCTTCGCACTAATGTACATGGTTTTATCATTTGTGCCCAAAGGTCAAATGTGATTCTCATGGTGCTTTCGTTCTTTTCCTTTTACATAATGAACACTAAGTATATTGATTCTGCCCAAAGGTGATTTAATATATTTTGTGTGCTAAAAGGAACATTTTCATGCATAATATACACGATTCTTAATTTTGTGCCCAAAGGTCAAAAGATAAGCGTTGTGTTGCGTGACCCTAATGCTCATGTGTACTTAGATATTAGTTACTTCTGCCCAAAGGTGATGTAAATTCTAAGTAGAGCCTTATGTTAACTTATTGTTTTGGTGTTTACAATAGGTTTACTTATCACTAGCTTCCTTAGTATAATGGTCTTAGTCTCATTACTTTTAGGAACATTACTTTAGCCTCTTACGTATTTTAGGCATTACGTTAGTTCCATTACTTTTAGAGACATTACTTAATAAGCCTTAGATATCTAATTATGTTATTATAAGGAACATTATTATTAGCCCTTAGTTAGTTTTAGGCATTACTTTAGTTCCCTTACTTTTATAGATATTGCTTAGTCTGCCTTAGATAGCTAATTATGTCACTATAATCTTATTGCCCTTAGTTTTAGGCATTACTTTAATAATCTTCTATTACTTGTATCCTAAATTTATATCCTCCTTATTTCCACTGTAGTACCTACCCTTGGCATTCAGCCACTTACCGGTGTAAACTATACTGCTTGGAAAGATCAATTAGATCTTACTCTGGGGTACCTAGACCTTGACTACGCCATTCGTCATGATGAACCCGATGCTATTACTGCGAACTCTACTGCAGAACGGATAGCAGCATTTGAGAAGTGGGACAAGGCGAATCGCTTGTTACTTATGACGGTCAAGAACTCAATTCCCCTTGGTCTTCGAGGAGCTATCCCTGAGTCTGACAAAGTCAAAACTTACCTCAAATCTGTTGAGGATTACTTCAAGGGATCGTCTAAAGCGCATGCAAGCAGCTTAATGCTAAAGATGCTTACTCTGAAATATGATGGAAGTAGCGGTGTCCGTGAACACATAATGAAAATGAGTGACATGGCGAACAAGCTTAAGACTCTCGAAATGGAAGTCTCTGATAATTTTCTTGTGCATTTCATAATGACATCATTGCCTGCTCAATTTGATGCCTTCAAGATTAACTATAATGCTCAGAAGGATAAATGGAAGATGAGTGAACTGATTGCAATGTGTCAACAAGAAGAGGATCGCCTTAAGCTCGCACAACCTGAAGCTGTTCACCTTACTACCACTGCTAATTCCAAGAAGAGGAAGGGTAACAACAGTAACAAGACTGGAAAGAAAGCTTTAAAGATCAGTCCTGGTGCAGTTGCCTCTAGCTCTAATGTCTTGAACATTAAATGTAAGTTCTGTCGTGCTCAAGGGCACATTCAGAAAGAATGCCCTAAGTTCAAGGAATGGCTAGCTAAGAAAGGTAACGTACTTTATGTAATATTTGATTCTTTTACGACTGATGTTCCTGTTAATACATGGTGGGGTGACTCTGGTTCTATGGTTCATGTGACTAACTCAATGCAGGGATTCCATACAATTCAGAAGCTACCAAAGGGCCAAAGAAAACTTAGAGTTGGAAGCGGTGATCTTTTAGATGTCGAAGCCATGGGAACTTATGTTTTACATATGAGCACTGGAAAGTGTATTAGACTAGTAGATACCTTATATGTATCGAGAATTACTCGGAACCTCGTATCTATTTCTAGACTAGACATTGAAGGTTTTGTAATAATTCATGGTTTCGGCAAGATTACTATTACTCTTAATAATGAATTGCTTGGTCGTGGTTTCTTGGATGGATTACTGTATAAATTAGAACTAGATCATAATTTCTCCAAATCTTTGTTGTCTTTTAATGTTGATGACATAACTAAAACAAAGACAAAATCACTTAAGCAACAAGAGAATTCCTCCATGTTGTGGCATAAACGTCTTGGTCACATCTCACGAGATCGCATGACACGACTCGTAAAGGATGGAATCTTACCTTCTCTTGACTTTAGTGATTTTGAAACATGTATTCAGTGCCTCAAAGGCAAAATGGCTAAAGGGAATAAGAAAGGAGCCACTAGAAGCTCCAACTTGTTGGAAATAATTCATACTGATATTAGTGGCCCCTATCCCGCTTCCATTACAGGACATACTTCATTTATTACATTCATTGATGATTATTCACGTTATATGCACCTTTATTTGATTAAGGAAAAGTCTGAATCCTTACAAACTTTTACTGATTTTAAAACTTTGGTTGAAAACCAACTTGAACGTAAAATAAAAGTTGTGAGATCAGATAGATGAGGTGAGTATTATGGTAGACATATTGATGTTGGTCAAGCTGCTGGTCCTTTCCATGACTTTTGTAAAGATCATGGCATAATTAACCAATACACCATGCCTGGTTCTCCTCAACAAAATGGTGTTGCTGAAAGGAGAAATAGAACCCTAATGGACATGGTAAGAAGTATGCTTGCCAACACCATCTTACTTACTTTCCTTTGGACTGAGGCCTTAAAAACAGTCGTTCATATACTCAATAGAGTTCCTTCAAAATCTGTCCCTAAAACTCCTCATGAGATCTGGACAGGAAAGAAACCGAGTCTTAAATATATGAAAGTATGGGGCTGTCCTGCCGAAGCTAAAGTCTATAACCCTAACTTAAAGAAACTTGATCCTAAGACTATTACATGTTTCTTTATCGGTTATCCAGATAACTCAAAAGGTTATCGGTTTTACTGTCCTTCCCACACTACTCGCATCACTGATACGCAACATGCCACGTTCCTAGAGAACTCAGAGATCAGTGGGAGCACGACAAATCATAACTTCGATTTACAGTAAGTACAAGAAGCGGGGGAAAACGATTCGTCGGTTATTACTCCTCCGATAATTCCTCTTGTACAGAACGCTGCTCCGAGTGTCACTGATCCAACTCCTCCTAATGCTAATAATGAGACCGATAATGCTGAAGGATCTTCCGAAAATCCCGAAAATCAACTCAGGAGATCAACGAGGTCACGTAGGGCCACTAATTTTGATGACTTCATAACTTATCTCACTGAAGTTGAGGACATTGGAAAGCTTACTGATCCTACCTCCTATAAAGAAGCCATTAATAGTGATCAGGCCACTCATTGGAATGAAGCTATGATTGAGGAGCTTAATTCCATGAAGCATAATGACGTTTGGGAATTGGTTGAACTTCCTGAAGGATCCAAAACTGTCGGTTGCAAATGGGTCTTCAAAACCAAATTAGACCCGAAAGGAAACGTCGAACGCTATAAGGCCAGATTGGTTGCGAAAGGCTATACTCAGAAGGCTGGAGTCGATTATCAAGAGACCTTTTCTCCCGTGTCTCGTAAAGACTCTTTAAGGATCGTTATGGCACTAGTAGCTCACTTTGATCTTGAGTTACATCAGATGGATGTCAAAACAGCTTTCTTAAATGGAGACTTGCAAGAAGACGTATACATGTGGCAACCTGAAGGATTCATTCCAAAAGGTAAAGAGCACATGGTCTGCAAGCTAAAGAAGTCCATATATGGGTTGAAGCAAGCATCACGACAGTGGTACCTTAAGTTTGACGAAGTCATTAAAGAACAAGACTTCATAAAGAATCAAGTGGATCAATGCACCTATCTCAAGATCAGTGGGAGTAACTTTATAATCCTTGTTTTGTATGTAGACGATATTCTACTAGCAAGTAATAACTTGGATATGTTGCATGAGTCGAAGCGGATGCTTTCCCAGAAATTCGACATGAAAGATCTCGGTGATGCCTCTTATGTTATAGGTATCGAAATACATCGGGATAGGCATAATGGTATTTTAGGTCTTTCTCAAAGGGCCTATATTGAGCGGATTTTAGAACGCTATAGCATGCAACATTGCGCGCCCACTGTAGCTTTAGTAGTTAAAGGAGACGTATTCGGAACTTTCCAAAGTCCGAGCACTGAGAATGAAAAGGAGCAAATGAGGATGATACCTTACTCATCAGTAGTTGGGAGCATTATGTACGCTCAGGTTTGTACTCGTCCAGATATCGCTTACATCGCCGGTATGCTAGGCCGTTACTTATCTAATACCGGATTAGCACACTGGAAAGCGGCTAAGAAAGTTTTACGATATCTGCAAGGGACCAAAGACTACAAACTAACGTATAGAAGAAGTGACAATCTAGAAGTAGTAGGCTATTCCGATTCCGATTTTGCCAAAAGCAAGGAAGATAAGAAATCTACTTCTGGGTATATTTTTATGTTAGCTGGCGGACCTATCTCTTGGCGGAGTCATAAGCAGAAACTGACTGCAACGTCCACCATGATGGCTGAATACATTGTCGTTTATAATGCTACTTGCCATGGGATGTTGATTAGGAATCTGGTCAGTGGACTCAAAGTCGTCAACTCCATTTCTAGACCATTGAAGCTTTACTGTGATAACTCAGCTTCCGTAACTTTCTCGAACAGTAACAGTTCAACTGGCGCTGGGCTGTATCTCGATACAAAGTATCTGTTTGTACGCGAACGGGTCGAGGAAAATGTTCTTTGTATTGAGTACATAAGTACAAATGACATGCTAGCGGATCCGATGACCAAAGGTCTTCCTCCTAATGTCTTCGTAGGACACGTGTTGAAGATGGGGCTTACTAAAGACTTAATTTAATTTAATAGCATATTGTACTTATTTGGTCATTAGTATTATTGTTTAAAATTTTCCTCCTTATTCAGATTTTGTTTGTCTATTAATTACACTTTGAGTACTCGTATTAGTGTATTGACATTATTGTAACAAAATTTGTCTTAGTCAATTGATCATTGCTTATTAGTTTTAAATTTGAGTCATAGTTTGACTAGTGGGGGTCCTGAGTTGATGTTCTTCTCTACGACTGTACTTATTGGCTATGATTTCGGTTTAAAACAAAATGAGTATTATTCCGGAACTTATTTGAATACTCATAGATAAATGATCGCTCGGTCAAGTGGGAGAATGTTGGAACCACGTTAGTGTGACCGTCACTGATCGTTTATCATTCCTGATATGATAATTGACGATAATGAAATCCCTATGTCTAAGTAAATATATGATGGGCGTATTTACTCTTAGAGACGTAGTATAGGGTTTCCCATTAGGTGATTGTAACTAGAGGACTAATGGTACACACATTAAACACCAAAGGGGTTGAATGTGTAATTACTTTCGTTATAAATAGAGAGTAATTAACCCTAAGTTTAGGTTAATCCCTACACATAATTTCTCCTTAATTTCGTGTGTTCTCTCCTCTGCAATTCGTGCATCAAGCCACAGCCGAATTACTCATCCCATTATTAATCAATCACCTTGTTTTGGGAACCCGAAATCAATGGCAAATATGTTTAATGCCCTTACAGGTTCCACAGGATCATCTGGTGAGTATTTTCCCTTGAATCAAACCATCTTTATTCCAACATTACATGCATAAAAACTAGTACTTTAAACATCAAAAACCACCCTCCTGAATTTTCGCATTACAAAGTACAAATTTTAATGCACCAAAATAGTTTCTATTAACAGCCCTTAGCGCTGTCATTAACAAAACCCATATCAAAAAAAGCAAAAAAAACGTACTCTGCCCGATACTCGTTAGTTTGGAGATGCACTGATTGTTTTTACAGTTTTATGTGTGAATACATGGTCAATATCTCTCAACTAAGAAATAGATTGTCACAGTAAATTTCTCTACGAATTTACATATGCGGAGCTTGTTCCACAAGTTAGTAGTAAGCCAATTAGCCTAATTTCGATCACACAAAAGATTTATATATGGTAGAGCATGGTCAACAAAGATTGTTAAAAGTTTTTGTTGTTAATCGATCTGTAAACCGGCCCTTTTCACCAAGTAGTGTCTTACTTGATTATATGCCCCATGTAGAATATTTTAGCATTTAGGGTAATGTAAGATTCATTATGCTCAAATTCATGTAAAATGGCTGTCAAATCGAACATCTTGGAGCAATTCTAGCTTTAATTGGATGGTAAAAACTCTTGTCTTTTGAGAAAAGATCAAGATGGTGAAAACTCTTGTCTTTTGATAAAAGATCAGAATTTAAAGTTAGTAATATATATCTTAAAATAGTTTAGAAATAGGGTAAATTACACTTTTGGTCCCTGAACTTGGCACGTTTTTCACTTTTAGTCACTAAACTTCAAAATTTGCAAATTATACACTAAACTTGTCACTTTTTTTCACTTTTGGTCACCGCGTCAACTTTGTTACCTTTCCTCCGTTAACTTGCTCAGATTCGTTAGTTTTTTTTCTCCAGTTTTCGTCCTTTTCATTTATTCCATTATTAAAAGTGATAATCGATGAAAAGTACATTCAAAACTCAATCCATTTATATGATTTATTACAAATTTATATAACACAAACAAAAATATTTACGGTTAAATCATAAGGCGTTATCGATTATTCAGAGAAAAAAAAATCTAGAACACGTTACTCCGGATAACCGTTACAATATCTTATTTTTATTATAGTTTAGCAATAGTTAATAAAATGAATTAAGGAAAACTATATAAATTTATATAACACAAACAAAAATATTTACGGTTAAAGTAGAAATAAGAAGACTAAAAAATTCAAACAGAGGCCCTAAAAAAATCTAACTTTATAAATAAAAATTTCAACTAACAATTATGTCATCGTCGTTCAAAAAGAAAATCAATTATTTCATCTAATCAAACTATTTTATAATCAATAAAGTAGTAAACTGTAAACATAAAAAAAAACTGTTTCAAAACCCCTCACAAATGAATATGTATTTTCACTAATCGAACAAAACAATATCTAAGACTTGAAGTTAGGCCGATTATTAATAATGGAATATATGAAAAGGACGAAAAGTGGAAAAAAAACTAACGAATCTGGGCAAGTTAACGGAGGAAAGGTAACAAAGTTGACGCGGTGACCAAAAGTGAAAAAAAGTGGTAAGTTTAGTGTATAATTTGAAAATTTTGAAGTTTAGTGACTAAAAGTGAAAAACGTGCCAAGTTCAGGGACCAAAAGTAGAATACAAATATTGTACGTTAAAAGAATCGAGAGAAATTACCCGCGCGTTGCGGCGGTGAAATAGTGGAGGTGATAGGTCATAGAGTGTGATAGGTCATAGGAGGTGATATGTCATAGAGTGTGATAATTAAATGCCTTAGCCGTACGGGCTCCGCCCTCGGATTTAAAACTTCGTCAAAACTATATCGAATGACATCTCTAATGATAGAGAATGAAATTTTAAAAACACCCATATAATTTTTATAATTTATCGATGTACGGTTTTTGAGATAAAAGATTTTGAATGAATTAGAGGAATAAAATGATTTATGGAGGAGAGAGAAAAATGAGTGGTTGAGATTTGAGAAGAAGAGAAAAATGAGTGATTGAGATTTCTTCTAAGGGGCAGTTTGGTTCACAGAATGTTTTTAAAGGAATTGGAATTTGTTAATGGAATTGGAATTTGGAGGAATTAAAATCTGAATGTTTCAAATTCTATCATGTGTTTGGTTGACAAAATGTAATGGGAGCTCAGATAGTATCACGGCTCCACACTAATTTCTTGTAATTTTTATGAAAAGTTAATAAAAGTGTTATTTTATAAAATAAAAATAATAATATACACATAAAGATGTAATAAACAAATAAAAATATCTTTCTTTAACACACTCCACACACCTATAACTTTTTTGTTCATTGCACACCACCTTCCCTCTTTTCTTCTGCACACAAACTAAACACACACATTAATAATCCATCCCAAAATATTTCACACACAAGTCCAAAGCAATTAATGCTTCTAAAAAAGAAGATCACGGAATTGAACGTCTTTTGCATACAAACAAATACACGTTTTCTCCAACAGCGGCAGCAGCAGTGGCAGCCGGTATAAGCGACGACGGCCGAAATAATAACGGTGGTGGTGGTGGTGGAAGAGGTGGTGGTGGATGGTGGTTAATATTCTATAAAACATCAAATCAGATTTCAAAAAGGGAAGATTTTTCTTTTTTGGTGTTTGTTGTGAGAGAGCATTTTGGTAAATAAGGATGAATTCCTTGGAATGTTTGAAGATTCCATCAAGTTAGTGATGGAATTGTAAATTCCATATTTCAAGGAATTTGATGGAATGCTTTATAATGTAATAGAGATCTATACTACTATATAAAGCAAACTATCTCTTCGCCCTTTAAGTAATTAAGACTTTGAAATTACCATATTACCCCTCTTCTTTATTCACAAATTTAAACATGTTCATCTATATACCTATAATACCCTTAATAAAATAACTTACAACATAAATCTTCCAACCCTTACATAACCATATTAACCCCTCTTACATCAACTAATTTACAATCACTACCATGCCACCACCGTCGCCGCACATCGCCGCTGTCACGGTCGCCGTCGCCACACAGCCGTCGTTACCACCATCACCGCCGCATCACGCGGGCATCCGTCTAGTATTATAGATATAGATAGAACTTTAAGCACAACTTCTTTATTCAGATCAACATAACCCAATTTCCTAAACTGCATATCAAACCATCATGATTAAGTAAGCTTTTTTTTATTATTATTATTTTATTATTATTATTATTATTATTATTATTTAATATTATGGATAAACTATATAAGAAAACGTAATTATCACTTCGCTTCACTGTCTAACTATTATGTACTTCAAAAGTCACAAGGTAAAGAAAATCCGTATTATCCACTGGCAATACAATATGTTAAGAGTAGGATAATATAGACAAAATAAGTTGGTACAAGTCCAGCTACGTAACATGACTCCTTAAATCAAGGAAACACTGTGAAATAATTTATGATTATTAAATCAAAATTTAAAAGACATATTTTTAATGTTAATAAACATAAAATGATCAAAACTAACCATGCTAAGGGGCAAGGGTGTAGTGCCAATTTGTTGGCAATTTGGCAAGTTTTGGCAAAAAACTAGCCAATTAGAAGAAGCCACATGTATTTAGCCAAAAACTTGTCAATACTAGCCGATCCTTGCCAATGTTGAGGGTATACTGCCTTTTTTTGCCAATTTTTGCCAATTGTTGCCAAGCAAAATATTACCAAACAAACCCTAAAGTTTCATTAAAGTTACAAAACACAATACAAATACAAATTAAAAACATTTAGAACTAGGAATAAAAAAACAATACAACTAGAAAATAAATAACAAACTAATACAACCCGTCATGAGGCCACCCGTATTTATTGGCGATGTCGCGTTTGCGTTGCAAAACTATGCTACGCATGGGATCGACCAAATGATCGTGCGGTTGCCCAAAGATTTGGATGTCTAGTTCCATCGTCTTTTGTCGTTGAAAATCGAGTTGGGATTGTAGCAAATCCCTCGCAAGCTTCTCACGTTCGGCGATGGCGGCCATCCTCATTTGTCGATTGAGCCTCTTTTCTTCTTTGTGTGCCATACTCACCTCCCTATACTATTCAACGGAATCAAACAACACTTCTTTGTTTTTGACCGAACCCGTGGCCGTACTACGTGATTTGCGAGCAAATGAGGGCATCGAGTCCTCATTCAAATCGGGAACTCGAGTGTAGTGGCTCGACGACTCATCGGTTCGAGCCCTTTTCTCACTCCCGCTAGTATCTTCGGTGCGAGGAGTGCCGGCCTCGCTAGAGGTGTCTCGCACATCGTCAAACCCCTCGTCGGGTTGCACTTGGACATCATCATCTTCATCAAGAAACGTGATCGTGGGTTGGGTATTAGGAAGTTGAAAGCTATACGTTTCGACTTGCACGGGGAAATCCGAGGAGTTCAACATCTGAGAGATGTCGTCAACGACGTTTTGGTTTTGATTTGAAGAACCGCCGAAATCGTATTGTGGTTCGACGGTTCTAGGAAGTTGAAATGGGAGTTGATTTCTTGGTGCTCGGTATGTTTTTGATGTTTTTTTAGTAGGAATCATTTTGAAGAATATTTGTGAAAGAGATAAGTAAGAAATATATAGAGAAGATGTAAGTATTTTTAAGAAGTGAGAATGAATGAAAGATTAAAAGATATATATAGTAATAAAGGAGAGGGGTAAAATTTGTAAATTTTATTTTAAAAAAACGGCCACATTTGACCAAAAAGAAAAAAAAGGCTCCCAACGTTCACTAGCATCGGCCAAAACTAGCCGATGTAACTTGCCAAACTTGCCGATTAAAGTTGCCGATGCATGTGCTATAGCCTTGCCAAAAAGCCGATTCTAGCCGATGTTTTTTGCCGATGCTTTTTGTCGACTACACCCTTGCCCCTAACAAGCCCAAATGGTTCTACCTCAATTCAACTGAGTCAGTTGTAATGTTTTTATTATGAGTTCCAAGCTTGGAGAGCCTTATAGGCCTAAGCAAGGGTGGGTAATATAGCAATATCGGGTTTGTTTAAACGCGTTCTCAAGCCTAGCTAGCCCTGGTCCAAGTCACAATCGTAATCCTAAGTTGCTATAATCATAAGGGAGGAAATACCATATCTTGTAGGACTTAATTAGTCGATCGAACTCTTGTTTAGCATCCTTGTCTTGCATAAAGAACAAATGCGTACTAGAATAATGATGTAGGCCCAACCGCCCAAGTGTAGACCTAAACAAGGGTGGGTAATATAGCAATATTGGGTTTGTTTAAACGCGTTCTCAAGCCTAGCTAGCCTGGTCCAAGTCACAATCGTAATCCTAAGTTGCTATAATCATAAGGGAGGAAATACCATATCTTGTAGGACTTAGTCGAACTCTTGTTTAACATCCTTGTCTTGCATAAAGAACCAATGCGTACTAGAATAATGAGGTAGGCCCAACCGCCCAAGTGTAGACCTAAACAAGGGTGGGTAATATAGCAATATTGGGTTTGTTTAAACGCGTTCTCAAGCCTAGCTAGCCTTGGTCCAAGTCACAATCGTAATCCTAAGTTGCTATAATCATAAGGGAGGAAATACCATATCTTGTAGGACTTAGTCGAACTCTTGTTTAACATCCTTGTCTTGCATAAAGAACCAATGCGTACTAGAATAATGAGGTAGGCCCAACCGCCCAAGTGTAGACCTAAACAAGGGTGGGTAATATAGCAATATTGGGTTTGTTTAAACGCGTTCTCAAGCCTAGCTAGCCCTGGTCCAAGTCACAATCGTAATCCTAAGTTGCTATAATCATAAGGGAGGAAATACCATATCTTGTAGGACTTAGTCGAACTCTTGTTTAACATCCTTGTCTTGCATAAAGAACCAATGCGTACTAGAATAATGAGGTAGGCCCAACCGCCCAAGTGTAGACCTAAACAAGGGTGGGTAATATAGCAATATTGGGTTTGTTTAAACGCGTTCTCAAGCCTAGCTAGCCCTGGTCCAAGTCACAATCGTAATCCTAAGTTGCTATAATCATAAGGGAGGAAATACCATATCTTGTAGGACTTAGTCGAACTCTTGTTTAACATCCTTGTCTTGCATAAAGAACCAATGCGTACTAGAATAATGAGGTAGGCCCAACCGCCCAAGTGTAGACCTAAACAAGGGTGGGTAATATAGCAATATTGGGTTTGTTTAAACGCGTTCTCAAGCCTAGCTAGCCCTGGTCCAAGTCACAATCGTAATCCTAAGTTGCTATAATCATAAGGGAGGAAATACCATATCTTGTAGGACTTAGTCGAACTCTTGTTTAACATCCTTGTCTTGCATAAAGAACCAATGCGTACTAGAATAATGAGGTAGGCCCAACCGCCCAAGTGTAGACCTAAACAAGGGTGGGTAATATAGCAATATTGGGTTTGTTTAAACGCGTTCTCAAGCCTAGCTAGCCCTGGTCCAAGTCACAATCGTAATCCTAAGTTGCTATAATCATAAGGGAGGAAATACCATATCTTGTAGGACTTAGTCGAACTCTTGTTTAACATCCTTGTCTTGCATAAAGAACCAATGCGTACTAGAATAATGAGGTAGGCCCAACCGCCCAAGTGTAGACCTAAACAAGGGTGGGTAATATAGCAATATTGGGTTTGTTTAAACGCGTTCTCAAGCCTAGCTAGCCTGGTCCAAGTCACAATCGTAATCCTAAGTTGCTATAATCATAAGGGAGGAAATACCATATCTTGTAGGACTTAGTCGAACTCTTGTTTAGCATCTGTTAAAATTATAAGTAATAATATAAACTTAGGGTTCTTATTGTCATTATTGCTAACTTCTGGGTTAAGCATTTGTGCAGGATTGTTAATAATGGAACTCAAGGGACTATTATTGGAAGATTTAGAAGATGAAGGTTGGAAGTGCTATTGCTGGAACTTAAGAAGTATAAAAGGAACAATTAGGGTTTTGGTTCCATTAGTTCGATACAATCATATTTTCTGCATCTATATTTTTCTTTCTAGTTTCTCTGTATATTCGATTTATTCGATTCATCTTGTAATTGATTGATTCGTCTTGATCAATCCTTCCACTGATCATCTTGATCATATTTCGTATTGTAATAATAATATTTTGTGTGTCGGTTATACAACCGACTGATTAAATTAATCTTAAACAACTAATAATAATAATAGTTGTTGTTCTTCGATTTCGTTCATGGTATCAGAGCCAGGTTACTCTGATCGGTGATTTCTGATTAAGGTTCTTCTGGATTTAGGGCGTATTTCGATTTCGAAACCCTAGATCTAAGAAACCCTAATTTTTAGGGTTTTCTGGTTCTTGTTGATTCCGCTGCTTATTGTTTCAGATCCTGCTTCTTCTTGACTAAGTGAATCAAGAAGGAAATTAGGGTTTCTTCAAATCTAGATCCTGATTGTTCTTCTTGACTAAGTGAATCAAGAAGAAAATTAGGGTTCCTTTTTATTTCAGCCG
This sequence comes from Erigeron breviscapus, assembly GCA_034093135.1. Classification (NCBI taxonomy): domain Eukaryota; kingdom Viridiplantae; phylum Streptophyta; class Magnoliopsida; order Asterales; family Asteraceae; genus Erigeron; species Erigeron breviscapus. Next base: position 12,607,862 of record CM067175.1, on the reverse strand, counting down.
AGAGCACTGTATTGTTGATTCTCTTTCCTTTATCTCTAATTTTTTTTTATTTCTAATCTCACAAAATCATTTGTGTTAATACTTGACCGGTCTCCGTGAGAGGCTTGGAATCCTGTCACTGACACATTTGAGGGATTGGAATTATTTTCTAAAACTGTTTATATATATATATATAATTTTTTGTTTTAAGTAATCTTGTTTACTTGTTTGAGTGATTTGTGTTTTTTGTTGATTATTTGACAACTTGTTGATTATCTGCTTTGTTTGAGTAATTGTGTGTAATTGTTTCTTGTTATATGATTAATAATGGCTCCTGAAAGTGGTAGTGGCTCTAAAACAACTACTGTTAGTGGTCTTGATTTTGGTGATCCTTTATATCTTCATCCTACTGATACTAGTGGTGCTCCTATTCTGTCTTTTAAGTTGACTGGTACTGAAAATTATAATGTTTGGTCATGTGCTATGTTACTTGCTTTAGAAACTAAAAATAAAGTAGGGTTTATAGATGGTTCTTGTGATAAGAATGATGATGATCCTGTATTGGCTAAACAATGGGATAGGTGTAATTCTGTGGTTTTGTCTTGGATTTTAGGATCTGTCAGTCAAGAATTGTACATGGGACAAATTTTTTCTAAAATTGCTAGTGAAGTTTGGAAAGATCTAAAAGAAACATATGACAAAGTTGATGGTTCTGTTACTTTTAATCTGCATCATAAGATCAATACATTAAGTCAAAATGGTTCTTCATTATCTGAATATTATCATAAATTGAATACATTCTGGAAACAGTTTGATGCTATGGTTAAATTACCTGTTTGTACTTGTAAGGCTGCTAAAGGATTTAAAGCTCATCATGACTTAATAAGGTTAATGCAGTTTCTAATGGGTCTAGATGAAGTATATATGTCTGTTAGGAGTACTATTCTTACAAAAGATCCATTACCTGATGTTAATCTGCATATGCTTTGTTATCTAGGGAAGAATCACATAGAAATGCCAGTTCTATGAATCATATAAAACCTGGTAATGCTGCTTTTGTGTCTAAATTTAATGATCCTAAGAAGAAATTTGCGAGAAATGAAAATCTTGTATGTGCTAATCCTGCATGTGGTTTAAAGGGACATACTATTGATAAATGTTTTAAAATTGTTGGATATCCTAATTACATAAAGAAGAAGAATGATTTTCATAATAAAGGTTATTCAAATAATGCTTATAATGAGAAAACTTTTGTTGATAGTAATAGTGGTTGTTGAGTCCCAATGTTTATTGTAAATTTAATGATGACAAATCTGACCAATAAACACTTAGTAATCTTTTGGTTCTTGTAATCTGATCTGGGTCAGACTAAGGTGACACAACTTACGATCTGTCTCTGACCCAGATCATGCTTCATACTTTGTAATTGTAAAATCTTATGGAAGCAAGTGTTATTCAAGCTGCATCAACAATGTGATAGCATTCAGTCCAAGTCGAAGAGGAGGATTGAAGATAGAAGACCAAGCTGTTAGTGGAAGACAGCTTGGGATTAGCAGTCAGCTTGGATACACTTAGGCAGATTGGTGCTTTGACAAACGGCCCAATCTGTGTCTGACAATCAAGTGAAGATAACAACCTGGATTGAAGATAAAGACAAATGACGTGACTAGGAAGAATCCTAGGATCCAGGTTGGTGGTTGTTTTTACATATGCGTGTCCATACTCTTATTGGTTGATGAAGAATGTGCGTCAGTACGTGGGGGACCACAAGTACTATGAAAGGCACGATTGATTATTCCTTTATCATCCACTGAATGAAGAATACGTGGCAGCAACGGACACCAAGTGAAGGAGCGCTTTCGCCTATAAAAGCCTCATTCATGGATTGCATATGTGTGGCATTTCCTGAGAATCATTCTTCACACAAGTTTCTCTGCTCTTATACACAACTTAGTCTGTACGAGATCAGCTTGGGCTGATTCTCTTGAGCTAGAACTTATTGATTGTAGTTTGTCATTTCAAAGGTTGTTTAGATATCTATAGGCTATCTTTATTCCGCAACAACCTTGTAATTCTTTGTATAGATTATTTCTTAATAAAGGATTACATTTGAAAAACCACAATCTGTGTTCAAGAATGTTTTTATTTCTTTACTGCTTTACTGTTTTAATGATTCCTGCTCTTTACTTACTTGCTTCATATACATAAACTGAATCTTAAAACGTTTTGTGTTAAAAGTTTGTAAAGATTGAGGAAAGTTGTATTCACCCCCCTCTACAACTGTTCTGTGTTCAATATACTTTGGTATATTGATACACTGTGGGACGTATCAATTGGTATCAGAGCAGGGGTTAAGAATTAACTTGACTTGATCCTTGCATATTTTCTTTTATAGTAAAGCATTATGTCATCCTATATTGATAATGGTTCTTCAACCAGACCACCCATGTTTGATAAAGATGATTTCAGTGGGTGGAAAGGTCGAATGTCTTTGTTCCTTGAATCCATCGATAACAATATACCTGACATCCTTGCGGATGGTCCTTATGTCCCTACACAAACTGTTTTGGTAGAAGCTGTGGTCAGGGAAGGTCAACCAACCATTCCTGCCACAGTCAAATCTATTGTTAAGGACAAGGCAGATTGGGGGGATGAGGATAGGAGGTTGGCAAACTTGGATGTGAAGGCTAGAAATTTCATTGTCCAAGCTGTGCCCAAAGACCTTTACCATTCTATTAAAATGTGTTCTACAACTAAGAAAATGTGGGGTACATTGACTGTCATGTTTGAGGGTTGCTCTACTTCCATGGAATCTACAATTACTACATTGACCAGGAGGTATGAGAGATTTTTCTCTTTGAGAAATGAATCCTTGACTGACACTCATACCCGCTTTAATGCTTTGGTAAATGATTTAGCTGCTGTTGGAATTGTTAAGAAAAATGAGGTTTTAAAGAGTAAATTTCTTGATTCATTACCACCTAAATGGAACAATTATATTTCTTCTGTTAAATTAAGTTCTGTTTATCATGATCTTGATCTTCCTGGACTTTTTGGTTTGCTTCATAACCAAGAATGTTCAGAGGCTGAAAAGTTAATTGCTATGGGTGATTCTTATAGTCAGCCTGCTGCTGCACTTGTTGCTTCTATGACTGAACACCCTAGCTCAATTAGTAATGAGATCATTCCTTGTGTTAATGATGATATTCCTGATATGTCTAATCCTAACTCTGTTTGTGCTGAATCTGAATGTGATGAATCTGAGGGTGATGAACTAGCTAATGAAGTAGCTATGCTGGCTGAAAGGATCAGAAGGAGATCCTTTAATAAGTTTAAAGGAAAAGGAAGAGGTGGCCAAGCTGATAAGACCAATAAGCCATTTGACATGTCCAAAGTCACTTGTTACAAGTGTGGCAAGACTGGACATATGGCTGGAGATTGCAGATCTAAAGAATCTACTCAAGCTGTGCTAGCCAAAGGTGGAAGAGGTGAAAAATACTCAAAGCTCAAGACTAAGTACAAAACCTTGAAAGCACAAGTAGCTGAGCTGACTGAGAAGGTGAACAAAAGTGAAAAGAGTCTGGTAGCCAAAGACTGGGCTGAAAGTGCCACATCATCTGATGATGAGCTGTATAAAGATGCCAAGTGTTTCATGGCTAAAGAAGCTACTCAAAGATTTGCTGAAGATCTGGTGAAAATGCAACAGCAATCTGAGTCAGCTCACCAGGCATCTACCAGTCAGACTGCTCCACCTGAGGTAATTTCTTTTTCCAATCTGTCTGATAATGAGAAACTATCTAGACTGAATAGACTTGGTGATGAGGTTCTGTTACAAAAACACTTTAATCAAGAACTCAAAAAGGAAATACATGTTTTGAAACTTGATAACAGCTCTAAGATTCACACCATTGAAAAACTAGAATCTGAAGTTAAAGCTCAAAAACAATTAAACTCTATTTTGGTTAAAGAAGCTAAAACTGCAGAAGAAAAGTTTTTAAAGGTTAAACAAATAACTGAATCATGGTGTATATGTTCCAAAAGAGTTGCTAAGTGTGTCAATGACCAAATACCTCATCAGATCCAAGCTATTTTTGATGGTGATTATGATAGGGCCATAGCCATAGTTGAAGTCTGTGCTATGGAGCCTTGTTATCAGCCTCCTTCACCACCCAAAGTCCAAACCAAAAGAATGAATTCTAAACCAATCAAGTTGGTTCAGAAATCTGGTATTGGGTTTAAAGATCCTGAAACCATTGGTCAGACCATTGCTGAAGCTGTGTCTGAAGCTGATAAAGTTGTTGAGTTAAAACCTGAAAAAAGTCTTGACTTGACCAAGCTGACCATTACCCAAGCTGAATCAGATTCAAAGACTAAAACAAACAAGAGTAATTTAAAGAAAAACAAAAGAAAGGTTAGAGATCATAGTGTTCCTAAAGAGAAAATAAAGCTTTTAAAGAGTAAGAAGTCTGGTTATCAAGGAAATGAGTAACAAACAAAATCTGAGTCTATTTCAAGTAACACCAAGTCTGACTCTGACAAAATGATTTCAAAATATGTTGAGTCCAGAACTGATAAGGTGTCAATGGAAAAAAAAATTCTAAAGAATGTGTCTGATCCAAAAATTGTTGATCAAAGAAAATTAAGAGCTGAATGTAAGCAATCAGGAATAGGCAAAGGTTTTGTTCAAAAAGAAACACCAAATGTTGCTAGAAAGAACTTTGAATCTGATAAAGGACAGACCAAGCAACAATGGGTGTCAAAATGTGATAAGAGTCTAAGTTCAGTTACCCAATCTGAGTCAGACCAGAAGGTCAGCTCTGGTGAACCCATCTTTGGATGGGTTCCCAAACAGAACTAATCTCTTATCATAAATGCAGGGCAGTCATGATGATAACACCTGGCACTTGGACAGTGGATGTTCCAAGCATATGACCGGATGTAAGTCCCTGCTATGTAGCTTTAGGATTCGCGCTGGTCCTAATGTTACTTTTGGAGATGACTCTCAAGGAAAGACTGAAGGATTTGGTATACTTTCGAATGGTCCCCTTACTTTCAGAAGGGTCTCATATGTTAATGGTTTGAAGCACAATCTGATCAGTGTGAGTCAGTTGTGTGATGCTGGTTATGAAGTGAGATTCAGGTCTGATAAGGGTATTGTTCTTGATTTAGAAGGCAATGTGGTTCTTATTGCAAAGAGGGATGAGTCTTTGTATTCTTTTGGCATGAGAAATCCAACTGTCACAAGCTGTGTGGTGCTTGTGAGAATGGCAAGCAACATAAAGCTACTTTTAAGTCTAAAAAAAAATCTAAAGAATGTGTCTGATCCAAAAACTGTTGATCAAAGAAAATTAAGAGCTGAATGTAAGCAATCAGGAATAGGCAAAGGTTTTGTTCAAAAAGAAACACCAAATGTTGATCAAAGAAAATTAAGAGCTGAATGTAAGCAATCAGGAATAGGCAAAGGTTTTGTTCAAAAAGAAACACCAAATGTTGCTAGAAAGAACTTTGAATCTGGTAAAGGACAGACCAAGCAACAATGGGTGTCAAAATGTGATAAGAGTCTAAGTTCAGTTACCCAATCTGAGTCAGACCAGAAGGTCAGCTCTGGTGAACCCATCTTTGGATGGGTTCCCAAACAGAACTAATCTCTTATCATAAATGCAGGGCAGTCATGATGATAACACCTGGCACTTGGACAGTGGATGTTCCAAGCATATGACCGGATGTAAGTCCCTGCTATGTAGCTTTAGGATTCGCGCTGGTCCTAATGTTACTTTTGGAGATGACTCTCAAGGAAAGACTGAAGGATTTGGTATACTTTCAAATGGTCCCCTTACTTTCAGAAGGGTCTCATATGTTAATGGTTTGAAGCACAATCTGATCAGTGTGAGTCAGTTGTGTGATGCTGGTTATGAAGTGAGATTCAGGTCTGATAAGGGTATTGTTCTTGATTTAGAAGGCAATGTGGTTCTTATTGCAAAGAGGGATGAGTCTTTGTATTCTTTTGGCATGAGAAATCCAACTGTCACAAGCTGTGTTTAAGAAAGAGTTGGTGTCTGGTCTTCCAGTGATCAATTATGAGAAGGACAAGCTGTGTGGTGCTTGTGAGAAAGGCAAGCAACATAAAGCTACTTTTAAGTCTAAAACATGCTCAACCATTGATAATTGTTTGGATCTGCTTCATATGGACTTATTTGGACCAATTAGTACTCCATCATTCACTGGAATGAGGTACTCCTTGGTAATTGTTGATGAATATTCAAGATACACATGGGTTTTCTTTCTCAAGCACAAGAGTGAAGCAGCTGACAACATTATTCATTTCATCAAGCAAGCTGAAATTCTCTACAAAAGGCCTGTTAGGCAATTAAGGAGTGACAATGGTACTGAATTCAAAAATATCACTCTTAATTCATTTTGCAGTGAAAAAGGAATTTCACAAGTATACTCAGCTGCCAGAACTCCTCAACAAAATGGTGTTGCAGAAAGAAGAAACAGAACTCTTATTGAAGCTTCCAGATCCATGATGGCTCAAAACAATGTAAAGTCTCATTTCTGGGCTGAAGCAGTACACACAGCTTGCTTTACCCAGAACAAATCCCTCATTGTGAAAAGACACCAGAAGACTGCATATGAACTTCTTAGGAGGAGAAAACCTGAAATTGGTTTCCTAAGAATGTTTGGAAGTCCTTGCTATATTCTGAATCAGAAAGACCATCTTGGAAAGTTTGATGAGAAATCAGATGAAGGTATCCTCCTTGGATATGCAACAATGATGAAGGCCTATAGAGTTTACAACAAGATAACTAAAACAATTGAGAACTCTGTTAATGTAAGCATAGATGAAGGTTGTTCTAAGCCAGATTGCTCTCCTCCTGAAGATGAAGATTTCAATTTTGAAGAACTGGCTGTACCTGAGAATGAGCCTCCAACTAATCCTCCAGTTGGAGCTGATAATGCTCAAACTCAGGGGGAGCAACTCATTGAAGAAGAAGAAGGTGTTCCAATCTTTGATAATGCACAAGCTAATCCAACTCCTACTAAAGAAATTGTTCAGAATCCATTAAATGACTCTCTAACTGGTTCAGATCCCTCCATTCCAGTCCAAGCTGATCAGCCCCTTCCTCAAGCTGATCATGATGGACCATCTAATCTGAATCAGCCCATTGTCCCAGTTACAAGAAACTCTACTCATGTTACCAGATGGACAAAGAGTCACCAAATTAACCAAATCATTGGTGATCCACTCTCTGGTGTTAAAACAAGAAGGAAGGCAACAGGCAATTTCTGCATGTTTGTCAATTTTGTAAGCAAGGTGGAACCAACTGAGGTTAATGAAGCACTGGTAGATCCTTCTTGGGTAAATGCAATGCAAGATGAGTTAACACAGTTTGAAAGAAACAAGGTTTGGGAATTTGTTCCAAGACCTCATCACAAGACTGTGATTGGAACCAAGTGGGTCTACAGAAACAAAATGGATGAAAGGGGAGTTGTGACCAGAAACAAAACAAGATTGGTAGCTCTTGGTTACAGACAAGAGGATGGAATTGATTATGATGAGACTTTTGCACCAGTGGCAAGATTAGATGCAATCAGAATGTTCTTAGCCTTCTCTGCCCACAAAGGTTTCAAAGTCTATCAAATGGATGTGAAGAGTGCATTTCTTAATGGAAAATTGGAAGAAGTCTATGTTGAACAGCCTCCAGGTTTTGAAAATTCAAAGTTTCCTGACCATGTATTCAAGCTTGACAAGGCTCTCTATGGGTTGAAGCAAGCTCCAAGGGCATGGTATGACACTTTGTCTAAATTCTTATTGGCTAATAATTTCAAAAGAGGTAATGTTGACAAGACTTTGTTTGTGAGAAAGTATAATGGTGATATCCTGCTTGTACAAATTTATGTAGATGATATAATATTTGGGTCTAGCAGTGAAAGACTTTGCAAAAAGTTTTCTGAATTAATGTCTAAAAAGTATGAAATGAGCATGATGAGAGAACTAAACTATTTTCTGGGTTTACAAGTTAAACAGACTAAAAATGGAATTTTTATAAACCAAGGAAAATATGTTAAAGATCTCTTAAACAAATTTGGTTTTAGTGATTGCTCACCTATGAAAACTCCTATGGGAACTGGTGATAAGCTGGGTGAAGATAAAAATGGCAAATCTGTTGACACCACAGCTTATAGGGGTATGATAGGATCATTACTTTACTTGACTGCTAGTAGACCAGATATTATGTTTGCTACATGTCTTTGTGCAAGATATCAAGCTAGTACTAAGGAATCTCATCTTAAGGCTGTGAAAAGAATCTTTAGATACCTTAAAGGTAGTCCCAATCTGGGTCTTTGGTATCCCAAAGACTCAGGATTTGATCTAATTGGCTATTCAGATTCTGACTTTGCATGCTGTAAGATTGACAGAAAAAGTACTTCAGGAGCTTGTCAATTACTTGGCAATAGACTTGTAAGCTGGTCCAGCAAGAAGCAGCATTCAGTTTCTATCTCCACTGCAGAAGCTGAATATGTTGCTGCAGGAAGTTGTTGCTCTCAAATTCTTTGGATGCAATATCAGCTTCAAGACTATGGTGTCACTGCATCAAAAACTCCAATCTTTTGTGACAGTACCAGTGCCATAGCAATTTCAAACAATCTTGTGCTTCATTCAAGGACCAAGCACATTGATATAAGATATCATTTCATCAGGGATCATGTAATGAAAGAAGATGTTGAACTCCACTTCATTCCAATAGATAATCAGCTTGCTGACTTGTTTACAAAGCCATTGGATGAATCAAGGTTCAACTATCTCATAAGTAAGCTAGGTATGCTTAATTTGTAAAAGGTAGTGAGCTAAGTAATAACAAATCTGACCCCTTAGAATTATTATGAATTTTGAGGGTAAGCTGTGTCTAACCCAGACTACCCTTTCATACTTGGTGCATTTCCAAGTAAATGAGGGTAAGCTGAGTCTGACACAGATTAGTGGTTATTTTTGTTATTAAATATCTCAGTGCGTTTTATTACTTTGATTATTTTATTTAGCTTACTTGTTGATCCTATTGGAGTGTGACACGTGTAGTGGTAACAGCCGGTTACTGAAAAAGTACCTCCACTACTTGTTGATCCTCCAATCATAATCTTTCTCTCTCCAACTTTTTCAAACGGGATATTTTGAATTATGTATATAATATCGATTTAACCTAAAATCCCAAATCACTTGTTCATATTTTCTAAAATCAATTCTCTTTTCTCTCTAGTCTGATTACTGTTTTATTAATTTTAATTTCTTCTAAAAATTGTTTTCAAAAATGGCATCATCATCTGTTTCTCTTCATTCTAATGATTCTCAATCTAGTTCTTATTCTGAACCTGAAAGTCAATACCCAGCTCCAATAAGCGCCAATAAGCTTTCACCTTATGTGGTGGGAAGTAATGTAGTAGTGGTCCCGGCTGATCTTGATACTGGTAAAATCAAGATTGGCAGTCTGGTTCATGCCAATATTCATCCTCCTTCATGGGCAAAAGGATATGATGAGATTGTGGCTTTCTTATGGTATCATTGTTAGGACCAGTTCACCTGGAACTGGCCAGTCACCAGTTCACACTGACCAGTTCACCAGTTGCACCTGGTGACCAGTAAACTGGTGACCAAGAAGATTTGTCGAGAAATATATTGAAGTCCAGTTGCACCGTACAGTTAACGCAACTGAAGACTTCCTCCAGTTGAGAACTGACCAAGTTGAAGAAACATTCCAGTTGAAGTCGAAGACAACAATGGAAGAAAGAGAATGACAATGGCAGCGAAGCCCAGTTGACATTCTAGTCAGTTACAAACTGGAGACCATCAGTGGAAAGCCCTTACAAAGCTTTACACTGATTACGAGGAATTGACTTGTATACTTTATGTACCTTTACCCGGATAATAAGCCTTATCTTATTATTTAAGTATTAAAAGGTACATAAAGGTGGTTATGTAAAGTCACTTTAACATGCGACTTTACATAGCTTTTTAAGGAATTAAATGCTATTCCTTAAATGCTCCCAACCACATTTATACGGCTAAAGTTAACATCCCAATGTTAACTTTGCCTATAAATACAAGTCATTGCACAACCAAGAATCATAAGTTACTTCACAAAACGAATAACTTCATACTTTGCATACCTGCAATATTCTTGGTGAACTTGTGCAATATTCTCTCAATCGCTAAAAGGAACATTTCACTACTTTAAGTGTTTCGATTGTTGAAGAGAAATTCCGAGTTTAGATCAATTGTATTTCATAGGTTGTTAGGATATTTACATTCGTGTATTATCTTGGTTCCGCATCAACCTTGTAATTTGTTTAATATCAATAAATAAATTACACATTGAAAACTACATATTGTCTCATCAAGATTGTTTACAAGTTATTTGTATTATTGCATTGTTCTTTACTTATTGTCTTTTATATAAGTAATCTAACTAGAACTTGGTATATACCACTGCAACTGGTCGTCTCCAGTTCAGTAAGTATATTGCAAAGTAACTCCACCATCGACATAGAGGTGTCTTCAGTAGTACCATCTAACAAGTTGGGACTTACAAGTGGTATCAGAGCAGAAGGCTAATAAACTTGCCTAGATCTGCAAAGATGAACACTACTGAAGGTGGAGATGGTTCTGGTTCAGGTGAAAACCCATCGAACACTAATGCACCACCTTTTCAAAACGTTAACACCAACCCTCCTCCTCCTTCTGCCCCAAACCACGTCCATGTACATTACTCCAACACTCCTGTTCCAAAATTTGATGGAAACAGTGAGACTTTTGGTACATGGAAAGCTAGAATGCTGTTGCATTTTGGTGGTATTGAGAGGTATATGTTGAAAATCCTTAAGGATGGACCATATATACCTATGTCTATTGGGTGAGTCCTCTTCTTGATCCAACTGGAAGAAGAGGCTCAAGGGAAAAGCCAGAAGACCATTGGTCTGATGAGGATCGCAGACTGGTGGACTTGGACACCAGACTGAAAAACATGATCCTTGGGGCTGTCCCTGAAGACCTAATTCCAACACTTGTGTTGTTTCCAGTGCCAAGTCTATGTGGGATGAATTAGTGATTCAATTTGAAGGAGGTGATGACACAATCGTCACCAGGAAAGTTGCCTTGAACAAGAAGTATGAATCCTTCTTTGCCTTGCCCAATGAAAGTTTAACTGGTACATATACCAGATTTTCTAGCCTCATCAATCAATTGAGAGGTTTGGGTGTAGAGAAGGATAAGGATATTCTTCTTGAGAAGTTTTGTGATATTCTTCCTTCCAAATGGGAAAACATGGTTCTTGTCTTGAGACAAGGTAAAACCTTGCACACTCACACTCTTGCATCGCTCTATGGAGCCTTCAGATTCACTGAAGATAATAATGCTGCAAGACTTGTGGCTGAGCAAGATGCCATGAACCATGCTCAGAGTCCCAAGGTTGCTAATACAATTGAGCGACCTTGTGCTGCTTTAATGTCTGCTGAGAGTGTCCAGGCACACTCGATGAAGGAGATGTTGAACAGTTTCTTAAACTCTGGGCTGACCACTGAAAACAGTGAAGGTTATGATGAAACTGACGATGATGATCTGGTCGCCATGATTGCTAAAACCTTTAATAGGTTTAAGCATAAATCTAAAAGATTTAATGGCCCCAACAATGCTTCCAGCTCCAGCTCTCTGGATAAGACCAATCTTACATGCTATAAGTGTGGCAAGAAAGGTCATTTTATGAAGGAATGCAGATCTAGTCAGTTGAATAACCAAACTGGCCCCTCTGTCCCTAATTACAATCGGCCTGATGATAGCTACAAAGCTAAATACAAGCAGCTTAAGGCCCAGATTGCCCTCCTGTCCATGCAAAAGGAAAAGGATCAGTGCTTAATGGCACAAACTGAGGGAAAATGGGAGTACTCTGATGACTCATCTGATGATGAAGAAGAGGAAAGGGACATGTGTTTCATGGCCTTGGAAGATCAACAACAGCAGCATGTGGTGAAAGATGATGTCATCTCTGGAAGATGGGTGGACATCATACTGAAAAAGGTATGTGATTATGATCACCAGGTTGACCCTGAATTAAAACTGGACCTGGCTGAATCATTAAGTGGTGATTTGGCATTTGTAGAAACTGTTAGAGCTGATAGTGAAAGATATTTAGACACTATCTTAATTGAACTGAACAATGTCAAACCACAACTGAATGATTTGCAAAGTGTCCAGTTGGCTCTCAAGGAGTCAGTTTTAAAGATTGAGGCTTTAGAACTTGATAATCAAAAACTGTCTTGTGATTTTGAAAAAGCTCAAAAGATTATCAAGTCCTGGGTAAAAGCATCTGGCAAAAACTATGATGCATTTTCAAGAACTATCGATGCCCAGAAAAATGCATGGAAATCTGAAGATCTGGAGATGGCAGCTCTTATACCAGATCTTCATGCATTGCCTCCAGCTCTCCAGGTTGAAACACCTTATGATCAACCTGAAGCTGTTGAAACTGAAACCAATGAGACCACCCCCATTGAGGTTAAAACTGGAGCCAAACAGGCTAAAGCTCCAGTCAAAAAGGCCACTGGTAACAAGCCTTTACCTCATAAGTCTAAGGAGCCCAAGACCCGACAGACTAAATCTCCAGTTGAACCAATGTCCAAGGTTCAACTGCCTGAACAAAACAATGTTTTGGTTAATCTGGAAAGGCAACTCCAACTTTTGTCTCGGCAGGTTCAGAGTTGCACTGCCCGGATTAACAATCTGGAAGGAGGTTCACCACCTCCAGTTTTAAAACAAAATATTAAATCACTCCCTTCTGTACCTAAACAAAAGAATGTTCCATCTGGAACAAAATCTGGTAAACTTAAGGTGAGTAAGTATCAAATACCAATCGTTTTTACTTCTGCACCTGGAGCTGGTGATAATGCTCCAGATGTAGCCTCCAGTTCAACACCTCAACAATCAACTGTGGCTTCTGTAGAGAAGTCCAGTGGACCCATCAAGAAAAGATGGGTTCACAAAAGTAACTAATGATTTTTGTGTGTGTGTAGGGCGATCGAAAGAAAAATATCTGGTATCTGGACAGCGCTGCTGGCCGGACTATGACCGGATGTAAGCCCCTACTGGAAGAGTTCACTGTCCAAGATGGACCGACAGTGACGTTTGGTAACGATCAATCTGGAAAGACTGAAGGATATGGTGTGCTCAATAATGGACAAGTCGAATTCAAAAGAGTTGCATTTGTGAATGGTTTGAAATATAACTTGATCAGTGTAAGCCAACTTTGCGATGATGGCTTCAGAGTATTGTTCGATATTGCACAAGGCACCATATTTAACAAGGATTGGAAAGTGGTGATGATTGCACCAAGAAAAGGGAATGTGTACATCATGGATATGGAACCAGCTCCAAAAGAGCAATGTTTCTATACCAAAGCTGATGAGGACACCAACTGGTTATGGCATAAAAGGTTATCCCACCTTAATTTCAAGAACATTAACAAGTTGTCTCGCAAACAACTGGTTGATGGGATACCCCAGATTTCCTTCAATAAGGAAAAGCCATGTCCAGGGTGTGAGATGGGTAAGCAGAAGAGAGCCAGTTTCAAAACTAGGCAAAATTTTAGCATCACTGAACCTCTTCACATGCTTCATATGGATCTTTTTGGTCCAGTGAATGTTCAAACTAGAGCTGGAAAGAAATACACTCTAGTTGTGGTTGATGAATTCACCAGATATTGCTGGGTGGTATTCATCAGATCCAAAAGTGATGCACCTGCTGAAATCATCTCGCTTATCAAAAGAATTGAGCTCAAGTACACTCGAAAAGTTTGTCAGTTGCGAAGTGATAATGGTACTGAATTCCAAAATAAGGTACTTGAAACATTTTGCACTGACACTGGCATTTCTCAAAACTTCTCATCAGTTCACTCTCCAGAGCAAAATGGAGTTGTGGAAAGAAAGAATCGTACACTGATAGAAGCGGCCAGAAGCATGCTATCTGAATCTGGTCTTCCCACCAGTTTTTGGGCTGAGGCAGTTGCAACTGCTTGTCACACCCAAAACCGGTCAGTCTACATCAAGAGACATAAGAAGACTGCCTACGAAGTACTCAGGAATCGTAAACCAAATATTGGATATTTCCATGTATTTGGTTGTCCAGTTTATATACTGAACGATTCCAGTCAGCTTGGAAAGTTTGATGCAAAAGCTGATGAAGGGGTATTTTTAGGCTATTCAGATATTCGAAAGGCCTTTAGAGTTTATAATTATAGACTCCAAAAGGTGCATGAGACAATTCATGTCACATTCGATGAATCAACTGAAGCAATCAACAAGAGACCAAGCCTTGATATTTCTCCAGTCATTCCAATCAACTTTGGTGAAACTGACCAAGTTCATCGGTCAGTTGTTTCACCAGAAGATGCTTCCAGTTACAACAAACTGGAACCAGTCAAGAAGAAGAAAAGCACCAGTGACACATCATTTTATCCCTCCATCAATTTTAACTTACCACAAGAATTGGTGATTGGATCAGATGTACGTGCCACTCCAATATCAGCACCAGTTCAAGCACCTACTTCTCCAGTTACTCATGAAATACCTTCAACTGAGGAATTTCATGATGCCAATCGAGACCTCATTGACTCTGATGAGGATGTAGAAGTTGTTTGGACTGATCCTTCTCCAGATGCTGCTGCAACTGAAGAAGATCTCCAGGTGACTTGCACTGATATTGTAGTTCACCAGCCTAGTCAATACACTAGATGGACTAAAGCCAAAATAAGGTACTTGAAACATTTTGCACTGACACTGGCATCTCTCAAAACTTCTCATCAGTTCACTCTCCAGAGCAAAATGGAGTTGTGGAAAGAAAGAATCGTACACTGATAGAAGCGGCCAGAAGCATGCTATCTGAATCTGGTCTTCCCACCAGTTTTTGGGCTGAGGCAGTTGCAACTGCTTGTCACACCCAAAACCGGTCAGTCTACATCAAGAGACATAAGAAGACTGCCTACGAAGTACTCAGGAATCGTAAACCAAATATTGGATATTTCCATGTATTTGGTTGTCCAGTTTATATACTGAACGATTCCAGTCAGCTTGGAAAGTTTGATGCAAAAGCTGATGAAGGGGTATTTTTAGGCTATTCAGATATTCGAAAGGCCTTTAGAGTTTATAATTATAGACTCCAAAAGGTGCATGAGACAATTCATGTCACATTCGATGAATCAACTGAAGCAATCAACAAGAGACCAAGCCTTGATATTTCTCCAGTCATTCCAATCAACTTTGGTGAAACTGACCAAGTTCATCGGTCAGTTGTTTCACCAGAAGATGCTTCCAGTTACAACAAACTGGAACCAGTCAAGAAGAAGAAAAGCACCAGTGACACATCATTTTATCCCTCCATCAATTTTAACTTACCACAAGAATTGGTGATTGGATCAGATGTACGTGCCACTCCAATATCAGCACCAGTTCAAGCACCTACTTCTCCAGTTACTCATGAAATACCTTCAACTGAGGAATTTCATGATGCCAATCGAGACCTCATTGACTCTGATGAGGATGTAGAAGTTGTTTGGACTGATCCTTCTCCAGATGCTGCTGCAACTGAAGAAGATCTCCAGGTGACTTGCACTGATATTGTAGTTCACCAGCCTAGTCAATACACTAGATGGACTAAAGCCCACCCAATTGAACAGATTGTGGGTAATCCAACTAGTGGGGTTCAGACTAGAAGAGCCACCAGTGAGCAATGCTTAAACGTCACCTTCTTATCTTTAATTGAACCAAAGAAGATTGACGAGGCTATGGCAGACCCAAGCTGGGTGGAAGCTATGCAAGAAGAGCTCCTCCAGTTTGAAAGGAACAATGTTTGGGAGCTTGTTCCTTGTCCACCAGGGTTAAAGAAAGAACCTATTGGTACCAGATGGGTCTACCGAAATAAAATGGATGAAGATGGCCATGTTGTAAGAAACAAGGCCAGACTAGTTGCCCAGGGTTATTGTCAAGCAGAGGGCGTTGACTTTGATGAGACTTTTGCTCCAGTTGCAAGACTTGAAGCCATTAGAATATTCTTGGCTTATGCAGCCCATCTGCAGTTCAAGGTCTTCCAGATGGATGTCAAAAGTGCGTTCCTTAATGGAACATTGGAAGAAGAAGTTTATGTTAAGCAGACTCCAGGTTTCATCGATGAGAAGCATCCTCATTGGGTTTATAGACTGAACAAAGCATTGTATGGTCTAAGACAAGCCCCAAGAGCCTGGTATGATACTTTAACTAAACATCTTCTTAAAAATGGCTTTCAAAGAGGTGCAATAGATAATACCTTGTTTATCTTGAAAGAAAGAGGTAATATCTTATTGGTACAAATTTATGTTGATGACATTATTTTTGGTTCAACTGATGATGCAATGTGTAAAAAGTTTTCTAAAATCATGTCATCTGAATATGAGATGAGTTTAATGGGTGAATTAACATTTTTCTTAGGTCTTCAGATTAAGCAAACTGAAAATGGAATTTTCATAAACCAAGGAAAATATGTCAGAGATTTGTTAAGAAAATACAAATATGATTCAATCCCATCGAAAAACACACCTATTGCAGCACCATTGAATTTGGACTCTGACCCAACTGGCAAACCAGTTAACATAACTGACTATAGAGGTATGGTTGGTTCACTGATGTACTTAACTGCCAGTCGACCAGATATAATGTTTGCAACATGTTTATGTGCCAGGTTTCAGGCTAACCCTAAAGAATCACATTTGCACGCTGTAAAGCGTATCTTTAGATACCTGAAAGGGTGTCCTAATCTTGGTCTTTGGTACCCCAAAGGCTCAGGATTAGATCTAATGGGTTATTCAGATTCTGATCATGCAGGTTGTAAGATTGATAGAAAATCCACAACTGGTGGTTGTCATTTCCTTGGAGGAAAACTGGTGAGTTGGACCAGCAAGAAGCAGACTTCAGTCTCTATGTCCACTGCTGAGGCAGAGTACATTTCTGCGGCCAGTTGTTGTGCCCAGATTCTCTGGATCAAAAACCAGTTACTAGATTATGGTCAGAAGTACACCAAGACCCCAATCTTTTGTGACAACACCAGTGCAATTGCTATCTCTCACAATCCAGTGATGCACTCAAAAACAAAGTATATTGATATCAGGTATCATTTCATTCGAGATCATGTTATGAAAGGTGATATTGAAATTCATTTCATCCCCACTGACAAACAGTTAGCTGATGTTTTTACTAAACCTCTCGATGAGAAAACCTTTAAACATCTCATCAGCGAACTGGGAATGTTAAACCCTTAACTGGAGCTTTCTTTGTTATTGAACGCGTCAGTGACACTGATGAGTTCTCCAGTTGAGGAGGTCCAGATAATCTTTGCTCGCCAGGCTATCGAACGCCTTTGTGATACTATCTTGGCACTAATTGATTACTGGATCATCATTTTAGGGGGAAAGACTCAAAAATAATTTTCTGACTAAAATTCGTTTTTGTTTGAAAATGCAACTGGAGAACTCTTCAGTTGGAAACTGGTACTGGACTGATCCTCCAGTTACCAGGTTCAGTCTTTGTCTAAATTTTATAACGTTACAAATACCTGGTCTATATGTGTGACACGTGATGATACTCGAGTGTTTTAAACCACTTGATATCGTGATCTGACGTGTTTGAAACCATTTGTAGTACTTGACAACTGTTTGTGTTGGGAAAACAAAAAGTGTGTGGGGTCATGGGTAAAGTAAGCCGTCGTAGCATTTAATGCTGACATGGAAACATTTAATGCTTACATGGAAAATTATATTTTATTTCAAAATTCAAAATCATTTTGTCAAAATATCTTCAAAATTGATTTGGTTTAAATAAAATATATTTTTTGGTTTTACATTGGGATCTTGAATCCCCTTATAAATACGCTTATTTACTCCAAAACTCATTTACTCTCTTTTTCATTCTCTTCATTTACTCTCTTCATTTACTTCCAATCATAAACACTGCCTCATTCTTCTCTTTGCTTCACAAATCAAAACCCTAAATTCCAAATTTCAATTTCATTTTTATGGCTCCTAGATCATCCCGTTCAAGAGATGTAAATCTCTTGACTGTCCCATATAATCCCTCACCAGATGTCACCCAGGCACCTGGTGCTCCTTATAGTGCTGCCCTTAAATTAAACCCTAATAATCCTTTGGCAAGCCTACAAGGTTCTCAAGGGTCTAATACCCTTATTTACTCCAAAACTCATTTACTCTTTCATTTTCTCTTCATTTACTCTCTTCATTTACTTCTCATTTACTCTCTTTTTCATTCTCTTCATTTACTCTCTTCATTTACTCTCTCATACTCTCTTTTTCATTCTCTCATTTACTCTCTTTTTCATTCTCTTCATTTACTCTCTTCATTTACTCCAATCATAAAACACTCTTCATTTCTCCTTCATTTACTTCTAACTCATTTACTCTCTTTTTCATTCTCTTCATTTACTCTCTTCATTTACTCCAATCATACACCTTCATTTACTCTCTAACTCATTTACTCTCTTTTTCATTCTCTTCATTTACTCTCTTCATTTACCCTCATTTACTCTCTTCATTTACTCTCTTTTTCATTCTCTTCATTTACTCTCTTCATTTACCCTCATTTACTCTCTTCATTTATCTCTTTTTCATTCTCTTCATTTACTCTCTTCATTTACTCTCTTTTTCATTCTCTTCATTTACTCTCTTCATTTACTTCCAATCATAAACACTGCCTCATTCTTCTCTTTGCTTCACAAATCAAAACCCTAAATTCCAAATTTCAATTTCATTTTTATGGCTCCTAGATCATCCCGTTCAAGAGATGTAAATCTCTTGACTGTCCCATATAATCCCTCACCAGATGTCACCCAGGCACCTGGTGCTCCTTATAGTGCTGCCCTTAAATTAAACCCTAATAATCCTTTGGCAAGCCTACAAGGTTCTCAAGGGTCTAATACCCTTATTTACTCCAAAACTCATTTACTCTTTCATTCTCTTCATTTACTCTCTTCATTTACTTCCAATTCATTTACTCTCTTTTTCATTCTCTTCATTTACTCTCTTCATTTACTCCAAAACTCATTTACTCTCTTTTTCATTCTCTTCATTTACTCTCTTCATTTACTTCCAATCATAAACACTGCCTCATTCTTCTCTTTGCTTCACAAATCAAAACCCTAAATTCCAAATTTCAATTTCATTTTTATGGCTCCTAGATCATCCCGTTCAAGAGATGTAAATCTCTTGACTGTCCCATATAATCCCTCACCAGATGTCACCCAGGCACCTGGTGCTCCTTATAGTGCTGCCCTTAAATTAAACCCTAATAATCCTTTGGCAAGCCTACAAGGTTCTCAAGGGTCTAATACCCTTATTTACTCCAAAACTCATTTACTCTCTTCATTTCTCTTCATTTACTCTCTTCATTTACTCTCTTTTTCATTCTCTTCATTTACTCTCTTCATTTACTTCCAATCATAAACACTGCCTCATTCTTCTCTTTGCTTCACAAATCAAAACCCTAAATTCCAAATTTCAATTTCATTTTTATGGCTCCTAGATCATCCCGTTCAAGAGATGTAAATCTCCAGTTGTCTTGGCCCCGAATATTAATTTTCGTCAAGTACTCCTTGAGATGGGTCATAAGGAGTGCTTGGACAATGGTGTTTTGAAGACCAAGGGGGCTATGACCATGAAGGGTCTTACACCTTCATGGAGGTATTTCTTTGTACATTTGGTGGAAAGTTTAGGTGGGAGTTCTGGTGGTCTTGACTAGATCAACTCCTCACAAGCAGAAATGGCTTACTGCTTATGGAAGGGGTTGAGGGTGGATTTTGCTGATATATTGTATAGGAGTCTCGTACAAAAGCTGAAAGGCTCCAGGGGTGTGTGTATCCCCTTTTCCAGATTCCTTTCTTTATGTTTTAAACAAATTCTGGGCGATGAAGAGTATAGAAATACAGACTCTCCGTTCACAAGGCCAGATTTAATGAGGAATCTAGACTCTCTTGTTTTTGAAGCTGGAGAGGTCGAAATTCCAGAGCAAATGCGACTGGCATTTGCTAAAACTGATGCACCTTTGGAAAGTGAATCAGAAAGACAACTGGGCGGGCCTCAAAATAATGAGGGACCCTCCAGTTCGTCTCAAGTTGTGGTTGAGGATAGAACAACCATAACTGAAGCCATTCCTATCACGTCTATCTCTGGTGAAGATGCTTCGGCATCTGATCCTCAAACTGATGAAACCATCCAGGTAACTGGAACTGGTCATCAGGAGCCTGAACTTGATGTTCAGCCATCCCTATCATTTATGAATCTAGGCATAAATGAGGATGAGTTCCATCTTGAATCTTCGGATTCAGAAGGAACACAAGATGATCAAGAAATGGTTGATGCATCTGTACATGCTCAACTCCCTTCTTTCTCTGATCAACCCCTAGAACACCAAGTTTCAGTTTCCCATCCAGATACGCTTACAAATATTTCCCCACAAAGAACTCAATCAACACCGTCGCCGTTGGTCATACCTGAGCATTCTCAGCCTGACCAACACATTGAATCTCCTCAGCGTTCTTTTTCACCCCAATTTTTCCTTCTTCTGCCACTGGAACAACTGGAGAGGCTTCCTTTGTTTTACCTCCTCCAGTTGAACTGGTGCAGCCTGCTACTGGTCCAGTGACAACTTCTCCTTTGTCACTGGAAGCTCAATTTGTCTCCTTCTCAACCGATATCCAAAACCTGATCAAACAGGTGGAGGGTGTTCATAAGACAATCGAGCAAAATGCCAAGTCCATTTCCAAATTCAACAAGGACACAATCATAAATTCTAAGGTTGTTGATTTGGGAATAAACAAGTTTGCTGCCAATGAGGACTTGGTATTTCAGAAGTTGAATGAGTTAGTCTCAAGCTGTAACAATCTGTCCACATCTTTGAAGGAAGCTTTTGACTTAACCCATTCCAATGTCAATACATCTATCTCCAACCTCTTGAGTAACACTGTTCGATCATCAGAGGTGGATCTGAAGGAGATAGAAAGGCAGGTCAAAGAGTTGTTTGAAAGACCTGGCCTTGATATAGTTGAAATTGGACAGCAGGTGGCCACTTCTGTTGGCCAGATGATTGATGAAAAACTGGCTAGTCGAGAAGATGAACTGGTTAAGAAGGTTATGGCTGAATTTGCCAAGCTCCCACCTCCTCAGATTAATCTGGAGCCTCTGGCACTTGAAGTTAGGCAGTTAAGGGGAGCAGTTAATGCTATGAACACTCAGTTAGCCTCTCACACTTCTTCAATCAATAAACTGGTAACTGAAGTGGATAGTTTGAAAAAGAAAGATGCTGAAGTGAAGGAACAAGTGGTTAAAGGTTTAGATGAAGACTCAAAATTGTTGAAAGACTTGAAGACTGGACAGGACCAAACTACAGCCAATGTATTGGTCCAGTCTCAAGAGATTAACCACTTGTGGAGATCCTTTAGAATGATTTGCACTGTGTTTAGAGAGTGCAAGGATATGCAATCGTGGCAGCCTCTAGCCCGTTTGCCCTCCAGTAATGAAGACTGGGCAGCCATTCGTGCAGGTCTCGATGCTGCCAAGGGGGAAAGGGATAGAAGGAATATCCTTGCACCTGGACCAAGACTGCCAGGTCCAGTTAGTGCAAGACAACCGGTAGAAAGGACTGTTGTTGGGTCAGATGAAGGTGATGACCAGCAGCAGGTTATTGAACAGTTTGAAGATGTTGTTGATAGGGGAATAAAGGTAAAGGAAAGGAAGTTGTGCCGGCCACTGGTGAACAAGCAAAAACAACTGGTACTGAAGCCAGTGTGTTAGAAACTGGCAACATTGATCAGCTTCCTCCAGTTTCAGAAGATGTTAGTAGGCAACTGGCAAGGCTTGGAGATGCAATCAAGGAGAGAAAGAAACAAATGAGGGTTAATCAAGCAAAAGATAGAAATACTTTAGCCCCAACTCTTCTTGATATAAGTGATGGTCGTCTCCTGGGCATGACACTTGCAGAATATGCCAAAGTCAAGGCTGATCCCAGAATTATTAATGCACTGAAAGAACAACTGGAGATTGAGCTTAACAAACACTATAGGGAGGATGAAGCTGAATATGATGCCAGGTGTTTAAATATCACAGTGGATAAGGCAAAAGAAGTAAGAACTGAAGGAATTCTCAAGAGGGTTGAACATGTTAAGAAAGTGGTCAAGCAAGTGTTGAATCCACCCAAGTCCAAAGGTAAACCTAAGATGTTGCCAAGAGATGCTGACCTTAGAACCTGGGTGGAAACAACTGAACCTTCAAGTGAAGATATCAAAGCTGCAGTGCATAGTATGAGCACTGGCCAGATCAAACTGGCCAATGAATCTGAAGCTAGAGAGTACTTATCTGAAGTGCAACAGCGGAGATATCACCCTGGTAAGATTGTTGATATGAAAGTTTTTATCAAACCAGGTACCAAACACTTCACAGTTGGGGTTCAACATCTTGATGGACCCTTAAGGCAAACTGAGAATCCTGACGTACTTTCCTATGGGTATTCGGAACTGGTGGAAATGGCAAAACTGTTGGAGGCCAAGCAACAGAAGAATAAGGTCGAAAGAGGATGGATGTTTGTTCTTCAAAGTCTGCTCAAGTTTAAGGAAAATATTGAAGAGAGACTGAATGTTGATCCTGAAGACAAACAGCCCATTTCTACAGTTGCCAAAAGAAGAAGAACTGGCGAAGGGCCATCTGTTTAAGTTCTTTCTTCATTTTATCTTCTTGTAATTTGTTTTACATTCTGTAACTTATGTAAATTTCATTCCTTGTACAAATGAAGTTACCAGTTTGTAACCACAAGGTAGATAATGGATTAAAATCTAACAAACATAAAAGAAAAACCTAAGGCATTTATTGATCTATAAAAATGCCTTAGATAACTTAAATAGATTTAAATCAAACAAGTCTCTATAGTTCACACTTGTATAGATACAAAAACTAGAAAAGACTTAGACTATATTTCTAGACAAATAGGGGGAATTTGTTAGGACCAGTTCACCTGGAACTGGCCAGTCACCAGTTCACACTGACCAGTTCACCAGTTGCACCTGGTGACCAGTAAACTGGTGACCAAGAAGATTTGTCGAGAAATATATTGAAGTCCAGTTGCACCGTACAGTTAACGCAACTGAAGACTCCCTCCAGTTGAGAACTGACCAAGTTGAAGAAACATTCCAGTTGAAGTCGAAGACAACAAATGGAAGAAAGAGAATGACAATGGCAGCGAAGCCCAGTTGACATTCTAGTCAGTTACAAACTGGAGACCATCAGTGGAAAGCCCTTACAAAGCTTTACACTGATTACGAGGAATTGACTTGTATACTTTATGTACCTTTACCCGGATAATAAGCCTTATCTTATTATTTAAGTATTAAAAGGTACATAAAGGTGGTTACGTAAAGTCACTTTAACATGCGACTTTACATAGCTTTTTAAGGAATTAAATGCTATTCCTTAAATGCTCCCAACCACATTTGTACGGCTAAAGTTAACATCCCAATGTTAACTTTGCCTATAAATACAAGTCATTGCACAACCAAGAATCATAAGTTACTTCACAAAAAACGAATAACTTCATACTTTGCATACCTGCAATATTCTTGGTGAACTTGTGCAATATTCTCTCAATCGCTAAAAGGAACATTTCACTACTATAAGTGTTTCGATTGTTGAAGAGAAATTCCGAGTATAGATCAATTGTATTTCATAGGTCGTTAGGATATTTACATTCGTGTATTATCTTGGTTCCGCATCAACCTTGTAATTTGTTTAATATCAATAAATAAATTACACATTGAAAACTACATATTGTCTCATCAAGATTGTTTACAAGTTATTTGTATTATTGCATTGTTCTTTACTTATTGTCTTTTATATAAGTAATCTAACTAGAACTTGGTATATACCACTGCAACTGGTCGTCTCCAGTTCAGTAAGTATATTGCAAAGTAACTCCACCATCGACATAGAGGTGTCTTCAGTAGTACCATCTAACAAGTTGGGACTTACAATCATCCATTCGGAAAGGTGATGATTGAGAAGCCAGACTGGGTGTTTCAAGATCTTCTTTGCGAATTTTGGGCGAGCTGTTTTGTGGGACAGAACAAGAAAGGAGTTGCTGCAATCTATGGCACAATCCTCAATGGTAAGAAAAAGGTATATATTTCTTATGAGAGGATTAGGTCTGCATTTGAGCTGTCTTATATGCATGAAGATGATTATGATAATGTTGTGTCTCATACTGAAGCCAAAAATATTTTACAAGAAGTTGGATATACTGGTCCATTGGCTTCAGTGGTTAAAATGAAGTATTTAACTGGCATTTGGAATTATTTATTGAGTACAATTTCAAAAACTTTACAAGTAAAGGCAGGCAGCTTTGATCAACCTAATGTTTTAGAATTGCAGATTTTTCATGCAATGGTCACTATGACCAGAATAGATTTTGCTGGCTTAATGTTTAAGGACTTAGTTGATCGTGTTCATAACAAGAGCCTTACCATACCTTATGGTAGGATTCTTGCACTTATCATTGATGCAATACTTGACAATGATTACAGTCTGGCAACTGGTCAGACTGTGGAATGCAAGTCTATCAACAATAACATTTTCAATAGTCCCAAGGTATCTGTGCAGGGTCTGACCCGAGCAATGCAGATCTATCTTGATTTTTGCAGGCAAAGAGAGAGGGAACAAGTAGCACTTAAGGAAGTTGTCCCTTCTTTGACGCAATCTGGGTCTGACACTCAATCTGCCAATCAGGGGGACCCAGGTACACATACTTCTGAACCCTCAAACTCTTCCCAATCTATTCAATCTGGTTCTCTTTCAAAAGAGGGTGAAGGGTTGGCCAAAACATCAGCCTCCCTAGCCACACCCTCATCCACTCCTTCAAACTCCGCTTCTAAAAGACTAATTGTTGAGGACTTAGTACCTCACAAGGCTAAAAAGAAAAGAACGCAAAAGAAATCTGAGTCAGCTTCTGGGGTTGATAATGCAACATCCAATTTTGAGATCCCTCAAGGTGCAGTGGAAGCTAAGGAACGTTCCAAAGCTGTCCCTGCCACCCAAGCTGACAAGCAGAAATCGCCACACCTATCTGCACTCTCCCAAAAGAGTGTAGACGAGTTAAAGGGTACACCTACTGCTACCCAACCCTCCAAACAGGGTGAAGGTATTGAAAGAAAGACCTCCTCCCAAGGTCATACTGAGTCTGCACCGAAATCGTCATCATCAGCCTCCCAAAAGGTTGATGATATCATTAAAGGGATAACAGAGGATCTAGCCCAGATCCAAAATGAGTCAGAGTCTTTGCACATCGATTCTGAGGATGGTCAGCCAAAGGAGAGAAGTATCGAACGCATTGGTGACACTGCTTCTCCTCCCCAAGCTGATCAGACTCCTTCTCTCTTACACTCTGAGTTTACACAGGCTGTCAATGCCCCTTCTATGTCACAAGGAGGGGTACAGGCCTCAATTCTCCCTAAGGATACTTTGGTGCAACAACACACCTCTGTTGAAGGGCAATCAAATACACAAAACATTACACCTGCAGAGTCTGTGTCTGCATCTGTCCTTGGACAGAGGGATTCTGTAGGTTACATAGCTGTCTTTAAGGCAGTTATGTCAGCCCCTTGTGCAGCAAAGGGAACCATTGATGGTCCTCACAATGTCAATGAGAATATGATCACTATCTCCGGAAGTGATTCTTCATTCGATGATGAGTTTGCCCATCCATCCTCAAGGGATGCTCTGATGGAAGATGCCAGTGGAGGAGTTGATCAACATGTTCCCACTGGCCCTCAGCCAGAATTAAACGTTAATCTTTCTCAGGCTGACCAACTCATCATCAATTCTGACAAATCTACTCATGAGACTCACTCTCATGAGCAAATTCACCAAAACTCCTTAAGCCTCCACCCCCTTCTATATAAGCCCAATGACCCTGATATTAAGGATTGCAGGCTGCTCTTTCCAGAGTCAGTGGCTTTTAAGCCAACTGCAAGTTCTTCCCAAGCTGCCACTATCTCATTTTCAAATGTGGTGGGTCAGCTCACTGAGTTCATTTTAACCTCTAAGGTTGAGAGCTTACATCTGACCAAATGCTTGGAAAAGATCCAAAAGGATCAGGAATTGACGGACAAGAAGGTGGATAAGCTGAGTCATGATCAGACTGCATTGGAAGAAAATGTCAAGAAAGCAGTTGATTTGATGCAGCAGAACCAGAGCAAGCTGACAGAGTCTCTTGATGGTCTTACAAAGGCAATCAATGAAGAGAATGAAAGAAACAAGAGTACTCTGGGTCAGATTAAGAATGCTGTAACCAAGTTTACAAGGGAAGTCACCTTAGAACTTCGATCTGCAAACAAGTCACAAGCAGATTTCAAGAATGATCTGATTGAAGTTTCTAAGGGTGTCAAATCTAAAATTGGACTCCTCCATGAGGATTATGTTGAGCTAAGAAGAGCCTACTGTCTCACTAATATCAAGATTGACTTGATCAACCAGGATCTCAAAGGCCTCTTTGCCACTCCTGTGAGCTCTTTCCCTGGTGATGATGACAAAAAGGGGGAGAAGAATGCTAAGAAGAGTGCTATGAGTGAAGCTGAAATTGAAAGACAACAAGCTTACGTTGACAAGGATATTGAAGAATATTTTGCTAAAATGAAAGAAAGACAGAATAAGGCCAGAGCTGAGGAGGCAGCCAATGATAGAAGAATGGTTGTTTTTGGTTCAAGGGTGGAAAGTGAGAAGGAAACAGTAGAGGAGATAAAAATACCAGAATCGGAGTTTGGTGGTGAAAATGTTGGAAAAATTAATGAAGAAGCTGAAAAGGAGAGTGATACAACGAAGGGGGAGACCGTTGATGTTGAAATGGGAGATATAAGGAAGGATGTTGGAGTTGAAAAAGTTAAAGAAGCTGAAAAGAAAAAGAAGTCCTCCCAAGCTGTCTCTGTGCAAGTTGTGCCAACT
This sequence comes from Erigeron breviscapus, assembly GCA_034093135.1. Lineage (NCBI taxonomy): Eukaryota > Viridiplantae > Streptophyta > Magnoliopsida > Asterales > Asteraceae > Erigeron > Erigeron breviscapus. The sequence continues at coordinate 12,580,827 of CM067175.1, read as the reverse complement.
CAAGCTGACCCAGCTTCCAAAGAACAAAATGATGAATCTTCATCTAGTGAAGACACAGCCACTCTGTCCCAGTTTATGATCAAGAAAAGGTCAACAGAAGGTGGGTCAAGTGGTGTGAAGATCTTAACTGACAAAGAAAAGGATTGGGAGCTTGCAATTGAAAAGGCTCCACAGCTTGGGGTAACAGTTGAGGTGGCATACAAAATGGTTAAGGAGGACAGATTACAAAGAGAAAGAATTGCTGCTGTTGAATCTGATCCAGAAGTTGCCAAGGTTCTTCAAGAAACATTGAATAAGGAAGATGAAGAAGACCTTGCAGCTATTAAATTAAATAAGAAAGATGCAGGCAAAGGCAAAGGTAAAAAGAGAGTGGTGGTTCACACTAAACCATCACAGAAAGTGAAAGAGGTGAAGAAAAGTGTTGAAGCCCATAATTGGTTGGAAGCTCTGGAGAAAAGAAAAGTAACAGAAAAGATCAACTATAGAAAGCATCCAGAACCAATCATCCAGGTCCAACTCAAAAGAAGAAAAGGAAAGTCTATTCCAAGCATCAGGTTCACAAGAAAAGGATATGAGACAAGCTGGGAAACTCATGATCTTGACAATCTGTATGAGTTAGGCTACACATAGTGGGTTGAATTGCATGATATCATCACTGGTATGCCTGGAATTCATAGAGAGACAGTCTTGGAAGTCATTGAGAAAAAGTTGGCTGCAATTGTAAATTACAAGATTGACATCACTGGCCTTCCAAGACCAAAAGCATATGATATGGATGATGAAGATGAGTCAACTGAGCCACTCAAGAAGAAAAGAAGAAGGTTTGAAAAGATTAATGCTCCTGGAGGTGATCATACAGTTTTTCTCAAAAACTTGTCTCCTTCAGAGTTGTTTGCACAATTATCTTCTGATGCTGTTGACAAGATTCTGAGTAACCTCAATCTGTCTCTACCTACTGGTGTTGAAAATGCAAGATGTGGAATGCACATTACTGAACCTGAGCATGGTATGTATTTTGTGAATGGAAGAGGGCAACTTGTATTTCAAAGGACTGCTGAGCTAAAAGAGGTACCAACTATGCACCTTTTTACCTTGTACAGATTTTGTACTAATTTTAGTGAACAAGGCAATGGGTATGAGCAGTTCCTTATTGATGAGGGGTCAGATAGAAAAGTAGATGTGAGAATTGCTCCATCATATGAAGTTAAGCAAGAAACTGTAGAATTGATTGGGGATTAAGCTCTTATTGTAATACTTTGTTTTTCTCAGTATATGCAAGTATTTGTACAAATTCAGTTGTCTTGTTAGAATTTCATATCAGATTGAAAAGAACCCAAAAGATTCAAAGGGTCACAAGCTGTTAGTCATATTTTCCTTTGATTCTTTGTAAGCTGATAGTTAGAAGTGTAGTTAGGTTTTGTCATCATCAAATAGGGGGAGATTGTTGAGTCCCAATGTTTATTGTAAATTTAATGATGACAAATCTGACCAATAAACACTTAATAATCTTTTGGTTCTTGTAATCTGATCTGGGTCAGACTAAGCTGACACAACTTACGATCTGTCTCTGACCCAGATCTGCTTCATACTTTGTAATTGTAAAATCTTATGGAAGCAAGTGTTATTCAAGCTGCATCAACAATGTGATAGCATTCAGTCCAAGTCGAAGAGGAGGATTGAAGATAAAAGACCAAGCTGTTAGTGGAAGATAGCTTGGGATTAACAGTCAGCTTGGATACACTTAGGCAGATTGGTGCTTTGACAAACGGCCCAATCTGTGTCTGACAATCAAGTGAAGATAACAACCTGGATTGAAGATAAAGACAAATGACGTGACTAGGAAGAATCCTAGGATCCAGGTTGGTAGTTGTTTTTACATATGCGTGTCCATACTCTTATTGGTTGATGAAGAATGTGCGTCAGTACGTGGGGGACCACAAGTACTATGAAAGGCACGATTGATTATTCCTTTATCATCCACTGAATGAAGAATACGTGGCAGCAACGGACACCAAGTGAAGGAGCGCTTTCGCCTATAAAAGCCTCATTCATGGATTGCATATGTGTGGCATTTCCTGAGAATCATTCTACACACAAGTTTCTCTGCTCTTATACACAGCTTAGTCTGTACGAGATCAGCTTGGGTTGATTCTCTTGAGCTAGAACTTATTGATTGTAGTTTGTCATTTCAAAGGTTGTTTAGATATCTATAGGCTATCTTTATTCCGCAACAACCTTGTAATTCTTTGTATAGATTATTTCTTAATAAAGGATTACATTTGAAAAACCACAATCTGTGTTCAAGAATGTTTTTATTTCTTTACTGCTTTACTGTTTTAATGATTCATGCTCTTTACTTACTTGCTTCATATACATAAACTGAATCTTAAAACGTTTTGTGTTAAAAGTTTGTAAAGATTGAGGAAAGTTGTATTCACCCCCCTCTACAACTGTTCTGTGTTCAATATACTTTGGTATATTGATACACTGTGGGACGTATCAGTGGTCCTAGTTCTAGTGCTTCAAATGTTCAAAATACTGGTTTACCTTTTACAAATGAACAAATTTCAAAACTCATGAGTTTAATAAATGAGAAACAGGAAACCAAGGCTGGAATTCAAGCACACATGGCAGGTGCTTTTATGTCTCCTGTATTTTTTAATTCTAATGCACAGCTAGTAAAAGTACCAAGTAAAAAAGATTGGATAAATGACTCTGGTGCTAATCAACATATGTGTTGTTCTGATCATAATTTGATAAATGTTGTTGATGTCACTTCTTTAAATCTTACTGTTAATCATCCTAATGGTACTTCTGCTTTGATAAGGAAAATTGGTGATATTAAACTAACAAATCAAATTACTATCTTTGATGTATTATATATTCCAGATTACTGTGTGAATTTGTTTTCAGTTCATAAAGCAAATAGAGATAGTAAGTTGTTCATTGGTTTTACTGAACAAATGTGTTATATTCAGGATTTGAGAACAATGAGAAATCTGGGGACTGGTAGAGTTCAGGGAGGTTTATATCTGTTGAATGTAAGTGATAATGTAGGAACTTGTAATAATGTGATTGTTGACATTAAGTGCAATGTATCTTCTGATCTATGGCATTCCAGATTAGGACATCCTGCTTTACCTGTTCTAAATGTGGTAAAAGAAAAATTAAAACTCAATAATATTTCAGATTCACCTTGTGATACTTGTCATAAAGCAAAGCAAACTAGGGAACCTTTTTCCTTTAAGTGATCATAAATCAACAAGTTTAGGTGATCTTATTCATCTTGATGTTTGGGGACCTTATAAAAGGGTCAGTAAAGATGGTTATAAATATTTTTTAACTGTTGTAGATGATTTTTCTAGAGCAGTTTGGGTGTTTATGATGAAAATGAATGTGCTTATTTCTTTGACAGGACTGATGATCATATTGGAGCCACTGGTCCCAATGATGATAACAGTCTACATAAGTCTAAAGATGATGGTGTAAAGTCCCTCACACGATGGTTTAACCCACGAGTGTAAAATAACAAGTCAAGTATGCACTAGATTGGACTAGTATTACTTTAAAATATAAATGCAAGAATATAAATAAAGTTAATAAAAACTCAATTTGGAAAAGTTGTTAAAATCGTTAGATCAGACAATGGAACTGAGTTTGTAAATTTTAAAATGTTAAATTTGTTTAATTCTTTGGGGATTGTTCATCAGACTTCTTGTGCTTATACTCCACAACAAAATGGAGTAGCTGAGAGAAAGCACAGACATCTTTTAAATGTGGCTAGGGCTCTTCTCTTTCAGGGAGGGTTACCTTTATATATGTGGCCTGAATGTGTATTTACTGCTGTTTACTTGATAAATAGAATTCCTTCTTCTGTGCTAAAAGGGAAATCTCCTTATGAGCTTGTTTATGGTTTTGAACCCAATTTAAATCATTTGAGGAATTTTGGATGTCTATGTTATGCTACTATTTTGAATAATGATGATAAGTTTTCCAAAAGAGCTGAAAAAAGTGTTTTCATTGGTTATTCTAACTCAAAAAAAGGATATAAGTTGTATAGTCTTGAAGATAAAAGTATATTTATTCAAGGGATGTTAAATTTTATGAACAAATTTATCCTTTCAAAATGGGAACAAATTCTGTTTTTGATGAAAATGAATGTGCTTATTTCTTTGACAGGACTGATGATCTTATTGGAGCCACTGGTCCCAATGATGATAACAGTCTACATAAGTCTAAAGATGATGGTGTAAAGTCCCTCACACGATGGTTTAACCCACGAGTGTAAAATAACAAGTCAAGTATGCACTAGATTGGACTAGTATTACTTTAAAATATAAATGCAAGAATATAAATAAAGTAATAATGACTTAAAGCAATATTTAAACAAGTAAATAAATGATGGAACACAAATGTAATTTTCAAGTGTATTTTCTTTATTGATGATAAACAAAATACAAGATTGTTGCGGAACCTAGATATTACAAGTATGTAACTATCTAAACAATCTTTGAATTACAAGTGATCTATACTTGCTAAATAATCTCCTTGGATCTATATACTTAAAGTTGTGAAGTATAACTATTTAGATTGAGAGTATTTTAGCAAGTTCACCAAATTGCAAAAAGTAATTTGAACGAGGTATGTGACTTTGTATTTATAGGCAAATAAATTCAACAGTGAATTTATTATGCCGTACAAATATGGTTGTATGCATTTAAGGCAACTACTTTAATTCCTTAAATGCATTGGTTAAAGTACAAGGATAAAGTCATATTGATGTGACTAGTTATCCTATTAACCAACTACCTTTACACACGTATTGTACTTTTATCAATAGACAAATGGGATGTCCGGGTAAAAGTGTGTAAAGGCATAAAGTCAATTTCTCGAAATCAGTGTTCAGACTTGTAAGGTCTAGAACACTGACAAAGGTTTAGTCAGGAGATCTGGTAAGACTGTCAGTGGGCTCCACTGCTTGTCAGTCTTCTTTCTTCAGACTTCAGTCTTTGACTTCAGTGAGAATGTCTTCAGTAGAAACGATCTTGACTGGAGTGAAGTCCAGTGAGCTAATCTGGTGGAATCCAGATTCCTGTACAAGTAAATAGCTCACTGGTCTTCTATTATTTCTGGACAAATCTTCAGTGCCGCTCCAGTCTTCAAGTCTGGAGTGGGTCCAGTAAATCTGGACCTAACAAATTCCCCCTATTTGTTCAGAAATAATGCAAGGTTTTTCAAGCTTCTATTTATACAATTGTATGCTAGAAAAACACTTGAAATTTTGACTTAGTCTAAAAATTTAAGTTACTGGAAAACACTTTATAGATCATCAGTGTTCCAGTTTCATCTTTTAGTACTAACTTAAACTAAATCTGATCACTTACTTGTGAAATAAAAATTGCAACTATATTTACAGCCATCAACAGAAAATAAGTTACAATTTTGGTAAGTAAATACAATACAAGTAAGTAAATAAAAAGCCAGGCCCTTCTTTTTGAAGTTTGTCCTTGTGCATCTTCAGTGGCCTTTCTTTTTGGTGAAGCTTCTGGAGAGCGTATATTTAAGACAGTTTTCATTTGTTGCTTCCTCTTCCAGGCCTTCTCAATCCTCTTAAAAAATGCTTTGACATCAGGAGTTAAATCAGTTTTCCCCCTGAATGTCAAGCCTATCTCCTTCAGTTCAGTCATCCAAAAGCTTGGACTGAAGTGTTCTTCCTTTCATCCATGAAGTTACCTTCCCTGGTCAACTTCACATGAAACTTAGACATGCCCTCATGATTTTCAGCTAGCCTGATCTCAGCGTTAATAATCTTTCTGACATCAGCCCTGAAGTTCATCATATCTTCATACTTGGCTTTTTGCCTTGCAATCTGGATCATGTCTTCAGTTTCCCTTGACACATTTACTTTTTCAACAGCTCTTTGAATTTCAGCCCTATTGATTTTCTTGGAAATGTCAAGTGGAATGAAAGTACTCAGATCTGCATCCCTGATTGCCTTTAATTGTTTGGCAGTGAGTTTGGGCAAGCCTTTTATCTTCTTTCGATATTCAATTTCCAGGGCTGCAACATTCTTCCTAACCTGTTTCTGGAGGTTTACCAACTCCTCCTTTCTCTGAGCAATAAGATCCAGTATGCTTACCCCATATGTTTCAGAATCATACATCTGTTCTTCTTGTGCATACATGGATCAAATATGAACATCATCCAGAACATCCAGACACTGATGAATTCTGGGATCCTCCTTCATCTTTTTATATACATCAATATGTATTCCCAGTCTTCCAGCATTGTAAGAATCCAGAGTCCCATGACTGGCCATTTCCATCTTATGAGCACGCAGAGCATCCTTTTGATTTTTCTTCCAGATTTCAATCATGATGCATTCTTGCTCCAATTTCTTAGACTTGGCTTCATCAGCGGATGCAAATTTCTCATTTTCAACAAATAAATTCATTTCTGAAGCAAGGTTATTTGACAATAAAGTTTTAAAGTCAGAAACAACCTGAGAAGAGGACTGGAGTGATCTCTCCAGGTCCGCCACCTTATTAAAAAGGTCTTGGACCTCGGCAGAAGAAGAAGTGGAGAGACCACTGGGAGGTGCTAGTTCAGAAGCCATCCTGGTCACCAAAGGTACTTGTGCCTGGACTCCTTCAGTGGAAGTTTCAGATGTTACAGTAGTGGAGTCCAGCACACGGTGTTCAGGAAAATCAAGTGGAGTTTCAAGTGGTGGTGGTTGAACAGATGAAATCTGGAGAGTACTTGGTGAAATATTTGAGGTGTTTTGCGGATTTGAAGGTGGTGGTGGTTGAACAGATGAAATCTGGAGAGTACTTGGTGAAATATTTGAGGTGTTTTGCGGATTTGAAGGTGGTGGTGGTTGAACAGATGAAATCTGGAGAGTACTTGGTGAAATATTTGAGGTGTTTTGCGGATTTGAAGGTGGTGGTGGTGGCATTTCTGTAGAGACAAGTGGTGGGGTGACTGAAGCAATAACAGAAGTAACAACATTTTCTACTTCATCACCCAGAAAATTCATATTGACATCAAATATATTACCTTCAGACATTGGAGAATCTACCTCATGCCAATCTGGAGCCGTCCCAACTGTCTGATCATCCACTTCTCTATTTAAATCTAACTGAGCATCTTGCTCACCAATCACCTGTTCATCATTCTGTACAACATTTTCTACTTCATCACCCAGAAAATTCATATTGACATCAAATATATTACCTTCAGACATTGCAGAATCTACCTCATGCCAATCTGGAGCCGTCCCAACTGTCTGATCATCCACTTCTCTATTTAAATCTAACTGAGCATCTTGCTCACCAATCACCTGTTCATCATTCTGTACAACATTTTCTACTTCATCACCCAGAAAATTCATATTGACATCAAACATATTACCTTCAGACATTGGGGAATCTACCTCATCCAATCTGGAGCCGTCCCAACTGTCTGATCATCCACTTCTCTAATTTCTTCAATTTCACTTCCAGACACCACATGCTTTCTTTTGACCTTTTTCAGTGTGTTTGGGATGTCTGGGAAGGCTTCAAATTGTGGCTCACTGCCATCAGTACCAGCAGCTTGTTCTTCTTGCACATTGGCTTCAGTACCAATCACTTCTTGTGCACTGGCATCAGTACCAGTCACTTTTTCTTGTTGCTTACTAGCTTCAGGACTGAAGGCCTTTTCAATTAGACTGGCAACCACTTCTTTCTTTTTCATCACCAACCTTTCTGGAATGGACTCAGTGGCAGCAGACTTTTCCCCCTTGGAATGTTCACCAGTTTGAGACTTGTGGACATTCCATAACTGTTCAAGTATGTGTCTGTCTGAAGACCCAAATGTTCTTGCTGCCACTGGACTTGTGATATTCACAGTCTTCCTTAGCTCTGTCACTTTCTTCTTAATGATCTGAAGTTCTTGAGGCAAGTGTTTTGGCATTTCATTTTCAATCATATGTACCACCTGCGGCAACAACCCATCTTGAATGGTTCTAAGAATTGACCCAGAAATTTCCGAAGTAATTTCTTTTAACATGTCTGCCCTCAACTTTCTGGCAACTTCATCACTTATACTGCTTACAACAGAGTTCTGGTCTAGGGTTGGCCTACTCTCAACACTACTTATCCTGGTGGTTAACTTCTGAACCTCTTCTGTTAGACCTGCCAGTGGTTGAGCAAGCTCAGCGGTCACTGCAGTCTTAACAGAATTTACCAACTTCTCCTCTAATCCCTGGACTACCACTTTAATATTTTCTGAATTGTTGTTCGTGGCCAGTACCAGCTCATTTAACTTCTCAAAGACCAACTTCTCATTTCCAACAAATAAATTCATTTCTGAAGCAAGGTTATTTGAACAATAAAGTTTTAAAGTCAGAAACAACCTGAGAAGAGGACTGGAGTGATCTCTCCAGGTCCGCCACCTTATTAAAAAGGTCTTGGACCTCGGCAGAAGAAGAAGTGGAGAGACCACTGGGAGGTGCTAGTTCAGAAGCCATCCTGGTCACCAAAGGTACTTGTGCCTGGACTCCTTCAGTGGAAGTTTCAGATGTTACAGTAGTGGAGTCCAGCACACGGTGTTCAGGAAAATCAAGTGGAGTTTCAAGTGGTGGTGGTTGAACAGATGAAATCTGGAGAGTACTTGGTGAAATATTTGAGGTGTTTTGCGGATTTGAAGGTGGTGGTGGTGGCATTTCTGTAGAGACAAGTGGTGGGGTGACTGAAGCAATAACAGAAGTAACAACATTTTCTACTTCATCACCCAGAAAATTCATATTGACATCAAATATATTACCTTCAGACATTGCAGAATCTACCTCATGCCAATCTGGAGCCGTCCCAACTGTCTGATCATCCACTTCTCTATTTAAATCTAACTGAGCATCTTGCTCACCAATCACCTGTTCATCATTCTGTACAACATTTTCCTCCTGCTCAACAATAAGAGACCCATCTTCATTCATGATATCACCAGCCGAAGAATGAGAAACTGGAATCACTAGAGGTGAGGCTCCAGTAACGCCAGTTTGTTCAAGAGAGACCACTTGTACATTTTCTCTCAAGACATCTCCAGACTCCTATTGAGAGGAATCTGGATGGCTCGATTCAACTCTATCAGGATTGACCTGAATTCCATCCTTCATAAGACGTCTGGAAGTTCTTGGTCGAGTGGGGAGTTCTTGATGCACAACAACTTCAGTTTGCTGAGAGTCAGGAGCCACCTGGGATACTGGTGGCACTATTTCAGCATTGAGGACTCCAGAGGGTCCTTTACCAATTTGATTCCCACCTGGAGCCTCTTCTGGCTCATCTGGAGCATCATTTCTAAAACGGTGAAGCATATTTACAGGAATATCAACCTCACCAGCACTTGATTTTAATGAAGTCAGCTCCCTCATATATTCACACACACAGAAATAGTCTGAATTGTAATCATACTCATTACCTAGAGCTCTTTTAAAAATAAGTGACAGAAAACGAATATATGGTACATGAGGTTTTCTACTTTTCACTTTCAAACGCTCAACCAGGTCATCGAAGAAAATATGAGCAAAATCGACCCTGTATCCATACCATAGGCAGTATGCAATTTGAAGTTGCATTTGGTTTATCTGGTCCAACCCTCCAGAACTGCCACCTAGACACTCAACAATATGAGTAAAGAAGTATCTCCATGAGTCTGTAAGTTTGCTCATGTAGATAGTGCCTTTTCTTTGCAACTGACCATGTTCATCAAGAATGTCAGTATGCCCCATCTGCCTGCACACATCCCTATAATTTAAACCAGTGGGAAGTGTAATGGCCTTCTCATTTTCAGCCAAATAATTCAACCTAAGAGCATCTCTGAGAGAGTCCACAGAAAGAGTGAAGGCCCTGGTACCTTGATTGAGTGTATAATGGATGGACTCATCTCTGTCATTATATGTTGCTGTGTACCAGAATTCACACAGGTATTCATGGTATATCTTTCCTGGATTTAGAGTAAGAGCACCATATAATGGACAACTTAGAAAGAAAGCAGTTATTCGTCCAATAAGAGAAGTGGGTGCATGAGTGGTACTTGAAAGTCTGGCCATCCAATTGTTCATATTTATTCTGATCGCCTTTGCCTCTAAAGAAATATGAGGTGCCTTTTCTACGGTGGCAATGAGAGCATATTCAGCAGCGAGAGATTTTTGGCAGAAGTTGTCTGTCGAGGAGCCATTTTATTTGGTAGATGGATGATATGAAACTGAGAATTTAGGGTATATGAAGATTTTATGAAGTAAATATGAGAGAGATTGATGATTGGAAATTGAATGAAGAATGGAGTAAATGAAGGAATTTGAAGAATTGGGAGTAAATGATTTTCGAAGTAAATGAAAATGAAAGTAAATGTGGGTATTTATATAGGAGAGAGAGTGTGGAACTCAAACGATTATTTTGAAATTATCAAATGTAATTTTGATCGGATTTTGAAATCCGCATTAAATACATCACATCACACATAAATGTGTGACGGTTTACAGCCCACAAACATTACCCACTTGAACCTTTTGTCTTCCCAAGGTAAAAATTTCATCATTAGGTTTGAAAAATTACATGCCACGTAGGATAATAAGATAAATATCTTTTCAAAGAGTTTGCATATGTGGCACGCACAAAGACCAAGTATTAAAATATTATGACTGACATACCATGACTTATTTCAGTGCATCTGGAGGTTGACTGGACACTCTAGTATCACTGGTGGATTAGGCCAGTGATGCATGCACTGATGGTACACTGGAGGGACACTCCAGTAAAGTACCAACGAAAACCATTTGAAAGAGACTGGCAACCTCAAACATGCACATCAACTAATACAGACAAAGTGAGAGGGACACATTTACAAGGTGCCAGAAATATTTTAAAGAATTTTCTTCCAGTGAGAGAATAAATTCCCCCTGAAATTAAAAACATTTTTAAAAATATTTTATTTAGTCTTCCCCCTGGAATGTTGATCCATAAATCAATTAAAGTAAAGATAGTACACAAAGGCGTTCAATATCTAAGCTATAATAGATTTATACATCTTTAAATCAAGGATCCCTAATAGTACACAAAGGCGTTCAATATCTAAGCTATAATAGATTTATACATCTTTAAATCAAGGATCCCTAATAGTACACAAAGGCGTTCAATATCTAAGCTATAATAGATTTATACATCTTTAAATCAAGGATCCCTAATAGTACACAAAGGCATTCAATACCAAGGTATAATAGATTTATACATCTTTAAATCAAGGATCCCAATAGTACACAAAGGCGTTCAATATCTAAGCTATAATAGATTTATACATCTTTAAATCAAGGATCCCTAATAGTACACAAAGGCATTCAATACCAAGGTATAATAGATTTATACATCTTTAAATCAAGGATCCCAATAGTACACAAAGGCGTTCAATATCTAAGCTATAATAGATTTATACATCTTTAAATCAAGGATCCCTAATAGTACACAAAGGCGTTCAATATCTAAGCTATAATAGATTTATACATCTTTAAATCAAGGATCCCTAATAGTACACAAAGGCATTCAATACCAAGGTATAATAGATTTATACATCTTTAAATCAAGGATCCCAATAGTACACAAAGGCGTTCAATATCTAAGCTATAATAGATTTATACATCTTTAAATCAAGGATCCCTAATAGTACACAAAGGCATTCAATACCAAGGTATAATAGATTTATACATCTTTAAATCAAGGATCCCAATAGTACACAAAGGCGTTCAATATCTAAGCTATAATAGATTTATACATCTTTAAATCAAGGATCCCTAATAGTACACAAAGGCGTTCAATATCTAAGCTATAATAGATTTATACATCTTTAAATCAAGGATCCCTAATAGTACACAAAGGCATTCAATACCAAGGTATAATAGATTTATACATCTTTAAATCAAGGATCCCTGAATAGTACACAAACATTTTTAAAAATATTTTATTTAGTCTTCCCCCTGGAATGTTGATCCACAAATCAATTAAAGTAAAGATAGTACACAAAGGCGTTCAATATCTAAGCTATAATAGATTTATACATCTTTAAATCAAGGATCCCTAATAGTACACAAAGGCGTTCAATACCAAGGTTCCAGATTTTAGGGTTTAACATTCCCAACTCACCAACAAGATATTCAAATGTTTTTACATCCAGAGGTTTAGTAAAGATGTCAGCGAGTTGTTTGTCAGTGGGGATAAAATGGAGTTCAATGTTACCTTTCATAATATTGTCACGAATGAAGTGATACCTGAGATCGATGTGTTTTGTCTTCGAGTGCATGACTGGATTGTTGGAGATAGCAATGGCACTGGTATTATCACAAAATATAGAAGTTTTGGAATATTTAATACCATAATCAAGCAACTGGTTCTTCATCCAGAGTATCTGAGCACAACAACTGGCTGCAGACACGTATTCAGCTTCAGCAATGGATAATGAAACTGAAGTTTGCTTCTTACTGGTCCAGCTGACCAGTTTGCCACCAAGGAAATGACATCCACCAGTAGTGGATTTCCTGTCTATCGTACAACCTGCATGATCTGAATCTGAATAACCCATTAGATCCATGCCTGGGCCTTTGGGATACCAAAGACCCAAACTGGGGACACCCTTAAGGTATTTCAGTATGTGCTTTACAGCAAGCATATGAGATTCTTTTAGATTAGACTGATATCTGGCACATAAACATGTTGAAAACATAATATCTGGTCTACTGGCAGTTAAATACATCAGTGAACCAACCATGCCTCTGTAGACAGTGATGTTTACTGGTTTTCCATCTGGATCAGAGTCCAGTGTCAGTGGTGCAGAAATTGGAGTGGGTTTAGATGGTGAAGAGTTCATATCATATTTCTTTAATAAATCTCTAACATATTTTTCTTGATTAATAAAAATACCATCACTGGTTTGTTTAATATGAAGCCCTAGAAGAAATGTTAATTCACCCATTAAACTCATTTCATATTCTGAAGACATGATTTTAGAAAATTTCTTGCACATGTTTTCATCAGTAGACCCAAAAATTATATCATCAACATAAATTTGTACCATCAGAAGATTACCTTTTTCACGAAGAATAAATAAGGTATTGTCAATTGCACCTCTTTTAAAACCATTTTTCAACAAGTGTTTAGTCAAAGTATCATACCAGGCACGTGGAGCTTGTCTGAGACCATAAAGTGCTTTGTCCAGACGATATACCCAGTGGGGATGCTTTTCATCAATGAAACCTGGTGGTTGTCTGACATAAACTTCCTCTTCTAATTTTCCATTCAAAAAGGCACTCTTTACATCCATCTAGTAGACCTTGAATTTATGATGAGCAGCGAATGCTAAGAATATTCTGATCGCTTCAAGTCTAGCCACTGGAGCAAATGATTCATCAAAATCAACATCGGACTGGCAGTACCCTTGTGCTACCAGTCTGGCCTTATTTCTGATTACATGCCCATCTTCATCTACCTTGTTCCTGAAGACCCATCTTGTTCCAATTGGTTCTTTCTTGCCAACTGGGAAAGGGACCAGGTACCAAACCTTGTTCCTTTCAAACTGGTGAAGCTCTTCTTGCATAGCAGTCACCCAACTTGGATCTTCCATAACCTCGTCAATCTTCTTTGGTTCTATCAGTGATAAGAAACTGACATATAAGCATTGATCACTGGAGGCTCTTCTGGTCTGAACTCCTCTACTGGAGTCACCTATGATCTGATCAATAGGATGAGCTTTTGTGAGGTCCCAAATACGATGGTTAACCCCGAAAGTGTATAATACAACAAGTCTAATAATCACTAGAATGGACTAGTATTACTTAAATATAAATGCAAGTATATAAATAAAGTAATACACGACTTAAAGCAATAAACAAGTAAAGTGGAACATTATGTATTTTTCAAGGTGTATTTTATTTATGATGTTAAATAAAATACAAGGTTGTGCGGAATCAAGATAATACAAATAAGTATGTATCCTAACAACCTAAGAATTACAAATGATCTATATTTGTCAAATAACTCTTTTGGATCGAGATACTTAAAGTTGTGAAGTATCCCTATTTAAGATAGAGAGTATTTAGACAAATTCACTCTAATGCTAAATGTATGCTTTAAAGTTATTTTCTCAAAGAAATGACTTTGTATTTATAGGCAACAAAATTCACCAGTGAATTTTGTGCCGTACAAATATGGTTGCATGCATTTAATGAACCGACAAGAACATTAAATGCATTGGTTAATAGTACAAGGATAAAGTCACATCAATATGACTTTATTCTTTTAACCAACCACCTTTACACACGTATAAACTTTGGTAAAGAACAAGTGGAGTGTTCTTTGGAAAGTGTGTAAAGGAAAAAGTCAATTCCTCGATATCAGTGTTCAGACTTGTAAGGTCTAGAACACTGACAATCCTCCAGTGTACAAATCTGGTAAGACTTCCAGTGGACTCCGCCATTTGTCAGTCTTCTTTATTCTGACTTCAGTCTTTGACTTCAGTGAGAACGTCTTCAGTAGAGTAGATCTGGACTGGGGTGAAGTCCAGTGAGCTCATCTGGAGAATACTCCAGATTTCCTATACAAGTATTTGCTCACTGGTCTTCCATTATTTCTGGACAAATCTTCAGAGGGACTCCAGATTCCAAGTCTGGAGTAGGTCCAGTAGAACACGTTTCTGGACAGATCTTCAGTAAGTCTCCAGTAGTCGAGTCTGGAGCGAGTCCAGTAAATCTGGACCTAACAAATTCCCCCTATTTGTTTAGAAATAATGCAAGTGTTTTCAAGCTTAATCTATACAACTTTGTATGCTTGAAAAACACAAGTTTTGACTTAGTCTAAAAAATCTAAGTTACTGGAAAACACTTTATAGATCATGAGTGTTTTCAGTTTCATCTTTTAAGTTCTAACTTATACTAAATCTGATCATTTACTTTTATGAATAAAAAATTGCAACTAATATTACATACATCAACTGATAAATAGTTACAATTTTCATTAAACAATAAATTACAATAAGTAAATGATAAGAGTCAGGCCCTTCTCTTCGATGTCTGTCCTGGAGCATCTACAGAAGCCTTTCTCTTTGGTGATGGAGAAGATGGTATTGATTATGGCGATTTCATGCCTATTGCAACTTCCATCTGTTGCTTTCTTCTCCATACCTTCTCAACCCTCTTCAGAAATGCTTTAACTTCAGTCGACAAATCTGTCTTCCCCCTGAACGTTAAGGAAATCTCCTTCAGTTCACTCCATCCAAACGCTTGGACTGAAGTACTCTTTCTTTCATCAGTAAAGTTACCTTACCTGGTCAACTTTATTTCAAACTTTGACATACCTTCATGATTATCAGCAAGCTTAATCTCTGCACCAGTGATCCTTCTAGCATCAGCCCTGAAATTCAACATTTCATTATACTTGGCTTTCAATTTGGCTGTCTGGATCATTGCTTCAGTTTCCTTTGACACTCTCTGTTGTTCTACAGCAGACTGGAGTTGTTGACGATTGATTTTCAAAGAAGTGTCCAGGGGAATGAATGTGCTCACATCTGCATCTTTAATTGCTTTGAGCTGTTTGGCAGTAAGCTTAGGTAAGCCAGTCAATTTCTTTCTGTACTCTAACTCTAGAGCACCAGCATTTTTCCTTATCTTCTTCTGGAGGTTCACCAGTTCCTCCTTTCTCTGCCTGATAAGTTCTGGTACACTAACGCCATAAATTATTGAATCATAAATCTGTTCTTCTTCAGCATAAAAGGAGCGTACATGAACATCATTCAATGCATTCAGACATTGATGAACTGTGGGGTCTTCCTTCATCTTTTTGTACACATTAATGTTTATGCCTAACCTGCCAGCATTATAAGAGTCCAGAGTCCCCATAGTTGCCATCTCCCTTTGATGGGCCAGCAGTTCATCTTTTTGATTTCTCTTAAAGATCTCTATCATTATGCATTCTTGTTCCAGCTTCTTAGAGGTTTCATCATCAGCAGTGGGAAACTCTGATGATTCTTCAGCAGTTTGCTCTTCTTCTCCAGATACCATTTGTTCTTTTCCTTTAACAGACTTCAGAGTAGTTGGTGTATCTGGGAAAGATTCAAACTGGGGCTCACTGGCTTCAGTACCAGCAGCTTCTTCAGTCAGCATAGTGGCTTCAGTGCCAAATGCTCTCTGTGCTAATCGTGCACTGGCATCAGTATCAGTCACTTGTTTTTGTTGCACAATGCTTTAAGTAGCAAAGGCCCTTTCAACAGCACTGGCAACAACTTCCTTCTTCTTAATCAACCCTTCTTGGACACCAGATGACTTTTCCCCCTTGGAATGATCACCAGTTCTGGACTTGAGATCATTCCATAATTGTTCTAGCATGTGTCTGTCCAGTGCACCAAAGGTTCTTCCAGCCACTGGAGTTGTATCAGTCACAATTTTCTTGAGTGCCTGCACTTCCTTTTTAACAAAATCAACTTCTTGAGGCAAGTGCTTTGGCAATTCTCTTTCTATCAATTTCTCCACTTGGGGTAACAGCCCATCTTGAATAGTTCGAAGAACAGACTCAGAAATTTCTTCAGATAATTCTTTCAACATACTAATTCTGAACTTCTTTGTACATTCATCACTAATTGTGCTAACAACAGCAGCCTGATCAAGTGTGGGCCTGCTCTCCAGAGAACTTATCCCGGTAACCAACTTCTGAACCTCTTCTTTCAGACCTGTCAGTGGTTGAACAAGTTCACCTTTCACTGCAGTCTGAACAGAGTTCACCAGCCTTGTCTCCAATCCCTGGACTGCCACTTTGATGTTTTCAATGTTGTTATTAGTGGCCAGTACCAGTTCATCAAGCTTCTCAAATACAAGCTTCTCATTCCCAGCAAACACATTCATCTCAGATGCAAGGTTATTTGATAATAAAGATTTAAAGTCTGAAATAACCTGCAATGAAGTCTGGAGTGATCTCTCCAGGTCCGCCACCTTATTTAAAAGGCCTTGGACCTCGGCAGAAGATGAAGTGGAGAGACCACTGGGAGGTTCAAGATTGGAAGGCAATCTGGTCATTAATGGTACTTGTGCCCAGACCTCTTCAGTTACAACTTCAGATGTTACAACTGTTGAGTACAGTGCACCTTGTTCAGATAAGTTAACTGGAGTGTCAAGAGGTGGTGGTTGATTTTGTGAAGTTTGAATGGTTGCAGGAGTGAAGTATTGAGTATTTTCTGGAATTGAAGGTGGTGGTGGTGGTGGCATGTTTGATTCTGGTGGAGGTGGTGGCATATCTGATTCTGATGGAGGAATATTTGTTTCTGGTGGAGGTGGTGGCATTTCTGATTCTGATGGAGGAATGTTTGATTCTGGTGGAGGTGGTGGCATATCTGATTCTGATGGAGGAATATTTGTTTCTGGTGGAGGTGGTGGCATTTCTGGTAGACTTTCAACTTGTACAACATCCTCACCCAGAAAGTTCATATTGACATCAAAATTCTGATCTTCTGACATGGGAGAATCAGCCTCATCCCAAAACATTTCACCAGCCTGAGCACCAACCAGTTCACCAGCCTTGTCTCCAATCCCTGGACTGCCACTTTGATGTTTTCAATGTTGTTATTAGTGGCCAGTACCAGTTCATCAAGCTTCTCAAATACAAGCTTCTCATTCCCAGCAAACACATTCATCTCAGATGCAAGGTTATTTGATAATAAAGATTTAAAGTCTGAAATAACCTGCAATGAAGTCTGGAGTGATCTCTCCAGGTCCGCCACCTTATTTAAAAGGCCTTGGACCTCGGCAGAAGATGAAGTGGAGAGACCACTGGGAGGTTCAAGATTGGAAGGCAATCTGGTCATTAATGGTACTTGTGCCCAGACCTCTTCAGTTACAACTTCAGATGTTACAACTGTTGAGTCCAGTGCACCTTGTTCAGATAAGTTAACTGGAGTGTCAAGAGGTGGTGGTTGATTTTTTGAAGTTTGAATGGTTGCAGGAGTGAAGTATTGAGTATTTTCTGGAATTGAAGGTGGTGGTGGTGGTGGCATGTTTGATTCTGGTGGAGGTGGTGGCATATCTGATTCTGATGGAGGAATATTTGTTTCTGGTGGAGGTGGTGGCATTTCTGGTAGACTTTCAACTTGTACAACATCCTCACCCAGAAAGTTCATATTGACATCAAAATTCTGATCTTCTGACATGGGAGAATCAGCCTCATCCCAAAACATTTCACCAGCCTGAGCACCAACCAGTTCACCAGCCTGTTCACTTGCTTTAACATTCAAATCGATTTGAGCCTCTTGCTCACCAGATACTTGTTCATCAGTCTGAACATCTTATTCGACCTGTTCAACAACCTGCTCAATAATCTGAGCCACATTTTCTATCTGTTCATCAGTCACCTGCCCAATAACTTGTACATTCTCTTGCTCAATAACTTGTTCAACATTCTCTTCAGGTTCAAAAATTGGAGACCCATCCAAATTCATTACATCACCAGGATGTCTTTCTGGATTCACCTGAACTCCAGCTCTCATCAGATGCCTGTTTGATCTAGGTCGTCTGGAAGGTTCAACATTTTCTGGTCCTTGACCTTCAGGAGCCACTTGTCTAATGGGTTGTACAGCTTCTATAATCTGAACATCTTGGTCACCAGAGGGTCCTTCACCAACTTGACCTCTACCTGGAGCCAATTCTACTTCTTCCCTTTGAAAAGAGAGCATGGACTGAGGAATATCTACCTCATTCAGTGGAGATCTTAGGTTGGTCAGATCCCTCATATACTCACTCACAGAAAAGTGAGTAGTTTCATAATCGTACTGGTCTCCAAGAGCTCTTTTAAACATCAGTGAAAGAAAGCGTATATATGGAACAAAAGCTTTTCTTCCTTTCACCTTAAGACGCTCTACCAGATCATCAAATAGGATCTGAGCAAAATCCACTCTGAGTCCAAACCAGAGGTAGTAGGCAATCTGGAGATGAGTTTGATTTATCTGGTCCAACCCTCCAGAACTGCCTCCCAAACATTCAACAATGTGCGTGAAGAAGAATCTCCATGAGTCTGTCAGTTTGCTCATGTAGACTGTTCCCTTCCTGGATAGCTGGCCATGCTCATCCACAATATCTGTGTGCCCCATCAGTCTGCATACTTCCCTTGTATTGATACCAGAGGGAAGTTCAATGGGCAACTCATTCTGTTCAAAATAATTCAATTGTAAAACAGACCTGAGTAGACTAACAGTGAAACCAAGGATCTGGTACCTTGCTTCAGAGAATAAGTAATTGATGAAGTTGCATCATCATATTGTGCAGTGTACCAGAATTCACAAAGATAGTCATGGTACATCCTCCCTGGATTTAAGGTCAAAGCACCATATAATGGACATGAGAGAAAAAATATATTTAATCTCCCAATAACAGATTGGGCATCATGAACACTGGAAAGTGAAAGTCTGGCCATCCAGTTATTCATGTTTATTCTTATAGCTTTTGCCTCTAATGTGATATGAGGTGCCCTGTCAACATTTTCAGTCGGAGCATATTCAGCGGCGAGCAGATTTTTAAGCGATTAGGATTGTCTTGGTGCCATTTTATGATGAATAGATGAAGATGAAATTGAATATTTAGGGATTTGATGAAGATTTGATAAAGAATTGAATGGAAATGGAGTAAATATGAGAGATGATTATGATTGGAAATTGAATGAAGAAATAAATGAAGGAATTTGAAAGATTTGGGAGTAAATATGTTCGAAGTAAATGCAAATGAAATTGAAAGTGGGTATATATAGGAGAGAGAATGTGGAACTCAAACGGTTTAATTTGAAATTATCAAATAAAATTTTGATCGGGTTCTGAGATCCGCATTAATTACATCACATCACACATAAATGTGTGACGGTTTACAGCCCACAAACAATATCAAGTTGCACTTTTTGTCTTCCCAAGGTAAAAATACCATCATTTCTTTGAAAAATTTACATGCCACGTAGGATTATAAATAAATATCTTTAAAATGTTTGCTTACGTGGCACGCACAATGACCAAGTATTTAAAAAATATTATGACTCATTTCAGTGCATCTGGAGGTTGACTGGACACTCCAGTATCACTAGTGGATTAGTCCAGTGACGCATGTACTGATGGTACACTGGAGGGACACTCCAGTAAAGTACCAGTGAAAACCATTTGAAAGAGACTGGTGACCTCAAACATGCACGTCAACTAATACAGATAAATGAGAGGGACACATTTACAAGGAGACAAAAGTCACCTCAAACACGCACTTCAACCTGTCCAATTACCAGTGAGAGGGACACATTTACAAGGAGACAAAAGTCACCTCAAACACGCACTTCAACCTGTCCAATTACCAGTGAGAGGGACACATTTACAAGGAGACAAAAGTCACCTCAAACACGCACTTCAACCTGTCCAATTACCAGTGAGAGGGACACATTTACAAGGAGACAAAAGTCACCTCAAACACGCACTTCAACCTGTCCAATTACCAGTGAGAGGGACACATTTACAAGGAGACAAAAGTCACCTCAAACACGCACTTCAACCTGTCCAATTACCAGTGAGAGGGACACATTTACAAGGAGACAAAAGTCACCTCAAACACGCACTTCAACCTGTCCAATTACCAGTGAGAGGGACACATTTACAAGGAGACAAAAGTCACCTCAAACACGCACTTCAACCTGTCCAATTACCAGTGAGAGGGACACATTTACAAGGAGACAAAAGTCACCTCAAACACGCACTTCAACCTGTCCAATTACCAGTGAGAGGGACACATTTACAAGGAGACAAAAGTCACCTCAAACACGCACTTCAACCTGTCCAATTACCAGTGAGAGGGACACATTTACAAGGAGACAAAAGTCACCTCAAACACGCACTTCAACCTGTCCAATTACCAGTGAGAGGGACACATTTACAAGGAGACAAAAGTCACCTCAAACACGCACTTCAACCTGTCCAATTACCAGTGAGAGGGACACATTTACAAGGAGACAAAAGTCACCTCAAACACGCACTTCAACCTGTCCAATTACCAGTGAGAGGGACACATTTACAAGGAGACAAAAGTCACCTCAAACACGCACTTCAACCTGTCCAATTACCAGTGAGAGGGACACATTTACAAGGAGACAAAAGTCACCTCAAACACGCACTTCAACCTGTCCAATTACCAGTGAGAGGGACACATTTACAAGGAGACAAAAGTCACCTCAAACACGCACTTCAACCTGTCCAATTACCAGTGAGAGGGACACATTTACAAGGAGACAAAAGTCACCTCAAACACGCACTTCAACCTGTCCAATTACCAGTGAGAGGGACACATTTACAAGGAGACAAAAGTCACCTCAAACACGCACTTCAACCTGTCCAATTACCAGTGAGAGGGACACATTTACAAGGAGACAAAAGTCACCTCAAACACGCACTTCAACCTGTCCAATTACCAGTGAGAGGGACACATTTACAAGGAGACAAAAGTCACCTCAAACACGCACTTCAACCTGTCCAATTACCAGTGAGAGGGACACATTTACAAGGAGACAAAAGTCACCTCAAACACGCACTTCAACCTGTCCAATTACCAGTGAGAGGGACACATTTACAAGGAGACAAAAGTCACCTCAAACACGCACTTCAACCTGTCCAATTACCAGTGAGAGGGACACATTTACAAGGAGACAAAAGTCACCTCAAACACGCACTTCAACCTGTCCAATTACCAGTGAGAGGGACACATTTACAAGGAGACAAAAGTCACCTCAAACACGCACTTCAACCTGTCCAATTACCAGTGAGAGGGACACATTTACAAGGAGACAAAAGTCACCTCAAACACGCACTTCAACCTGTCCAATTACCAGTGAGAGGGACACATTTACAAGGAGACAAAAGTCACCTCAAACACGCACTTCAACCTGTCCAATTACCAGTGAGAGGGACACATTTACAAGGAGACAAAAGTCACCTCAAACACGCACTTCAACCTGTCCAATTACCAGTGAGAGGGACACATTTACAAGGAGACAAAAGTCACCTCAAACACGCACTTCAACCTGTCCAATTACCAGTGAGAGGGACACATTTACAAGGAGACAAAAGTCACCTCAAACACGCACTTCAACCTGTCCAATTACCAGTGAGAGGGACACATTTACAAGGAGACAAAAGTCACCTCAAACACGCACTTCAACCTGTCCAATTACCAGTGAGAGGGACACATTTACAAGGAGACAAAAGTCACCTCAAACACGCACTTCAACCTGTCCAATTACCAGTGAGAGGGACACATTTACAAGGAGACAAAAGTCACCTCAAACACGCACTTCAACCTGTCCAATTACCAGTGAGAGGGACACATTTACAAGGAGACAAAAGTCACCTCAAACACGCACTTCAACCTGTCCAATTACCAGTGAGAGGGACACATTTACAAGGAGACAAAAGTCACCTCAAACACGCACTTCAACCTGTCCAATTACCAGTGAGAGGGACACATTTACAAGGAGACAAAAGTCACCTCAAACACGCACTTCAACCTGTCCAATTACCAGTGAGAGGGACACATTTACAAGGAGACAAAAGTCACCTCAAACACGCACTTCAACCTGTCCAATTACCAGTGAGAGGGACACATTTACAAGGAGACAAAAGTCACCTCAAACACGCACTTCAACCTGTCCAATTACCAGTGAGAGGGACACATTTACAAGGAGACAAAAGTCACCTCAAACACGCACTTCAACCTGTCCAATTACCAGTGAGAGGGACACATTTACAAGGAGACAAAAGTCACCTCAAACACGCACTTCAACCTGTCCAATTACCAGTGAGAGGGACACATTTACAAGGAGACAAAAGTCACCTCAAACACGCACTTCAACCTGTCCAATTACCAGTGAGAGGGACACATTTACAAGGAGACAAAAGTCACCTCAAACACGCACTTCAACCTGTCCAATTACCAGTGAGAGGGACACATTTACAAGGAGACAAAAGTCACCTCAAACACGCACTTCAACCTGTCCAATTACCAGTGAGAGGGACACATTTACAAGGAGACAAAAGTCACCTCAAACACGCACTTCAACCTGTCCAATTACCAGTGAGAGGGACACATTTACAAGGAGACAAAAGTCACCTCAAACACGCACTTCAACCTGTCCAATTACCAGTGAGAGGGACACATTTACAAGGAGACAAAAGTCACCTCAAACACGCACTTCAACCTGTCCAATTACCAGTGAGAGGGACACATTTACAAGGAGACAAAAGTCACCTCAAACACGCACTTCAACCTGTCCAATTACCAGTGAGAGGGACACATTTACAAGGAGACAAAAGTCACCTCAAACACGCACTTCAACCTGTCCAATTACCAGTGAGAGGGACACATTTACAAGGAGACAAAAGTCACCTCAAACACGCACTTCAACCTGTCCAATTACCAGTGAGAGGGACACATTTACAAGGAGACAAAAGTCACCTCAAACACGCACTTCAACCTGTCCAATTACCAGTGAGAGGGACACATTTACAAGGAGACAAAAGTCACCTCAAACACGCACTTCAACCTGTCCAATTACCAGTGAGAGGGACACATTTACAAGGAGACAAAAGTCACCTCAAACACGCACTTCAACCTGTCCAATTACCAGTGAGAGGGACACATTTACAAGGAGACAAAAGTCACCTCAAACACGCACTTCAACCTGTCCAATTACCAGTGAGAGGGACACATTTACAAGGAGACAAAAGTCACCTCAAACACGCACTTCAACCTGTCCAATTACCAGTGAGAGGGACACATTTACAAGGAGACAAAAGTCACCTCAAACACGCACTTCAACCTGTCCAATTACCAGTGAGAGGGACACATTTACAAGGAGACAAAAGTCACCTCAAACACGCACTTCAACCTGTCCAATTACCAGTGAGAGGGACACATTTACAAGGAGACAAAAGTCACCTCAAACACGCACTTCAACCTGTCCAATTACCAGTGAGAGGGACACATTTACAAGGAGACAAAAGTCACCTCAAACACGCACTTCAACCTGTCCAATTACCAGTGAGAGGGACACATTTACAAGGAGACAAAAGTCACCTCAAACACGCACTTCAACCTGTCCAATTACCAGTGAGAGGGACACATTTACAAGGAGACAAAAGTCACCTCAAACACGCACTTCAACCTGTCCAATTACCAGTGAGAGGGACACATTTACAAGGAGACAAAAGTCACCTCAAACACGCACTTCAACCTGTCCAATTACCAGTGAGAGGGACACATTTACAAAGGTGAAGAGTTCATATCAAATTTCTTTAAAAGATCTCTAACATATTTTTCCTGAAATCTTTGTTTTGTTTAATCTGGACTCCAAGAAAATACGTTAATTCACCCATCAAACTCATTTCATATTCAGTTGACATGATTTTAGAAAATTTCTTGCACATGTTTTCATCAGTAGACCCGAAAATAATATCATCAACATAAATTTGTACCATTAACAGATTACCTTTTTCATGAAGAATAAATAAGGTATTGTCAATTGCACCTCTTTTGAAACCATTTTTCAATAAATGTTTAGTCAGAGTGTCATACCAGGCACGTGGGGCTTGTCTGAGGCCATAAAGCGCTTTGTCCAGACGATATACCCAATGTGGATGCTTTTCATCAACGAAACCTGGTGGTTGTCTGACATAAACTTCTTCTTCAAGCTTTCCATTCAAGAGAGCACTCTTTACATCCATCTGGTAGACCTTGAACTGATGATAAGCAGCGAATGCTAAGAATATTCTGATCGCTTCAAGTCTAGCCACTGGAGCAAATGATTCATCAAATCGACATCTGACTGGCAGTAGCCTTGTGCTACCAGTCTGGCCTTATTTCTGATTATGTGGCCATCTTCATCTACCTTGTTCCTGAAGACCCATCTTGTTCCAATTGGTTCTTTCTTTCCAACTGGGAAAGGAACCAGATACCAGACCTTGTTCCTTTCAAACTGGTGAAGCTCTTCTTGCATAGCAGTCACCCAGCTTGGATCTTCCATAGCCTCATCAATCTTCTTTGGTTCCATCAATGATAGAAAACTAACATATAAGCATTGATTACTGGAGGCTCTTCTAGTCTGAACTCCTCTACTGGAGTCACCTATGATCTGATCGATAGGATGAGCTTTTTTCCATCTGGAGTACTGACCAGGATTGTTACTGACAACAATATCAGTGCAAGAATTCAGTTGAGTCTCCTCTGGAGTTGCTTTAGGAGGAGGATCTTCCCAGACTACTTCAGTATCTTCATCTGATTCATTTAAATCACGATTTGCATCATGAAATTCTTCATTTGAAGGCATTTCTTGAAGTACTGGTTCAGTTTGGAATTCTTCATAGGAAGACATTTCTGGTATATTCTCAACTGACACTGATACTGGGGGAGTAGTACGAACATCTGATCCAATATTAATTTCAGATGGTAGTTTGAAAATAATAGAAGGATAGAATGGAGTACCACTGGAGCGTTTCTTTTTCTGAACAGGTTCCAGATCAGGATGATTGGAAACTGTGTCTTCTGAATCTTCTTTATTGTAGTTGATAGGATCAGATTCACAGAAGACAATTGGAGTTACTGTGGAAGTGTCAAGGGCTGGCTTCTTGTTGATTGCAGCATTTGATTCATCAAATGTGACATGAATTGACTCATGGACCATCTCCAGTCTCTTGTTGTAGACTCTGAAGGCCTTGCGAATGGCTGAATAGCCTAAGAAATACCCTTCATCAGCTTTGGCATCAAATTTGCCTAACTAACTGGAGTCGTTCAGGATGTAAACTGGACATCCAAAAACGTGAAAATAACCAATATTTGGTTTTCTATTTCTTAAGACTTCTTGTGTCGCTTCACACACACTGACCGGTTCTGGGTGTGGCAAGCAGTAGCAATTGCTTCAGCCCAGAAACTGGTAGACAGACCAGATTCAGCAAGCATACTCCTGGCAGCTTCTATCAGAGTTCGATTCTTCCTTTCCACCATTCCATTCTGTTCTGGAGAGCGGGCTGATGAGAAATTCTGGGAGATGCCAGTGTCAGTACAGAATGACTCCAGAGTTGCATTCTGGAATTCTGTTCCATTGTCACTTCTTAACTGACACACCTTTCGACTATACTTGAGCTCAATTTGGTTGATAAGACTGATGATTTCAGCAGCAGCTTCACTTTTAGACCTGAGAAAGATAACCCAACAATATCTGGAAAATTCATCTACTATTACCAGGGTGTATCTTTTATCAGCACGAGTCTGAACATTCACTGGACCAAAGAGGTCCATATGAAGCATATGAAGAGGTTCAGATATGCTAAAATTCTGTCTGGTCTTGAAACTGGTACGTTTCTGCTTACCCATCTCACATCCTGGACATGGCCTTTCCTTTTTGAAGGAAACTGAAGGTATCCCATCTGCAAGTTGTTTTCTGGACAACTTATTAATATTCTTGAAATTTAAATGGGATAACCTTTTGTGCCATAACCAGTTTGTGTCTTCATCAGCTTGAGTATAGAAACACTGCTCTGAAGGAGAGCTTTCCATATCCATCACGTACACATTCCCTTTTCTGGGAGAAATCAACACTACCTTCCAGTCCTTGTTGAATACGATACCCTGAGCAATATTGAATAAAACTTGATAGCCATCATCACACAGTTGGCTTACACTGATCAGGTTATATTTCAAACCATTCACAAATGCAACAAGTCTGAACTTGACTTGTCCATTGTTCAGAACACCGTATCCCTCAGTCTTTCCACAACCATCATTTCCAAAAGTAATAGAGGGTCCATCAGAAATGGTGAACTCCTCCAGCAGGGTCTTACATCCGGTCATCGTCCTGCCAGCTGCATTGTCAAGATACCAGATATATTTCTTTCGATCGCCCTGCACATCCACCAGATATTATCAGTTAGATTTGGGAACCCATCGACTGATGGGTTCACTGGACCCTCCCTTATAGGTCCCTGGAGCAATCTGGTTTAGTTCACTTTCTTCAACAGTGGTCTTAGTTGAAAAGACCACTGGGGTTGATAGTTTTGAAACCTTTTTCTTTTTTACAACTAGAGAAATAGATTTAACTTTCTTTGCAAAAGGTTTTGTATTTTGTCTAGGGCCAGATGAAGTACCCTCAATAAAGTTTAATCTTGCATTAAAACTTTGAAATTGACGAGTCAGTATTTGAATCTGGCTCTCTAACCTGGACAAAATATTTTCATCAGATGATACCTTAGCCTTTCCAGTTCTAGGCTTAGGTAGGAGATTGGTCTGAGGCAAAGGTTTATTCCGATAAACCTCTTTAACTGGAGCAGTCATCTGGAATGCTCCAGTCTTAACCTCTGGGGATTGAACTGGGAAAATATTGGCCTTGGGAGTTACAGGCTCATCATAAACAGTGGTGGGCCTGAACCCCTCTGGTAATCGATCTATTACTGGTATTAATGATGCTACATGAGTATTTCCATCTAAATATGCACGTTTTTTAGCAGGAAATTGATTTACTCCAGCATCATATGGCTTTCTGGTTTCTAGCCATGATTTAATCACCAGTTTTTCTTTCTCTAAAATGACTTCAAGATCTTGTTTTCTTGAATCAATTGTTCAGTTACCAGAACCTGGGCTTGAAATGCCAGTTCAATGTCTTGAAGTTCTTTCAATTTTGATTTTAAAACAGTTATTTCAGAAAAATCTGTTTCTAGACCGTTTACACAGTCAGATCTAACAGTTTCAACAAATATTAAATCAGAATTAAGAGCTTCAGCGATGTCCAGTTTTAATTTTTGGTCAGTTGCAGTATCATAATCACTAACCTTTTTGATAACAATGTCCACCCATCGTCCAGATGTGACATCTTCCTTCACCAGGTGCTCTTCGTCTTCCAGAGCCATGTAACAGCAATCTCTTTCTTCTTCTTCATCAGCAGATGATTCATCAGAAGGAACCCACTTCTCTTCAGTTGTTGCGATCATGCACTTATTATTGTTTTCCATTTGTTGTGCCATGAGAGCAATCTGGGCCTTAAGCTTTTTATATTTCAATTTATAGCTATCATCAGGCTTATTATTTGAAGAAAATGGACCAGGCTTGGATACAAACTGGCTGGACCTGCAATCTTTCATGAAATGACCCTTTTTGCCACACTTAAAGCATGTCAAATTGGTCTTATCAGTTGAAGAACTGGATGCAAATTGTCCAGATGGCCTATTTGCTCTTGCTTTGAAACGGTTAAACGTTTTAGCAATCATTGCAATAAGGTCATCATCATCAGTTTCATCACAACAGTTTGGAGAGATTTGACTGGACTCTCCAGAATCCATGAGTTCAGATACCATCTTCTTCATAGAAAATACATTCTCAGAAGATATCAGTGCTGTACTTTGTGGTTCAGTATGACTAACCACATTAGGACTACTGGAGGCATGGTTATAAGCATCTTGTTCTGCCACCACTCTCTGAGCTTGATTTTCTTCAGTGTACCTGAAAGCTCCATATAAAGTTGAGAGAGTGTGTATGTGCAGAGTTTTACCTTGTCGTAAGACCAGGATCATGTGAGACCATTTGGTGGGCAGAATATCACAAAATTTCTCCAGAAGTATATCCTTGTCCTTCTCAACCCCAAGACCTCTCAACTGGTTTATGATACTCATAAATCTGGTGTAAGTACCAGTGAGAGACTCATTAGGCTGAGCAAAAAATGACTCATACCTCTTGTTTAAGGAGACCTTTCTGGTGACAATGGTGTCATCTCCTCCTTCATGCTGGTTTAGAAGTTCATCCCACATGGTTTTAGCACTAGGGAAAAGAACTAGTGTGGGAATTAGGGTTTCTGGAACGGCCCTGAGGATCATGTTTTTGAGAAGGGTGTCTAGATTCACCAATCTCCTCTCCTCTTTAGACCAATGTTCCTCCCTCTTTTCCCTTCCTCTTCTAGATCCAGAAGGATCAAGAAGGGGATTGAGAGGTGATGTAGGGACATAAGGACCTTCATTTAAGATTTTCATCATGTTCCTCTCAATACCAGTGATATGCAATATCATCCTAGCCTTCCACGTACCAAATTCATCACTGTTCCCACTGAATTTAGGAACAGGATTATTTGAATAGTGCACATGCACGTGTGGAGAAGCAGGAGTAGGAGGAGGAGGTGGTGGATTAGTGTTATTAACAATAGGGGGTTCATTATTTTGATCATTAACATTAACATTAGGATCGGGACAAAATTAAAACTTCCTTGTGTATTTTCAGGGGTGGCCATCAAAGAAGCAGATCTAGGCAATGTTTAGCCTTCTGCTCTGATACCAAATGTGAGGTCCCAAATACGATGGTTAACCCCGAAAGTGTATAATATAACAAGTCTAATAATCACTAGAATGGACTAGTATTACTTAAATATAAATGCAAGTATATAAATAAAGTAATACACGACTTAAGCAATAAACAAGTAAAGTGGAACATTATGTATTTTTCAAGGTGTATTTTATTTATGATGTTAAATAAAATACAAGGTTGTGCGGAATCAAAATAATACAAATAAGTATGTATCCTAACAACCTAAGAATTACAAATGATCTATATTTGTCAAATAACTCTTTTGGATCGAGATACTTAAAGTTGTGAAGTATCCCTATTTAAGATAGAGAGTATTTAGACAAATTCACTCTAATGCTAAATGTATGCTTTAAAGTTATTTTCTCAAAGAAATGACTTTGTATTTATAGGCAACAAAATTCACCAGTGAATTTTGTGCCGTACAAATATGGTTGCATGCATTTAATGAACCGACAAGAACATTAAATGCATTGGTTAATGGTACAAGGATAAAGTCACATCAATATGACTTTATTCTTTTAACCAACCACCTTTACACACGTATAAACTTTGGTAAAGAACAAGTGGAGTGTTCTTTGGAAAGTGTGTAAAGGAAAAAGTCAATTCCTCGATATCAGTGTTCAGACTTGTAAGGTCTAGAACACTGACAACCCTCCAGTGTACAGATCTGGTAAGACTTCCAGTGGACTCCGCCATTTGTCAGTCTTCTTTATTCTGACTTCAGTCTTTGACTTCAGTGAGAACATCTTCAGTAGAGTAGATCTGGACTGGGGTGAAGTCCAGTGAGCTAATCTGGAGAATACTCCAGATTTCCTATACAAGTATATGCTCACTGGTCTTCCATTATTTCTGGACAAATCTTCAGAGGGACTCTAGATTCCAAGTCTGGAGTAGGTCCAGTAGAACACGTTTCTGGACAGATCTTCAGTAAGCTCCAGTAGTCGAGTCTGGAGCGAGTCCAATAAATCTGGACCTAACAGCTTTTGTCCATCTGGAGTATTGACCAGGATTGTTACTGACAACAATATCAGTACAAGAGTTCAATTGAGTTTCAGGATGAGGATCCTGCCAGACTATTTCAACATCTTCATCTGAATCAGTAAGATCACGATTTGCATCATGAAATTCTTCATTTGAAGGCATTTCTTGAAGTACTGGTTCAGTTTGGAATTCTTCATTTGAAGACATTTCTGGTATAATTTCAACTGATACTGATACTGGGGGAGTAGTACGAACATCTGATCCAATAACAAGTTCATTGGGTAGTTTGAAACTTATTGAAGGATAGAAAGGTGTACTACTGGGGGTTTTCTTCTTTTGAGCAGGTTCCAAGTCAGAATGACTAGAAACTTCTTCAGGTGAATCTTTGCAGTTGATAGGATCAGATTCACCGAAGACAATTGGATCTACTGGGGGAGAATCAAGGGCTGGCTTTTTATTGATTGCATTATTTGATTCATCAAAAGTAACATGTATTGACTCTTGTACCTTCTCCAGTCTCTTGTTGTAGACTCTGAAGGCTTTGCGAATGGCTGAATATCCTAAGAAATATCCTTCATCAGTTTGGCATCAAATTTGCCTAACTGAATGGAGTCGTTCAGGATGTAAACTAGACATCCAAAAACATGAAAATAACCAATATTTGGTTTTCTATTTCTTAATATTTCATAGGATGTCTTCTTGTGTCGCTTCACATACACTGAATCGATTCTGGGTGTGGCAAGCAGTTGCAATTGCTTCAGCCCAGAAACTGGTAGGAAGACCAGATTCAGCAAGCATACTCCTGGCAACTTCTATCAGCGTTCGATTTTTCCTTTCTACCACTCCATTCTGCTCTGGAGTGCGTGCTGAAGAGAAGTTCTGGGAGACGCCAGTGTCAGTACAGAATTTCTCCAGAGTTGCATTCTGGAATTCTGTTCCATTGTCACTTCTTAACTGACACACTTTTGCTTGTACTTGAGTTCAATCTGCTTGATAAGAGTGATGATTTCAGCAGCAGCTTCACTTTTAGACCAGAGAAAGATTACCCAACAAAATCTGGAGAATTCATCTACGATCACCAGGGTGTATCTTTTACCAGCACGAGTCTGAACATTCACTGGACCAAAGAGGTCTATATGAAGCATATGAAGTGGTTCAGATATGCTGAAATTCTGCTTAGTCTTGAAACTGGCACGTTTCTGCTTTCCCATCTCACATCCTGGACATGGCCTTTCCTTTTTGAAGGAAACAGAAGGTATCCCATCTGCCAGTTGTTTTCTAAACAACTTGTTAATATTTTTGAAATTTAAATGGGATAACCTTTTATGCCATAACCAGTTTGTGTCTTCATCAGCTTGAGTATAGAAACATTGCTCTGAAGAAGAGCTTTCCATATCCATCACATACACATTCCCTTTTCTGGGAGCAATCAATACTACCTTCCAGTCCTTGTTGAATACGATGCCATGAACAATATTGAACAGAACTTGATAGCCATCATCACACAGTTGACTGACACTGATCAGGTTATATTTCAAACCATTCACATATGCAACTCGTCTGAATTTGACTTGTCCATTATTCAGAACACCATACCCCTCAGTTTTTCCACAACCATCATTTCCAAAAGTAATGGAGGGTCCATCCGAAATTATGAACTCCTCCAGCAGGGTCTTACGTCCGGTCATTGTCCTGCCAGCTGCACTGTCAATATACCAGGTATGTTTTTTTCGATCGCCCTTTTTAATAACAATGTCCACCCATCGACCAGATGTGACGTCATCCTTCACCAGATGCTCTTGATCTGCCAGAGCCATAAAACAACAGTCTCTTTCCTCTTCTTCATCGACAGATGAATCATCTGAGGGAACCCATGCTTCTTCAGTGGTTGCTATCATGCATTTATTATTTTCCATTTGTTGAGACAAGAGAGCAATTTGAGCCTTAAGCTTTTTGTACTTGGACTTATAGCTATCATCAGGCTTGTTATAAGAAGCAGTTGGACCAGACTGAGAGACAAACTGACTGGACTTGCACTCCTTCATGAAATGACTTTTTCTGCCACACTTAAAGCATGTCAGATTGGTCTTGTCAGTAGAGGAATTGGGTGCATGTTGTCCAGTGGGCCTATTTGCTCTTGCTTTAAAACGGTTAAACGTTTTGGCCATCATTGCAACCAGGTCATCACAGTCTGGAGAGATATCATTACAGACTCCAGAATCCATTAGTTCAGACATCATATTCTTCATAGAAAATACATTCTCAGAAGATATTAATGCAGCACAGGGTGGTACAGTATTACTGACCACTG
The DNA here is from genome assembly GCA_034093135.1 of Erigeron breviscapus. Lineage (NCBI taxonomy): Eukaryota > Viridiplantae > Streptophyta > Magnoliopsida > Asterales > Asteraceae > Erigeron > Erigeron breviscapus. Next base: position 12,548,128 of record CM067175.1, on the reverse strand, counting down.
TGGAACTACTGGAAGCATGATTTAAAGCATATTTTTCTGCCTCAATCCTCTGGGCTTGATTTTCTTCAGTGAATCTGAAGGCTCCATACAATGTTGACAGAGTATGGGAGTGCAAGGTTTTACCTTGTCTCAAGACCAGAATCATGTGAGACCATTTAGTTGGAAGAATATCACAAAATTTCTCCAAAAGTATATCCTTGTCTTTCTCAACCCCCAGTCCTCTTAACTGGTTTATAATGCTCATAAATCTGGTGTAAGTACCAGTTAGAGACTCATTGGGGAGAGCAAAAAATGACTCATACTTTTTGTTTAGGGAGACCTTTCTGGTAACAACAGTGTCATCACCTCCCTCATGCTGGTTCACCAGTTCATCCCACATGCTTTTAGCACTGGGATATATAACTAATGTGGGAATTAGGGTTTCAGGAACAGCCCCGAGGATCATGTTTTTAAGGATGGTATCAAGATTTACCAATCTCTTCTCCTCTTCAGACCAGTGTTCCTCCCTCTTTTCCCTTCCACTTCTTGATCCAGTTGGGTCAAGGAGTGCATTGATAGGAAGTCTAGGCACATAGGGTCCTTCATTTAAAATTTTCATCATATTCCTTTTAATACCAGTAACATGTAATATCATCCTAGCTTTCCACGTACCAAATTCATCACTGCTCCCACTGAATTTAGGAACAGGATTATTCGAATAATGCACATGCACATGTGGAGAAGCAGGAGGAGGAGGAGGAGGAGGTGGTGGATTGTTATTAACAGGAGGTTCATTATTATTAGGTTCAGGATTACCTTGTGTATTTTCTGGGTTGGCCATCGTGAAACAGATCTAGGCAAGTATATTAGCCTACCACTCTGATACCAATTGTAAAGTCCCTCACACGATGGTTTAACCCACGAGTGTAAAATAACAAGTCAAGTATGCACTAGATTGGACTAGTATTACATTAAAATATAAATGCAAGAATATAAATAAAGTATTAATGACTTAAAGCAATATTTAAACAAGTAAATAAATGATGGAACACGAATGTAATTTTCAAGTGTATTTTCTTTATTGATGATAAACAAAATACAAGATTGTTGCGGAACCTAGATATTACAAGTATGTAACTATCTAAACAATCTTTGAATTACAAGTGATCTATACTTGCTAAATAATCTCCTTGGATCGATATACTTAAAGTTGTGAAGTATAACTATTTAGATCGAGAGTATTTTAGCAAGTTCACCAAATTGCAAAAAGTAATTTGAACGAGGTATGTGACTTTGTATTTATAGGTAAATAAATTCAACAGTGAATTTATTATGCCGTACAAATATGGTTGTATGCATTTAAGGCAACTACTTTAATTCCTTAAATGCATTGGTTAAAGTACAAGGATAAAGTCATATTGATGTGACTAGTTATCCTATTAACCAACTACCTTTACACACGTATTGTACTTTTATCAATAGACAAATGGGATGTCCGGGTAAAAGTGTGTAAAGGCATAAAGTCAATTTCTCGAAATCAGTGTTCAGACTTGTAAGGTCTAGAACACTGACAAAGCTCCAGTCAGGAGATCTGGTAAGACTGTCAGTGGGCTCCACTACTTGTCAGTCTTCTTTCTTCAAACTTCAGTCTTTGACTTCAGTGAGAATGTCTTTAGTAGAAACGATCTTGACTGGAGTGAAGTCCAGTTAGCTAATCTGGTGGAATCCAGATTCCTGTACAAGTAAATAGCTCACTGGTCTTCTATTATTTCTGGACAAATCTTCAGTGCCGCTCCAGTCTTCAAGTCTGGAGTGGGTCCAGTAAATCTGGACCTAACAGATGGCAGTGCAGTCATTGAACCTGGTAGTACTTTTGAATCTGTAGGAACAATGAAGGTACAGCAGCATCTTTTGACAACACTGATGGTATGAATGAGGGAAATAATATAGACCATTCTGAGGGAGATTCCATAGGAAACCTTGGGGTTCCTATTGAGAATATACCAGTGGACAACTTGAATCTCAGAAGGTCTAATAGACAAACTCATTTACCTAGAAATTTGAATGATTATGTTTTAGAAGGTAAAGTTAAGTATGGTATAGAAAGAGTAGTTAATTACTCTAATTTGAGTACTGATGTGTTTAACTTTCTTGCAAACTTAAATAAACATTGTGAGCCTTCTTCATATCAAGAGGCTGCTAAAAATCCCAAGTGGGTAGAAACCATGAATCTTGAAATGGAGGCATTATATAGAAATAATACTTGGGAGATTATTGATCTTCCTCCTGGAAGAGAACCTATAGGGTGTAAATGGGTGTATAAAATCAAATACAAATCTACTAGAGAGGTAGAAAGATACAAAGCAAGGTTAGTTGCTAAAGGATACAATCAAAAGGTTGGAATAGACTTTGAGGAGACTTTTTCTCCAGTTGTTAAAATGGTAACTATTAGATGCTTAATCAATATTGCTGTTAATAAGGGATGGTCATTATATCAGTTAGACATTAAAAATGCCTTCTTGTATGGTGAATTAAAAGAAGAAGTTTATATGAATTTACCTCCTGGATATTTTTCTAAAGATGATTCAAGGGTTTGTAGACTTGTTAAATCCTTATATGGATTAAAACAAGCTCCTAGACAATGGAATTTAAAATTAACTAGTTCTTTGATTGAATTTGGATTTGTGCAAAGCAAGAGTGATTATTCACTCTTTACTAAAACTGATGAAAGTTTGTTTATTGCTTTGTTGGTGTATGTTGATGACATTGTTCTTACTGGAAACAATGAAACTGAAGTTAATAAGGTAAAAGTTTTTCTTAGTTCAAAATTTTTAATAAAAGATCTTGGAAAACTCAAATATTTCTTAGGAATTGAAGTTATTGATACTTCAAAAGGTATTTGTTTAACTCAAAGAAAGTATTGTATGGATCTTTTATTTGAATATGGTCTCTTAGGTTCTAAACCTATTAATACTCCCATGGATATGAATTTGGTTATATCTGATAGGGTAAGTGACACTGATCCATCTCTTGAGAATGTTACCTTTTATCAGCAGCTTATTGGGAAGCTTATATATTTGACATTGACCAGACCTGACATAAGTTATGCAGTGCATTGTCTTAGTCAGTATATGCACAGTCCTAAAACTTCTCATTTGAAACTTGCAATGAGGGTTTTGAGGTACTTAAAGAAAGCTCCAGGTAAAGGTATCCATGTTATCAAAGGTAAGTCTCTCAAACTTAATGCCTATGTAGATTCAGATTGGGGTAAATGTGTTACCTCTAGAAGGTCAGTCACTGGTTTCTGCATATTTTTTGGTGAGTCTTTGATTTCATGGAAAAGTAAAAAGCAAAATACAGTTTCTAGGTCCTCCTCAGAAGCTGAGTATAGGGCCATGGCAACTGTTACCTGTGAAATTGTGTGGATCTTAAGTGTTTTAAATGATTTGAAAATTACAGATTTGTTGCCTGTTAATCTATTTTGTGATAATAAATCTGCTGTTTTGATAGCAACAAATCCTGTTCTACATGAAAGAACTAAGCATATAGAAGTTGATATTTGATATGCCTTATTTTATACCCATTTCCCACATCGTATTTAATTGTTTTTAAGTGCTTTTCGAGTCGTTTTGTATACATTTGATGCGTTTATGGTATTTGTTAGTGTTTCAGGATATTCACATGTACTTGAGCATAATTCTGGAGAAAACGACATGAAATGTGATGAGACTTGACTAGAATGCTACATATTGGATCCGGCAAGATGAACATGGTAGTGTAAACATGGACCAAATAATAAATTGAAGAATGGTGGTGGTGGAGGTGGTTTCACGTAGATATGTAGCATGTGGTCGGTCAAATAATAGTCAACAAATCAAATTTCATAACTTGAAATTGAATTGTTGTGCTCTGGACTTTCACGAACCGGAAAGAAAGAAAGTTAAGTGGGCTTCAGCCCATTTTGGGTTTTATGAAGTTGGCGTGAAGAGTTGGCAGCCCAACTGAGGCATCGATCAACAAAAGCAACAAGCCTCGCTCTGAATCTATATATACTATATCTTTATTATTATTCAGGGAGAATTAAGGGGAGAGTGAGAAGCCGCAAAAGAGCAAAAATTCTTTGCTTTTATGCTCGTGAAGTCCAGCAGTCAAAGAGTCAACAGCCGTAAATTTCAATCCTTAATTGTGTTCGATCCCTTTTATTTTCTTTTATAATTCTTGCTTAACTTTACCAAACAATTACTTTTGGTTTGATTTCTATGATCATCGTTATAAATTATTTTCCATTAGTCATTGTTTTGGTTATTGTTATTATAGTAATGAGTAGCTAAACACTTCATCATCTACTGAGATGAAGTGACACAATGAATATTGGTTGCATATTATTTTGAATTCAAGTTGATAATTAAACGTTTCATCGAGATCTTAATATATTGAATTCTTATTATTATTCAGGGAGAATTAAGGGGAGAGTGAGAAGCCGCAAAAGAGCAAAAATTCTTTGCTTTTATGCTCGTGAAGTCCAGCAGTCAAAGAGTCAACAGCCGTAAATTTCAATCCTTAATTGTGTTCGATCCCTTTTATTTTCTTTTATAATTCTTGCTTAACTTTACCAAACAATTACTTTTGGTTTGATTTCTATGATCATCGTTATAAATTATTTTCCATTAGTCATTGTTTTGGTTATTGTTATTATAGTAATGAGTAGCTAAACACTTCATCATCTACTGAGATGAAGTGACACAATGAATATTGGTTGCATATTATTTTGAATTCAAGTTGATAATTAAACGTTTCATCGAGATCTTAATATATTGAATTCTTATTATTTATTCTATTGATTGTTGATGATGTGTGAATGGTTTTAGTGGTAGCTAAGTCCAAGAATTCATTGTTCTAGTTGATTTGGTAGAATCAATAGGTGTTAATTCGTGGTAGCGAGTTGATAAACAACAATAGGTAAGAGAATTCAACGTGTTAACGGTTTGGTAGAATCGATAGATGGAATTGTTTAATAATAACAAAACAAATTGGTCAGTTAGGTAGATCTTAATAGAGAAGGTGGTAGCCGGATCGTTAGGATTGAATCAATTGGTTAATGGGTTTGGATTGGGTAATAAGCTAGGTGGCCAACTAGTGAGTTCTTTGTCTAAACTTGGTTATTAAAATCAACATATTTGAATTGGTATTAACTTAATGCAACCAAAATGAAATGTGTCATGGAGTCGAGGTAGATGATCCTTTAATTTATTGTTTTAAATCAATTTTTACTATCGTTTTAGGACGATCCCTGCCCCGGTAACACCGGATTTAATTATTTACTTTTGCTTTTCTTTTTGCAAAGTGACAATTCGGTCACAAAACCCCTTTTTACTTGGATTACTTTATGTCTACAATTGCTTAACTTAGTCCCTGAGATCGACCTGGTCTTACCACTTAGCTATACTATATACGATTGGGTCCACTGCCCAATAGTGTGTGGTAGTCGTTATTTGGTATTACTTGTTTAAAATTTATAAACTCGATATTACATCAAGTTTTTGGTGCCGCTGTCGGGGACTTTGTTTAAGTAGTTGTTTTCTTTTGTAGTTCGATCCTTTTTCACATTCATTTGTGAGAAAGTTATTGTTTTACTAGATAGATTGTATTTTATTTACTTTTATTTATACCACAGGTGCGGTTGACGGTTTGTTTGTGGTGATTGTGCAGGTTCTTGTTAGTTGATGAACACAAGAGCTTCTGGCCGACCTTTGCTTAGCCCATTGTCTAATCCAGGAAAGTCAGACGTCGACTTGTGTCAAGAGATAACCAGGAACCTTCCACACCAATCAAAATAGATTTAGAAACCGCAAACCAAGCTCCACCGGACCAAGCCTTGAAAGAGAAAGTGGTTAATAGTTTGGAAGACGCAGCTTGGATCTTTAGAACAGGAGGAGACTCGGACCCAGAAGATAGAGTTCAAACACCTGAACCGAGTGTACTTGTATTCCCTCGAGTTAACCTTAATATTAACCAACAACCGAGGAGAAACGGAATGGGTGATGAACAACCGGTAGATCTGAACGCCCGTCCTTACGGGGAGAGAAGAAGAAATATACCGGCGGACCGAGGCACAGCTATTCGCCCTCCAGCTATTTCAGTAGATTTTTCTTTGAAAGGGAATCACCTCAAGAGTGTTGAAGAGGATAAGTTTGATGGGATTCGAAGAAATGACCCATATGCACATCTTGAGAGGTTTGAGAAGATCTGCAGGTTATATCAGTATGGAACAGGGCAAGCTGAAGCTGTTAAGTTGGAACAATTTCATTAACTCTCATTGGAGATGCAGCTGCTTGGTTTAAGGAGTTACCCGATAACTCATTCACTACTTGGGCCGAATTACGTGAAGGATTTCATTAGTGCCCAGAAAGCAACTAATGAACATGTTGCAGAAGAGTCCAAGAAGGTGATTTTTGTGTTGGACGCTTTGACTACTTGTTTGGATGGGCTCGGACATAAGTTGTATCAAGGAGCAAAGAATCAACAAGCCACTATTAAGGATTTAGAAGGAAGGATTGAAAGGCTAGGAAGCTCAAATAGGCAGCCCGGTACACTACCGAGCAACACTCAGCAGAACCCTAAGCCTCAATCAAGCAATCAAGGATCAGGGCAGAAGTATACCCCGCCTAATGCCAGAAATGAGCATGTGAATGCTATCACAACAAGGGCAGGTAAGACTTATGATTCCGCTAACACTTTACCTAATGATTCTTCTCCATTTGTGCAGGTTGAAGAAGATGAGGAGCAAGTTGATGAGGAGATTAAAGTGGAGCCGAACCAAACCGTGAAGACACCGGTTGTTCCAGTTGCACCGGTTGACAAACCGGCGGTTGTTGAGCCCGAAGTGAAGGCTTACAAACCGAAGATACCATTCCCTCAACGCTTGAGGAAGGAGAAAATCAAAGAGCAATATAGTAAGTTTATTGATTTGATTAAATCTGTGAATATTAATGTGCCTTTGGTTGATCTACTTGCAGGTATGCCGAACTATGCTAAGTTTATTAAGGATCTTATGACTGATAAGGGGAAGCTAGAGGAAGCTAAGGCTACTTTCCTCAACGCAGAATGTTCAGCCATCATCAGAAATCAGATTCCTCCTAAGTTAGAGGATCCAGGGAGTTTTCTGATTACTTGTTCTTTAGATGCAAAGTTTTGTTGTGATGCTTTAGCCGATTTAGGGGCTAGCATAAATTTGATGCCATTTTCAGTTTATAGAAAGATATCTTTAGCGGCATTGAAGCCAACTCGGATGAGCATTAGGCTCGCCGATCATTCATTTCAGTATCCCATGGGGATTGCTGAAAATTTATGTGTTAAAGTAGGCCATATTGTCTTTTTGGCCGATTTTGTGATTCTTGAGATGGAAGAGGACACCAAGGTGCCTCTTATTTTAGGCCGACCTTTCTTGTATACGGCCGATGCCATCATTCGTGTTAAGGACAAAGTCATTTCACTAGGAATTGGAAATGATAGAATTAGTTTTTCCATTGATAAAGCATTGAAGCATTCTTATTCAAATGATGATACTTGTTTCAGGATTGATGTTGTTGAAGAAGAAGATGCTTTGGAGATGGAGTTGATGGACTTTTTGGGCACGGATGAGGGTGAAGCTTTGCTTGCTTGTAGTGGAGAAGAGCAAGTTTTAGTTGAAGAAATGGTGCAAGAAATCATGGCTCTAAGCATTGATGAGTCACCACCGGAAGATGAAACTTTTGAGGAGATTAAATGAGAATCTTAAACCGGTTGTTCAAAGACAAAGGAGGCTTAATCCTAATATGAAAGATGTAGTCAAGAAAGAGATTATTAAGCTTTTAGATGCGGGTATCATTTATCCTATCTCTGACTGTCCTTAGGTCTCATAAAAGGGCCTTTTCTTGGTGTACATCGGACATACCCGGAATAAGCCCGAATTTTGCAAACATAAGATTAACTTAAATGAAAAAAATAAGTTAATGACTGTCCTTAGGTCCCATAAAAGGGCCTTTGCTTGGCGTACATCGGACATACCCGGAATAAGCCGCGAATTTTACAAACATAAGATTAACTTAAATGAAAAAAATAAGTTAATGACTGTCCTTAGGTCCCATAAAAGGGCCTTTGCTTGGCGTACATCGGACATACCCGGAATAAGCCGCGAATTTTACAAACATAAGATTAACTTAAATGAAAAAAATAAGTTAATGACTGTCCTTAGGTCCCATAAAAGGGCCTTTGCTTGGCGTACATCGGACATACCCGGAATAAGCCGCGAATTTTACAAACATAAGATTAACTTAAATGAAAAAAATAAGTTAATGACTGTCCTTAGGTCCCATAAAAGGGCCTTTGCTTGGCGTACATCGGACATACCCGGAATAAGCCGCGAATTTTACAAACATAAGATTAACTTAAATGAAAAAAATAAGTTAATGACTGTCCTTAGGTCCCATAAAAGGGCCTTTGCTTGGCGTACATCGGACATACCCGGAATAAGCCGCGAATTTTACAAACATAAGATTAACTTAAATGAAAAAAATAAGTTAATGACTGTCCTTAGGTCCCATAAAAGGGCCTTTGCTTGGCGTACATCGGACATACCCGGAATAAGCCGCGAATTTTACAAACATAAGATTAACTTAAATGAAAAAAATAAGTTAATGACTGTCCTTAGGTCCCATAAAAGGGCCTTTGCTTGGCGTACATCGGACATACCCGGAATAAGCCGCGAATTTTACAAACATAAGATTAACTTAAATGAAAAAAATAAGTTAATGACTGTCCTTAGGTCCCATAAAAGGGCCTTTGCTTGGCGTACATCGGACATACCCGGAATAAGCCGCGAATTTTACAAACATAAGATTAACTTAAATGAAAAAAATAAGTTAATGACTGTCCTTAGGTCCCATAAAAGGGCCTTTGCTTGGCGTACATCGGACATACCCGGAATAAGCCGCGAATTTTACAAACATAAGATTAACTTAAATGAAAATCTTAAACCGGTTGTTCAAAGACAAAGGAGGCTTAATCCTAATATGAAAGATGTAGTCAAGAAAGAGATTATTAAGCTTTTAGATGCGGGTATCATTTATCCTATCTCTGACAGTCCTTAGGTCTCATAAAAGGGCCTTTGCTTGGCGTACATCGGACATACCCGGAATAAGCCGCGAATTTTACAAACATAAGATTAACTTAAATGAAAAAAATAAGTTAATGACTGTCCTTAGGTCCCATAAAAGGGCCTTTGCTTGGCGTACATCGGACATACCCGGAATAAGCCGCGAATTTTACAAACATAAGATTAACTTAAATGAAAAAAATAAGTTAATGACTGTCCTTAGGTCCCATAAAAGGGCCTTTGCTTGGCGTACATCGGACATACCCGGAATAAGCCGCGAATTTTACAAACATAAGATTAACTTAAATGAAAAAAATAAGTTAATGACTGTCCTTAGGTCCCATAAAAGGGCCTTTGCTTGGCGTACATCGGACATACCCGGAATAAGCCGCGAATTTTACAAACATAAGATTAACTTAAATGAAAAAAATAAGTTAATGACTGTCCTTAGGTCCCATAAAAGGGCCTTTGCTTGGCGTACATCGGACATACCCGGAATAAGCCGCGAATTTTACAAACATAAGATTAACTTAAATGAAAAAAATAAGTTAATGACTGTCCTTAGGTCCCATAAAAGGGCCTTTGCTTGGCGTACATCGGACATACCCGGAATAAGCCGCGAATTTTACAAACATAAGATTAACTTAAGATGAAAAAAATAAGTTAATGACTGTCCTTAGGTCCCATAAAAGGGCCTTTGCTTGGCGTACATCGGACATACCCGGAATAAGCCGCGAATTTTACAAACATAAGATTAACTTAAATGAAAAAAATAAGTTAATGACTGTCCTTAGGTCCCATAAAAGGGCCTTTGCTTGGCGTACATCGGACATACCCGGAATAAGCCGCGAATTTTACAAACATAAGATTAACTTAAATGAAAAAAATAAGTTAATGACTGTCCTTAGGTCCCATAAAAGGGCCTTTGCTTGGCGTACATCGGACATACCCGGAATAAGCCGCGAATTTTACAAACATAAGATTAACTTAAATGAAAAAAACCTAATTACCTGGACTTAGCTACCACTAAAACCATTCACACATCATCAACAATCAATAGAATAAATAATAAGAATTCAATATATTAAGATCTCGATGAAACGTTTAATTATCAACTTGAATTCAAAATAATATGCAACCAATATTCATTGTGTCACTTCATCTCAGTAGATGATGAAGTGTTTAGCTACTCATTACTATAATAACAATAACCAAAACAATGACTAATGGAAAATAATTTATAACGATGATCATAGAAATCAAACCAAAAGTAATTGTTTGGTAAAGTTAAGCAAGAATTATAAAAGAAAATAAAAGGGATCGAACACAATTAAGGATTGAAATTTACGGCTGTTGACTCTTTGACTGCTGGACTTCACGAGCATAAAAGCAAAGAATTTTTGCTCTTTTGCGGCTTCTCACTCTCCCCTTAATTCTCCCTGAATAATAATAAAGATATAGTATATATAGATTCAGAGCGAGGCTTGTTGCTTTTGTTGATCGATGCCTCAGTTGGGCTGCCAACTCTTCACGCCAACTTCATAAAACCCAAAATGGGCTGAAGCCCACTTAACTTTCTTTCTTTCCGGTTCGTGAAAGTCCAGAGCACAACAATTCAATTTCAAGTTATGAAATTTGATTTGTTGACTATTATTTGACCGACCACATGCTACATATCTACGTGAAACCACCACCACCACCACCATTCTTCAATTTATTATTTGGTCCATGTTTACACTACCATGTTCATTATGGGCCTAAGAACCCTGAGGCCTAAGAACCTCTTGATGTGATTTACAGGGCCTAAGAACCTCTTGTGTGATTGGGCCTAAGAACCTCCGGGGCCTAAGAACCTCTTATGTGATTTAGGGGCCTAAGAACCCTTGTGTGATGGGCCTAAGAACCTCTTGATGTGATGGGCCTAAGAACCTCTTGATGTGATTTGGGCCTAAGAACCCTTGTGTATGGGCCTAAGAACCTCTTGATGTGATTGGGCCTAAGAACCTCTTGATGTGATAGGGCCTAAGAACCTCTTGATGTGATTTGGGGCCTAAGAACCCTTATGTGATGGCCTAAGAACCTCTTGATGTGATTTGGGCCTAAGAACCCTTGATGTGATGGGCCTAAGAACCTCTTGATGTGATTGGGCCTAAGAACCTCTTGATGTATAGGGCCTAAGAACCTCTTGATGTGATTGGGGCCTAAGAACCTCTTATGTGATGGGCCTAAGAACCTCTTGATGTGATAGGGCCTAAGAACCTCTTGATGTGATAGGGCCTAAGAACCTCTTGTGTGATGGGCCTAAGAACCTCTTGATGTGATGGGCCTAAGAACCTCTTGATGTGATAGGGGCCTAAGAACCCTTGATGTGATGGGCCTAAGAACCTCTTATGTGATGGGCCTAAGAACCTCTTGATGTGATTAGGGCCTAAGAACCCTTGTGTGATGGGCCTAAGAACCCTTGATGTGATAGGCCTAAGAACCTCTTGATGTGATTTGGGCCTAAGAACCTCCGGGGCCTAAGAACCTCTTGATGTGATTTACGGGGCCTAAGAACCCTTGTGTGATGGGCCTAAGAACCTCTTGATGTGATGGGCCTAAGAACCTCTTGATGTGATGGGCCTAAGAACCTCTTTGTATGGGCCTAAGAACCTCTTGATGTGATTTAGGGGCCTAAGAACCCTTGATGTGATGGGCCTAAGAACCTCTTGATGTGATTAGGGGCCTAAGAACCTCTTGTGTATGGGGCCTAAGAACCTCTTGATGTGATTGGGCCTAAGAACCTCTTGATGTATAGGGCCTAAGAACCTCTTGATGTGATTAGGGGCCTAAGAACCTCTTGATGTGATGGGCCTAAGAACCTCTTGATGTGATAGGGGCCTAAGAACCTCTTGTGTATGGGGCCTAAGAACCTCTTATGTGATGGGCCTAAGAACCTCTTGATGTGATAGGGCCTAAGAACCTCTTGATGTGATTAGGGGCCTAAGAACCTCTTGATGTGATGGGCCTAAGAACCTCTTGATGTGATTGGGCCTAAGAACCCTTGTGTATGGGCCTAAGAACCTCTTGATGTGATTGGGCCTAAGAACCTCTTGATGTATAGGGCCTAAGAACCTCTTGATGTGATTTCGGGGCCTAAGAACCCTTGTGTATGGGCCTAAGAACCTCTTATGTGATGGGCCTAAGAACCCTTGTGTATGGGCCTAAGAACCTCTTATGTGATTTGGCCTAAGAACCTCTTATGTAAGATTTGAAGTTTGTTCGATGTGTCAAAAGTTTTGGAGTTTGCTGAATGTTGTGCAGGTCTAGACCAGAATTCTCCCACTGCGGCGCAGTGGGGGATTTTTTTGTATTGCTGGACAGCAAGTACCCACTGCGGCGCAGTGGGAGGTGTCCAACCCCACTGCGGCGCAGTGGGTATCTACTGTAAAAAAAAAAAAAAAAAAAAAAAAAAAAAAAAAAAAAAAAAAAAAAAAAAAAAAAAAAAAAAAAAAAAAAAAAAAAAAAAAAAAAAAAAAAAAAAAAAAAAAAAAAAAAAAAAAAAAAAAAAAAAAAAAAAAAAAAAAAAAAAAAAAAAAAAAAAAAAAAAAAAAAAAAAAAAAAAAAAAAAAAAAAAAAAAAAAAAAAAAAAAAAAAAAAAAAAAAAAAAAAAAAAAAAAAAAAAAAAAAAAAAAAAAAAAAAAAAAAAAAAAAAAAAAAAAAAAAAAAAAAAAAAAAAAAAAAAAAAAAAAAAAAAAAAAAAAAAAAAAAAAAAAAAAAAAAAAAAAAAAAAAAAAAAAAAAAAAAAAAAAAAAAAAAAAAAAAAAAAAAAAAAAAAAAAAAAAAAAAAAAAAAAAAAAAAAAAAAAAAAAAAAAAAAAAAAAAAAAAAAAAAAAAAAAAAAAAAAAAAAAAAAAAAAAAAAAAAAAAAAAAAAAAAAAAAAAAAAAAAAAAAAAAAAAAAAAAAAAAAAAAAAAAAAAAAAAAAAAAAAAAAAAAAAAAAAAAAAAAAAAAAAAAAAAAAAAAAAAAAAAAAAAAAAAAAAAAAAAAAAAAAAAAAAAAAAAAAAAAAAAAAAAAAAAAAAAAAAAAAAAAAAAAAAAAAAAAAAAAAAAAAAAAAAAAAAAAAAAAAAAAAAAAAAAAAAAAAAAAAAAAAAAAAAAAAAAAAAAAAAAAAAAAAAAAAAAAAAAAAAAAAAAAAAAAAAAAAAAAAAAAAAAAAAAAAAAAAAAAAAAAAAAAAAAAAAAAAAAAAAAAAAAAAAAAAAAAAAAAAAAAAAAAAAAAAAAAAAAAAAAAAAAAAAAAAAAAAAAAAAAAAAAAAAAAAAAAAAAAAAAAAAAAAAAAAAAAAAAAAAAAAAAAAAAAAAAAAAAAAAAAAAAAAAAAAAAAAAAAAAAAAAAAAAAAAAAAAAAAAAAAAAAAAAAAAAAAAAAAAAAAAAAAAAAAAAAAAAAAAAAAAAAAAAAAAAAAAAAAAAAAAAAAAAAAAAAAAAAAAAAAAAAAAAAAAAAAAAAAAAAAAAAAAAAAAAAAAAAAAAAAAAAAAAAAAAAAAAAAAAAAAAAAAAAAAAAAAAAAAAAAAAAAAAAAAAAAAAAAAAAAAAAAAAAAAAAAAAAAAAAAAAAAAAAAAAAAAAAAAAAAAAAAAAAAAAAAAAAAAAAAAAAAAAAAAAAAAAAAAAAAAAAAAAAAAAAAAAAAAAAAAAAAAAAAAAAAAAAAAAAAAAAAAAAAAAAAAAAAAAAAAAAAAAAAAAAAAAAAAAAAAAAAAAAAAAAAAAAAAAAAAAAAAAAAAAAAAAAAAAAAAAAAAAAAAAAAAAAAAAAAAAAAAAAAAAAAAAAAAAAAAAAAAAAAAAAAAAAAAAAAAAAAAAAAAAAAAAAAAAAAAAAAAAAAAAAAAAAAAAAAAAAAAAAAAAAAAAAAAAAAAAAAAAAAAAAAAAAAAAAAAAAAAAAAAAAAAAAAAAAAAAAAAAAAAAAAAAAAAAAAAAAAAAAAAAAAAAAAAAAAAAAAAAAAAAAAAAAAAAAAAAAAAAAAAAAAAAAAAAAAAAAAAAAAAAAAAAAAAAAAAAAAAAAAAAAAAAAAAAAAAAAAAAAAAAAAAAAAAAAAAAAAAAAAAAAAAAAAAAAAAAAAAAAAAAAAAAAAAAAAAAAAAAAAAAAAAAAAAAAAAAAAAAAAAAAAAAAAAAAAAAAAAAAAAAAAAAAAAAAAAAAAAAAAAAAAAAAAAAAAAAAAAAAAAAAAAAAAAAAAAAAAAAAAAAAAAAAAAGGTTATATTTGCGGTTGGTATGCTTAGGAACAGTGGGAAGAGATGGTGGGACGGATTGTTAGCAATTAAGAAGGAAGCTTTAGATCATGTAGAATGGCCCGAATTCAAGACTATGTTTTTCAAGGAATTTAGATCGGAAGCCGAAGTGACTAAGTTGAGAAGTGAATTTCTCAATGATAGTCAAGGTAGTTTAAGCTTGAATGAATTTCGTGCTCAATTCTTGGATAAAGCTCAATTTTGTCCGGAATTTCTTGAGAACGACCAATTGCTAAAGGAGCAATTCTATATGAAGTTGAAGAAGAACTTGAGGGAGAAGATAAGCTTACGTCAAATGGATTCTTTCTCCATGTTGGCGGATGTGGCTAGGGATCATGAGATTGAGCAGTCTAGGGTGGAGGAAGGTGAATTGAAAAGGAAGCATGGAGACACGAACTCTCCCAACAAAAGGTTTAGACAGGAGGGTGGTTCCGGTAATAACTCACATAGACGAAACATCCCCTTTTGCCGTCAATGCAAGAGAAATCACTTGGGGATATGCAAGACATTCGAGAAGGGATGTTATACTTGTGGGAAGCCGGGGCACACGAGCCGGGAGTGCAAGTCCAAGCCTCAAAAGCCTATCGTATGTTTCAAATGCTTTGAGGAAGGTCACATGAGGAGTTCATGCCCTAAGTTGACTGAAGGGGAAAGACTTGAAGAAAGAAGAAGGGAGGCGGAAAGGAAGAATGCCCAAACTCATGGGAATCCAACGAGGAAGATCCTTCCAACTCACTGTGGAGCAGGCAAGGAACACCGATGATGTTGTTACAGGTACATTTCTTGTATATAATGTGCCTATGCGAATTCTCTTTGATTCGGGGGCGAACAGATCATTTGTTGCAACTAGAGTAATTCATGTTATTCCCGTGTCTAATTCATGTCTAGAAAATACTTTGCAAGTTGAAGTTGGTAATGGTAGGATGGAATTGGTGAAGGATGTGTATAAAGGGTGTGAGATCAAAATTTCTTCGGAACTCTTTCAAGCTAATCTAATCCCTTTTCCGATGGGAGAGTTTGATATAATCTTGGGTATGGATTGGTTGAGCTCGTGTAACGCCAAGATCGCATGTGATGAAAAGGCCATATATTTGAAGACACCTAAAGGTGAAGACTTGGTGGTTTATGGTGATAGGAGGGAACGTTCTATATCCGTGTGTACTTTTGCTCGTGCCAAACGTTACATGTCTCATGGATGTCACGCTTATCTTGCTCACATCGTTGATGTTGAAAAGAAATCTCTATCCATTAAAGACATCCCTATTGTTAGTGAATTCGCCGATGTTTTTCCCGAAGACTTGCCGGGCATTCCTCCCGAGCGGCAAGTTGAGTTTTCAATTGATCTCATTCCGGGGGCTAACCCCATTGCTAAAGCTCCTTACCGTTTGGCTCCAACGAAAATGCAAGAGATGATGAAGCAATTACAAGAATTGCTTGACAAGGGTTTTATTCGACCTAGTAACTCTCCTTGGGGTGCACCGGTCCTTTTTGTCAAAAAGAAGGATGGAAGTATGCGTATGTGTATCGACTATCGTGAGCTCAACAAAGTCACCGTAAAGAACAAGTATCCTTTGCCTAGAATCGACGATTTATTCGATCAACTTCAAGGAGCTTCATGTTTCTCTAAAATAGATCTTCGATCGGGTTACCATCAACTCAAAGTACGCGACGAAGATATTCCTAAAACCGCCTTTCGGACTCGTTATGGTCATTTTGAGTTTGTTGTCATGCCTTTTGGTCTCACAAATGCTCCCGCGGCATTCATGGACCTTATGAACCGTGTATGCCGCCCTATGCTTGATAGGTCCGTGATCGTATTTATTGATGATATCCTCATTTATTCTAAAAGTTCATCCGATCATGAAGTTCATTTAAGGGAGGTGTTGGAAACCTTACGTAAGGAGAAACTCTATGCCAAATTCTCCAAATGTGAGTTTTGGTTAGGAGAAGTGCAATTTCTTGGTCACGTTGTTAATAGTGAAGGAATTATGGTGGATCCGGCTAAGATTAATGCGGTGATGAAGTGGGAACAACCTAAGAATCCGTCGGAGATTAGAAGTTTTCTTGGTCTAGCGGGCTATTACCGTCGCTTCATCCAAGATTTTTCTAAAATAGCTTCCCCATTGACCAAGTTGACTCGTAAAAATATCAAGTTTGAATGGAAAAGCGAGCAAGAGATGGCTTTCCAACAACTTCGAGAGAGGCTAAGTCAAGCACCGGTTCTTGTTTTACCCGATGGTCTTGAAGATATGGTGGTGTATTGTGATGCATCATCTAATGGCTTAGGTTGTGTTCTTATGCAACGGGGTAAAGTCATTGCCTATGCTTCGAGGCAATTGAAAGAGCATGAAAAACGGTACCCTACTCATGATTTAGAGCTAGCGGCGGTGGTTTTTGCTTTGAAGATTTGGCGCCATTACCTCTATGGAATCAAGTTTACTATCTATTCCGATCATAAAAGCCTCAAGTACTTCTTTGAGCAAAGGAATCTTAACAATCGCCAACGAAGATGGTTAGATCTCTTGAAGGATTATGATTGCGAGATTTTGTATCATCCCGGGAAGGCTAATGTGGTAGCGGACGCCTTGAGTCGGAAGAGTTCTCATCATGCTCTAGTCGTTTCTCCTCTATGGGTTTTGATCACCAATGACTTCTTTGACCAAATTAAAGAAGCTCAAGAGAGGGCCTTGCAACGAGATCCTAAGAAGGAAAGAATACAAGGACAAATTCAATATTTCACTAAGGACTCTCGTGGCCTTACCGTACGTTTTGGAAGGATTTGGATTCCTTTCTCTTGTGAGTTGAAGCAAGTTCTACTTGATGAGGCTCACAAATCCAAGTATTCCATTCACCCCGGTGCTACCAAGATGTATCATGACTTAAAGGTAGAATATTGGTGGCCCGGAATGAAGCGTGATGTGGTGAAGTATGTAGAAAAATGTTTGACTTGTGCACAAGTGAAGGCGGAGCACCAAAAGCCTTATGGTAAGATGCAACCGTTGGAAATCCCCAAGTGGAAATGGGAGGATATTACCATGGACTTCATCACTAAATTGCCCAAAACACCTAGAAATCAATTCGATATAATTTGGGTAATAGTTGATAGATTGACGAAAAGTGCCTTATTTCTTCCCATTCGAGAAACATCATCATCCGAGGTGTTGGCAAAGATCTATGTGAAGGAAGTTGTAGCAAGACATGGAGTTCCAATCTCCATTGTTTCGGATAGGGACACTCGTTTTACTTCCCATTTTTGGCGGAAGTTTCAAGAAGAGATGGGCACAAGACTAAATTTTAGTACCGCCTATCATCCTCAAACGGATGGTCAAAGTGAGAGAACCATCCAAACACTTGAAGACATGCTACGGGCATGTATAATCGATTTCGGAGGCACTTGGGATCTTCACTTGCCTTTTGTAGAATTTTCTTATAACAATAGCTACCATTCGAGCATCCAAATGCCGCCCTATGAAATGTTGTATGGGAGAAAATGTCGATCTCCAATTTGTTGGGGGGAAGTAGGTCAACGTGAAATAGGAGGCACGGAAGTGGTGTTGAAAACTATTGAGAAAATTGATGTGATTAAGGAAAGACTTAAAGCGGCTCAAGATCGGCAAAAGTCTTATGCGGATAAACGAAGAAGACCAATTGAATTTGATGTTGGTGATCGTGTCTTGTTGAAAGTCTCCCCATGGAAAGGCGTTTTACGGTTCCGAAAGCGTGGAAAGCTAAGTCCTCGTTTTATTGGTCCTTTTAAAATTCTAGCTAGAGTTGGCAAAGTTGCTTATCGTTTGGAGTTGCCCGATGAACTTTCGGGAATTCATCCTACTTTTCATGTGTCTCATCTTAGAAAATGCATTGCCGACGAATCCTCTTATGTGCCTTTGGATGAAATCGAGGTCGATAATAAGTTAAACTATGTTGAAGAGCCCGTTGCTATAGTAGAAGAAGAACTTAGGAGGGTTCAAAATAAAACGGTGAGAACTTATAAGATTTTGTGGAAGCATGGACGATTATCCGATTGCACTTGGGAGTCCGAGCATGATGTTCTTGTTTACTATCCGTCGTTACATATGGCTTGGATCACGAGGTCGTGATCCGTTCCAAGTGGGGGAGAGTTGTAACACCCCAAAGTTTTTAAGGTAAAGAAATTTACCCCTTTTTATAGTTTTGGCATTAAATTAATTTCCTAGTATTTTATTTCTAGATATGGGGTTAATTTAGTTGGAACTCTAGCGGATAGCGGGTAAAATACCCACAAAATTAGAAGAGGGCGTGGCAAGCCCATAGAGTGCCAGCCATCTTTTCTTTGTGACTCACTCTTCCATTCTCTACTTCTCCATCATTCCTTCATGCATCTCATTCTTGTTCTTTCAAAATCAAAGTTTAATTCTCTCCAATTCAAGGATAATAACTTCAATAATAATTCATCACCATCAATTTTTATCAAGCAAAATTGAAAGTTAGGGTTTGAGGTGTGAGTGGTGGTGGCCGAAATTTCAAGAGGAAAAGAGGGGAAGAAGAATTTTTCCATCTAAGTCTTGATTGAGCTTATTGTTGTGAGGTATTGACTTCCCCTAATTTAGTTTTTCATCTTTCTTTTGAATTAGGGTTCATGGAGTGAACCAAATTGGGGGTTTTTACTAGAATATAAATTATGATGAATTTTCCCCAATTCCGTAGATAACCTAGTTTGTCATTGAGTTATGTGTTGAGTTTGATTATGAAATTGATAAACTCATGCGATAATCGTAGTTTATGAGAAAAGATGAGTTTTTACTAGTAATTGAAATGTTGATGAAAATGGTAGGTTGAACTACCTAGTGTTTTGTGGATGTAAAAGAGGCTCAATGACAAATGGGTTGGGTTTTGGGTTTAGGAAGGCTAGTGATTGAGAATGGCTAGGTTGAGCTAGTCATGTTGTGAATATAAGCTTATGCACTTTTGTGTTATGATCATAGGTTGAAGCTTGTTTGTGCATTATCGTTTTAGCTTTATTGTTCAAGTTGCGGAGGAGGTGAGTATATTTGCATACCTTTATGTATACGTTGGGTCAATTGACCACATTATGTTGAAGTTTGTTTATCCATGTGTGGTAATTGATTTGGCGTTAAAGCCCGTGCGGGGCATTGTGATTATGGGCCTAAGAACCCTGAGGCCTAAGAACCTCCTAAGAACCTCTTGATGTGATTTACGGGGCCTAAGAACCCTGAGGCCTAAGAACCTCTTGATGTGATTTACAGGGCCTAAGAACCTCCGGGGCCTAAGAACCCTGAGGCCTAAGAACCTCTTGATGTGATTTAGGGGCCTAAGAACCCTTGTGTATGAGGCCTAAGAACCTCCGGGGCCTAAGAACCCTGAGGCCTAAGAACCTCTTGATGTGATTTACGGGGCCTAAGAACCCTTGTGTATGAGGCCTAAGAACCTCTGAGGCCTAAGAACCCTGAGGCCTAAGAACCTCTTGATGTGATTTACAGGGCCTAAGAACCCTGAGGCCTAAGAACCTCTTGATGTGATTTACAGGGCCTAAGAACCCTGAGGCCTAAGAACCTCTTGATGTGATTTACAGGGCCTAAGAACCCTGAGGCCTAAGAACCTCTTGATGTGATTTACAGGGCCTAAGAACCCTGAGGCCTAAGAACCTCTTGATGTGATTTACAGGGCCTAAGAACCCTGAGGCCTAAGAACCTCTTGTGTGATTTCGGGCCTAAGAACCCTGAGGCCTAAGAACCTCTTGATGTGATTTGGGCCTAAGAACCCTGAGGCCTAAGAACCTCTTGATGTGATTTACAGGGCCTAAGAACCCTGAGGCCTAAGAACCTCTTGATGTGATTTACAGGGCCTAAGAACCCTGAGGCTAAGAATGGGCCTAAGAACCCTGAGGCCTAAGAACCTCTTGATGTGATTTACAGGGCCTAAGAACCCTGAGGCCTAAGAACCTCTTGATGTGATTTACAGGGCCTAAGAACCCTGAGGCCTAAGAACCTCTTGTGTGATTTATGGGCCTAAGAACCCTGAGGCCTAAGAACCTCTTGATGTGATTTACGGGGCCTAAGAACCCCTTGTGTATGAGGCCTAAGAACCTCCGGGGCCTAAGAACCCTGAGGCCTAAGAACCTCTTGATGTGATTTACGGGGCCTAAGAACCCTTGTGTATGAGGCCTAAGAACCTCCGGGGCCTAAGAACCCTGAGGCCTAAGAACCTCTTGATGTGATTTACAGGGCCTAAGAACCCTGAGGCCTAAGAACCTCTTGATGTGATTTCGGGCCTAAGAACCCTGAGGCCTAAGAACCTCTTGATGTGATTTACAGGGCCTAAGAACCCTGAGGCCTAAGAACCTCTTGATGTGATTTACAGGGCCTAAGAACCCTGAGGCCTAAGAACCTCTTGATGTGATTTACAGGGCCTAAGAACCCTTGTGTATGAGGCCTAAGAATGGGCCTAAGAACCCTGAGGCCTAAGAACCTCTTGATGTGATTTACAGGGCCTAAGAACCCTGAGGCCTAAGAACCTCTTGATGTGATTTACAGGGCCTAAGAACCCTGAGGCCTAAGAACCTCTTGATGTGATTTACGGGGCCTAAGAACCCTTGTGTATGAGGCCTAAGAACCTCTGAGGCCTAAGAACCCTGAGGCCTAAGAACCTCTTGATGTGATTTACAGGGCCTAAGAACCCTGAGGCCTAAGAACCTCTTGATGTGATTTACAGGGCCTAAGAACCCTGAGGCCTAAGAACCTCTTGTGTGATTTCGGGCCTAAGAACCCTGAGGCCTAAGAACCTCTTGATGTGATTTCGGGGCCTAAGAACCCTGAGGCCTAAGAACCTCTTGATGTGATTTACAGGGCCTAAGAACCCTGAGGCCTAAGAACCTCTTGATGTGATTTACAGGGCCTAAGAACCCTTGTGTATGAGGCCTAAGAACCTCTGGGCCTAAGAACCCTGAGGCCTAAGAACCTCTTGATGTGATTTACGGGGCCTAAGAACCCCTTGTGTATGAGGCCTAAGAACCTCCGGGGCCTAAGAACCCTGAGGCCTAAGAACCTCTTGATGTGATTTACGGGGCCTAAGAACCCCTTGTGTATGAGGCCTAAGAACCTCCGGGGCCTAAGAACCCTGAGGCGTTAGAACCGTCGGGGCATTGTGATTATGGGCCTAAGAACCCTGAGGCCTAAGAACCTCTTGATGTGATTTACGGGGCCTAAGAACCCCTTGTGTATGAGGCCTAAGAACCTCTGGGCCTAAGAACCCTGAGGCCTAAGAACCTCTTGATGTGATTTATGGGCCTAAGAACCCTGAGGCCTAAGAACCTCTTGATGTGATTTACAGGGCCTAAGAACCCTGAGGCCTAAGAACCTCTTGATGTGATTTACAGGGCCTAAGAACCCTGAGGCCTAAGAACCTCTTGATGTGATTTGGGCCTAAGAACCCTGAGGCCTAAGAACCTCTTGATGTGATTTACAGGGCCTAAGAACCCTGAGGCCTAAGAACCTCTTGATGTGATTTACAGGGCCTAAGAACCCTGAGGCCTAAGAACCTCTTGATGTGATTTACAGGGCCTAAGAACCCTGAGGCCTAAGAACCTCTTGATGTGATTTACGGGGCCTAAGAACCCTTGTGTATGAGGCCTAAGAACCTCCGGGGCCTAAGAACCCTGAGGCCTAAGAACCTCTTGATGTGATTTACAGGGCCTAAGAACCCTGAGGCCTAAGAACCTCTTGATGTGATTTACAGGGCCTAAGAACCCTGAGGCCTAAGAACCTCTTGATGTGATTTACAGGGCCTAAGAACCCTGAGGCCTAAGAACCTCTTGATGTGATTTACAGGGCCTAAGAACCCTGAGGCCTAAGAACCTCTTGATGTGATTTACAGGGCCTAAGAACCCTGAGGCCTAAGAACCTCTTGATGTGATTTACAGGGCCTAAGAACCCTGAGGCCTAAGAACCTCTTGATGTGATTTACGGGGCCTAAGAACCCTTGTGTATGAGGCCTAAGAACCTCTGAGGCCTAAGAACCCTGAGGCCTAAGAACCTCTTGATGTGATTTACAGGGCCTAAGAACCCTATGAGGCCTAAGAACCTCCGGGGCCTAAGAACCCTGAGGCCTAAGAACCTCTTGATGTGATTTACAGGGCCTAAGAACCCTGAGGCCTAAGAACCTCTTGATGTGATTTACGGGGCCTAAGAACCCTTGTGTATGAGGCCTAAGAACCTCCGGGGCCTAAGAACCCTGAGGCCTAAGAACCTCTTGATGTGATTTACAGGGCCTAAGAACCCTGAGGCCTAAGAACCTCTTGATGTGATTTACGGGGCCTAAGAACCTCTTGTGTATGAGGCCTAAGAACCCTGAGGCCTAAGAACCTCTTGATGTGATTTACAGGGCCTAAGAACCCTGAGGCCTAAGAACCTCTTGATGTGATTTACAGGGCCTAAGAACCCTGAGGCCTAAGAACCTCTTGATGTGATTTACAGGGCCTAAGAACCCTGAGGCCTAAGAACCTGGGCCTAAGAACCCTGAGGCCTAAGAACCTCTTGATGTGATTTATGGGCCTAAGAACCCTGAGGCCTAAGAACCTCTTGATGTGATTTACGGGGCCTAAGAACCTCTTGTGTATGAGGCCTAAGAACCCTGAGGCCTAAGAACCTCTTGATGTGATTTACAGGGCCTAAGAACCCTGAGGCCTAAGAACCTCTTGATGTGATTTACTGGGCCTAAGAACCCTGAGGCCTAAGAACCTCTTGATGTGATTTACGGGGCCTAAGAACCCCTTGTGTATGAGGCCTAAGAACCTCTTGTGAATGTAAAAAAAAAAAAAAAAAATAAAAAAAATAAAAATAAAAATTTGGTTTATCGAGTCTAGTCCTTTCAGTCACAGTTTTCCCAGCTTTGGAATTCATCTTGTTTTCATATGTAATTATGTATATATTTTTCCTGTTCTTCATAAAAGTGCCGGGAGAGCGCAAATTTTAAGTTAAGGACTTGAAGTTATTAAGTTTGAACAGAAGCTATTAGTTTCAACTTTGGAGACTGTTAAACCCAGAATTTTACACATTTTGAGCTGAAAGGAAAAAATTAACATGCTTTAGTTTTTTCTTATGTTCTTGAGTTGGATAGGAAGGGAAAAATGATATAGTATGGTCTTTTTATTCATGCTGATATGTATCAATTTGTGATATTAATTGAGGAAAAAGGTGAATGTTTTAGTCAAAAAGAATATAATTCTTGTATTTAGTTTTGAATGGGTTGATTTAGTTTGTATTTTATCTCTAACTGGTCTAATCGGCCAAATCAAATACTCGTATTGAAAAGGGTTATGAGTCAAATGGCTCCTACGGGTTGCAGGTATATATCTTTTTTTGATTACTATGGGCCAATGTGTCTGTCTAATATTTAATCTGTTTTATTTTGCAGCTTACATGCCTTCTCCTTGTCATATTGAGCTGACTCTATCTGAGAAGGAAGAACCCGTCAAGAAAGAGGTAGGTTATGGTTTTAATTGATCTTTACTTTCATTTTATTTATTACAAGTACTTGACATCAATATTTTTTGCTAACTACTCCCAACCATTCTGGATTGTGCTTGTGCAGCCTGAGAGTCAGTTGGCTGCAAAAAAGACCAAGTAGATTATAGCATAACACAAGTGGCAAATCTGCTGAATTTGGCAAGTTGTTTGGTACTAGAAAGAGCCTTTATTTTTGTTCTCGTTGTCGTCTGTGAAACATCTTTGAAGATTTCTATTAATGTTCTACTTATGAGATTCTACATACATGAAATTAGAGACAAATGTGATTCAACTAAGCTTTTATGTGTTAGGCCTTTTATGAAGTTATTTCTGAGGGTTTCCTTTTTATTGCATTTACAAGGTCCCAACTTGAAACGCATTGTTTTGATATATATGAAATGCGCTCTTTTGCTATTTGTGTATTTATTTGTATTATGAGCTAGATTAACTGTTATTTAATGTGTGGATATTAATAATTTTATAAAAAATATTTTTTTTAAAAAAAATTGAACCATGACACGCAAATACGGTGTCATAAAATAATGTCATAAAATGCGTGTCGTAAAAGGGTGTCATAAAAGCGTGTCATAAATTTATGACGCTGAAAATGCGTGTCATAAAGATTTATGACGGGTCGATTTATGACACCAAAAAGCGTGTCATCTGACCCCTTTTATGACACGCATTCGGTGTCATTAAAGGTGTTTTTTCTAGTAGTGTTGTAACAGTTATAGCAATTAGAATGTATTGTATTTAATAAATTAAATAGATGTTATAATTCAACATTATGGAAATTATAAATGTATTACGGATATTAGATATGCATGTGATTATATTTTGGTAAACAGTGTGTTAATTTTAATGTCGGTTTTTTTTAGAACATGATACATCATTCGATAAAAGAGGATACATAATAACGTTAATCTACTAAAAGTTTTACTTTTATACTTTGTAACTTTGAAAGTAAAGTCACCTATTAGTTTAAATGTAAAACCTTGCACCAAAATATATAATTATTTCATCGGTATATTTTTGATCGGATGCGGTAAACTTTGTACCTTCTGCATGTTGATATCATATGAATGGGACAACTTATTTTGATTATTTGATGCTTATGTATACGATAATTGTCATGCATTGTGGAAAACTTTTACAACTATATGCTTCTTGGTGATTCGACAATTTGTATATATATTCATGATTGAAATTAAATTCTTTTTATGGATTTATTTTTATCACCATAACAGATTGATATTATCAATATAAAAGGGATAAATGGGTGGAAACCCTATGATTATCAATATACGAGTATATATAATTTATGAGTTAAATGCAAAAATGGTCCCTGTGGTTTTTTGATTTTTGCATCGGCAGTCCCTCACTTGTATTTTTAGCAAGGATGATCCCTAGAAACATGTTTCAGTTGCAATCTTGGTCCAATTTGACGGAACCGTCTAATGGGAGCCGTTAAATGCACCATGTGCCTCTCACATGAGGGCTAATTTCGTCTTTTCATACAGTAAAGACCACTCTTGCAACTTTTCCAATTTTCTTTTTTGTTATTTTTTTTTGTTTTATCCTTTCAAGTAACACCATTATATCCCTATCAACCACCACCAACCATTTATATCCTCTTGTTTTCCTTTCTAAATACCAGATCAAAACACAAGATTATTCAAACAAATGCACCCACTTTATTACTAATCATAAACCACCAAATCATTCCATCACCTCTATTTTCATGTAAAATCCACATCTAGTTCATATACATATACATACATATCTATATATGAATCTGTATCTATGCGTTATATATACATTTATATATTAAGATCTGTTTATATGAATCACATTTATAATTCATAATCGCATTGATAATCGGAGACGATGACCGCTCATCTCCAATCTTACCTCCGCACTGTTGACTACCAGAAATGCAACCGTTGACCGCCACCTCTCTACCAACTACCGCCACTGACAGTTGCTGCATCTATATTACCCGATCCGAGTTTCTAGTGTGGAAAAGATGAGATTTTTTGAAAGGTTTTTATATATTAATTGGTATGTATACATATACATGTAGATCTAGATATATATTGCACATGTATATGTATTTATATTTTTTGGATATGGTGGTGTTTATTTAGTTGGTATATTATTGTGGTTTGTGATTTTTATGAAATATAGTTTAAGGTATATTAGTAGACAGTATTGTCATATATATGTAATTTAGGAATATAAGAGTTGTTTTTGAGGTTCATTGATACTAAATATTTAGTTTGAGTTAGCTAGTTGTAGATTTAAGAACTTATATATGTGTTTGAAAATTATGAGTGAGTTTTGATGGATATTCATATGGATTGGATTTGTGATTTGTTTATTAGGATATGAATTTCAATTTTAGATATAGCATGTTTGTTTGGAGTTATGATTTGCCTAAAAGTAAAAATGAGTTTTGATGGATATTCATATGGATTGGATTTGTGATTTGTTTATTAGGATATGAATTTCAATTTTAGATATAGCATGTTTGTTTGGAGTTATGATTTGCCTAAAAGTAAAAATGAGTTTTGATGGATATTCATATGGATTGGATTTGTGATTTGTTTATTAGGATATGAATTTCAATTTTAGATATAGCATGTTTGTTTGGAGTTATGATTTGCCTAAAAGTAAAAATGAGTTTTGATGGATATTCATATGGATTGGATTTGTGATTTGTTTATTAGGATATGAATTTCAATTTTAGATATAGCATGTTTGTTTGGAGTTATGATTTGCCTAAAAGTAAAAAGTGAGTTTTGATGGATATTCATATGGATTGGATTTGTGATTTGTTTATTAGGATATGAATTTCAATTTTAGATATAGCATGTTTGTTTGGAGTTATGATTTGCCTAAAAGTAAAAATGAGTTTTGATGGATATTCATATGGATTGGATTTGTGATTTGTTTATTAGGATATGAATTTCAATTTTAGATATAGCATGTTTGTTTGGAGTTATGATTTGCCTAAAAGTAAAAATGAGTTTTGATGGATATTCATATGGATTGGATTTGTGATTTGTTTATTAGGATATGAATTTCAATTTTAGATATAGCATGTTTGTTTGGAGTTATGATTTGCCTAAAAGTAAAAATGAGTTTTGATGGATATTCATATGGATTGGATTTGTGATTTGTTTATTAGGATATGAATTTCAATTTTAGATATAGCATGTTTGTTTGGAGTTATGATTTGCCTAAAAGTAAAAAGTGAGTTTTGATGGATATTCATATGGATTGGATTTGTGATTTGTTTATTAGGATATGAATTTCAATTTTAGATATAGCATGTTTGTTTGGAGTTATGATTTGCCTAAAAGTAAAAATGAGTTTTGATGGATATTCATATGGATTGGATTTGTGATTTGTTTATTAGGATATGAATTTCAATTTTAGATATAGCATGTTTGTTTGGAGTTATGATTTGCCTAAAAGTAAAAATGAGTTTTGATGGATATTCATATGGATTGGATTTGTGATTTGTTTATTAGGATATGAATTTCAATTTTAGATATAGCATGTTTGTTTGGAGTTATGATTTGCCTAAAAGTAAAAATGAGTTTTGATGGATATTCATATGGATTGGATTTGTGATTTGTTTATTAGGATATGAATTTCAATTTTAGATATAGCATGTTTGTTTGGAGTTATGATTTGCCTAAAAGTAAAAAGTGAGTTTTGATGGATATTCATATGGATTGGATTTGTGATTTGTTTATTAGGATATGAATTTCAATTTTAGATATAGCATGTTTGTTTGGAGTTATGATTTGCCTAAAAGTAAAAATGAGTTTTGATGGATATTCATATGGATTGGATTTGTGATTTGTTTATTAGGATATGAATTTCAATTTTAGATATAGCATGTTTGTTTGGAGTTATGATTTGCCTAAAAGTAAAAATGAGTTTTGATGGATATTCATATGGATTGGATTTGTGATTTGTTTATTAGGATATGAATTTCAATTTTAGATATAGCATGTTTGTTTGGAGTTATGATTTGCCTAAAAGTAAAAATGAGTTTTGATGGATATTCATATGGATTGGATTTGTGATTTGTTTATTAGGATATGAATTTCAATTTTAGATATAGCATGTTTGTTTGGAGTTATGATTTGCCTAAAAGTAAAAAGTGAGTTTTGATGGATATTCATATGGATTGGATTTGTGATTTGTTTATTAGGATATGAATTTCAATTTTAGATATAGCATGTTTGTTTGGAGTTATGATTTGCCTAAAAGTAAAAATGAGTTTTGATGGATATTCATATGGATTGGATTTGTGATTTGTTTATTAGGATATGAATTTCAATTTTAGATATAGCATGTTTGTTTGGAGTTATGATTTGCCTAAAAGTAAAAATGAGTTTTGATGAATAATGTTGGGAAAATAGACACACATTGAAAATGTGTAGTCTCATGCTTTGATTCAGTTCGAAAATGTCTGATCAACTAGACACTAGTATGACTGTTTTGGGTATGAGTTAAAACATGAAAGAGGTGTACGTATTCAATAAAGCCATCATTGGAAGATTTGTTTATGGCTTACGTTTCTCATTGATATGATTTAGTTTTCCCAACATTAGGGGGAGATGTTCCCAACATTAGGGAAAGATGGAAAGCAGCTGTTGAAATGAGTAAGGATGAATTATCAAAGATCCTCACATCAATGATTATAAACTCAAAGTTTGTGGGATAATTCATTCATATGATTTAGTAATTACCAGCAATGTAAACTGACCAAAAAGCTGCTAAAGCTCCTATTGGTAATGAGTCTACGCACATCTGAAAGTGGTAGAAAAGTCGATTCCAAATTAAAAGCCTCAAATGAAAAGGAGCATAAAGTTAAGATGGTCAAAGTCGAGGTATAAAGACCCCATTAGATATTGATGATGAAAAACTAGACATGGAGATTTTTGAGAAACCCCGGGTACTTGGAAATAATGAGATCTCAGTGAATTATGACTTGTCTAGATACTTGTGTAATCGAAAATAGATAGAACGACGTCGAGATTGAACGAATATGATAGCGCTAAGAGTATATATGGTGAGGATCTTGAAAGGATGCATGCATAAGTGATAAGAAATGAATGATTGGCCCATGAAAAGACGCTAGTATTTTAGGACATGAAGTCCAAGCACTTGCAAGTGCGTAAATTATATGATGATGATCTGTGTTCGGATATTAAATAAGAAAATTGAAAATATGGCACATAGATTGTTGAACAGATCTTTTATTGATTATGGACAAGAAATGTCATATGGTGGAAGCAACTATTGATCTATTGAAAGTCTGGCAAAATAAGATATTTGATTAGCGTCTAAAGAATATGAACAGAGCTCATTTGGTATTAATATTTCATGAGAGATATAAAATGCATGAAGCATGTTTCGTGATTTGAAAAGCTTAAAAACCTATGTGAAATTGGAATGTGATAAAATCGCCTTAGCGCGTATTTATTGAAATATGCCATAGAAATTACTATGTTTGCTCATTAAACTCCATAAAGAAATTTGGATTTAAATATGATATGAGTTTCAATGGAACTCCGAGAGAGTGTCCAATACAAATTGAATTATTAGAGAATGAATGTGAGATAAAAGACAAAGACTGTCTTGATTACGAATTGACTATGTTGAGGATAATTTCATTGAGCATCATAATAGCTAAAAGAGGAAGCTATACTTTTGTGGACAAGTGACGCTCATGGCTTTGAGGTCACATGATGTTGAAAGAACCCCCTCGAATTTCAAAGACGATGGTCACACTGTTGGTTCAAAAGTGTCGCTAAAGCATTGATAGTTATCGATTGCTCATTATGCATCATTTAAATTAAAGTTGTTTATAGAGTTTAACTTATGAAGTGCGGGTATGTACTTAAATGAAATGTTTGATGCATGTTGAAATCTTAAATTGGATATGTGAGGAGAAATCAAATATAGCAAGTTAGTTCATGAGAAAATCAAATTGATTTATCGAGACACTTATTACGATAACCTGAGACTTTGGTCAGTGATATTGATTTGTGTTAACTAATGAGTTTAAGTGATGTGATCATGAGGGGGAGAAGATACGCATTGCACTCTTTTTCCCTTGAGCAAGGCTTTGTCCCATTGGGTTTTCCTGTCAAGGTTTTTAATGAGGCAACATCCCCAAGCGTATCAAAAGAATTATGTACTCTTTTTCCTTCACTAGATTTTTGTCCCATTGGGTTTTCTCTAGTAAGGTTTTAACGAGGCATAATGTCTTCAATCGATGGACATCCAATGGGGGGGTATTATGAATAAATATTAGATGGATGTCCATATATGACGCAATTGATGCTCCAGTAGATTTTTAGCAAGACCTAGATATAGTTCTCCCATGGTTGATAATATTATTTGCTATCATTAGAGCCCGCAAATGGCTTAAAGTTTCACATGGATATACAATGCATGGAGCATGTATCGTATTTTTAATTATCAACATATATATTAATGGTTCTTATGAACAATATTGATTTTGAGATTATTATGTCATTATATGGCCACACAAGATATGTATATGACACAATTGCCTGCATGTTTTAACGAGGCATAATGTTTCAAATGGACATCAAAAGGGGAATCTTATGAATAATATATGAAATGGATGTCCATATCCTTTATAATACTATTAAGCTTGATCCAGTAGTATCAAAACAATGATATTTATTTTTAATTATACAAGATATATGTTTGATCCCTACAATGATCTACATCTACAAACGGCGTACTGCAAAATTATGGTGTTCAATAAAATAGACAATCAAAGCCACTTGACCTAACCATGCACTAACTCTGGCTGATGATGAAAGGACGAAGCTCCAACAAATCTATATGAAGATAATGCAGCTCATATTACACGATTTAAGGAAGGATAGATCACAACGGAAATTTGGAAGACTTATTTACCAAATCACTTTAGACCTGTACATCCAAGAAGGTGGTTTATGGGATAGCGATGCGTCAACTCAAGGAGCTTAAACTGTCATCAAAGAGAGAAAATACGCGCTGCACTCTTTTTTCCTTAGCAAGGTTTTATCCCACTGGGTTTTACTTGCAAGGTTTTTAACGAGGCATAATGTTTCAAATGGACATCAAAAGGGGAATCTTATGAATAATATATGAAATGGATGTCCATATCCTTTATAATACTATTAAGCTTGATCCAGTAGTATCAAAACAATGATATTTATTTTTAATTATACAAGATATATGTTTGATCCCTACAATGATTTTTTTTTTTTTTTTTTTTTTTTTTTTTTTTTTTTTTTTTTTTTTTTTTTTTTTTTTTTTTTTTTTTTTTTTTTTTTTTTTTTTTTTTTTTTTTTTTTTTTTTTTTTTTTTTTTTTTTTTTTTTTTTTTTTTTTTTTTTTTTTTTTTTTTTTTTTTTTTTTTTTTTTTTTTTTTTTTTTTTTTTTTTTTTTTTTTTTTTTTTTTTTTTTTTTTTTTTTTTTTTTTTTTTTTTTTTTTTTTTTTTTTTTTTTTTTTTTTTTTTTTTTTTTTTTTTTTTTTTTTTTTTTTTTTTTTTTTTTTTTTTTTTTTTTTTTTTTTTTTTTTTTTTTTTTTTTTTTTTTTTTTTTTTTTTTTTTTTTTTTTTTTTTTTTTTTTTTTTTTTTTTTTTTTTTTTTTTTTTTTTTTTTTTTTTTTTTTTTTTTTTTTTTTTTTTTTTTTTTTTTTTTTTTTTTTTTTTTTTTTTTTTTTTTTTTTTTTTTTTTTTTTTTTTTTTTTTTTTTTTTTTTTTTTTTTTTTTTTTTTTTTTTTTTTTTTTTTTTTTTTTTTTTTTTTTTTTTTTTTTTTTTTTTTTTTTTTTTTTTTTTTTTTTTTTTTTTTTTTTTTTTTTTTTTTTTTTTTTTTTTTTTTTTTTTTTTTTTTTTTTTTTTTTTTTTTTTTTTTTTTTTTTTTTTTTTTTTTTTTTTTTTTTTTTTTTTTTTTTTTTTTTTTTTTTTTTTTTTTTTTTTTTTTTTTTTTTTTTTTTTTTTTTTTTTTTTTTTTTTTTTTTTTTTTTTTTTTTTTTTTTTTTTTTTTTTTTTTTTTTTTTTTTTTTTTTTTTTTTTTTTTTTTTTTTTTTTTTTTTTTTTTTTTTTTTTTTTTTTTTTTTTTTTTTTTTTTTTTTTTTTTTTTTTTTTTTTTTTTTTTTTTTTTTTTTTTTTTTTTTTTTTTTTTTTTTTTTTTTTTTTTTTTTTTTTTTTTTTTTTTTTTTTTTTTTTTTTTTTTTTTTTTTTTTTTTTTTTTTTTTTTTTTTTTTTTTTTTTTTTTTTTTTTTTTTTTTTTTTTTTTTTTTTTTTTTTTTTTTTTTTTTTTTTTTTTTTTTTTTTTTTTTTTTTTTTTTTTTTTTTTTTTTTTTTTTTTTTTTTTTTTTTTTTTTTTTTTTTTTTTTTTTTTTTTTTTTTTTTTTTTTTTTTTTTTTTTTTTTTTTTTTTTTTTTTTTTTTTTTTTTTTTTTTTTTTTTTTTTTTTTTTTTTTTTTTTTTTTTTTTTTTTTTTTTTTTTTTTTTTTTTTTTTTTTTTTTTTTTTTTTTTTTTTTTTTTTTTTTTTTTTTTTTTTTTTTTTTTTTTTTTTTTTTTTTTTTTTTTTTTTTTTTTTTTTTTTTTTTTTTTTTTTTTTTTTTTTTTTTTTTTTTTTTTTTTTTTTTTTTTTTTTTTTTTTTTTTTTTTTTTTTTTTTTTTTTTTTTTTTTTTTTTTTTTTTTTTTTTTTTTTTTTTTTTTTTTTTTTTTTTTTTTTTTTTTTTTTTTTTTTTTTTTTTTTTTTTTTTTTTTTTTTTTTTTTTTTTTTTTTTTTTTTTTTTTTTTTTTTTTTTTTTTTTTTTTTTTTTTTTTTTTTTTTTTTTTTTTTTTTTTTTTTTTTTTTTTTTTTTTTTTTTTTTTTTTTTTTTTTTTTTTTTTTTTTTTTTTTTTTTTTTTTTTTTTTTTTTTTTTTTTTTTTTTTTTTTTTTTTTTTTTTTTTTTTTTTTTTTTTTTTTTTTTTTTTTTTTTTTTTTTTTTTTTTTTTTTTTTTTTTTTTTTTTTTTTTTTTTTTTTTTTTTTTTTTTTTTTTTTTTTTTTTTTTTTTTTTTTTTTTTTTTTTTTTTTTTTTTTTTTTTTTTTTTTTTTTTTTTTTTTTTTTTTTTTTTTTTTTTTTTTTTTTTTTTTTTTTTTTTTTTTTTTTTTTTTTTTTTTTTTTTTTTTTTTTTTTTTTTTTTTTTTTTTTTTTTTTTTTTTTTTTTTTTTTTTTTTTTTTTTTTTTTTTTTTTTTTTTTTTTTTTTTTTTTTTTTTTTTTTTTTTTTTTTTTTTTTTTTTTTTTTTTTTTTTTTCTCTTTTTTTTTTTTTTTTTTTTTTTTTTTTTTTTTTTTTTCTTTTTTTTTTTTTTTTTTTTTTTTTTTTTTTTTTTTTTTTTTTTTTTTTTTTTTTTTTTTTTTTTTTTTTAAAAGATGTTAAGGAATATAAACATTTTCGTTATCAAAAACGTTGTCACTCATATTATAAATATTAAAAAAGGATTGTACTGCACTTCTTAAATTATCAAAAATATACTTTACTTTCATTAATTCAATCTAATGATTTTCATTTTCATATTAATCGGTAAATACGTATTTTCATACTTCCATAAAGTTTAAGCTCGTTTAAATACACCATATTTTATGGCTCAAGGGCTTAAGTTTGTAAATTCTTATTAAAAATGAGAATTTTAATCAGTGAAAATTTGAGGTATATATGCGGATAAGCATAATCAAACAAAAATCAGATGGAAAAAATGGACAAAGAAATGTTACAATTTGAGAATCTTGACACATGGTAGGGACAATACGTTTTCGTTGTTGATAGCTTTTGTAACGTTTTTTTTATAAGTGAATCTCAAACTAGTGGATGTCTAAGGATTTTGACACCATGGAAACAGTATGTCATAATTATTTGCAGGACTTTAATATAACATAGATTATACTTTCATTAAATTATATTAGTTGAATAATATTATAATTGGTTTCTCATTATAAAACTATGTTTGGTATATCATATTTTATCCAACATAAGTAATGTAATAGATATAGAGATAATAATTAATATAAACACATTGTGGGATTGTGGTGAAGATAAATCTCCGGGCCCGCTTTACATTCAAGTTCATTAAACGCTTTTGGGACACCTTCAAATCTGATGTGCTTGCTTTTGTTGAATACTTCCATCGTACTGCTGTTTATCCTAAAGGTTGTAATGCTTCTTTCATCACCCTTATCCCAAAGATTGAAGGCCCCTTACTCTTTTCTGATTACCGCCCCATCAGTTTAATTGGGGCTCAATATAAAATTATTGCTAAATTGATGGCCAATCGTTTAGCTAAGTACTTAAATGAAGTGATTAGTACAGAACAGTCGGCTTTTTTAAAAGATCGTCACATCCTGGATGGTCCTTTATTGGTTAACGAAATCAGAGAGTGGTACAAGAAGAAAAAAAAGAAGTTATTACTCTTTAAAATCGATTTTGATAAAGCTTATGATTCTCTTTCGTGGGACTTCTTATTGCATATTATGTCTAATATGGGATTCAGTGACAGATGGTTGAGGTGGACCCGAGCATGTCTGTCTTCAGGTCGATCATCGGTTTTGATTAATGGTTCTCCAACCGAGGAATTTGATATTCGTAGGGGCCTACGACAAGGGGATCCAATGGCCCCGTTTCTATTCATCATTGCCATGGAAGGTCTTCATGTGGCTATAGACAATCTGGTGGCCGCTGGAAGATTTATTCCCGCAAAAGTTAACAACATTTCTATCTCCCATCTATTTTTTGCTGATGATGTTATTATTATTGGAGACTGGTCGGAGTATAACTTGGAAACTATCAGGATCGCCTTGAAACTTTTTTTTCTAGCATCAGGATTAAAAATCAATATCCAGAAGTCTTCTATACTTGGTGTTGGTGTCAGTAGAGATGAAGTTGTTCAAATGTCTTCTAAAGTGGTTGTCAACCAGATTTTTTTCCATTTAAGTACTTGGGAATCCCGATAGGTACTTCAATGACAAGATTGAATGACTGGAGAGAGCTCACTGAAAAGTTTTCAAAACGATTGTCAAGGTGGAAAGCAAGTTTATTATCGATTGGGGGTAGGATGACCCTTATTACCTCAATTCTAGGATCACTTGGCATTTACTATTTCTCCATTTTTCGTGCACCTGCCACTATTCTATCTAAACTTGAAGGCATGAGAGCAAAGTTTTTCTGGGGAGGTAATGGTGAATCGAATAAAATAGCTTGGGTCAAATGGCCAATGGTTTTGGCGGCAAAATCTGTTGGAGGATTAAGTATAGGTAGCCTGAAAGCATTTAATTTGGCTCTTTTATACAAATGGAGATGGCGATGTCTCACTAACCCGAATGCTCTTTGGGCGAGGGTTATTTTATCCATTCATGGTATCGATAGTGCACTTTCCTTTCAAGTAAAAAAAGGCGGATTATGGTCCAAGATTTGTTCGGCTTTTGCAATTATTCACGATCAACACTCTATACCTAACTCAGTTATAACTCGTCAGGTCGGGGATGGCCGAAGTATTAGATTTTGGACTGATACTTGGCTTGGAGGAGCATCATTAGCTAACAGGTACCCCCGTTTATTTGCTCTTGAAACTCAGCCGAATTGCTTACTATCTGATCGTTTCTCTGACAACTCATGGACTTGGAACTGGGGAAGGGGCATAAGGGGCGGCCGTGAGGAATCTCAAATAGAGGAGTTGATAGATAACCTACAGGCAGTAACATTGGTTGCAAAGCCGGATTCATGGCGTTGGAACCTTAATGGAAACACTTGTCTTTCAGTAAGGGACATTAGACTACACTTGGATCTATCGATCTTACCATCTGGAGATCACAAAACCCACTGGAACTCCTTGGTGCCTAAGAAAGTCAACATATTCCTTTGGAGATTACTCAAAGATCGTCTCCCTACAAGGTTCAACCTTAGTATTAGAGGTATGGAGATCACTTCCATATGTTGTCCTCTTTGTAATAAGGGTGCAGAAACAGTGAGTCATATTTTCAAGGATTGCATTGTGTCAACCGAGGTACGTATAATGATGTCGACATGGCTTCAAATCACAATGCCAGACGGGGGCCCAAGTGAGTGTTTGGACCAGATATTGGGGACGCAGTTGACAAAGAAAGCCAAGAATATTGTTGAAGCTATTTTATCTATTTGGTGGTGGGTAATATGGAAGTATCGGAACAGTGTTGTTTTCAAAGGAGTCACTATGCCCAGCCTAGAGATTTTTCGTGAAATTGTTTCTTTTTCTTATTTTTGGATCAAATGTCGTAGTAGAAAAGATAGTATAGTCTGGAACTTATGGCAAATCTGCCCCAATTATTTCATGTAATTTTAGTGACTTTTCGGTAATTCGCCGAAAGGCCGTTAGATTATAAAATTGATGTTCAAAAAAAATATAAACACATATATAAATGTCACTTCGAGACAAGTGGGCAATTTGATATCGATAGAAAGCTGTTAAGTAAACTCTTACGCTCCTTTGGTAGCATGAAATAATTGAAGGAATGGAAAAACATCTTCCCATTAAAAAATGTTGTTTATGCAACAAAAATAAATGAGTTGTTTTTTTTTTTGGTTTAATTACTCTGTTTTTATAATTTTTCTTATCATTAAATTTTTTTTTTTTTTTTTTTTTTTTTTTTTTTTTTTTTTTTTTTTTTTTTTTTTTTTTTTTTTTTTTTTTTTTTACTATCTAACTTTTTTTTTTTTTTTTTTTTTTTTTTTTTTTTTTTTTTTTTTTTTTTTTTTTTTTTTTTTTTTTTTTTTTTTTTTTTTTTTTTTTTTTTTTTTTTTTTTTTTTTTTTTTTTTTTTTTTTTTTTTTTTTTTTTTTTTTTTTTTTTTTTTTTTTTTTTTTTTTTTTTTTTTTTTTTTTTTTTTTTTTTTTTTTTTTTTTTTTTTTTTTTTTTTTTTTTTTTTTTTTTTTTTTTTTTTTTTTTTTTTTTTTTTTTTTTTTTTTTTTTTTTTTTTTTTTTTTTTTTTTTTTTTTTTTTTTTTTTTTTTTTTTTTTTTTTTTTTTTTTTTTTTTTTTTTTTTTTTTTTTTTTTTTTTTTTTTTTTTTTTTTTTTTTTTTTTTTTTTTTTTTTTTTTTTTTTTTTTTTTTTTTTTTTTTTTTTTTTTTTTTTTTTTTTTTTTTTTTTTTTTTTTTTTTTTTTTTTTTTTTTTTTTTTTTTTTTTTTTTTTTTTTTTTTTTTTTTTTTTTTTTTTTTTTTTTTTTTTTTTTTTTTTTTTTTTTTTTTTTTTTTTTTTTTTTTTTTTTTTTTTTTTTTTTTTTTTTTTTTTTTTTTTTTTTTTTTTTTTTTTTTTTTTTTTTTTTTTTTTTTTTTTTTTTTTTTTTTTTTTTTTTTTTTTTTTTTTTTTTTTTTTTTTTTTTTTTTTTTTTTTTTTTTTTTTTTTTTTTTTTTTTTTTTTTTTTTTTTTTTTTTTTTTTTTTTTTTTTTTTTTTTTTTTTTTTTTTTTTTTTTTTTTTTTTTTTTTTTTTTTTTTTTTTTTTTTTTTTTTTTTTTTTTTTTTTTTTTTTTTTTTTTTTTTTTTTTTTTTTTTTTTTTTTTTTTTTTTTTTTTTTTTTTTTTTTTTTTTTTTTTTTTTTTTTTTTTTTTTTTTTTTTTTTTTTTTTTTTTTTTTTTTTTTTTTTTTTTTTTTTTTTTTTTTTTTTTTTTTTTTTTTTTTTTTTTTTTTTTTTTTTTTTTTTTTTTTTTTTTTTTTTTTTTTTTTTTTTTTTTTTTTTTTTTTTTTTTTTTTTTTTTTTTTTTTTTTTTTTTTTTTTTTTTTTTTTTTTTTTTTTTTTTTTTTTTTTTTTTTTTTTTTTTTTTTTTTTTTTTTTTTTTTTTTTTTTTTTTTTTTTTTTTTTTTTTTTTTTTTTTTTTTTTTTTTTTTTTTTTTTTTTTTTTTTTTTTTTTTTTTTTTTTTTTTTTTTTTTTTTTTTTTTTTTTTTTTTTTTTTTTTTTTTTTTTTTTTTTTTTTTTTTTTTTTTTTTTTTTTTTTTTTTTTTTTTTTTTTTTTTTTTTTTTTTTTTTTTTTTTTTTTTTTTTTTTTTTTTTTTTTTTTTTTTTTTTTTTTTTTTTTTTTTTTTTTTTTTTTTTTTTTTTTTTTTTTTTTTTTTTTTTTTTTTTTTTTTTTTTTTTTTTTTTTTTTTTTTTTTTTTTTTTTTTTTTTTTTTTTTTTTTTTTTTTTTTTTTTTTTTTTTTTTTTTTTTTTTTTTTTTTTTTTTTTTTTTTTTTTTTTTTTTTTTTTTTTTTTTTTTTTTTTTTTTTTTTTTTTTTTTTTTTTTTTTTTTTTTTTTTTTTTTTTTTTTTTTTTTTTTTTTTTTTTTTTTTTTTTTTTTTTTTTTTTTTTTTTTTTTTTGGTACACCATTCCACCAAACCTAACCTAACCACCACCCTTTACCACACCCAAGACCGCATTTTCGCGGTCACTTGGGCTCGAACCCTCTTTAGCCGGTCTCTTTACATCCATCTTTTCCCAAATTCAGCCAATAACATTACGTCAGATGACGAAACCACAACCTCAAACTCAACTTCCACACCCTTATTTCACTTACAAATCAAACCATTCATTTTTTGGAACAAATATGGTTCAAAAAAAATCCCACTTCCTAATAATCAACACCAATTTGTTTACATCTACTATGATCTCTCTCGGGCCAAATTCGAGTCGGGCCCAGAACCAATTTCCGGATTCTACATCACAGCCATAATATCGGGCCAAATAGCCCTGCTCATTGGTGACTCACCAAAACAAACTTACTCAAAATTAGCCACATCATCATCATCATCAAATCCAAATAGAACCCAAATCACAATTCTTCGTAGAGAACATGTGTACGGAATTCTGAACAAAAAGTATTTTACAAAAGCCACATTTCGTGGCAAAACACGAGATATAACGATAGATTGTACACGAATTATAGGTGGGGATGATTCAAGATTATGTTTCTTGGTTGATAACAAAAAAATATTGGTCGTGAAACATTTAAATTGGAAATTTAGAGGAAATGAACGTGTTGAAATGGATGGAGTACATATACAAATATCATGGGACGTATATAATTGGTTATTTGAAGAAGAAAATGATAATAATGGATTTGCATTGTTTATGTTTCGATTCGAAAAATCGGGATTTGATTATCATGAAGATGATAAGTATTTGGCTCGATTAAATAATGCGTCATCAGCTGGGACTAATTATGGTCTTGTTGGATTTGGGTCAGTTGGGTTCGGGTTTGGGTTCGAGAAAAAGAAAATGAAGAAATTAGGGATGTTGAGGACCGGTGGGGCCGGGAGCTCGTCTTCGTCGTCATTGTCGTCGATGTCGTCGTCCGGGTGTGGCTCGGTTATGGAATGGGAAAGTGTCGAGGAAAATGAACTAAAAGGACCTACTGGTTTTTCGTTGCTCGTTTATGCTTGGAAAAGTTGATGGCCAAAGGCCGGATAACATGGTTAAAAGTTTTTTAAGAAAAAGAATTAGGAATTGGAAATAATGGTTTTTTGAACAGATTTTTGTAATTTTTTTTTTTGCATTGTGAGAACTGTTCGA
Organism: Erigeron breviscapus; assembly: GCA_034093135.1. Classification (NCBI taxonomy): domain Eukaryota; kingdom Viridiplantae; phylum Streptophyta; class Magnoliopsida; order Asterales; family Asteraceae; genus Erigeron; species Erigeron breviscapus. The sequence continues at coordinate 12,508,636 of CM067175.1, read as the reverse complement.
CATTGATTTTTATTCAATTCAAAAGTGACTTATGTAATTTTTGTTATATTTTTTTTAATCAAAGGGTCGAAAAGAATGACCAAAATGTTGTGATAGCCTTAACCTGGGTTTAAGTTATGTCGTCTATTGTGCAAAAGTTCTGTTTGAGAATAAACAATATCATAAGGAAAATTTTACTTAGTGAAATATACTTACACTAGGTTTTTGGCCCGTGCGTTGCACGAGCTAACATAAATTTCCAACAAAAAACTTAACAAAAACTTGATGTAAAAATCTCAATTTGTATCTCTAAGTTGGCTAATTGTTGCAACTGAGTTCCTAGCGCTAACGAAATCCAATTTTTCCCGTTAAGTTACCCCACGTGACCAACACGTGGAGGCATAAAAGTCCTTTACTGTTGACTAGGAACGAAAACTGCAAAAATGTGGCAACTTGAGGGACGCAAATTGTAATTTACCGTTTTAATGATTTTTGTAAAACGATTTTCGTCGTCTTTTTCAACGAAATTCTGGCATTCGATCATTTTTTCCAATTGATTTCCGGCAATACCTAAACCAAAATTCAGTCCTAAAACAAATTCAAATTTAAAAATACAACTACTATTATGACATAGAAATCTCAAATGTAAGATATCAAAATATTTTTATAATCAACGGACCGACATTTGGCCCAATCACTTTTATATCCGACATCCATGCCACTGTACTTTTGGGTTTCTTTCCGGTGGTCAGAATACAATAAACTCATCTCTTTGTGTTTTGTTAGATTCGTATTTGTTTTTTTTTTTTTTTGTCAATTTCATGTATATATTTAGACTATTTTCTTTAACATTTATTGAAATCTTTTGAAGGGTCAATAAAGAAAAAAAAGTTTGTAACATTCAATGTCGCTTTTCATGGTTTTTGGGTCTCAATATCTTGACGGTGTATGGGGATGTTTAGATTTAGAAAGTCTTATCTCTACCAAGATAGAGAGACTGCTTTCAGGTTATATCTAAATGATAGAAAAGGACCCCCGACCTCATGAGGTGGTGTTTGGCGATGGGGATGATGGAAGATAAAAACTGGGTGGATGAAGGGTTGGCACAATGAATGAATTAAATAAGTCTGTGTTTTTTGTGGATTTCGACATTGGTAGTTGTTGTGATTTTAGACTTAGATCGGATGCTAGAATTTTTGCTATAGAAGACGTCGTAAATCATTTTACAAAAATCATTAAAAGGATAAATTTCAATTTTCGACCCTCACGTTGTCACTTTTTAGTACTTTTATCCCTGTAAAAGACGCTTACCCACACGTGTTGGTCACGTGGGGTGACTTTTAACGGGAAAAATGGACGTCATTAGCGGTAGTTACTCAATTGAAAAAGTTAGCCAACTTTAAGGATGCAAATTGATATTCCTTTTTTACTTCAGAGATTGAAAATGAAAACACTGTCAACTGCTTCAAAAACGACAAAAATAGTTTGACTCTATAAATTTTTAGCATTATGAAATTTTTGGCTCTTTTACTTAGTATGATAGTGAAAAGTTATTTTAGGAACCCAAAAAATTGCAGGAACTTTTAGGAACTTTTTAAATCATGCTTAATCATTGATTATTCTTTACATGATGATTGTTTTTTAATTGTTTTTGAGTTATTTAGGTGCATTATGGATTTTACAATTATGTAGAAACATGGATTATCATCCATTATACAATTTTTGGAGACATGAATTTTATGATCACATGTGCACGAATAGTGCTATGATCACATGTATGCAGGTTGATCATATGTATGCACATATTTTGTAAATTAATATTTTCATGAGATTGGTGATGATCAAATGTATATAGATAGTTATATGAACATTTGTAAGCAATTATATAGTCATATGAACATGTGTAAGCAATCATATAATAAATAATTTTAATTTAAAGAAGATTCTTAAAAGTTTCTGCAATTTTTGGGGTTCCTAATATAACTTTTCCCTAGTATGATAATTAATACCAAAACTAAATTTGATGTAGATGGTATTATTAAGTATTTAATATTTATAACAATCACTTTAAAATTTGTATAACATAAATGTAAATTAGGATGAGTTATAACTATCTTAATATATACTATAATTAATCTTAGTATATACTATAAGACAATTGAACTAATGATTTATTAACCAATCAAATCGCTCAATTTCATCAAATTGACTATCGCTTATGTCATCATTTGATTAACTTTAAATTATAAATCCTAATAATCATTATCCAAATATATATTATTATATTAGTATTTATAGAAAAAATCTCAATAATTTACACTTTTTTGTTTTCCATCAATAATTTACACTTTTTTGTTTTCAATAATAATTATATTTTTGTTTTTATATTATATTTTTTGTTGAGTTATTAATGGTATACATAAATTATAAATAGTTAAATCATGAATAGATCTCTAAATTATAGGGTTTAGATGTGTGAGATGTTGACTATGATGGTAGCTTTGTGGGATTGTGACAAAATTCTGCCCGTCGACTTGTATAATAATAAGTAATATTTATATATAAATCAATTTTCAAAAATAAAAATATTTATATAAGGTATATCTCCATTATTAAAATTTTAAAGTGTACATAAATTTACTATTAGAGACCTAACGAGCAGATAATTGTATGTTACAATCTCTTGAATTAAATCAAAAAAGATATCAAGGTGTTAGTTGCAAGATTGGTCCCTGTGGTTTTTCCATTTTAGCAATGGGAGTCCCTGTGGGGTGGAAAGTACATAAATACCCCCACACGTGCACACTTGACGGCCACCTTTAACGGATCCGTCAAAATTGGACCAATTTTGCAAAAAATTCTCAAAATAGGGACCCCCATTGCAACGATTCTCGAAAAGGGACCCCCTTGCTAAAATGTACAAACCACAGGACCAATCTTGCAATTAACTCAAAAATTAAAAATCATGTGGCTAGATCAAATGGCAATGGTTTGTTATTATTTCGCTTTCAGCCATGCACGTTCGAATCTATGCATTAAATTTTTTTTATGTTTTTAAGTTAAATACATAGTTGTTTACACGTGGCCGTTTACGTGTCAGCATTTGAGAGACTATCAACATCCGAACGCCACGTAGGAAAAAGATGACGTGGCGACGCAAGAGACATGTCACATAATCGCTTGGAGATAGAGAATTATATATAGAGAGAGAGATTCTTCTATAACCTAAAGCGAAAGCTTAAATTTTGGACTATGAGAAACATTTGATAATAAAATTTAGTCTTTGAATAAAAAATTAAAGTAAAGGTCATTCAATTCAGAACAATGTAAAAGTATTAAAAACATATAAATAGTTATCTTTCATTTTGTTTTTCCTATCAAGGGTTTAAATAATTATACTGTTTTTAATCAAAACTTATTACACTTAGGTTTACGAAAGAAGTCACTTAATATAACTTGATATTTGATTTTCTTTTTCTCATAAAATTATAATATGTATGAAATTTTAAACTATACATCCTTTGTTAAGTAAATAATTTTTATATATGTAAGTAAATATATTTTGATTTTGATTAACTAGCATGGTACTCGCGCAATTTGGCGATATGATGGTGACGACGGATGGTGATGGTGGTGGAGGCGACAAATGGTGTAAGTAATTGATGTAAAAGTGTTTGACTTAAAGGAGATATATAGTATGGATAATATAAGAGTAGGTGATAATTTAATTCATTAAGGGTAATTTGGTCAATTCACGTGTTTTACTTTTCTAAACTTTCAAGATATGGTTATCTCTCTATATAACTAAGAGTGGATAGTTTTTTACCTAGTTGGCACTTCTCTTTTCGTGCCAACTACGCTTTTTGCTTAGGTGACATTTGTCTACGTGGACATTTGTTTTTTTTAATCAATTTTAAATAGCAAATAAAAAAGCCAAATACAAGATTAGAACTCATGACCTCTAACTTTTAATATTATGCACAAACCACTTGATCTAACTTAATATTTGTTTATTTTTTACAAACTACGGTAGATATTTAGTGAATATTAAAACTAATTAAAAGACATTGATAATATAATTATCAATCTTTGTAACTTATCACTTTCTATTTTCCTTTTGTATTTAATTATCTTTGTACGTGAAATATAATTTACTTTAATATAATATAAAACTAAATTATATTGATAATTTTATCTAATATTTTTCTATCCGATTATATTATCAATGTTAAATTAGATATTTACTTTATCAATTTCACACACATATTTTTGATATATGTTTTTATATTTGATTTAATTTCCTATCTTCACCTTTATATCTTCTTTTTCCTCCTTTTTTTCTTTCTTTATTCTACTTTATATATGTTCCTTTCAGATTTTACATGCATAATAAAAGTATAATATCATTAAAAATCCTTTTAGTTATTATTATTATATAACATTTATTAATACTTTTGACGTATATATGTTAATCATTGTTTTCAAGTAATATTACTTAAAATATTATATTTGTAATCAATTTAATATAATGTGTATATTACCATGCATCGCATGGGGCATAATCTAGTAATTTTTATATAATGGTATAGAAAAGATAATACTCCGTATTAATTCATATTTTTCTGGCTTTTAAATTATTTATTGAGTTTAAATAAAATTTATCTTAATAATACAAAATAGTTTCTGAATTGAACTATTCGAATATATTGTCGAATTGTTAATTATTTGGTTTAGGTAGAAAATATAGTTGGTTTTGGCTGTCACAATCATGAAATTATTTTATTCGTAATACTTTATGAAAAAAGGGAATAAAAATGATTAATGAGTTGTTGGATTTTATATGTTGAGAAATGAAATATACCAGAATAAATGCGTTGCAAGGCCAACGAAGAGTTGACATATGAACTGAATCTCCTTAACTTTAAGAATAACAAATTGTTGAAAAGTTTAATTTCATTATTCGTATTTTACATTGTGAAACTGGTTTGGAATTCTTTTAAGTGACATATATGGACGGGTTTGTCTTCTTTAAAGCTAAAAGGCCCAATAGGTATGAGGTGTCCTCTTTGATTATTTTGTTACCTTTTATTTGGTTGTCAAAATGTTATAAAACTAGCTTATCTAGATAAAAGTCTAAACCTTTTGTTGTAATTCTTGGGCATCTTGCTGAAAATTTTATTCCTTTAAATAAAAGCTGTTCAAAGTGGCTTATTTGCCTTTGCTCCGAGCCTCTTGTACTTGTAGACTTGTAGTGCCTATAAAAATGCACTCTTTGAAGCACCGTATATACTTACTTAAGGTGCATCACGATACAAGTTACTATATACAAATGTTAGTCACAATTGCACAGTGATGCATTTTATTTTACTCCTTGATGCACCTTCGCGGCTTTGCCTATAGTGCTTCCTATGTTTAGTAGGTCAAAAGACTTCCCACGTGATAAGGACTTTGCCATTGATAACTCATGGTCATTTCTAGTGGATCCTCTAAAAGGCTCATCTATCTTAAATTATAGAGATTGATGATCAAAACTAAGAGTTTACAATGACAAAAAGGTTTTATTTTGTCACCTAATTAATTTATCATCAAAACTAATATTAAAATTTATAAACTAAGTTAGTTTTTTAATAAGAATTTTTTTATTAAATATTAATAAATATTTTTATACAATAATATTATAATTTATAAATACTTATATAAATATTATTTATATTTTGTAAATAATATTTTTAAATTTATATATATATTATAATTTTTTTATAAAATAATTTTTTATTGAATAATATTAAACTTTACAAGCTAAAATTAGATTTTTATATAAAAAATGACTTTAATAAGTAGTAATAAACTTTATAAGTATTAATATTTTTTTATAAAATTTAAACAATTTTTAACTAATACGAAGTAATTATTAACAATAATATTAATAAAGTAATAATAACAATTATTATAGTTTTACAAATATAATAATTTTAACAGTAATAATAATGATAATAAACATAGTTTTGAAATATATTATAATAATTTTAATAATTAAAGAATAATTATAAAAGATTTAGTTTTATCAAAACTTGAATTCCAATGGAATTTCAAACTTTCCATAAAAAATGTGAAGGAATCTTGAATTCCATCATATGATGGAATTTGAAGGAATCATTCCAATTCCAATTCCATACGAACCAAACAACTAATGGAATGGAATCTGAATTCCATTCTGCCAACCAAACAGGATATGGAATGGAATTCAGATTCCAATTCCATCGAATTCTTTGGAATTCTGCGAACCAAACACCCCTAAGGGTATTCGGTTTAATGAAGTTAATTGGGTTGGGTAATTCAACTTTGTAAATAATTATAAACCGGCCATGACCAATCAAATTAATTCTAGATGGATCCAATCCATCCAACTAGGCTTTCGGGTTAAGGTACAAGGATAAAGTCACATCAATATGACTTTATTCTTTTAACCAACCACCTTTACACACGTAGATACTTTAGTAAAGAACAAGTGGAATGTTCTTTGGAAAGTGTGTAAAGGCAAAAGTCAATTCCTCGATATCAGTGTTCAGACTTGTAAGGTCTATAACACTGACAATCCTCCAGTGTTCAGATCTGGTAAGACTTCCAGTGGACTCCGCCATTTGTCAGTCTTCTTTATTCTGACTTCAGTGAGAACGTCTTCAGTAGAATAGATCTGGACTGGGGTGAAGTCCAGTGAGCTAATCTAGAGAATACTCCAGATTTCCTATACAAGTATTTGTTCACTGGTCTTCCATTATTTCTGAACAAATCTTCAGAGGGACTCCATTTGTTGTTCAAATGGATTTGTATGTGTTAATATAGCTGAATATATGAAAGAGTAGTGTGAATTATACTTAATTGGAAGTGTATATATAGGATTTTAGAAAAACTAGCCGTTAGGGACCTGTTTTGCCAAAAACTGAAACTTCTTTGAACTGATTTTGGTCAAAGAAGCCGTTAGAGGATCTGTTTTGCCAAAATTTGAAACTTGTGTTTTGTCTTCTTTTCCATCCACTAGCCGTTACATTAATAAAAAAAATACATAACAACAATTCGTCCCTGGAACGTTTGAAGGGACGAGCTGGCAGCACGAATGGGGTACGAGTCACACCTAATGGTGTGGACTCGTCCGTCCCTAGCAAACGAGTGAGGGACGAGCCATGGACGGACCCATTGGCAAGCTTCTAAGTGAACTCATGTAATTGAGCAACATTACACAGGCCAGTGCCTAGATTAATATTTTAAAATGACGTCTGACTGTTGATAGATTTGGTTTTGTTGTCCGACTTTTCTGACCATCTAAATTAGGGTGCCTACTTACCCCAATTTCAGCCTTTCAACCACTTTTCTGTTCAACTCACTTGACGAGTTGAGTGGTTTGTTAAAGGGGTCATCTGTAAATAGTTTGTATTGACTTGTAAATAGTGTTCGTCCATTATGTAAAAATAAGATCTGGTGTATACTAATTAAAATTAATATGCTTAAATATGTTTTAAAAAAATCATAACACATGCCAAAATTGAAGGTGACAATAAGAAGAAAAAAAAGAGTATATGTAGTTAATAAAGCATGTTTAGATTTATAAATTTTCAACTTATATATCTTTACTCGATAATACTTTAGAAAACTGATATAACATGAATACATGTTAATTAAGCTACTATTTTGAATCAGTCATCTATAAGGGGCAAGGGTGTAGTGCCACAAATTGGCTCTTTGACAAGTTTTGGCAAGTTTCTAGCCAATAGGAAGCTTCCATGTGTACATGACAATTCTTGCCAATTCTTACCAATTTCTTGCCAAATTACACGCTATAGTGCCAATTCTTGCCAATTTAAGAAATTTACCAAACAAAGCCTAAACTTTTATTAAACTTAAAAACACAATACAACTAAATAAAACATTACATTTATTTAAAACATAAAACACACAAATACTTATAAATAAAGAAAAAGATTACTAAACATCGATATCTATGTCTAGATTTCCCACGTGCTCCGTAATATCACGACGTAACATGTAATGCGTCTCTTCGTTACGTAAGTGATAGAGAAAATTAGGGTCGGTAACACGAAGATCGTTTGGAGGATCCCTGATGTACACCGGTGATATCGCGTTGCCGTCGTCCTTGAGGATCATGTTATGTAAAATAACACACGCATACATCGTGTTAACGATCTTTTCTTTGTTGCTCATCCGTGCCGGTCGTTCGATGATAGCCCACTTGTTCTTCAGAATCCCGAATGCTCGCTCAACGTCTTTTCTCGCGGACTCTTGGAGTTTCTTCATTACCTTCTCTTTATGAGCGACCGGGTATGCATACGCCTTCACAAAACAAAACCAAGGTGGGTAAATACCATCCCCTAGATAGTATCCTCTACTGTAACGGTGACCGTTTACAGTAAACCCGTACTCAGGAGACTTCCCATTCACTTCGGGAATAAACAATGGCGATTGCTTCAACACATTGATGTCATTGTTTGACCCCGCAACACCGAAATACACATGCCAAAACCATAAATCATAGGAAACAACCGCCTCAAGTATGATAGTCGGGCGTTCATGATCACCCCTGTGGTATTGCCCACGCAAACTATGTGGGCAATTTCTCTAAATCCAGTGGGTACAGTCGATGCTACCGATCATGCCAGGAAAATGATGTCTAGCTTCATGCGCCTCATATAAACGCGCAACATCGTGGCTAGTCGGAGAACGTAAATACTATTCACCATAAAGATGTTTTATGGCGATGCAAAAGTTTTCTAGACACTCACGTGCAGTTCTAGTAGAGAACGACAACCCCTCATCATAGTTATCGGCGAGGTTGTCGTACGCTAGTTGCCGTAGCGCGCACGTGCACTTTTGAATTGCGAGAACCCTCTAATACCCGCCGCATTCACTGAATCCCGAAACCATGGAAATGATGCAGTGATATCTTCTACGATTTTCAGAAACAACCGCCTCGACATACGATATCTATTACGGAAAACATCGTCCTCAAACATCGGCTCATTTACAAAGTACATGGACATCAATCTTTCATGAGCCGTGTGCCGATCTCTCCAAATAAATCTTCGTGTGTTTGCAGAAGAAGAAGATGCAGTGTCTTCTTCTAAGGCTGCAAGAGCAACAGAAGCCAAAAACTCGAAGCCGCCAGAAGACGACGACGACGACGAGAAATCGGAACTTCCGAATTCAGGGATTATTGCTTCGGTAGTTGTTCGTCGTCAGACATTTTGGCTAATGAAATTTGATAATATGAGATTAGTATGTTTGTTGTTTGATAGTATGTTTGTTTTTTGGTTGTTTGATTAATGTTTGTGTATGTATATATAGAAGTTGGAAAAAAGAATAAGAAAAAAAAAAGTTCACAGCCGCTCCCAACGTTCATTTTTTGCTAAAAACAAAAAAAAACGGTTAAAAAAGACGCTCTCAAAGTTCACTAGCATCCGCCAAAACTAGCCGATCCAACTTGCCGATGTAACTTGCCGAGTAAATTACATTTTTCGTCCCTGAAGTTGGCACGTTTTTCACTTTTCGTCCTTAAGTGAAAAAATATCAATTTTTACCTTAAAGTTGGCAACATTTTGCAATCAAGGTCCTTCCCTAAGACGACGTTCGTTTTTGGCCGTTAACGTGCCAACTTCAGGGACGAAAAATGTAATTTACCCTATATTTTTATTTTTTATAATAAAAAAAATAAAAGTAAATAAAAAGAATAAATAACATTTTTTTCTTCAATTTTTCCCTGCAATTTGAATCCGATTCGAGGTCTCGAATTTTTGCTCTTTTTGGTTCACATTCTTGCACTTGATCAAAATCTTCGCACACCCTTTTCTTCATTCACCATTAAACAACCCCAAAAATCAGCAAATAACAACAAAATCCATACAAAAAACATATACATACAAATATACATACAATTAACATTAATTTCATAAAGAATATAAAAGGAAAAAATCAAACCTGGGTTCTTAAACAATCCTGGGTATTTCTTGTATATATGCGCACACAAAAACCGACCACCACCACCCGTTTCAAACCCGACCAATCTGGGTTCTTCAATTCGGATCTTGGTCTTCAATGGGTTTTCAGATCTGGGATGGATTTTCAATGGATTTTCGGGTCTCGATCTAGATGGTAGATGAGAATATGTTGGAGATGAATGTTGAAAAAAAATGGTGGTCAGAATCGTGGTGGCGGCCGGTTGGTGGTTGCAGTTATGGTGGCCGCTGGTGGTGCATAAGTGGTGGCCGGAATGGTGGAGTGGTGATTAAGAGATAGTAGATTAAGAGAGAATAAAAAGGTTTGGTTTTTATTCTTATTCTTATGTTAAACAAAGCTTGCAAATGTCATACATATACATATATACATATACAGAAATGATATATATGTGTGTGTGTGTTGAGGTGAAGTAAGATCTGGGTTTTTGGGAATGATGGATTCAAATTGCAGGGAAAGATTGAAGAAAAAAAAATTATTTATTATTTTATTTATTTTTAATTTATATTATAAAAAATAAAAATATAGAGTAAATTACATTTTTCGTCCCTGAAGTTGGCACGTTTTTCACTTTTCGTCCCTCGGGTGTAACGGGCAAATGACATTAATACCCTCACGTGTTTAGCACGTGCATACGTTAACGGCCAAAAACGAACGCCGTCTAGGGGAAGGACCTTGATTGCAAAATGTTGCCAACTTTAAGGTAAAAATTGATATTTTTTCACTTAAGGGACGAAAAGTGAAAAAAACGTGCCAACTTCAAACACAAAATAAAATATCAAATACTATGAAAATAGAAGGTAATAAAATGAAAACCGCTGTCTTCCATAACTTGGCAGTCCCGTGAGCGTAAAGCAAAAATTCAATCTAACATCTATATATGATGTTGTCCTTTTACTAAATCACAACATAGATTTCAACATAACTTTTCGGCTATTCTGAAGTCTGGTTCATTCGAATCATTATCTGACCTTAAAAAAGATTCTAAAAGGACTCAAACACTATTAACCTTTGACCAAATGAAGCTAACCATAGATTTCTAGTCACACTTTAGAGTATTGGTAATGATCATTACACAAGCATACCAAAAAGAAAAAGCCATGGATGAATCTAACCTAGGGGTAGGGGTAATTGGGGGCTTGGGGCTACAAGTTCTTGTGGTGTAAATATTTTTACAATGCTTTACTTTCTTATTGATGTCACGAGTCCACAAATTAAATTTGGGGTACCAATCAATGTGAATAAATTTGAACCTTTGAAAGATTTTTATAACTAGAAAAGATGTATTTGAGTAAACTAAATGGGTACTAAAACTCATAAAAGTAGAAAATCTCTTATAAAATTCCAAAAATAGCGGAAAAAACTTAATAAATGTTTAAAAATCGTCACAATCTAGTTGTTAATATTACTTTGCACGTAAATGAGACTAGTATTAAAAGGTTTGTGTTACGGATTACTCACAATCTGGATTCCGTTATTGGAAAAAGCTGTGACAATAGCAACTTTCAATAACTATATACACTTTTCCGGAAAAAAAAACTAGCATAGTATCCGAACAAAGCCGTATAATTTAATATTTTTCATTAATGGCGTTATATATTATTCATTATTCTAAAAAAATATTTATTTGGTTTTTATAGATAATTTATGAACATAATATGTTTATAGGTAAATTTTATAAACTATATGTTATTTATATAAATGATAATGTCTTAATAAATATTTAAGAGTTGTACAAATGAATTATTATTGGTTATGTTGTGGAGTAGATTGGGTATTCCAGTGAATGTGTTTTTTATTGCTTTATTTGAGATTTTGTATGCTAATATTGTGTGTAGAAAATGTGTAACATCCGTGATTTTGACCCGATTGACTTTGCGCAATTTAATTATTAAATTTTATTTAGTAGAGTAATTAAAACCAATATATGATTAAATAACGTATTAAAAACTAGACAAAGTCGATTCGGCCGACTTATTCGATAGTACAATGCTTGATGATGTTTAATTAACTAGCAATTTGTGATGGGTCAACCCGTGGACCTAACCCTTACCCAAGACCCACACCCATTAACCCAACCTTATCCCCCCAACAATTCTTACACCCATCTCCACCACCCACTCACTCCTTATCTCCTCTTTCTCTCTATCTCCCTCCCAAGAACACACACAAACACTCATCTCTCTCTCTCTAGATTCTTGCATCATAAGTGGTGGTTTCAAGCTAAATTTCACAAGAATAATTATCTTTATCATCTTCTTATCAACATATCACAAATTTGGTTCTTCAAGCTTAAGAAATCATCCATTCGGGTCTATTTTCGGGTTGAACTTTGGAGGTGACTTTTGGTAAGTAAAACTTCACTCAAATCAATTATTTTATGTTTGCAAACTTGTTTCTAGTGAGACTTATGCATTTTTGGGTCACAAGTCGGGTCAAAAGCTCAAATGGGTTGATTAGGGTTTGATGGGTAAAAACCGAATTTCATCAAGATTTAGATGTTTTGGGTTGTTGAATTGAAGTGGGTTTGTGTTATTCATGTATAAATATGCTTAATTATGCTTCATATTGAGTTTTGATTCATCACAAAACGATTTTGGGTGTCAAAAATGAGTTATGGGTTAGTTTTGGGTGTGTTTGGCTCGACTTGCTGTTGCTGGTGCTGATCTGGGCTAGTTGCGGCGCAACTAGGCTGTTGAGGCGCAACTAGTTTGCAGAAACTTAAGTTGCTACGCAACTACTAAGTTGAGGCGCAACACTTGCCTGGTTCTTTCCTTGGCAGTTTTCAAACACTTAAAACTTTTGAACCGTAAGTCCGTTTTAGACGTATGACTTATCGTTGGAATCGTATGAGAGTCTACTTTCTTATGGTATCATCCATTTGGGCTGAATCCTTTTCCATTTCTAAAAATGTTGGGTTAAAGTGCCTTTGTTCTTACTCGGGAAAGTCGTTGAAGCGTTTGTGGGTTTGTGGCATGACCTAAACTAACTAGACCTTATTGCCTAGGGTATTAGAGTTGACATTGATTGCATTGTGATTTACATTGATAGGTTTTGGGCACGTGGCGGTTGTTGAACGTGTATAACTTGATATTAACTCGTCGTTTTTGCTTGCCGATCAAGGTGAGTTCCGTAGCTCCCTACTCAATTGAGATTCGGGCTGAAAAATGTACACATACGTGCTTGTTTGATTGTTTGGTTGATTTGATTGACGGCTTATTAATTGATTGACTGATTGATTGTTGATTGATGGATGATTTTGATTGATTGTTTGATGGTTTACGCATATGATTGTGATATTGTGATTATTTAGGATAGTCGTACATACATGGAAGTCGGTTATGCTTTCAAAAGGGTTTTAGATGTGGTGGGAAGGCTGCGGGTGACCCTATATATAAGCATCTATGATTCGATGAAAGTAGAATCCTCCGAAGTGTATGTACATGTGGTTTCGGTTGTTGATTGAATGTTTGATTCGTGGTTGGAATTGGGGAGACCGATTTATGGGATTCGGTTGGTGGACTGTGATAAGATTGGAATGCCACATTGGTCATTGGATGACATGTGGGCACTTACACTCATACGTCTATGGTGCGGGACGCACGCATAAACACTCTAATTGTGCTGGATGCACACAGACTCTGAGTATATAGACGTATATACATCAACGATTTGACATGCTACAACGGTCATTGGGATGACACGTGGACACTATATTTGTGTGGGACGCACACAGATCCCAAGTATGTAGTCACACATACTTGCATTCGGTGATTGTTGAGAGACACACCTAGCATACACACATACATAGCTTGATCATGTCTTATGCACATATACTTTATGCATCCTTATTGTTTTGCATATTCCTTGATATTGACATCACTCATGCATGGTTGGGACACGCATCCCTCATCATTGTTGATACACTATTGGTTTGTTATGTGACTAGGTTAAGCTATAAGTTAACCTATTTGGTGTTTGTGTGACATGTATTTGGCCAACGGTAAGTACACCACTTGCTTTTATCTCGTATTATTGTGATTGACTGTCGATGGTTCCTTGTGATCCATTACTACGAACTCACCAACCTAGTGTTGACTTTGTTTAGTGCACTTTTCAGGTATTCATGTGAAGTTGGAGACTTGATGACTACTTGTTGCTTCTGCTAGGGCTTGGACTGGGACTCTCATGGATCCGTGATCCGTTTGTCCATTTAGGGTTATGTTTAGACTGTTATGAATTTAGTTGTATTGTCTTGTCTTGAATCTCTTTTTATGACTTCTTGCTTACTTTGCATCTTGTACCCTAATTGTTGGTTTGGATTCTCCGAATCCTTTTGTTTCATGTAGTTTATGTTCTACGATAATTTCACTGTGTGCTATATAATTTTAGTGACATTCCGGGCACTAGTTCGAGGTGTTACAAAATGTGTCTATGTGAAAATGGGATGGATCGACATTATAAACAGAGTCGTTTTTGTAAAATTAGCCATTAAAGTTTTCGTTGTTTTTTCACAAGATATGGATCATCTAAAGTTAGACATTAAAGTTTTCGTTGTTTTTTCACAAGATATGGATCATCTAAAGTTAGACAATTTATAACCCTTGTTTTCAAATTAAAAGTCAAGATTTAAAGATCAAGTTTGAATTTTAGCCTTTGATTTTAATCTAAGGTTGAAATCATTCCAACTTTACCTATAAAGTTGATCCAACTCTAAAGTGTCTTTATCCTTTTTTTACAGCCATTTTTTAAAAACCTTTTTGAGCGTTGTAATTTTTTTTATCCCTATAACGACCAACCTCGTCCTCCACCGTTGTGGCTCACTCTAACTGACAAAAATAATGTTACTACGAGTAAAAGCACCCAATGCCGTTTTTCATGAAATTTGGGTTCCAATACCTCGATGGTATATGTGTAAGGTTAAGATGTAGGCAACTTTACCCCTACTAAGACAGTGTAAAGAGACGGTTTTTAGGTTCCATCTAAGATTAAAAAGGACATCCAACCTTGCAACACATGAGGATAGAACTCTTGACCTCTGTCTTCAGAGACAAAGGTGTTAACCACTTAAACCTTGTTGGTTTAAAAATAATGTTACTACGAGCATTGGCGGATCCAGCATGAAACCAGGAGGGGAAAGACCGAAAGACCCACCCTTAAAACTGTAACACCCGACATTTAAAAATATGGATTTTCAAAAACTTTTAAATAAATAACTAAAATGTGGAAACGTCCCAATAAAAACTTAACCATTTCTTAACTGAATGGTCAACAAAATATTTGGTGTTACTTCGTTGCATCACAACAATAGTTCAATAAAATCCATAATCATAAATGCCGTCAATATAAGATGTACTAATTGTCATGAGGCTAAGACTAATAAATGTCATCGTCTAAAGCAAACATCTACCCAGCCTCACTCTAAGCAAACTTCAATGTCCAACCTGAGGAAACACAACATTTTAAACAAACAAGTGTCAGCTTAAAAAGCCGAGTAAGATAACCACGGGTTTTATCAAAGGTTGCCAATTAAATCAATCGTATAAATATCATACGCATGTCAAGCATATAGCAATCATCACCACATGTCAAGCATATAATAACCATCATCGCATGTCAATCGAATAACTCAATAGGAAGATATCATTCCTACATGTGCCTAGCAACCTCAATCATCTCATCATTCATAATTATCAATCTCAATTCAATCTCAATCATCAATCATAGGTTATGCCATTTTTCAATCGTTAAGTAGTGACTTACGTCACATAAGTAAATCAATCGCGGGTTGTGCATAGGCGGCCATTCGACCTTTCAAGGAACCTTGCACCCGACATGATGGGTAGTCCTTTCGGGGTCCATCGACGTCGTTAAGGATAAGCATAACCAAATCCAGGAGCAAGCCGTTTAGCAAAGCATGGTGATCGGTCCTAACCACCCGGCAAACTCAAGCAATCGTGACCATGTCGTAAGGGGCATCATGACTACCCCGTCCGACCAACCGTAGCACGCCAGCCCCTCCCGGGACTAGCATGGGTTAAGCTTAACACTTTTCAACCGTAAGTTTATACTCGAGTTTATCAACCGTATTTACCTTAAGGATTTATCAACCGTTTCAATCGCATAGTTTTATCAATCGTTTCAATCTCATCATTTTAGGGCCCCTATCGTGCAACCGTGAATCATAACAATCCTACATGAGTCTAGTGTACTACATGTATAGGCCAAACAAATATCAAGCATGCAATCACAATCTCAATCAACCAAACAAATCATAACAATATATCAACCGTGAGCAATCGAGTCAAACATGTCAATCATCACAAGCTAAAGCATGCATTACATTAATAACTAAAGTTAATAAAGGCATAGCATGCATAAAACCAACCATAAGCCCTCCCGAAGTTCTCATAACTTAACAAGCATATGAAAAGGGCTTTAACCATCGTTAATTATGAAAACTAAGTTCTCGTTGTGTTCCTCGTGTCAAAAGGTAGTTATCTTACCTCAAATCAGATAGAAATGCAACTTTACTCGTTACTCCTCGAAAATTTGAATACCTAAATATATAAATAAATATAAACACTGATATCAATATCAAGCAGCTTGACATCTTTAATAATACATGATTTCATGTCATAGTTTATCCACTAACAACTTAATTAGTTTGACCTCCACAAATAACACTTATATGACCAAACTGTGAATGACTACGTATGTCTTGCCTTTACAACCCAGCTCAAATATTCCTATACTTTAAACATTATAATAAAAAGAACCAATAAAAAAACTACATGCCACCAGCATATGTCTCGATGAGACCTTGCAAAATTCAACAAATTGTTTCACTTAATCATGATTATAATTTTGACCCTAATAAGAATATGTATATATCGCCTAAATGCACAAACGAGATTTTGACTAAACTATATATGACAGCCTCATCTTCCTCACATGTTAGTTTAAAACCTCCATTAGCAAGACTTTATGCTCTGCTATATCTATATATACATATTATACACTACTAGAAAACTGACCTTCACCGACGGCCAAATCCATCGCTAATCCGTCGCTAACGACTGTTTCCGACGGATTACCGACGGGAAAAATCCGTAGGTAAAATCCGCGTCGGTAATATTTTCCGACAGATTTAGCGACGCACCTTAAATTTTACCTACAGAATTACCCGTCGGTAATCCGACGGTACAAGTATTTTCCAAAGTAAATAAAACTTTTAATTTGACCGAATTAGCTACAGAATTTCCGTCGGTAAATAATTTTTAAAAAAGAAAAAAAATAATAATATATATAATTTAACTTTAACTTAAGATTAAGATCAAAATAAATATTCATTAACTTCTGTTAATTCTATACAAATATAAACTTTTACAAATGAATTTCATAACATCATAACAACAAATACAATTGAAATCAAAATATAAATCTCATTCTAAATCTATACACCAACATACACAAAAACAAACCATTAGCTTTTTTCTCTTCTTTTCCATCAATTCAGATCTGAAGCAAGATGATGAAACCAAATAATTATTATAAACCCAAGTTAAACATCACAAAATATAATATTGAAAAGATTCAACTTAAATTTAATAGTTAGTTTATTTTTTAGGCGAACATTACCTGCATATAATCGCTTAATATAATACTATTTCATCTACAAAGAAGAAATCTTCTGATTCCAGCGATCTGAGAAACGAAAAAACAAAATAAAATTTCCAAGTTAATACGGAAAGGTAGCATGACTATGCATCAACAAAGATCTATTGTGTTACTTAGTGTGGATCTACACAAAACAAATAAAGATGAGTATTTAGATCTGCACACACAAAAAAAAAACAAAAAAAAAACAATTAGATATAATCCAAAAAAGATTTATGATGGTGTATGAAGTCTCGACAATTCATATGATGGTTTCTATAGTGTTTTTGGGGGCCTTTTGTTGGCTGTTAATTTAATAGACAAAAGGGAAAAATTGATTGGTTTTCATGTGGGTGATTTCGATGGTGGGATGGTGGGTTTACAATTACAGAAGAGAAAAGGGTGGTTTGGGAGGAGTGGTGGAGTGGACTATGGAATTGTATGTGTTATGTAAATGTGTGGATTGTAGTGTATGTATAAAAATGTTGTGTTTGGATATGGGGAAATGTTGGGGGAAAAGTTTAAGTGGGAAATGAAAATGATAAAATGGTTTGAAACTTTTCACACCCAAAAATTACGTTTTCAATCACCTGGTAAATTGTTTTGAAATTTTCATTTTTAAAAGTACAAGAAAAGAAACTCATACAATAATTATTTCCTTAGTTGTATAATTTCAAAGCATTTTGTTTTATTTTCAACTAAAAGACTAATATAATAATATATATAATTTAACTTTAACTTAAGATTAAGATCAAAATAAATATTCATTAACTTCTGTTAATTCTATACAAATATAAACTTTTACAAATGAATTTCATAACATCATAACAACAAATACAATTGAAATCAAAATATAAATCTCATTCTAAATCTATACACCAACATACACAAAAACAAACCATTAGCTTTTTTCTCTTCTTTTCCATCAATTCAGATCTGAAGCAAGATGATGAAACCAAATAATTATTATAAACCCAAGTTAAACATCACAAAATATAATATTGAAAAGATTCAACTTAAATTTAATAGTTAGTTTATTTTTTAGGCGAACATTACCTGCATATAATCGCTTAATATAATACTATTTCATCTACAAAGAAGAAATCTTCTGATTCCAGCGATCTGAGAAACGAAAAAACAAAATAAAATTTCCAAGTTAATACGGAAAGGTAGCATGACTATGCATCAACAAAGATCTATTGTGTTACTTAGTGTGGATCTACACAAAACAAATAAAGATGAGTATTTAGATCTGCACACACAAAAAAAAAACAAAAAAAAAACAATTAGATATAATCCAAAAAAGATTTATGATGGTGTATGAAGTCTCGACAATTCATATGATGGTTTCTATAGTGTTTTTGGGGGCCTTTTGTTGGCTGTTAATTTAATAGACAAAAGGGAAAAATTGATTGGTTTTCATGTGGGTGATTTCGATGGTGGGATGGTGGGTTTACAATTACAGAAGAGAAAAGGGTGGTTTGGGAGGAGTGGTGGAGTGGACTATGGAATTGTATGTGTTATGTAAATGTGTGGATTGTAGTGTATGTATAAAAATGTTGTGTTTGGATATGGGGAAATGTTGGGGGAAAAGTTTAAGTGGGAAATGAAAATGATAAAATGGTTTGAAACTTTTCACACCCAAAAATTACGTTTTCAATCACCTGGTAAATTGTTTTGAAATTTTCATTTTTAAAAGTACAAGAAAAGAAACTCATACAATAATTATTTCCTTAGTTGTATAATTTCAAAGCATTTTGTTTTATTTTCAACTAAAAGACTAATATAATAATATATATAATTTAACTTTAACTTAAGATTAAGATCAAAATAAATATTCATTAACTTCTGTTAATTCTATACAAATATAAACTTTTACAAATGAATTTCATAACATCATAACAACAAATACAATTGAAATCAAAATATAAATCTCATTCTAAATCTATACACCAACATACACAAAAACAAACCATTAGCTTTTTTCTCTTCTTTTCCATCAATTCAGATCTGAAGCAAGATGATGAAACCAAATAATTATTATAAACCCAAGTTAAACATCACAAAATATAATATTGAAAAGATTCAACTTAAATTTAATAGTTAGTTTATTTTTTAGGCGAACATTACCTGCATATAATCGCTTAATATAATACTATTTCATCTACAAAGAAGAAATCTTCTGATTCCAGCGATCTGAGAAACGAAAAAACAAAATAAAATTTCCAAGTTAATACGGAAAGGTAGCATGATTATGCATCAACAAAGATCTATTGTGTTACTTAGTGTGGATCTACACAAAACAAATAAAGATGAGTATTTAGATCTGCACACACAAAAAAAAAACAAAAAAAAAACAATTAGATATAATCCAAAAAAGATTTATGATGGTGTATGAAGTCTCGACAATTCATATGATGGTTTCTATAGTGTTTTTGGGGGCCTTTTGTTGGCTGTTAATTTAATAGACAAAAGGGAAAAATTGATTGGTTTTCATGTGGGTGATTTCGATGGTGGGATGGTGGGTTTACAATTACAGAAGAGAAAAGGGTGGTTTGGGAGGAGTGGTGGAGTGGACTATGGAATTGTATGTGTTATGTAAATGTGTGGATTGTAGTGTATGTATAAAAATGTTGTGTTTGGATATGGGGAAATGTTGGGGGAAAAGTTTAAGTGGGAAATGAAAATGATAAAATGGTTTGAAACTTTTCACACCCAAAAATTACGTTTTCAATCACCTGGTAAATTGTTTTGAAATTTTCATTTTTAAAAGTACAAGAAAAGAAACTCATACAATAATTATTTCCTTAGTTGTATAATTTCAAAGCATTTTGTTTTATTTTCAACTAAAAGACTAATATAATAATATATTATAGTTATAGTATATTAGTTGTTTTTTTTAACGACTCTAGTTATTATGTATTATTTTAAAAAAATTCTTACCAAATATAGATCTTTCTTTTTTAATAATAAATCAATCAATTAATTCTTTTAAGTTTATCAAGAGTGTTCCCTCGTTTTTTTAGCTACATGTTTTAATTTATATTAAAATGAAACTCATACAATAATTATTTCCTTAGTTGACTAGTTAAGAACATATATACATCGAAAAAGGCGTTCTACTTCTAATTTGTTTGATTGTTTTTTTAAAACTTTTTGTTAAATATGTAACACCCCAAGCCAAGGCTCAGAATATCACGGAAATCATATAGCACAAGGTGGGATTAATGTAGAACATGAACTAAATGCAAATAAAGGATTCAGTGAATCCTTACAGTAAGATAAACAAGTATCAAAATACATAAAGAGCAAGTCATCATTAAATATTACAACAGAGCATCAAAAGATGGCTAACGGTTCTAAGTACAATGCAAAAGAAGGCAAATGGATCCTTGATCCATATAAGTCCAAGTCCGGGTTCAACAGCAAGCAAACAATCAAACTCCACGCCCTGAAATAACCTGGTTACCTGAAAAGTGTACTAAGCATAGTCAACACAAGGTTGGTGAGTTCGCAGTAATGGTCCATTAGAAACCATCGTCAATAATCATAATGTACTAGTAGAGGCGAAACATGACTTACAGTGAGCCTCTATGAACAACACAACAATATCCACAACAAGATTACACAAAACAAGTAAAACGTGTAATAAACAATATACTCAAGTAATATACGTAACATCCACTCAAATCAAGTATCATATCCTCTTCAGTGGGATTTATACACGTCATACGTCATATCCTCTTCAGTGGGATTTATACACTACATATATCATATCCTCTTCAGTGGGATTTATATACGTCATATCCTCTTCAGTGGGATTTATACACTACATATGTCATATCCTCTTCAGTGGGATTTATACACGTCATACGTCATATCCTCTTCAGTGGGATTTATATACGTCATATCCTCTTCAGTGGGATTTATATACGTCATATCCTCTTCAGTGGGATTTATATACGTCATATCCTCTTCAGTGGGATTTATATACGTCATATCCTCTTCAGTGGGATTATATATTACATATGCATCAATCAACATCCATTCATCACAAGTCCATCAATCATCAAACATCAAATTAAATTAAACTATACGTACATACACTTAGGAGGATTCTACTTTCTTCGAGTCCCAGATGCTTATATATAGGGTCACCCGCAGCCTTCCCACCACATCTAAGGCCCATTGAAGGTAGAACCGACTTCCATGTCTATACGTCTATCCTAATAATAATAATATACTTCACAACTTAACTAAGTTAATCAAACGTAATGAACCGTCTCATCAATCTCAATCACAAAACCATCATATCACAAATCAATCAAACTACAATGCACATACATTTCATACGACTTTACATTTAAGGAATCATAGATGCTTATATATAGGGTCACCCGCAGCCTTCCCACCACATCTACAACTCATTAAAGGTATCATCGTCTTCCATGTATGTACAACTATCCTAATCACAATATCAAATCATGTATCATACGTATGTAAGACCACAACGTATATCAAATGTGTGTCAATAATGTCATCAACGCAGCAATAAAAGTATGCCTGAGTGTGTACCGTATAAGTCAAGTACATCAAGGCATTCATGTCTATTCCAAACGTATTACCAAGTCCATCATTTACTCAAAACAACGCGTATATACACTTCGGAGGATTTTACTTTCATCAAGTTCTAGATGCTTATGTATAGGGTCATCCGCAGCCTTCCCACCACATCTAAAACTCTTTGAAAGTAAAACCGACTTCTATGTATACACTACTATCCTAAACACTGCATAATAATCACAAACGAGGGCATAATATGTGTGTCCAAACAATAAGACGTCAATTAATGTATCAAATAGAGTATGCTTGCGTGTATATCCGCACAAATAAATAAGCACGAGCATAATCAAATCCATCCACTAGTCCATCGTACCACCATCCAAACGAAACCACAAGGCACATACATTTCATACGACTTTACATTTAAGGAATCATAGATGCTTATATATAGGGTCACCCGCAGCCTTCCCACCACATCTACAACTCATTAAAGGTATCATCGTCTTCCATGTATGTACAACTATCCTAATAATAATAATATACTTCACAACTTAACTAAGTCAATCAAACGTAATGAACCGTCTCATCAATCTCAATCACAAAACCATCATATCACAAATCAATCAAACTACAATGCACATACATTTCATACGACTTTACATTTAAGGAATCATAGATGCTTATATATAGGGTCACCCGCAGCCTTCCCACCACATCTAAGGCCCATTGAAGGTAGAACCGACTTCCATGTCTATACGTCTATCCTAATAATAATAATATACTTCACAACTTAACTAAGTTAATCAAACGTAATGAACCGTCTCATCAATCTCAATCACAAAACCATCATATCACAAATCAATCAAACTACAATGCACATACATTTCATACGACTTTACATTTAAGGAATCATAGATGCTTATATATAGGGTCACCCGCAGCCTTCCCACCACATCTAAGGCCCATTGAAGGTAGAACCGACTTCCATGTCTATACGTCTATCCTAATAATAATAATATACTTCACAACTTAACTAAGTTAATCAAACGTAATGAACCGTCTCATCAATCTCAATCACAAAACCATCATATCACAAATCAATCAAACTACAATGCACATACATTTCATACGACTTTACATTTAAGGAATCATAGATGCTTATATATAGGGTCACCCGCAGCCTTCCCACCACATCTAAGGCCCATTGAAGGTAGAACCGACTTCCATGTCTATACGTCTATCCTAATAATAATAATATACTTCACAACTTAACTAAGTTAATCAAACGTAATGAACCGTCTCATCAATCTCAATCACAAAACCATCATATCACAAATCAATCAAACTACAATGCACATACATTTCATACGACTTTACATTTAAGGAATCATAGATGCTTATATATAGGGTCACCCGCAGCCTTCCCACCACATCTAAGGCCCATTGAAGGTAGAACCGACTTCCATGTCTATACGTCTATCCTAATAATAATAATATACTTCACAACTTAACTAAGTCAATCAAACGTAATGAACCGTCTCATCAATCTCAATCAATCAGAAATTAACTAGACAGGCAATCAAGTCAACCAACAAACAAACAACACGTATATGTACACTTTTCAGCCCGAATCTCTATTGAGTAGGGAGCTACGAAACTCACCTGATCGGAAAAGAAGTTAAGTTTGATACAAAGTTGAGTTACAGTCGCTCGATGTTCGCTTCGCGTCCAAAACCTAAATATCGATCATGTACATTCACATCAACATACATAAGCACGTATACATAACTTATCAATTTCTCGACAAAACCCTAATTAGGTTTCCAAGGTGGTTCTCGACGTTAAGTGACTTCTAAGACTCTTAATCATTGTTAAATAAGTTAAGAAGTGATTTAGATTGAAGCCCGATACGTTATTAGGGTTCTGGAAGTCAACTAGGTCAAACAAGAAAATCAGAAAATTACAACTGGCGTAAGCTACGCCCCTATGGGCCGTAACTTACGCCCATACAAAGTTCAAGTGAAAGGGGGCGTAAACAGAAGCAATTTGGCGTAATGAAAATGGAGAGCACCGTAAGGTACGCCCACATTTGGCGTAAGGTACACCCAAAGAAAATATAACTGGCGTAACTTACGCCCCATAGGGCCGTAGGTTACGCCCCTTACTGGGCAGCAATACGACCAGGAGCATTTTATGCAGAAAAACAAGAACCCAAAACCCTAAATCGCATTGCAAGATTAAAGGACTCATTTTGATGTTACATTTGACCTTCAAACACCTAAATACACTTGCCCAAACCCATATTTCCATCCATAACATCATCAAATTCTCCAAATCGATCAAACCCTAATTAAACCCTAATTAACCCAAAACTCAATTTTAAGGCGATTTAGAACTTGTAAATGTACGAGATGACTAGAAACGAGTAAACTAACATAAATAGAAGTAAATGGGATGAATTAGACTTACCAAAACTTCCTTCTCGAGCTAGAACCCGAATTGGGTCAAAATGGGTAAAACCTTGCACTATGACTTTTGATTCTTCGATATGGTGACAAAGAGATGAAGACGATGATGATTCTCGAGTTAAACTAGTTCCAAAACGCCCAAATGATGCTAGAGAAATGAAGAACTAAAGATGGATGGTCTTGCTTTTTACTTAGAGAGAAAAGAAAAGAAGAAAAGAGAGAAGAGATAGAATGTGTGGTGGAAGGGAGAGATAAGGGGAGGGAAATGGGTCAAGAGGGCTGGTGGGTCGTGGATGACCCACGGGCCGACCCGTTTCCTTTCTCAAACCAAAATACAATTGTTAGGCATTTAAACACCGATTAAAACATATTATCGACCCGACGAACATACCACATTGTCATTTAATCACGAAACGAACCAAATATTTCATTAACTTAAATTGTTAGTCAAATTGCACGTAAAGTCAAACGGTCAAAACTCACGGATGTTACAAAATAGCATATCAAGATTCAAAGCTTCAAATATTAAATAGCATTCCGAAGCAATCATAAGATTAGAAATTATAAGCAACTATAAGATTAACTACTTAAAATAAGAAGCTACAATTTCTAATATACTTGTTCATACACTAGATGGGTGACGATGGTGGAGGTAACGGGTGACGGTTGTGGTTATTTAAATGTTTTTTTATTATGTACGAAGTTTATTAGCTACATAATTAGGTTCCAAAGCTAAAAAGTTAAAGATTTTTTAAAATCCGTAGGTAATCCGTCGGTAATAGCGACGGATTACCTACGGATAAGTTTATAATTTTATTTCCAAATCTAAAAACTTGTGCTTTCAACATAAAAGACATAAGTATATGTAAATAAACCTTAAACATATAAAAAAAAATAGAAATTAAGTGTAACTTTTATAATATGTGAATAAAGTCGTGGTTTGGTGTTGTTTATGTATTTTAATTCATGCGACTTTGGCCAATAACGTTTGAAAAGAAGCATACATGAAAGTGGATGTACTGTATCATGTAATTATTAATACCAAGAATTATAGAAAGGTTGATAGGATTGTCACAAATGACAATGATAAACATCATTTTAAGTCAAAAATAGCTAAAGAGCCTATGACAAGGAAAAACACTAATTGCGTGAGTATAACACATATATAATTACATTTTTAAATGTCTTTTGATTATGTACGAACTTTATTAGCTACATAATTAGTTTCCAAAGCTAAAAAATTAAAGATCTATATTTTTCCGTCGGTAATCCGTCGCTATTATCGACGGATTACCTACGGATATTTTAAAATCCGTCGGTAATACCGACGGATTACCTACGGATAAGTTTATAATTTTATTTCCAAATCTAAAAACTTGTGCTTTCAACATAAAAGACATAAGTATATGTAAATAAACCTTAAACATATAAAAAAAATAGAAATTAAGTGTAACTTTTATAATATGTGAATAAAGTCGTGGTTTGGTGTTGTTTATGTATTTTAATTCATGCGACTTTGGCCAATAACGTTTGAAAAGAAGCATACATGAAAGTGGATGTACTGTATCATGTAATTATTAATACCAAGAATTATAGAAAGGTTGATAGGATTGTCACAAATGACAATGATAAACATCATTTTAAGTCAAAAATAGCTAAAGAGCCTATGACAAGGAAAAACACTAATTGCGTGAGTATAACACATATATAATTACATTTTTAAATGTCTTTTGATTATGTACGAACTTTATTAGCTACATAATTAGTTTCCAAAGCTAAAAAATTAAAGATCTATATTTTTCCGTCGGTAATCCGTCGCTATTACCGACGGATTACCTACGGATAAGTTTATAATTTTATTTTCAAATCTAAAAACTTATGTTTTTCAACCTAAAAGACAAATATATATATATAAGTATATGTAAATAAACCTTAAACATATAAAAAAAAATAGAAATTAAGTGTAAATTTTATAATATATGAATAAAGTCGTAGTTTGGTGTTTTTACGTATTCTAATTCATGCGACTTTGCCCAACAACGTTTTACTTAATTTGAATAAATTGTTATATCCGAATTACTTAATTTGTTAAATCCGTCGTTAATCCGTCGGTAAATATCCAATTTTTATTTAAAATAAAATTGTTAAACAACATTTTTTAAAAGTCTGTCGCTAATCCGTCGGTAAAGTTTGTATTTGTCCGACAAATTACCTACGGACTTTCTCCGTCGCTAATCCGTCGTTTATCCGTCGGTAAATCTGTCGTAATTTGACTCATAGTGTTTAAACAACGTTGCGACGGTATATCCGTCGGTAAATCCGTCGGTAATTGCGACGGATGTTTTGCCGTCGGTAAAGCCCAGTTTTCTAGTAGTGATATATAGCGACCATATATATAGTTTTCTATAAAAGTTTAGATACCTTCCATCTTGGAGTAACTGCAGCTGTGATTTCGAAACCAAGTTTTTGATTCATTGATACGTCAAACGAACTCGACATAAAAAGAGATGTGACTACAAACTATATAGCTTTCTTTTTTTTATCTTACGATTTACGTTAGTTGCCTATGACGACTCCAAAATTAATGCCGCGAATTCAATAATCCAAAACCCGTTAACATGCCCAGACATCTTAGCCAATCAACTAATATTAAATCATACGTAAACTTAAACAAGTACATTAAACATGGAAACTTGTAGGAGGTTATACCTTCTGATGTAATCAAGAACCAAACTCGATAACTACGATGATTGAACTGATTTTGGGCGTCGAATAAGCTAGCTACTTTTCTCGCTCGTTCGTTTTTGTCTTGCGGCTGTAGGGTTTTAATTATGATGTGCAGTCAACTTACTATGGGATATCTATATCCTTATGAGATATTAATGTTAAAGCCAATTAACGACATTTAAGGAGTTTAGTCGGTTCTTTGTGCATCACACCCGTATGGCTTTTTAATTGAAATTTACTCTATGTATCCTCTCACTACCATTCACCCCTCCTCTTTCTAGCATTGTTAATTTTCCCCATTCTTATTTAACACTCAAAATAAATATATGTACACATCTAATAATGCTTAGTGACTCTAGTATATAGTTTTGATCCATAACAACTCAGATTCACTGTATTCTAGTTAAATGATAAAGACTAGAAAATTTAGGATGTTACAAAAACCAAAGCCCAACTAATTTTATTTTTAACTATCAAACCCAACAAAAAATGAATAAGTTATTAAAAAAAAACCCAACTGTTATATTTTTTTCCTCATAATCTAAAGCTCAAGATGAATTTTTTTTTTCTTTTTTACAATTCATAGTTTCACACTCGTCACATTTATTTTTGCCCGTTTTTACTGATATCTGGATGACTGGATCCGCCATTGACTATGAATATACTAATAAAAAAATAATTATTTCATTGATTGCATATTGCAATTGAAAAAAAGTGTATCTTAAAATAGAAAACCGGAAAATATGGTTTTTGTGTTATTAATTTGTCTTATGATCTATAACGACATATTTGCAATCAAGATATATTAGAAAAACAAAAGCTAAAAACAGAAAAACAGAAGGGGAAAAACTTGACTTTAACTGTTTCCATTTGTCACATGTGGTTCATCATGCTTCTAGTTTGTAATGTACATAGATAAATAATGTTTCGATGTTAAAAGTTTTCATTAGATTGCATATCAAACGATGTCATATTTTTCTTGAACACACTGTGAGTAAGAAGCCATTGTCTGTTTTGCATTGATTGTCTCTTCTTTTGTTTATATCGAAAAGTTGTCTTCCAAACATAACAAAAACACACAATGCTTGAATATAAAGATAAATGTGGTTACAAAGTCTATAAATAGAATACGTGTTCGAATCTGTTAAAATAACAAAACATACGTTTATCTAATCATGGCTAGACGGAGAATAACTTTGCTGATCAGTTTATTAACTATATTGAGTTTTTCCTTTGATCAGTATGTGACGATCTCTTTTGCAGTTGCGTCAAAGACTCATCTTTTTGTATCCGAGTCAAATGGGGTGTTGCTTCAAGATCAAGGAGTTAGGGCAGCTTATTGGCCTTCATTCACTGGCTATCCTGCTTCTTCCATTGATACATCATATTTTTCTCACATTTACTATGCATTCGTTCTGCCATCTCCCACGACTTATGCACTTGACATCACGCCTGATGATGTAGGGAAGTTACTTGAGTTTTCAAATTCAACACATAGTTGGAATCCGCCAGCCAAGACAATTTTGTCCATTGGGGGTGGTGGAGGTGGTGATTTACCCGGTATTTTCTCTCAAATGGCTAGTCAAGAGTATTCTCGAGCTACTTTTATAAATTCTACTATTAAAGTAGCTCGAGATTACAATTTTGATGGGATTGACCTTGATTGGGAATTTCCATCAAATGAGTCCGATATGTCAAATCTAGGTTTGTTGTTTAAGGAATGGCGCGAGGCACTTGAATATGAGGCCAATGTCACTAGAAGTCCTCGACTTATATTGACATCAGCCGTTTATTATGCGTCTAGCATTTCCTTTGATGGTGGACCTCGATCATATCCAGTCAACGCTATAAGTCAATCTGTTGACTGGATTAGTCCAATGTGTTTTGATTATCATGGCTCTTGGGAAAATTTCACAGGATTGCATTCTGCATTGTATGATCCAAAAACCAATCTTTCCACAGATTTTGGTATCAAGTCTTGGATTCAATCAGGACTGCCTCGAAACAAGATTGTCTTGGGCCTGCCACTCTACGGCCCAACATGGTCACTTCAGGACCCAAATGACAACACGGTTGGGGCCCCTACTACTGGGACGGGTCCTGGGAACGGCCTATTGATCTATTCTCAAGTCGTTGATTTCAATCGGGACAATAATGCAACAGTTGTGTTTGATCAGACTCGGGTTTCCTATTATTCTTATTCAGGAGATTCATGGATTTCATATGATGATATTGGGTCGATCAAATCCAAGGTCCATTATGCTCGGGCTCAAGCCTTAGGTGGGTATTTCTTTTGGGCTCTAGGCCAAGATTTGGATTGGGATATTTCAAGTACAGCTTCACAAGCATGGTTAGCTTGATGCCTTTATATTTCTTTAACATTTTCAAATCCTATGTAAAATTGCATTGATAAGGTATTTTAACTTTGTTTGTGCAAGATTTCATCTTTAAACCCTTGGTTTCCTACTATTCAACATAGTCATGTACATTTTCATACAATCACATTTGCATGACATTGATAGCATGTTCTTTACTAGCTAAGAATAAAAAGTACAAATATAATTATGCAGTTCACAAGAAGAGAACATTTTTAAGATGAAAAAATAAACAATTTAAAAGTGAAAATTATAAAGTTACATTATGTCTACTATATATCATTCCTAACAAGTACCACAATTGTTGTTAAAGTAGTAAATGAATATTTTACTTCCCTTTAACCCTTTCTGAAAACCATACCTAAGAGTACATAGATAATGTGGAAAAAAAATCACAATCATAATAATATCCCACTAGCTATTATCAGCTAAATGGTTAACTTTTTTTTTTTTTTTTACCAATCATCGATAGATGGATTGGTATATGGTGGAGCCTGAGACTGAGAGGTCTTGAGTTCAAATCCTGGTATGAGCAAAAATGCTCTCAGGAATGGAGTCAGGGGTATTCCCATAATGGGTTTTCTCTGGAATTGGAGTTGGGTATATGAAGAGGCATGTCGCTAAGCCCAAATTCGCCGTTAAAAAAAAGAAGTTAAATGGTCACTTTTACATCATGCCCAAATAAACAAAATAATCATATTTCGTTTCTAGTTCTACAAAAGCAAAGAACCTTGATCAGATGCTCAAAAGGGTCTATAAATCACTTACAAATCACTCGTTTAAACAAGGAATAATAATATTGAACATGAAACGTTTACATACACAAGCTTCAACTATGATAAACACAAAGAGCTTGATGTAGTTTAGAAGCGCAATCAAATGGCTCAAGAACAAACGATTAATCAAAGACTAAATAAACCATAAAGGTTCAAGAACAAAGTTCTTATCATTCAATATCAATCAAAAACTGATTAAACTATAATATTTGAGACTATATATATAAAAGCTCCTAACAATAAGTTAGGCATGAAACTTGGATAACAATAAGCTTAATTAAGCAACTTAATTTAAGATAGACACAAATCAAATCAATCCCAAATATAAATAATATAATTAATAGATATAATTATTTTTAGCTTGTCATCCAAGTCGGATCATGACTGCATCATTCTCTCCCTTTTCGAAAAAACTCGTCCTCGAGTTTTCCAGAAACTTGGAACACGAATCCGAACCACATCCACCTGGATCAAAAGAAACATAGGTATCGACTGACTCTATAGCTTCCTTTGACCTTTTAGTATCAAGAAACACAACTTTAAGATTCACAAAAATGGAGCCAAATTGGATTTGTTTATTCGGCTCATTCACATACATTTTTTGTTTTTCAATAGGTCCATCAAAAGGCAATTTAGATAAATCATGTATGGCACATTGAGATGTAGACTTCAAATCCGTGCAATTGCCGGCAAGGATGACTACTATAGCTTTTTGTTTGTATCCCACAATTGGAAAAGATTTTATCTCAAGAATAAAAATATTTTGAATTTTCAAATCAGAAGATTGAGATAGCACCATATGCGGCTCATTATAAAAATATTGTATACTGTTAGTCGTCGATGTAGCCCCTTGATAACATCTCTTACCCACCATTATATTAACTTTTTTTACTTTCTTCGTAGGGTACAAATGCACCAAAAACATAGAAAGCAAGATGAAGCTTGAACTTTTATAACTGAAATTTAAAATCTTATATCTTTTCAGATCTTCCTTATTCTTCTTGTTGTCCAGAACTTCATTTTTAACAATTGAACTCCCGTTCTCCCAAGAATACCATTCTTCATCCATGTATTCATCAAACACGGGAGGTACTTGATAGAGGGTGTGTGCTACAATCCCCAAGATACTCCTCCTTACCAAAGTTTTCATCCCGGATGAAAACCATTGAACCGGTTTCTTGGAACTTGTAACCATCGCCGTCTTCAGGATGTTCCTCTTTCCCAACGACCTCATCCCAGATGACATCTCTTGGGTCAGTTTCCTGAATATCACGATTTTGCGATTTGAACACGATTTTATCGCTGCCTCGGTCGGCGATTCGGCGAGTAAAAAGGTGGTTCTCATCACGCAGAGCCATTTGAATTAACCTGAGCTCTGATACCAACTGATGCAGTTAAATGTGCATTCAAATGGCTTAATGCTAAAAGATTAAATCAAAGACCGAAAACATTGACAAAACATCAATTCTCTTATAACTCAATAATAATCAACTGAATTTTACAATAACGAGAACCCCTATTTATACTAATCCTAACACAACTAATATAGGAAACAAATCAATCCATAATTGAAAGAGATAACCTACAAAATTAAAAGATAACAAATAATATAAAAAGATTACTTATTAAAATAAAAGATATTGCGGGTTGGGTCGGATCACGGGTCCCTTGCATCAGAGCTACTTAATTATTGCAACGTCGATGGATGTTATACATGGAAACTATATATATAGCTCAACAAATTAACATTTAACAATTAATGAACTTTATCAACTATCACTTCTTACCGATCAATCGCTTCTTGAAATATGGAAGAAGATTTTCTCTTGGAGGTAAAATTTTTTAGTATTGGGAACTTGTCTTTGGTGACCAACTTCAGTCCGGCTGCTTCTTCATCTACTCCAGGCCAACAACTTATAATTGTAGCCGCAATATCAACCAGGTTAATGTTATCACCTCCAAAAAATTTCTTTCCTTGAAGTTCCCTTTCTAGTATTTCCAGCTGCTTATAAGCTTTTGCGACAACTTGCTTATCCTCAGTGCAGCGGGGAGCCTTATAAACTGCAGGCATACACTAAACAAACCATATGTAATTAATCAGTCCAAATTTCAAAGAACTGCCTGCCTTATATATTAAAGGGGAATGATTTATTTGTTCTGCTTGCAACATGATGTTAGCTTTATAATTAGTTAGTGCTAGTTTTGTACTTTTGTAATAGTAATGTCCTAAAAGTGATAGCCCTCCACCAGCCGCTGAACGCCTTGCACTTAAATATAATCAAGAAGAGCGTGAAACAATTATGGCTCTTGATGCTGCAAACCTTCTTTTCACCGCTTCTACTTGAATTCCAGCTCCCCAACCTCCTCCACTCACCTCCCATAAATCACCATCGCCTTCTCACTCATCTTCTTCCTCCTCCTCTGATCATAATTCTAATAATGCTTCCATTCGCAACTCTCCCGCTCAAAAACCACCAAGGCTTGAAGAACTATACAATGACCTTTATGCCACTCTCATTTCTATGGAAGGTCAAACAGATTCATTTGATAAAGCCATTCTAGCATCACTTCAAGCTCGCTTCGATCATCAGAACAAAATGAATGCTATACAGCAGCAAGCAGCACAAGATAAATTTCTAGCTGATGCACAGCTTGAAGCGGCACATAAGCGTATTACAGAACTTGAAGCCACTTGCCGACAAGCCGCTGCTGCTCATCAAAGACGTGATGATCCTGATGATCAGGATCAACACGAGGGGGAGAACATGGATGAAGATGTGGCTGAAGTTCGAGCTACTGCTGCTACTGAGGTTATCGGTGATACAGATGTTGGAGATGATGCACAATCAAGAGATCCTCCACAAGATGTTGATGTTGTTGAGCAAACTGGAGAGATTAATGTTGACGAGACCGAGGTCAGAGCTAGTTTTGCTACAGATGTTGTTAGAGGCTCTGATATTCGTGATGATGCTCAGTCTCAAGGCTTACATCTCGATCCATCAATAATTGGAGAAGACTTTGATGACCTCAGCTTTCCTGATAATAATCCGAATGATGATAATGGCACCTCTGATGATGACGATGATTCTCCTGGCTTCGACACCTATCCTACTGTGCAGCAACCAATTCCCGCTCTCAACCGACTAAGCTTTGACAACCTAATCCATAACCTTGCAAATCCCCATCTTCACCAACTCATCAGGCCTTCTAATGTTCAAGTCAATGATGGTGGTTTCAAAAAGAATGTTGAAAAACGTATTGATTATCTTAAATTGCCATCAAGACTCTTCAAATCCACCAAATTTCTTGAAGAAAAGGCTTACGGGATCTTCTCTAAGGAACATTATCTGATTAAGATTGATGTTGATGAAATAAGGGCAAGACGGGCTTATGATCTTGATCATCAGAGAGAAAAGTACTTGAAAGATTTAATTGAAGCCAAAAGTCATAAGATCAACAAAGTGTGGAAAAATCAGTTCAAGCTAAAGATCACAGAAGTCATTAGTGTTCATTTCAAAGAATGACGTGTTCCTGGCTTCGCCAGACCTCCCGGTTTGTTATGGTTAACAATGAGACGTGAAGATAATCGTCGATATATGTTTGGTGAAGCCAGATTCAACTTACTCTCTGCTGATGATCTAATTTTCCTGCTAAA
The DNA here is from genome assembly GCA_034093135.1 of Erigeron breviscapus. NCBI lineage: Eukaryota > Viridiplantae > Streptophyta > Magnoliopsida > Asterales > Asteraceae > Erigeron > Erigeron breviscapus. The sequence continues at coordinate 12,474,411 of CM067175.1, read as the reverse complement.
TCACTTTGCCAGCAAGCTCATCCAACCTGATCCAGAAAACCAAGAGGCCTATTATGCAGTAAAGAGATATATGGATAGTCTCATCTTAAGCCAAACCCAAAAAGACTTTCAGCATGGAGTTGAGAAGAAAAGGAGGAAGATTAACCTATCTGTGCCCAATCAGATGATGATCTGTCACAAAACAGCACTAAAGGGGGAGATTGTTAGCTTTATAATTAGTTAGTGCTAGTTTTGTACTTTTGTAATAGTAATGTCCTAGTAATTAAGTGTGGAGGGGCTTTTGATGTAATTAGGGGAGACCTTAATGTAATTAACTTTTAGTATAAATACCCCTCCACCACACATTTGTAAATTAAGCCTTTCATAATATAATTCATATTTCCCACTTTCTCTCTCATTCTCTCTCACACACATATAACCTTATTACATAATTTAGCATTATTTCAATTGGTATCAGAGCGAAATCACCTTGGTGAAAGATCCATATCCTTATCATGGCTTGATTTTGTTCAAATTTGTGCTAAATTGTGTTTTTACATTTTTACCGAAAGTTCCTTGCTTTACCCTTTAAACATGTTAAAGTTTCATTCTTTTTATCATTAAACAACTCATTACCTTCCTATAATCATCTTTGAAAAGTTTCAAATCCTAATTCCAAATAAAAAAGCTTAAAAATCAAATTTAAGTTTTCTGTTCTATTTACCGGTTTTCGTACCGGTTTTCATTTTCTTCGAATTGTAGTTGTAATACCGGTTTTCATCCTTAGTATTTACCGGTTTTCCTACCGGGTTTCCTACCAGTTTTCTTACCGGGTTTCATAAAAGTTGAAAATTATTGTTTAGTTATTATATTAAAAAATATATGGTTTACACCAAAACTGATATTTGTTCTTATATTCATCATTATTCAACTCGAAGTTCTGCTCAAATTTCTTCACGAAAACCGATATTTGTGAAGATTTTTCAAAAACCGATAATTCTTACTAATATTCATAATTTTTGTTAAATGGCTGTGTGGTTGTGTGATTTGGTTGTGAAAAATACCTGGTTTATCCCAAAACCGGTATTAGTTCTTATATTCTTCAATTTCTAAGGCAAAACTCCGTCCAACCTTCTTCACAAAAACCGGTATTTTACATTTTACCAAAACCGATATTTGTGAATTTTTCAAAAACCGATAATTCTTACTAATATTCATATTTATTGTTAATGGCTGTGTGGTTGTGTGATTTTGATGTGAAAATACCTGGTTTACTCCAAAACCGGTATTTGTTCTTATTATCTTCATTTTACGAAAGGAAACTCTGCCAAAAGTTTCTCTTGAAAACCGGTTTTCCTTTTTGTAACTTGAAAACCGGCATTTGTTCATATTTTCCCCCAAAACCGATATTTGTGCTTCTTCTCTGAAAACCGACATTTCTTCTTCAAACTTCAAAACCGGTATTTCTACATATTTTCTCAATATGTCGATAAATGATTCGTTGATTCTTGGTTCCGACTCAAGACCTCGTTTTATATCGTGGTTCATATCCTCAATGGAAAAAGAGATTCTTGGACTGGATTGGAAGACAACCACTTGGTGACGACATCAAAGCTTCTTACAAAGAAGGCCCTGCTGTTCACACAAACCCAATCACTAAGGAAGTTCTACCCAAAGAAAGTTGGAACACTGCTCAAAAGAACCGTTCCCTCGCTGATAATATTGCCAGATCTCATATCTATCAAGCTCTTCCCAATGACATTTAATGTAATGTTGATTCTGATGAAACCCTGAAAGAAATTTGGGACAAAATTGAAAAGCAATTGCAAGGTTCTGAAGTGTCTTCGACTATAAGATTATCCAATGTCCTTGATCTTTATGAGACTTTCAAGCAAGAAAAGGGTGAATCTCTGGAAGATGTGTACACACGTTTCTGCAATGTGATTAATGAGTTGAGAAAGAATGATGTTAAGAAGACATACATGGAACTAAACATCAAATTCCTCAGACATCTTGATGAATAATGGCAAGCCTATGGTACCCAACTCAACCAACAGGCTGATTTCGGCAAACTCACTATCCATACTCTTTATGAGAAGTTGAAGTTGAATCTCAGAGCTGTCCAAAAGCAACAATTGAAGAATGAAGGAAGCTTCTCATCTGATCCTCTTGCCTTGGTTGCTGAACAAAAGACATCTAGATATTCAAGAAAGAGTGTTGTAGAAGTTGTTTCTGATGATGAATCAAGTGATCCAAGTGATCCTGAGATTGATGAAAAAGAAAAGGAGATGTACAAAGAACTAGCCTACTTCACCAAATCTTTCAAGAAAAAGTTTTTCAAGAAAAGACCTACCAACAATCAACTCAGAACTTCATCTGTTTCTTCTTATGTTAAGAATTCTCAAGGTCCAAAGTTTGAAAGTCATAACGAACATGTCAGTGGAGAAAGAAAGTTTGAGACTCCTAAGAAGTTTGAGAAGAAAGTCTTTGAAAAGAAGAATGACGATAGAAAGTGCTACAACTGTGGACAATCCGGACACTTTTCTATCAACTGCACCAAACCTCCTCAGAGGAACTCCGACTACTACAAGTACAAGCTCATGCTGGCAAAACAAAAGGAATGTGGTATTGCTCTTCTTGCTGAGGACGACAAATGGCTACATCTTTCTGATGAAGAGACTGAAGAACTTGCAGCGAATGTATGTTTTATGACAAAGATCAAGCGTTCTAAGGAGTTAGAGGCAGGTTCTACCAGTTCTGAGTCTGAAGATGATGAGGTAATCAAAATTGCTAAGTGTGATCTGGCCCAATATATGGATAATTGTAATAAAGCTGTTGAAGCTGAATATGTAGCAGCTGCTAGCTGTTGCTCTCAAGTGCTGTGGATGAAGACTCAACTCTCTGACTATGGCTTTAAGTATGACAGAATTCCCATTTACTGCGACTCCAAAAGTGCCATTGCAATCTCTTGCAATCCTGTCCAGCATACAAAGACAAAGCACATCGATGTAAGGTACCACTTCATCAAAGATCATGTTGAAAAAGGTAACATCGAACTTTACTTTGTCCCAACTGACTACCAACTTGCAGACCTCTTCACAAAACCTTTGGATGAACAAAGGTTTAATTTTCTGAAAACCAAGTTGGGTATGCTTGATCTACAAACTTAATTGCTTATTTGCCATGTATTCTATGTTTATTTTCTTGGTCAAACAATTGATGTGTGCTTATGTGCTCTTACATGCAATGTTTGAGGGGGAGAACAAGGGTAAAATGCATGCTTATAGGGGGAGTTTGTAGAATTTTTCTAAGTCTGCATGTTCCTAGGGGGAGTTTGTATATATCTTGTTTTTCCTTTAATTTTTGTCCTTAGTCAAAATTTTTGCTTTCAAATTTTTCTATCTTTAAAAACATAAAATTTTTTCTAAAACTTTTTTCCCTTAAAAACCTTCCTTGAACCATCCTTATTCCAAAAAATAAATAAAACGGCTTTCAAAACCGGTAGTCAAAAACCGGTATTGACCACTATAAATACCCCCCAAAATCGATATTTGTTTACCCGTTTAAGTTTTTCAAATAATCCATTTTCTTAACAAATACCGGTTTTCTCTCGAATTTTATCGGCTTTCCTACCGGCTTTCACTTTTCCTCCTTACTTTTCAATCAAAAACCGACATTTCTATATATATATTCATACTTACCGGTTTTCATTTCTTGGGTTTAAGGTATTCTTTACTATTATCGGCTTTCATTATTTCTTCACTAATACCGGTTTTCATTCCTCCTTAAGTTTTGTGTTTTCCTTTCTTATGAACATGGGTGTTTAATTGTATCTTGTGATTTCTTTTACTTTTTACTTGTCCATCATAGCAGGTATAACCTCATTTCCGATTGAGTCATCTCATCCTTGAATATTCTTACTTAATTCATTAGTTTAACATGCTTGGTTTGCTGAATGATCTTGTATGAATATGTTGTATGATTACATTGGATATCTGATTGATTGTGATGAAATTACTTATCTAATTGAGTGTCTAGATGCTTGCTTATTGTACTTCTATTTCTTTGTGCTTAATCTGCTCTATTATCGGCTTTCAAATTCTGATAATCCTTATATATATCTTTACAAGTGCATCGATACATGGTTTCACACTGACGATGTACCCCTTCGAATCACTATACGAAGGAAAACATAACAGAGCACATTTGCGAAAGACATAACCACGAAGGAGAATAACTCGATCGAATAACAAAAGGATTAACACAAATCCTTTCCAAAGATAAACATAATACTTACCTAGTCCGGAATATCTTCTAAGGAGACTAAATCGGATAAACATGGTACGTAGAGTTTTACTCAAAGAAGGAATAGGGTAGACCCTAACCTTCTTTTCCAAGGAATCTCCTCCTATAAAAGGAGAAGGATTCTCCCATATTCGATATACTTCGATACACAAACAATTTGACATACAACATATTCATACGATCACGGACCGAACTAAAACCCTAATCATAGTCGAACAAGCTTCGACAATCAACCAACAATCTTAGATTGGCGTAAAGGAACACCGTTCCTACCTTCGGGGAATCGCCAACAAAACCTATAAACCTTTTAGGGTTACTCACAAGTCATCTCTAGGCCAAAAACCTCTTAACGCGGTTTGGTGCACAATCATTTAGGGCCATCCGTGAGACATTAACCACAAAAACCCACCACCCAACCACGATATCGATTCACCAAAACCATGTTGAATACCAATCAAGATGGCACGGGAATTCCCTGAACAAATGCCGAAGTCCCTGAACCTGCGGTTCACCAACAAATCACCTTCGGAACTAATCCACCTGTTTCTTTGCAAGAGAGACCGTCTCCTGCATTCGTCACTCCTCTTAACAGACCCTCGCACACGTCTGGATCAGATCGTAGGTCGACTTATGACCTAAAACAAGCCGCCAAAGACAATCTTTTCCCCCCAGAACGGGACAAGAAACAAAAGAAGACCTCATCCAGACAAGCAAGGGCAATCAACGAAGAACAATTTTTAGAAGATCCGGAGCTGGTAGAAGAAGCTCTTAGGTACCTCAACAAGCGAAAGGCAATCCAGAGATCTGCAAGAGTGTTGGATTTTGACGAAGGAGGTACGGACGAAGCTTACGAAGTCCCGAAGGACTCGATTGTCTCTTCGAAGAAGCTCCCATCAGAAAACGCATGGTACGTCCCTCAAACTCCAGACTACGGAATACGAAGCAAAGCTTCGGCCAAGACCAATTCACAGCTTACGGACGGCTTGCCATATCCCAGTAGTTATTACCCGCACTGGGGGGCTCCAATGACCTTCGAATACGGTCCTATACCTCCTCCATACTCTCAATGGTATCCCGGACCTCCGTTTGGCACCTCCGGAAGATACCCAGCGCATGTATCAGGCAACTTTGCTGTAACATCTGTGATTTTGACCCGTTTGACCTTGCATGTAATTTGACTAACTATTTCAATAAATGAAATAGTTGTGTATATTTATCTATATATTGGGCCAATTATAGTGTAATAATGAATTTCAGGTGTCATATTTGGATTTCTAGAATTAAGCCCATATTATGAGGCCATGATATTGACCCATACGTGTTATGAAGGTTATATTATAGTTGATGTTTAAGTGACTGTGGTAACACGAATAATGTAAATACAAAGCATTAGTATAATGTACGGTTTCAACAGTGTCAGTGGCTATCCAATAATTCCATTAATGGGACAAAAGCCGACATAACTTTATGTAAAAGAGAAATACGCGTGATATCTCTTGTTGTTTATTGATCATGAACCTAATCCCTTAGCTGGATAACTACCTCTCTCTCTCTCTCTATATATATATATATATATATATATATATATATATATATATAAAATATATAAAATATATTATTAATATATATAATGTATATATATATATATATATATATACATATATAAGAATATTCATGAGATCGATATACAGATACATATATATATATATATATATATATATATATATATATATATATATATATATATATATATATATATATATATATATATATATATATATATATATATATATATATATATATATATATATATATATATATATATATATATATATATATATATATATATATATATATATATATATATATATATATATATATATATATATATATATATATATATATATATATATATATATATATATATATATATATATATATATATATATATATATATATATATATATATATATATATATATATATATATATATATATATATATATATATATATATATATATATATATATATATATATATATATATATATATATATATATATATATATATATATATATATATATATATATATATATATATATATATATATATATATATATATATATATATATATATATATATATATATATATATATATATATATATATATATATATATATATATATATATATATATATATATATATATATATATATATATATATATATATATATATATATATATATATATATATATATATATATATATATATATATATATATATATATATATATATATATATATATATATATATATATATATATATATATATATATATATATATATATATATATATATATATATATATATATATATATATATATATATATATATATATATATATATATATATATATATATATATATATATATATATATATATATATATATATATATATATATATATATATATATATATATATATATATATATATATATATATATATATATATATCTCTATATATATATATATATATATATATATATATATATATATATATATATATAAGGCGAATACTTTTTATATATACACAATATAAATGATATATATAAAAAATATACATATATATATATTTACTTATACACATGATCCCATATACCTACTGCGTTGCACCAACATCCTTGATTGATAGGAACCGGTGTACATGTATGGATTTACAACACTACATCCTTGTTTGATAGGAACCGGTGTACATGTATGGATTTACAACACTACATCCTTGTTTGATAGGAACCAGTGTACATACCTAATCTCATGTGTAGAAGTTATTTATATATATATGTAAATTAAACAAATGTCATGATAACAATTTAATTTGGGTGATGAAGATTACAAAAACAAACTTCCTTTTATCTATATTCTAACAAGAACATATTAACTAAAACAAGTATTATTTTCATTGAAGAGGTTCCACGAAGCACAACATAGTCTACTTACTCTCTTCTTTCTTCATCCCACGATTCACTTCAATTAAGGTGAGTTTCGTAGCTCCCTACTCAATTGAGATTCGGGCTGAAAAGTGTACACATACGTGCTTGTTTGATTGTTTGAATGACTTATTGATGGTTGATTGGTTTGTTTGATTTATTATGCATTCGTTTATGATTATATATTGTGAATAGGATAGTTGTACATACATGGAAGACGATGATACCATTAAAGGGTTATAGATGTGGTGGGAAGGCTGCGGGTGACCCTATATATAAGCATCTATGATTCCTTAATTGTAAAGGCGTACGAAGTGTATGTACTCGCTGCATTTGGTTGATTTGTTGGACATATGGACTTGTTTATTGATGATTTGATATGATTTACACCACGATGTGGACCGAGTACTTTCAAGTACTTGATGCCAAGTATTGGCCATACTTGATGATATGATATGATTTACACCACGATGTGGACCGAGTACTTTTAAGTACTTGATGCCAAGTATTGGACATACTTGATGATATGATATGATTTACACCACGATGTGGACCGAGTACTTTTAAGTACTTGATGCCAAGTATTGGATACTTGATGATTTAGAAGTACATTGCATGATATTGACTCGCATATGATGCACATATTGACATTTATACACATTGATACATTGCATGACATTGACATATATACGATATATTTATTGGCAATGATACTATTTGTACCTGATTGTATACGAACTATTTTGTATCATTTGTTGTTTGGTTACTTATTTGATAAGGTTGAACGTTATGTTAACCTCAATTGTCTAACAGGTGACGTACATGGGTTTGTTGTAAGTACATTGTTTGATGTTGTTATTATATATGATAATGTTATTGATGATGGTTTCTTGTAAACCATTACTACGAACTCACCAACCTTGTGTTGACACTTGCTAGTACACTTTTCAGGTAATCAGGTGAATCAAGGTCGAGATACATGATTGTTGGTTGCTTGGACCCGGACTTGGACTGATATGGATCAAGGATTCATTTACCATCTTTTGCATTATGCATTTTGTGTTTGTATGTTGACTTCATCTGCTGGATTCACTGAGTCCACTATGTTCATATAGTTTATGTTCTACGATAATTCCACTGTGTGCTATATAATTTCCGTAATATCTTGGGCCCAGCTTGGGGTGTTACAGAATGGTGGCCCATGCGTGGTCGTAGAGAATTAGGCGGTTTGACCTAGAACTACGGCTTAAGTTAAAACTCTTCATATAGCATGCATGGTTAGGAATTTTGTGTGCAACGTGAATTATGTGAATCCTAAAAGGTGTACATTGTGAGTTCGTAGAAAAGACCATTTATGTGATGACTTGAGTACAATGTGATGATCGTATGATGAGTACAATGGGGTTAATGTGTACATTGATTGAACTTGATTATGATTGAGATGGATTGTTGTTATTGATTGATAATAGTTTGATGATTTAGGGCAAAATGAAGTTATGGCGTTAACTTGATATAACATTGTGGCAACCCTAAAAGAGCCTGATCAACTATTTTATGGTTACCCGGTATTATAACAAGTTAATGACATCACGGATTGCACACGCTTGGTTTAAGGTATAATAAGGAACCGATATGCTTAATGGAAGTTGATTGGGTGGAGGGTTAGCCGCTGGTACACCCTGTATACAAACCCGGTCAATAACTAGAGGGCATATCGAATTCGGATTATACTTTGAACCACTTGTGTTAGTTGCTTGATTGTGTGATGGATTGAACATGAGTATGTGGTTTAGTGATGAACGATTATTGTGAACTTGGTATGATGGCATGATACATAATGATTTCCCCTAGAACATTAGTACTTTTTCCTTAGTGTAAAGATATGATTTATGTGTAATACGTCAACATGAGAGCATTAACTACTTGTGTGACTAACATGCGAGCATTTTGAGACTATGATGTTCAAGTAAATTAAGATACTATGAAATATTATGTGATCTAGTGTGTTAAGAGGCGTTTGTATGAACGTTGAGCTTGAGTTAGTAATTTAACGAATGTGTTCAAGAAAATGGCTGGAAAAGAGCAAACAAGATAGTAGTAGAAGATTATGAACTTAAGTGATTATATGCAGGAATCAAGTCCCGTAGATTTCACCTTATATTGGCCTTGTACCTAAATAAGAATACATGATTTTACTGAGAGGTACTATTCGCTTATATAACGTAAGCAATGACGTCAAATGAAAATAATTTTTCAAAATGGCCGACAACAAATAAGATATCTGGATCTTGATGGAACAAGATAAAGTAGGATGGCTTTATCAGACTATTTTGATATAAGCAATAATAAAAGTGTTAACTACAAACAAATTATATATAAATTTCGCAATAAAGAAAAGAGGAAATAGACATACGAAAATCACTAACTGTTTATGTAATCTTACTTTATAGTTTAAGTAGCCAAATTCCTGAATCTAAGAAGATCACACATTTATCTATTCAATGCATACTTGTTAGTCCCATGTTTAACCCAATGATCCTTCAAGTCAATTGGATAATCGAGATCGTACCCTGCTAACAACAATTCCTCTATGACCTTTTTGAATGTACCACCACCCATTCTTCTCCCCGGCAACCTTACAATACGACTTTTCCCGACATATGTTGGCAACGGATACATGGAAAGAGTAGCTGTACAACAAGTGGAGGTCCATCCCTCTGTACTCCACCCGCGACAGGTCCTAGGTATCCCTGTGCATGAGCATATCGTTGTTGGCATCTCTGATATGTTCATTTCTTCTCCAAATACTACCAAAGTAGTATTAGGTTTCACAAACTGGTAAGACCTTCTCGACCTTACATTTCTTTGGGCTTTCGAGGACGATACTTCTGCGGACTTTTTCTTACGGCTATAAAGCTTGCAAATATAAGCCCATGAGTCTTCTACGAGCTTCTCAAACTCTGGTCCGTGATTCATTATCGTATCAATCGGTCCTACCATGTTCGAGGTTGAGACCTCATAATATGTGTCACTAATTGGATTGGGGGATAGTGTGGGCAAGTCTGACATTGGTCGTTTTCCTGGTGCCCTGTTACCCTCCTCAGAAGGTTCTGGTTGGAATGTTGGTTCGGGTTGGAATGTTGATTCCAACTGGAATGTCGGTTCTGGTGTATCGAAAAAACCAGTTCTGATGAAAAGGTTCTATTAGGCTAGAAGATGAGGCCCCATGATGAATTGCATCGATAGGATTTGAGAACAATGCACTGACATTTTCTGTTGGGAGTTCTAGCTGTGATGTCAGTACTGTATTTTGGAGAAGCCAGTCTTGGCAAGAATCATCGATTGATGTTCCCCATTCACTAGTACCAATCATCGGGTTTTGCCATGCGTCCATGACTCTCTTGAGTTCTTTTTATCTACAATAAAAATTTGTCAGGTAACTGACATAATAAATACGCAAGAAACATTCTCAACAATAATATCCTGGACAACTTAAGATCTTATTTATTAAATAACACAAAATTTTATAATGGAATCAAGACATTTCTATAAAATCCCTCTCGACTTCAAGCACTGGGAGTTCTGTCAGAGCTCGATCCCGGAATGTTGCTTCCTCCGACAACATCTCTTTTTCTTCTCCTCAGGGGTTGAACATTAGGATCTTCTTTTTCATTATTTTCTTCTTCTTCTTCTTCTTCTTCTTCTTCTTCAGATGACATGGCGAAAATGGACTTCTCCCTTTGTGAGAGATTATCTTCTTCTTGCTGAGCTAAGGCTTTTGCGAACTTTTCATCTTCTTTTATTTGATGGTTCACAAGAATAGATTCTTCCTCTTTTAAAAATTGAGATAAAATTTTTGCCAGCTTTTCATCTTCGGTAGTTTGCTTCTCAACAAGGTTGGCATCTTCGTCTACCATCACCTTGTAGTCTTCATAGGAGATACCTAACATTTTGGCCTCCCGCTTGATCCTTTTGACCCTGTTGCTTTCCCTGGCCACTTTTTCAAGATTTTCAAGTTCATCTTGAGTCATTGGTCTTTTGCCTTTTGGATCACTAAGAGGCACCAGAGTTTTTCATTGTCTTATGATAAACAAACAATATTAACCATTGGTGTAATAATTTCATTAGCTAGGCAATCATAAATTAAAAGACCAATATTTTATATAAACATATAAATAGTCACCATATCATTTAAAATGAGTAAAAGGACAAAGGATAACATACCAAAGAAAATGTTGTAGATCTTGAAATACACACAAGTTGGTTATGAGGTTTACAACAAATTATCAGAAGAAGAACTAAGTGAGTTAAAGAGATATGGAAGAAAGATTTAGTATGTATTTTTATTCCACAAAACGAGTTTCTATTATAAGGAAATGAAGAGGGAGTGTGACTTGTAAGAACGGACAGGTGTCCAAAAGCTACAGTAAATCTATAATGACTAACAATCATTGTTACAGTAATTAGTAATTATTGATTTTTTTTTACTAAAGATAAATTCTTAAACTTTACCATCCCTTTAATCAAGGTTGAGAGGCGCTGAACAGCTTGCTCAAAACGCATGCTATGCCGAGAAGATCCTCAACTTGATTAATAGCTTAATGAATAGATCGTGTTGTCTCAATGAAGTGGATTACGGGATAACCGTCTTCCACACATCACCATTTTTCTTCACTACTTCTTTTTCAAGAACCATATCAATTGCCAATTTACCTTTTTGAACCCTAGATGAATCTTTGATCCAAACTGTTGTTTCAGGAGTGATTCATGTAATATTTGTTCCTTTGAACCCTAGATCACCCTTAATGATTGAATATTATCAAACAAAGATATGTACCGTCTTCTTTAACTGAATAATAGTAGTCTTGACAAAAGAACTTCAAACTTGAAAATCAAATTTTTTTTATGATGGGCGATCAACGATTAAAATACACAAATGAACTTGGTATAAAAAATCTATCAAGACAAATATGGGAAATTCTTTTAACTGGGGAATTTCCCTAATCAACAACAATCCCCAAAAGAGATCGAAGAAAGTTGTATTTCATTATTCGTACAATACAAGTAAAGTTACAATTTTTGAGACCAATTGTAACACCCGACGTTTAAAAATATGGGTTTTCAAAAATCTTTCACCTAACGGTGTTAAATTGCGGAAGTAAAGACTGTAAAAGTCAAAACCGATAAAAACATTTCGGTTTCTGCATTTGGTTGGTGTTACATGCCATATCAAACAATAGTTCAAATGAAAACCCAACGGTTGCCCAACATTAAACAACCGTTCACACATTACTACATAAATTCGACATCAAAATGAAATGTAAACAAAAGTCTCCATAATAAGCAACTAGGGGTAGCTAAGGAATCTGCATGCTTTCTACCCACGCCCTCACGTCCTGCACCTACAAGTCCTTCAAGCTAAACCTGAGGGAACAACCACATTAAAGAAACAAGTGTTAGCTATAAGAATAGCTAAGTAAGACCACTCTTAATTTAAAAGCATTTGTCCAATTAAAACATTTCTTCGTTAATAGACAAACTCATTAGGCACAACACACAACACACATAACTGCATAACAACTTCATATCAATTAGGATAATCATCCTAAATGTGCCTATCCTGCATTAGTTCACACATTGTCACACATATCTTCGTTTACTGCATATAAGTGTGCCCTGCATCACACCTGACTGGATGATCAACCAAAGGCTAATCATCGTATGTCGTTAAGGAATGGCAAGCCAATCCAAGAGTAATCCGTATGTGGAGGTTGGTCAAACCCCTCGTATTACTCGCCCTGCATTATAAAGACCATGTTGCAAGGAGCCACCCAAGCAACAACTACGTCAACGTACTCGTCCGCTAAGACTTGTACGGGTTAAGCTTAACACTTTCCCTGCATTATATTTACGAGCTCGATTTCACACATAATATTTTAGGCAACACACATAACCTAAACATAATCACACATTACTTCATTTCGTTTGGGCCCTTAAACGTGCAAGTGACATGGCAACCTACCAAGTCTAGTGAGCTAGGTGTACAAGCCATGTAGTATGCATATGTCACACATCAACTCCATTTCTACATTTCACACATAATAAGATACTTCGTAATTCTACATAAACTACATATCAATACACTACATTAACAATACTTCATTTCACTACATTAGGGTCTGCATTTCAGGTCTCATGGTCAACTACATATCCCATAGTACCTCCCGTGTAACCCGAGATACCCACATATATCATATGTTACCGTTAAAGAAGTTATAAGTATGAAACCTTTGCTTGTTGAACCCTCAGCGTGACAAAAGTAGTGTATCTTACCTTGATACAGCTTAACAACAAGCTACAAGCACAATACAACAAGATGACTAGGTGTCTCCAATATCCTAGAACAAGTATAAGATCAAAATATAAGCTAAACGACACATTTTGTAAAATCTGACCAAGTGGTGCGCCGCACCTTCCAAGTGGTGCGTCGCACCAAACCTCCAGAGAATTCAGATCAACACTAGGTGCGCCGCACCAGCCCTTGGTGCGTCGCATATCGGGGTCCACCAAAAAACCAAACTGGCTGTGGTGCGCCGCACCACTCCTTTGGTGCGCCGCACCTGGGGTGCCGACCAGCAAACCAATTTTTGTTCTTTGATCAAACGAATTCCATACGAATCCATACCCCAAATCCAACCTGGGGACTTAAAATTAATCCTTTTAATTGCACTTTCATCAACTTTAACCATCCTATTAATCCTTTAATCCTTTACATCATGAATCAATCATTTAATCACCCGAATAACATGAAATCGGTGAACGTTTAATCAAATAACCCAACCCAAACCCTTATGGCCTGGATTAAGACTAATATAAGACTCACACAATCATATTTCAAAAGAGGAATACCAACATTACCTGTATTAGGTGACAAAGATCCAAGATCTAAGCAATACACGATCGATTTGGCTCCAAAACGAATAGATCTAGAGAGAAACTTGAGAGGGAAGGAAGGGGATCGGCTAGGGCTTTGTTTAGGGGAATAAAATCTACAAATGCCAACCTAATGACACCCCTTAACTCCCTAAACCCGTTTTTAACTTTCCTTCTATGTCAAAACTAGCCCCTAAGCTTCCTAATCCTTCATTTTTGGTCACAAACTACTTTATTGACCATATACATCATTAATCCTTCATTAAATGTCACTACATAGACATTAATCTTCATATTACACACATTTATACTACATTAACATTTAGGCTTACAAGCCTCACACATAACACACATTAACTACATATAAGCATTAAATCTAAAATAGACTTAACGACACACACAATATTGACTTAACGACATTAGTCAACTAGTAAAGAAAAGTTTGGGATGTTACAAATACAACAATTAGGGATACAACATATTTAAAAACCATACAAAGAAACCCACGTGGCTACAAACAGTAAGGGAACCACGCCAAGAACAAACGCTACTAACCACGGATAAGCCTCATCCAATGGAAGTTGAGCCACAATAAGTAACCAAGCTATAATAATTATGTAAATCACAATTAGGAAAGGGCTCAACATTTTTGATATAGGTTTCGGGTTTTGGTTAGATTCTGAAGAAAGGAAAATGTTAAGTTGATATGGTTTGGAGAAAAGTATGCTATGGTGTTACTATATAGTTCAAAAATGAGCCGTTTCTAACGGTCAAATATAAAAAGAGAAAGTGAATTTGAATCCCGTATAGTGTTTTAGTCAGACTTACTTGTGTCTAGAAAGATCATCTATGCTATACCATAAATGTGTAAGTAGTCCATACTATATGTGTACAAACTATTGATTTCTTCATGAGTACAAGTTGTAGGATGTTATACATGCTATCTCTAAATGTTAATCCTGTCAAGGATTGTGTACAAGTTCATCCTACTCTGTTGAGAGTAGAAGGGTTCAGTTTGGAATCAAATGAGTTCATCTTACTCTGATTGAGAGTAGAGTGTATCGATTAAGAGATGCTCTCTAAACCTGGCTTTTAATTATGTGTGTAAATGTGTATGTGGGATATCACATCTTCTAATATCTATTAATTGTCACTGAGATAAAACATAAATCAAGTTAAGTATATTTTTACTCGATATAATCTGAATTTCGAGGACGAAATCCTTTTAACGGGGGAATAATGTAACATCTGTGATTTTGACCCGTTTGATCTTGCATGTAATTTGACTAACTATTTCAATAAATGAAATAGTTGTGTATATTTATCTATATATTGGGCCAATTATAGTGTAATAATGAATTTCAGGTATCATATTTGGATTTCTAGAATTAAGCCCATATTATGAGGCCATGATATTGGCCCATACGTGTTATGAAGGTTATATTATAGTTGATGTTTAAGTGACTGTGGTAACACGAAGAATGTAAATACAAAGCATTAGTATAATGTACGGTTTCAACAGTGTCGGTGGCTATCCAATAATTCCATTAATGGGACAAAAGCCGACATAACTTTATGTAAAAGAGAAATACGCGTGATATCTCTTGTTGTTTATTGATCATGAACCTAATCCCTTAGCTGGATAACTACCTCTCTCTCTCTCTCTCTCTCTCTCTCTATATCTATATATATATATATATATATATATATATATATATCTACCTATTATATTATATCACTCAATATGTCCAAAACTAAATATAACTTTAAATGTGCTAAAAATGATAAATTAACGTTGCTGTAATGTTTTGACTATAACTTCTTCGTCCGATATCCGTTTTTGACAAGTAAGCTGTCTACGGAAAGAGGAGAGAAATATCTACAACTATAAATATGAATTTAATCATCAATCCTACTCATAGTGGCCAGCTAAACCACGAATTTTAGTGGGAGACAAGTACCTAACACACTAATTGAACTAAACAACTCACAAATTGTCTTTTAGTATCTAATTCAATCTATCTTTTAATTATTCATTCAATCAATATGTAATTAACTTTCAAAAAGCCTTTAATTGCTGGAAAGTATAAGCTTCCAAACACCTAAATTGATTAGAAAACAAACATGGGAGCCTACCTAGCAATTAACTAATGAAAAACTAAATAATACATGCATGCATATAATGCATATCCTTCATTCTATTTTTCCTATATATAGTACTATCTTTCTCACTTCCTCTGCACAATACACATACAAATTCAAGTTCATAATCATTAATAAGTCATAAGTGATTTTGAGAAAGAAAATACCAAAACAACTCAAAACCCGTTTTTCATTACAGCAGCCCAGAAAACCTCCGATCCCCGGAGATTAAACCGTCGGATCATCATGGTTCTTTGACAGTAGTTTCCTAACATATAGACCAACGTTTTCAACCGTTGAATTTGTCCAAAAAAGTCCAGAAGTCGAATTACAAGTCTAGAACAGAGGGCTGGAATTTCAGTAGTTCTTAGCTTTAAGTCATCTTTAATCATTCCTTTAAACATCCTTTTGATTAAGTGCACATATAAGGTAATAATTCTTGATCTCTTAATCATAATTTATAAGTATTTTAATGGTGTCAAGTTGTAGATTATGGCTTGGTTTGGGTTATTCAATTAAAAGATGTATACCAAATTTTATAAAACTTGAATACTTTTATTACATGACAATATAAATGATATATATAATGAAAACCATGTACATATATATATTTACTTATACACATGATCCCATATACCTACTGCGTTGCACCAACATCCTTGATTGATAGGAACCGGTGTACATGTATGGATTTACAACACTACATCCTTGTTTGATAAGAACCAGTGTTTACACTACATCCTTGTTTGATAGGAACCAGTGTTTACACTACATCCTTGTTTGATAGGAACCAGTGTACATACCTAATCTCATGTGTAGAAGTTATTTATATATATATATGTAAATTAAACAAATGTCATGATAACAATCTAATTTGGGTGATGAAGATTACAAAAACAAACTTCCTTTTATCTATATTCTAACAAGAACATATTAACTAAAACAAGTATTATTTTCATTGAAGAGGTTCCACGAAGCACAACATAGTCTACTTACTCTCTTCTTTCTTCATCCCACGATTCACTTCAATTAAGGTGAGTTTTGTAGCTCCCTACTCAATTGAGATTCGGGCTGAAAAGTGTACACATACGTGCTTGTTTGATTGTTTGAATGACTTATTGATGGTTGATTGGTTTGTTTGATTTATTATGCATTCGTTTATGATTATATATTGTGAATAGGATAGTTGTACATACATGGAAGACGATGATACCATTAAAGGGTTATAGATGTGGTGGGAAGGCTGCGGGTGACCCTATATATAAGCATCTATGATTCCTTAATTGTAAAGGCGTACGAAGTGTATGTACTCGCTGCATTTGGTTGATTTGTTGGACATATGGACTTGTTTATTGATGATTTGATATGATTTACACCACGATGTGGACCGAGTACTTTCAAGTACTTGATGCCAAGTATTGGCCATACTTGATGAAATGATATGATTTACACCACGATGTGGACCGAGTACTTTCAAGTACTTGATGCCAAGTATTGGCCATACTTGATGATATGATATGATTTACACCACGATGTGGACCGAGTACTTTCAAGTACTTGATGCCAAGTATTGGCCATACTTGATGATATGATATGATTTACACCACGATGTGGACCAAGTATTGTGATACTTGATGATTTTGAAGTACATTGCATGATATTGACTCGCATATGATGCACGTATTGACATTTATACACATTGATACATTGCATGACATTGACATATATACGATATATTTATTGGCAATGATACTATTTGTACCTGATTGTATACGAACTATTTTGTATCATTTGTTGTTTGGTTACTTATTTGATAAGGTTGAACGTTATGTTAACCTCAATTGTCTAACAGGTGACGTACATGGGTTTGTTGTAAGTACATTGTTTGATGTTGTTATTATATATGATAATGTTATTGATGATGGTTTCTTGTAAACCATTACTACGAACTCACCAACATTGTGTTGACACTTGCTAGTACACTTTTCAGGTAATCAGGTGAATCAAGGCCGAGATACATGATTGTTGGTTGCTTGGACCCGGACTTGGACTGATATGGATCAAGGATTCATTTACCATCTTTTGCATTATGCATTTTGTGTTTGTATGTTGACTTCATCTGCTGGATTCACTGAGTCCACTATGTTCATATAGTTTATGTTCTACGATAACTCCACTGTGTGCTATATAATTTCCGTAATATCTCGGGCCCAGCTTGGGGTGTTACATTTGCACCATACCTACCTCCATCACCCTGGCTCCCTCACTATGAGAAGAATGCATGGACTACGGGTGCAGCATCAATTACCAGCTCCAAAGTCAGCCCTTCGATGCAAGAACAACCATTCCCTCTAGAGAGCAAAGCGGACGCCTCACCTCTGGCTGAATGGATACAAAAGTACCCTATGCCCACCAACATGAAGTATCCGACCAATATGGAGCCCTACGAAGGGGAAGGCGATCCAGAGGACTTCCTGCAATCATTCATAGGAAACGCTACAATGTACCAATGGAATGACCCTTTGGCCTGTAAGGCCTTTGGATGGGTACTCAAAGGTGATGCTAGGGAATGGTTCAACAGTCTCCCGCAGGGCCCAATCTCCAATTTTTCAGATTTAAAAGAAAAGTTCAAATTATACTTTGGCCAAAGAGAAACTCAAGTAAGATCTTGCATCACCGTCCACAACATAAAGCAAAGGGAAGCCGAAGATGCCAGGAATTTCATAATAAGGTACACCAAGGAGACACAAAGAATACCTGCATTGCCTGAAACACACAGGATTTCGGGCCTTGTGCACGGATTCTAAAGCCCTTCGATGGTTAAGTACTTGGTTAAAGGACTCCCGAAAACATACGAGGAAGTAAGGGTCAAAGCGTACACTTGGTTGGATGCCCAATACATGATAACCGGCGGGGCAGGAACCAGGAACTATCAATACGAATATAATCCGAGAAGTAAGAAGCAAAGTGCCCTTATCTCCCAAAAAGAAACGTACGAGCACTCATCATACGAAGGGAGAAGCAGGATTAGGGATAATACGGGCCTTCGTAAACTGTCCCCTAATCCCAACCAGATCTCAGCTATGAAGCAAGCAACCAAGACACCCTTCGAAGGATTGATAGATGAGGGAGTCGCCACCGAGTCTGGCTATAAAAGTAATGCCGAAGCGGACGCAATACGGTCGCTAGCAAGCATCAAAGGAAAAGGAATCATGATGACTGAAGAACCAAAGAAATCTCTGGACTCAACAATCTATAAGCTGCACGAAGACTCAACCAAAGGGATAGTCATCAGAGAAGGAAAGGATTCCGGAGGTAAGAAGAAGAAGTCATCTAAACCCCAAGAGTCAAATTGAGAACAATTTAGCACAATGTGCAAGGATTGCTTCGGAGTAACTCGGAAACTACTCGCATTGCGGTGAATGTAATAAGTTACTCCCTTAGACGAATAAAAAGCTCTCCTCTTAGGAACTTATGTAATCACAACGTGATTAATTTGATTTTTCTTTTTTAGGACATTATACAAATTGTCATCTAATTACGAAGGGTCGCTCCCTATCGTACTATATTAATTTACCGCATGCACATCCATATAAAGACATGTTACTCAAGGCTAAAATGTGTGAAAGGGACGCCTACACAACATAAAGCCAAAATTGTGAAAAGATTACCATCTATCACAAAAAACATGCACTAAAAGAAAAAGACATGGAATGAACGAAGGAAACTACCTTCGACACCATGCAAACCATAAACAACCATAAAGACACGGAACAACCGAAGGGCAGAGCCCTCGGAATCGTGCAAAAAATACATACAAGCAAAGCCTACAACGGCTCCCAAGGGAAACCTTGAGGAATTATAACGCAAGCAAGCCAAAGATAAAATAAAGTTTCATATATAGAAACATAAAGAAGACAGGTGGCCAACACAAACCACCAAAGTTATTAAAAATATTGTTCGAAGGCACGCAGGCCAAATTAAGAATTGTTCAAAATATGTTCCACAGAGCTACCAATAAAACCATTTAAGAGGCAGAAGTACCTTCGGGTTGAGATTGAGAAGTGTCAATAGCGGAGGTATCGGTTGCAGGAGGAGTAACAGCAACAGGAGTAGGAGCAGTCTTATCCGGTTGAATTTCAAGAAGCGATTCAAACGAAGCCATGGGATTACTTGCAAATTTGCCGAGAAAGGGAAAATGGGCGCTCCGGTAATTTTCTATTGCCACATTAATGGCATCAACAGTATTCTCTCTATATTCTGAGCGCGTGGACAAATCAACCAAACCTTCCTCGCTCAAACCACGAAGCACGGAGGCCCTCTCATCATCCCTATTAGCAGAAATCACCTCCGCAAGCAGTCTCCCAAACTCCTCGCTATCAACCAAACTCCTACATGCATAGGGAATCACCTCAGTAACCAGACCAGTCCGCTGCGACACATGCTTCCTGATAGAGGCCGAAAGATTCTGAGAAACCTCTTTCTCCATATTACACTCAGCCATGGTCCTCGAAAGCTTTGACCTCAAGTCAGCAAGTTCATCCTCCTGAATCTTCACCTTAGCCTCTGCCTCCATAAGTTTGCCCTTCAGCAACTTCACCTCCTCCAAGTCCTTGATGGTATCATTCATCGATTCTTGGAGCAAAGCACACTCTGCTTTCTTCTCTTCCAACATCTTCTCGGTCTCCAACTGCACACCCAGAAGATGATTTAAACGAACAAGTATCTCAGCATCCATCATATTCCTCTCATCCAAGCGATCTTTGTAAAACTGTGCAAAAGCCCTTGTCTCCATGCGGCAAACATCAACTGCAAAAGAAAAGAATTAGAGGAATAAATTATAATAATCAAACAAAGAGGTGAAAAAATGGCCATTACTTATAGCTCGGTCTTCTCCTCATCAATCTTCTTCTTCTTCTTTTTAGGAGCAGTAGCCTCCGAAGCCGCCTCCTTACCCCTCTTACGAAGGCGAGATGCAACACCTTGCACCAGAGCAGCGCTCTGCTTCTTCCCTTCGCCAGTTATTATAACCTCATCTTCTACGTCCTGACCAGGAGGAACAACATTATCCTCCTTAGGTAAAACATAAGTACCGGATGAAGAACCAAGGCTAAAAGGAACACTTCCAACTGCCTTCGGAGTACGCTCAACATCAGAAGGAACATGGGAAGAAGAACCAGATGGGACATCACCAGATCGGCCACCCTTTCTGACAAAGTTCTGAAAAGACATATCTGAAAATACACAGAACAGGGAGGAGTCAAGCTACAAAGACGACGGTCAATGATAAAGATATATATACAACTCACAATCAAACTCCTCTTCCCCAGCAGGCAAGGCATTGATCACTTTGGCTTTGAACAAGATACTATCAGGATATGACACAACTAAAATAGGGTGCCTAATGATCTCCTCAAGTAAAGGCCCGGATTCCTCAACATCGGGCACCGGATCTACACTTTTCTTCACCACACTCAAATTCTCCTTATTAATCAACACATCAAAATCCCGATGGAACAGATCAACGCTCACAAAGATAAACTTACTCTTCCAATTTCTTATATCTACCCCTCCCGACCCTTTGAGAAAACAATAATTATCCTTAGATCTAGTGGCAATGGTAACCCAATCACCCGCGTCGCAAACATATGCGAACCTCCTAAATAAATCTAACGAAGGTTCACCACCGCAAGCACGACACAAGACCTCAAAGGCCACAATTTTTGAATGACCCTGAGGATGCCAGCGGGAAAAATGATTCCCATAGTGCTTTAGAACGGATAGAAAGAAAGGGGTAAAAGGATACCTAACGTTACCATGGGTAAAGGATCTTACATACATCCCAATGAAGCCGTCAGGGGGGGAGAGTATATTTTGTTTACGATCGGGTAACTTACAAGATTCAACCCGACCCGGAAAAAACCTACCTACGAAATCATTAAATTGATCTCGTGTGACATTCGAAAAAGTGGTTTCTATGCCTACTTTAGCCATGGAATGAAGAAAAGCGATGAAAAGAAATATTACCTGAAGAAATGAATTACACGTCGGCGGCAGTGAAAGGAGAGAAATCGGCAAAATTAGAAGGAAGGAGCGGCGGATTAAAAGAGGAAGATAAGGAGAAAATAAAGGAAAGAAGAATCTTTTTTGAATTTTGAATTAATGCCGCTCAAAAGCTTCCCTAGCAATCTAACCCTAAATGTTTCACTTTCGCCCCTCGAAGAATAAGTCACCTATCAGCAGGCATTTGAGTTGATGAATCGAGAAAAGAAAACTCAAAGAGGAAGAAAGGAGTATTTATGAGAAGTGCAGGGCACGATTTTCGAAGTAGGCTATGAACCGCCCACTTGTCAAAAATCAAAACATGCGGCCACTTACCTAATTAATTTTTACACTAAACACCCCTTGTAGAATTGGTCACCGCCCTTCGCCCCTTGGTAACTAATAAAAAGTGCACATATGGTCCTTCGTAGAAACTGACTATGAAAAAAGACCATACTTTGAAGATCAACTCTTCAACACACACAAGGGCGCGTTTCTCAGCTCTCAACGACACTATTTGATTCCGCGAAGATAGGATTGACAAGAGAATTGCGAGTATAAGTCTAAAATCATATCCCTAGCAGTCTATAATATTAGACTGGGGGCTTGACGATGTACCCCTTCGAATCACTATACGAAGGAAAACATAACGGAGCACATTTGCGAAAGACATAACCACGAAGGAGAATAACTCGATCGAATAACAAAAGGATTAACACAAATCCTTTCCAAAGATAAACATAATACTTACCTAGTCCGGAATATCTTCTAAGGAGACTAAATCGGATAAACATGGTAAGTAGAGTTTTACTCAAAGAAGGAAAAGGGAAAACCCTAACCTTCTTCTCCAAGGAATCTCCTCCTATAAAAGGAGGAGGATTCTCCCATATTCGATATACTTCGATACACAAACAATTCGACATACAACATATTCATACGATCACGGACCGAACTAAAACCCTAATCATAGTCGAACAAGCTTCGACAATCAACCAACAATCTTAGATTGGCGTAAAGGAACACCGTTCCTACCTTCGGGGAATCGCCAACAAAACCTATAAACCTTTTAGGGTTACTCACAAGTCATCTCTAGGCCAAAAACCTCTTGACGCGGTTTGGTGCACAATCACATACCAAGTATCTGGATGCTTTGTAATACCGGTTTTTAGGATGCAAGGTATCGAACGCCTTGATGTACTACCTTTGTAGTTCTTTGTAAAATGATTGTTAGAACACTGTTTCTTTTTCTTAAATTACTTAAAAAAATTATGATCCTAACCGGTTTTCCCTAATTACTTTTCATGAAAACCGATATTTCAACTAATTTTCCTAAACTTATTTTTCTTGATATGAAAACCGGTATTCCTTCTCTAATTCAATTCTATTATGAAAACCGATTTTCCTACATATTTTATGAAAACCGGTATACCTTCTCTAATTCAATTCTATTATGAAAACCGATTTTCCTACATATTTTATGAAAACCGGTATTCCTTCTCTAATTCAATTCTATTATGAAAACCGATTTTCCTACATATTTTATGAAAACCGGTATTCCTTCTCTAATTCAATTCTATTATGAAAACCGATTTTCCTACATATTTTATGAAAACCGGTATTCCTTCTCTAATTCAATTCTATTATGAAAACCGATTTTCCTACATATTTTATGAAAACCGGTATTCCTTCTCTAATTCAATTCTATTATGAAAACCGATTTTCCTAATATTTTATGAAAACCGGTATTCCTTCTCTAATTCAATTCTATTATGAAAACCGATTTTCCTACATATTTTATGAAAACCGGTATTCCTTCTCTAATTCAATTCTATTATGAAAACCGATTTTCCTACATATTTTATGAAAACCGGTATTCCTTCTCTAATTCAATTCTATTATGAAAACCGATTTTCCTACATATTTTATGAAAACCGGTATTCCTTCTCTAATTCAATTCTATTATGAAAACCGATTTTCCTACATATTTTATGAAAACCGGTATTCCTTCTCTAATTCAATTCTATTATGAAAACCGATTTTCCTAATATTTTATGAAAACCGGTATTCCTTCTCTAATTCAATTCTATTATGAAAACCGATTTTCCTACATATTTTATGAAAACCGGTATTCCTTCTCTAATTCAATTCTATTATGAAAACCGATTTTCCTACATATTTTATGAAAACCGGTATTCCTTCTCTAATTCAATTCTATTATGAAAACCGATTTTCCTACATATTTTATGAAAACCGGTTTCCTTCTCTAATTCAATTCTTGTGAAAAACGGTGTAAGATTAAACTTTTTGAATAAATTAACCCTGGAACAATGTTTCCAATCTTTCTTCTTGTTAATTACAGAATGGACTTTCTCAGAGACGGTTGTACCGATGACATGGGAAACAATTTTGAGCTGATGATTCCGTTCATTTGTCAGCATAATATTATACCCGTCTTACTCTCATATCACCCCATGTTTTCCGTTTTCACAAACACCACGACCGGTATTGAAGAAGAACTTCTGTTTCAGCTGTGGCGCTCGATCCAGTATGTTAACCCAAAAGGAAGAAACCAAACACCTTACTTTCAATTCGATCTCCTAACAACCACCAATACAACACTCACAATCACCTTCACTCTTGAGGAATTCCGATCCATTATTGGATTCCCCGCAGCAAATGCTCGCGAAGGCGCCACCGAATTTTAAGCAACTCCATCGACTCAAGAAATGCTTCAAAGAGTCAGAGCTCTTGGTTATGAAGGCCCTCTCACTACATTAAAAGATTTCAGAAAGAAGAACCTTCACAGATTGTGGAACACTTTGAGCTCAATAATCAACTATTGCCTGTCACCGGCCATCTCGAAAAGGCCAAGAAGCAATTACTTCTCATACTCTGACTTACTTATATGGCATAGCCTATGATGTTCATCTTGATTTTGCGGCTATTGCTTGGGATCATTTGGTACTTAATGTCAGAGGAAAGTTTAATGCTACAAAGAAATATATTCCCTTCATTTGTTTCCTCACACTCATTCTCCAACATACTCTCAACACAAATGACAATATTCAAAGATTTCCAAGATCCCACAGAATTCTTATTCCTCGATATGGAGCTGTCTATTCTAATCCAGAAAGAAAAGATATTCCTTTTATGCCAATTATTGAGTCTCTTCCCCGCTCGGTGCCTTATGAACATGAAGACTATAGGAATTACAGAGTGCGTAGAGACATGGCTATGGCAGCTGAAAACCGACAGCTTCCTGCCGCTGTCGTGCATAGGTCGCCTCGTGAGGGTCATAGGTCTAGGAGAAAAAGAAATGAGGGGTTAGAAGGAGAACAAAAGGCACCGGGCTCATCAATTGCACCATCTACTTCTGCTGCACCTTCTTCATCGACTTCTGAACCACCGAGGAAGAAACACAAGTCCCGCCATCACTCTAAATCAAAATCAAAATCCAAATCATCGTCTCAACCATCATCTTCTTCACAAATTCCACCATCATAATTCTGATAATGCTTCCATTCGCAACTCTCCCGCTCAAAAACCACCAAGGCTTGAAGAACTATACAATGACCTTTATGCCACTCTCATTTCTATGGAAGGTCAAACAGATTCATTTGATAAAGCCATTCTAGCATCTCTCCAAGCTCGCTTCGATCATCAGAACAAAATGAATGTTATACAGCAGCAAGCAGCACAAGATAAATTTCTAGTTGATGCACAGCTTGAAGCGGCACAGAAGCGTATTACAGAACTTGAAGCCACTTGCCGACAAGCTGCTGTTGCTCATCAAAGACGTGATGATCCTGATGATCAGGATCAACACGAGGGGGAGAACATGGATGAAGATGTGGCTGAAGTTCGAGCTAGTGCTTCTACTGAGGTTATCGGTGATACAGATGTTGGAGATGATGCACAATCAAGAGATCCTCCACAAGATGTTGATGTTGTTGAGCAAACTGGAGAGATTAATGTTGACGAGACCGAGGTCAGAGCTAGTTTTGCTACAGATGTTGTTAGAGGCTCTGATATTTGTGATGATGCTCAGTCTCAAGGCTTACATCTCGATCCATCAATAATTGGAGAAGACTTTGATGACCCCAGCTTTCCTGATAATAATCTGAATGATGATAATGGCACCTCTGATGATGACGATGATTATACTGGCTTCGACACCTATCCTATTGTGCAGCAACCAACTCCCCACTTCAACCAATTCCTGAAGAAGTTCAAGAAGATGTTCAACCTGAACATCATGATGACCTTTTTGATATTCCGGAGGAACAAGGTGGTCCTGAGGGAGGGGTTGAAAAACATATTGGAGAGGATGAGAGGTCCGGGCTAGGCTTAGGGCATAAAGAAAACGTTGGCCCTTCGACAGATGAACCAACTATTCGCCGGGATGACACCCCCAGGTTAGAAGTCGAGGTCTCCCCAACCTCGCATGCTGAAACCTCCTAACGCTACTCTGGATCCTCTTTACAGGATCAAGTTTCATTTTTGCACGGGCACCAACCGCATCCACTATCGTTCCCTCGTTCGGAGGATAACGATATTGAAGACAAGGATACACCTGCCCCTCTCCCAACTTCATTTCCTGACACGACTGAGTCTAGATCCCCACCTAGGTCACTTGATACTGTACACGCACATCATTTGGATGTTGCCAGAACATACAGAGAGATGGTTCGTGAACCTTTTCCAGGACCGTATGGAAGACCTGTCTGTGCCATCATCGAGCAATCACTTAATTCAGGCGCTGAGGATCTAAGCTTTGAGGAAGTTAGGTTCTCCTTGCTTTCTCCTAGCTCCACTCCCAGTTCAACGGGCAATCTAGGAGATCCCGGTAGTCCCACCAACCGTAACATTGTGTTATGCATTCGTGCAAAACCAATCCGTTACGCAACAACTGATGTTGAAGTTCAACTTCGTAAACCATCAGGAAGCCCTGTTGGTCCACAACCTTCAGGCCACACTGTAAACCCTACGGAGCCTACAGTTGTGCAAACGACATCTACGCCGGTCGTTCCTCCTTCTCAAATTCAAACCTTACCTAATGCACAAGCTGAAGAGCTCCGTAAACAAAAAGGCAAAGCCTTAGCTCCACCTGAATCTCCTAAAAGTGATAGCCCTCCACCAGCCGCTGAACGCCTTGCACTTAAATATAATCAAGAAGAGCGTGAAACAATTATGGCTCTTGATGCTGCAAACCTTCTTTTCACCGCTTCTACTTGAATTCCAGCTCCCCAACCTCCTCCACTCACCTCCCATAAATCACCATCGCCTTCTCACTCATCTTCTTCCTCCTCCTCTGATCATAATTCTGATAATGCTTCCATTCGCAACTCTCCCGCTCAAAAACCACCAAGGCTTGAAGAACTATACAATGACCTTTATGCCACTCTCATTTCTATGGAAGGTCAAACAGATTCATTTGATAAAGCCATTCTAGCATCTCTCCAAGCTCGCTTCGATCATCAGAACAAAATGAATGTTATACAGCAGCAAGCAGCATAAGATAAATTTCTAGTTGATGCACAGCTTGAAGCGGCACAGAAGCGTATTACAGAACTTGAAGCCACTTGCCGACAAGCTGCTGTTGCTCATCAAAGACGTGATGATCCTGATGATCAGGATCAACACGAGGGGGAGAACATGGATGAAGATGTGGCTGAAGTTCGAGCTACTGCTGCTACTGAGGTTATCGGTGATACAGATGTTGGAGATGATGCACAATCAAGAGATCCTCCACAAGATGTTGATGTTGTTGAGCAAACTGGAGAGATTAATGTTGACGAGACCGAGGTCAGAGCTAGTTTTGCTACAGATGTTGTTAGAGGCTCTGATATTCGTGATGATGCTCAGTCTCAAGGCTTACATCTCGATCCATCAATAATTGGAGAAGACTTTGATGACCCCAGCTTTCCTGATAATAATCTGAATGATGATAATGGCACCTCTGATGATGACGATGATTATACTGGCTTCGACACCTATCCTATTGTGCAGCAACCAACTCCCGCTCTCAACCGACTAAGCTTTGACAACCTAATCCATAACCTTGCAAATCCCCATCTTCACCAACTCATCAGGCCTTCTAATGTTCAAGTCAATGATGGTGGTTTCAAAAAGAATGTTGAAAAACGTATTGATTATCTTAAATTGCCATCAAGACTCTTCAAATCCACCAAATTTCTTGAAGAAAAGGCTTACGGGATCTTCTCTAAGGAACATTATCTGATTAAGATTGATGTTGATGAAATAAGGGCAAGACGGGCTTATGATCTTGATCATCAGAGAGAAAAGTACTTGAAAGATTTAATTGAAGCCAAAAGTCATAAGATCAACAAAGTGTGGAAAAATCAGTTCAAGCTAAAGATCACATAAGTCATTAGTGTTCATTTCAAAGAATGGCGTGATCCTGGCTTCGCCAGACCTCCCGGTTTGTTATGGTTAACAGTGAGACGTGAAGATAATCGTCGATATATGTTTGGTGAAGCCAGATTCAACTTACTCTCTGCTGATGATCTAATTTTCCTGCTTAATCACTTTGCCAGCAAGCTCATCCAACCTGATCCAGAAAACCAAGAGGCCTATTATGCAGTAAAGAGATATATGGATAGTCTCATCTTAAGCCAAACCCAAAAAGACTTTCAGCATGGAGTTGAGAAGAAAAGGAGGAAGATTAACCTATCTGTGCCCAATCAGCAAATTAAAGGGGTAGACCTAGAAAACTTCAACACTGGAGCCTTGTTTGATAATCCCTAAGGGTTTGTATTTGTCAGTGATCAGGGGCATAAGATCTTTATAAGACTCGAGGAACTCTCCAAATATTCTGATGGAACGTTGTTGCAATGCCAGAATGTGTTTGAAAGTCTTTATGAGTTCGAAGAGTCAGAAAAGGAAAAGAAAAGATTGATGAGGGTGATTGCAAAGATTAAAGCAAAGTTAAATCACCGAGAGCGAACCAGATTGATTCAGAAAGCTCGGTTGCCAAAGGAACGTCGTGGTGTGATACATATACCAGAAGGCACATGGGTCAGATATTATCCAAACCATGAATTTGGACCTCATAACATTCCACCAGTAAACTTTGCCAACAACATCATTGAACCACTAAACCGACCTTCTGACCCGAAGTACCATTTCATTCCCAAAAGATATTGGAAAGAGAAGTACAGTGAATACAAGAAAAGAGCCCTAAAGATCAAAAGACTCAACAATCCAAACCAGAATCTTCCACGAAGAAGAGAAACCGAAGGCAAAAGAAGAAAAGAAAAACCAGACGATGATCTGTCACAAAACAGCACTAAAGGGGGAGATTGTTAGCTTTATAATTAGTTAGTGCTAGTTTTGTACTTTTGTAATAGTAATGTCCTAGTAATTAAGTGTGGAGGGGCTTTTGATGTAATTAGGGGATGACCTTAATGTAATTAACTTTTAGTATAAATACCCTTCCACCACACATTTGTAAATTAAGCCTTTCATAATATAATTCATATTTCCCACTTTCTCTCTCATTCTCTCTCACACACATATAACCTTATTACATAATTTATCATTATTTCACATGATGTGTACTGCTATAATGTAAAATTGCGCATTGTCTTACAAATGTACATACGGGATCATATCATAGACAACAGGTTAAGAACAAATCAAATAAAATTAAATCGATCAACACCAATAACCATCGTACTGATAATTAAACTGCTAACAAATAATCCCAAATGAAATGACACCATCTCAGGCCCTCACTCTATGCCACACTAGAAACATAGTAGATACATGACTAACCATGATCCAAAAACTGGACTTAACCTAACTAACCATCTCCACTTAAAGATGCAACCTGCTTCAAAAAACAACCAAATTTTGTTCCTAAATTTAGGTTGTGCTCATACCTATAGAGTATCATTTGACAAAACCATAATTTCTCAAATGAAAGATTATAACCCAATTTATCTTTTTTAATGTAGAATTAATCTCGTTTATTTGTTTGCTTTTTAATGTAGAATTCTTAATAAAGTAAAACCTACTTCCACCATCTAGAGGTGAAGACCTTCTCAAACCAGAATAGTTGGTTGTATTAACCGGATTCTGCTACGTCCAATGTTGAGTAGGCATGCAAAGAAAATTCAAACCTGATGACTCAATCAACTGAGCTGATATCAAATATACTTGTATAACAAATATACTCCGGTCGTCCTTGTAGCACCTATGATATTAATGATGTTAAAAATTTACCTCATATCATCACAGAATAAACCTTTTCGCTAGCAGTCTAGTCCCTGAATTGAATGACCTCCCACTTTGCGAGTGGTCCAGGTTGTCACAGTCTGTGGCCACAAATTAAGGTCTACTTGTTTCTCCTTGAACTTAAGCTAGAATCTCTATGTATTTTTACCTTTAGAGACCAAACTTTTATATCTACCACGTTTTTGACATAGTTATAATGTGAAGTATGTCAATCATTAAACATTTCACAAACATAGAGAAAAAAAAAAGAAGAAGAAGAAATTAAACAGCAAACAGATCCAATATATATACCTTATCTTCAATGAACTTGGCCTAAAATCTAGCAAGTGCTTTCTCGTAAGGATCTTGTGGCAAAATGGGAACACCTTTATATAATATTCCAAACATCATCAATATATTTAACTATCACGAGTGACTCACATACCCCCTTTCCATTATGTACCAACACTGACACTTTTTTATGGACTTGATTATACTTAATAAGGTCAGCACTCTTCTTGTTGCTAAGCAAATCTTCAATAATGTTTTCATATTTGATTGCTTTCAAATTCAAAGCAATTTCTACTCTACAAACATATGGACTTCCACTAGGGGTACGTGTATACCCACAGTCTCATTTTAAGTTAATTAGTTTGACTTTTAAAGGTTTTTACTTTTAAATTTTACTTTTTGTATGTATTTTATAATAGGAAACTTATATCATTGAAATTTTATAAAATTTTTATCAAGTATTATATAACACATAGAAAAATAAATAAAATCAAAATTTAAAGAAAAAAGTTAAACTAGAGAAGGAGTATATATCATGTTGCAGTTGCACGTTAATTGATTTGGAGTTGGAAGTATGGAGACACTAAACTCATGTTGTTGGCAATTCCCCTGTAACGTACAATCTAAAATGTCGGTGGCATTGATAATTCAAAGAAGCAGCCACTTGACTGCCATGTATAGCTTGTCAGGCTGGCTGTTTGTGGTTTGTATTTTTTTTTTTTTTTTTTACGTCATGTTTTTATTTAATTTTCTTCTCACCCTTTGTTTTTTCTCTTTGTATCAAGAGTGTTTTAGGAGGTCAGGGACGACGACTTGGATCGAAAGTCGATGCTAGTACCTTTTATTTATTTTTGGTCTTAGCTCTTTTCTTTTTTTTTCTAGAGTTATGCTTTTAACTAATATTTACATTCTATTTGTTTTTTGCGTTGTATAATTAACAATGAGTCAATCTATTACCATCATTTATTTTTCTCAGCACACCACTTACTTTTTACAACGAAATTGCTGCTAAATGTATTCAAAGCGCTTTTTGACTACTTTTAATAGTGACACCGTTGCTAAAACCTTATTCATAAAATCAGGTTTGAGGAGGACAACCTTTCGAAGGACTGCATTCAAAAGTCGAGGGTGAAATGGTGTTTGGATGCTGATTAGAATTCCAAATTCTTTCATGGTATTATAAATAAGAAAAGAAAACAATTATCAATAAGAGTGGTTAAATCTGATGCTCATTGGTTAGAGGATCCCACTGCTGTAAAAAATGTATTTTTCAACCATTATTGTAATAAGTTCTCTAAAGTGAATTCCATTCCTTATGCGGCTCGAAGCAATCGATTCAAATCTCTCAATCCTGATCAGATCGCCAGCTTGGAAAGCGATTTTTGGCTTTATTAAAAAGTATTGGAATGTTGTGCACGAGGATTTAGTTGCTGCGGTCAAAGAATTTTTCTCCACTGCGAACATGCCAATGGGGTGTAATTCTTCTTTCATCTCTCTTATTCCAAAAGTCGACTCTCCTATAGGGGTAAATGATTACCGCCCCATCAGCCTTATTGATATTCTTTACAAAGTTATTTCAAAAAATTTGGCTTCTCGAATCTCCATGGTTATTGATACCTTAGTTGATCCGGTTCAATCGGCGTTTATTAAAGACAGACAGATCCTTGATGGACCTATGATTCTGAACGAATTCATTCATCATCTCAAAAGAAAAAAGAAAAAGGCCATGTTATTTAAAGTCGATATTGCTAAGGCGTATGATACGGTAAGTTGGGACTACCTCTGGTCTATACTATTTTTTATGGGTTTTGGGCAAAAAAGTTTAAACTGGATTAAGGCCTGTCTTCAATCAGCTCGTGCTTCTGTGTTAGTTAACGGTAGTCCGACTTCTGAATTTTCCTATGAACGTGGATTAAGACAAGGTGATCCACTTGCTCCCTTCTTATTTATCTTAGCTATGGAAGGATTCCACGTGGCCATGGAGGATGCCAAGGAGGCTAAGTGGTTTCATGGCATTAAGATCGGGGACATTACTTTGTCTCATCTCATTTATGCGGATGAGGTG
The DNA here is from genome assembly GCA_034093135.1 of Erigeron breviscapus. Classification (NCBI taxonomy): domain Eukaryota; kingdom Viridiplantae; phylum Streptophyta; class Magnoliopsida; order Asterales; family Asteraceae; genus Erigeron; species Erigeron breviscapus. The sequence goes on along the minus strand of CM067175.1, from coordinate 12,441,430 downwards.
ATAATTACAGGAGAATGGAGCAAAAACAATTTTATTCATGCTTTAGATATTCTCGATTGTTTCCACCTGGCCTCTGGACTCCAAATCAATGTTTCTAAATCCAAACTTTATGGAATAGGGGTGGATGGTAATGAAGTGTCGCGTTTTGCTGCCATGGCTGGGTGCAAGGGTGATCGCCTGCCATTTATGTACCTTGGGATCCCTATTGGAGATAAAATGCACCGCATCAGTTCGTGGCAACCTATGATTGATAAATTCTCTAAACGTCTCTCAAGATGGAAAGCTAAATTGCTTTCTTTTGGTGGGCGGGCTGTCCTTGTTTCTTCAGTCTTAGGTACACTCCCCACTTATTACTTATCACTTTTTACCATGCCTGCTCAAGTTTGTAATAGGTTGGAGTCTATGCGTTCTAATTTCTTTTGGGGTGAGGATGCTAACGATTCTAAAATCCACTGGATTAAATGGGATTTGGTTTTGGCGAGTAAAGAAAATGGTGGGCTCGGGTTTGGAAGTCTCCAGGCTTTTAATTCTGCGCTCCTTTACAAATGGAGATGGAAATACCATTTGTTTCCTAACTCGCTCTGGGCTAGAATTATTAAACAAATTCATGGGAATGAAGTCTTGGAAATCAAAAAACATAAACCAGGGCCGTGGGCCTCTATTTGCAAACTGGTAAAAAAGTTGGATTATACTGGTGTGATTAACATCAACTCGATTAAACGTAAGATTTGTGATGGTAGAGATACTAAGTTTTGGAAAGATGTTTGGTTTGATAATACCACGCTTGCTGCTAGATTCCCAAGATTATACAACTTGGAGAATGACAAAAATGTTGTGGTTGCTAACAGATGGAATGGAAGGAATTTTGTGTGGAACTGGCGAAGGGAAATTAGGGGTGGAGTGGAGCACTCTTACTTGGAGGAATTGTGTGACTGCATCCGTAACGTGACTATTGTGAACTCCCCTGATAAATGGATTTGGGAATGCAATAATGATAAAGACTTTACGGTCAAAAGTGTCAGAACTCACATTGATAACAACAGGCTGCCGAGACACTACATTGCTACAAGATGGAACAAAATTGCCCCTCGTAAGGTAAACATTTTTATTTGGAGGATGTTAAAGGATAGGCTGCCAACTAGGTTCAATTTGTGGTTTAGAGGGATTAGTAATAATTCTTTGGTTTGCCCGTGTTGTAATAATGGAATTGAAACTATATACCACCTGATGTCCGATTGTCGAATCGCTCTCAATGTTTGGATTTCCATTTCTAGATGGCTGGGCATTAATATCCCCCACAATCTAGATCTGATTGACATGTTGAATCATGTGGACTCGATGAAGATTAATGCTAAAGCTAAAGACAAAGTTACCATTATTATATATGCTGTTTGGTGGGAACTATGGCGGTTTAGGAATGACGCTATCTTTGAACCTGCAAAGAAACGTGATATGGTCCTGGTTGACACCATCATTAACACCGCCTTCTTCTGGTACAGCAGGGCAAGAAAAGATAAAATTCAATGGGAGGAGTGGCTTAAAAATCCTATTGATATTCACTAACTTGATTTGTTTCGTTGCTTGGTTGGGATACTAGTGTGTTCGCCCCCTGTTGGGACCGTGTTGTATTTCTATTTTCTAGACTTCTTTGTACATCTTGTATTATTGGCCCTAGTCTCTTGCTAGTTGTTCTTGTTATTTATAATACATATACACCTGCCGTTCAAAAAAAAAAACATTGCCTCCACTGAACATTTTCTTCACGTCACGTTCAAGGGATCAACACATCCTCAGTAACCACATAAACTAACAATAACTAAAACACTCTCCTAGGAAAGCGGTGTAATTTAATATTTTTTCATTAACGGTGTTTAATAACTATTCATTATTTTGAAAAAGTTTATTTTTATAGGTAAGTATTAAAAATAATATTTTTATAATTAAAAAATTATAAAATATATCTTAATCTTAATATATACTAAAAGACAACTGACCTAATAACTTATTAACCAATCATAACTCTCCATTCATCTAAATTAAACATTGATGATGTCATCTTTATATATCTTAATATTTTCAATTTAAACCCTTATTCTAAATAATTAAATATCTTTATAAAAAGAAACCAAACTTAATATGAATTCTTGCTATTTTCGAAAGGCCGATTAATAACATTTAAGAAAGAAACCAAATATGATTGGTAATTAGAATTCTTGGTCGACGAGGCACAAAAACCAAAACAATATTTTTAGTTTTCGTTTTCCCCATTGAACATAATAATGAAAAGGAAAGTTAAGATTTTTGATTATTTTTTATTCAAGATCTATTAATCTTTGGTTTCTCTTTGAACATGTTTGTGTGAACTATCTGTAAAGATATTCATACTTTAACATATGGGTTTCATTCTGTCAATATTCTTGAATCCGTTTTTAATTCAATCTACAACGGTTAGAGGTAATCAAATTTATTTATTTATTATTTATGTTAATTAATTGTATGTTATACATGATCTATTTTTCTGTTGCGTTTACTCGTGACCTAACCACTTATTGGCTAATAACAATTCTCAGTTCCTCTAAAAAAATTTATATACTAAAAGACAGTTGTTCTAATAATTTATCGACTAATCACAACTTTCGATTATCTCAAATTGACTTTTGCTTAACTTATCATTCAATCACAGCTCCCAATTTCCATAAATTGATTTTTGCTTAATTTTGAATAAATGATTGAGCCCCATGTTTTTTATGTATTAAAAATTAGGAGATAAGGGGTTTTTCACCCAAGTTGTATGTGTAACAACCTCATATCCACTTCCCCCATAATATAATGGCTAATATATATCCTAATAATAGTACATTTTATTCTATAAATGAAAATTTGATTAATTAAATATAAAAATAACTTAATGTAAATACAATAAAATTTTTATGAAGTTTTAATCTTATTTTAATACTACGACTTTTATGATGAACTTATTTAAAATTTGTTTACCTTTAGAATTTTTATATACTCCCGTATATTTATACGGGTCTAAAATCTAGTGTTATATTAATTAAGTTGTTGATTAAATAAATAATTATTTAGAAAATAAAGTTTGAATGAATATTTAAAACTCGTATAAACTATTTATATTTTATGGTTATGGGTTGTGATCATTTGAAAACTAAAAGTTTCAAGAAAACTGATCAAAACACACTGTGATCTGAATTTGACACAATGTGTTTTTAATGTGTTTTTAGAAAACACATTGTGTTAAGTTCATATCACAATGTGTTTGAACAATTTTCTGATTTTCACGCGCTATAAAAAACACACTGTGATTTAAAACTTAACACAATGTGTTTTTAGAAAACACAATAAAAACACATTGTGTTTTTAGAAAACACGATAAAAACACATTGTGTTAGATTCAGATCACAGTATTTTTGGGCAGTTTTCTAATTTTGACAGAAATTTTAGTTTTCAAATGAATATTTCACTTATGTTATATATGTTGTAAGAGTAGATTAGGTATTCTTTTATCAATTCAATCACTTGTGGTTAAAAAAAACAAACAGAACTTCAGTCATAAGATTCATGCATGGGTTTCATATGATGATATCGGGTCGATTATAAAGATAATGACTTTATGTAATTATATATATTGCGCGCCATGTATAAGTATCGATTTTTTAGGAAGACTAATTTATCATTAACTTTTAACAAAGGATGAGGATTTTCAATTCCTGAAAAATGTCCATATCTTGTTTCTTTAGGCTCACAAGTACTTCCATGCCATCACCATGGTCCATATGGTCCATATCCATGGCAATAAATGAATTGTTCTTCAAGGTTCCAGCAACAGTTGCTTAATTTCTTGCCCAACCAAAATCAACACGGCTGTAGAGAGGAAGAGAAATACGAAAGGCTTTCAACGACGATTTGAATATCTGGAGCACCTTGAATTTCCTTCTTTAATTTTGTTAGTCGGCCAATAAAAGAACTTGGTGCAATTTCATTTTTGGGTATATAGTTGGAGGAACTGACTTAATTCCCTATGCTGGTCTTGGGCATGAAACGGTCCAGTTGGCCCGAACGACCTTAAACTATTGTTTTGTAGATGCTTCCGCTGCACACTTATAAAGCAACCAACTTAAAACTTCAAAAAGGGTTCATGATTGGTTGTCCACATTGATCATATCTTTCGTCGTCATGGCAGCGCTTAAGCAGCTCCTTTAACTTTGAGCCGGGCCGCCGGGGAACAGGAAACTCTTTGTGACATACACAATTATTTAGTGATTTGTCAATGGTAATTCCTTGGTAATTTAGTTGGTGAAGAAGGTTTGATGCTTTCTCTAGATAAAATTGTGTGAAGTTTCCTTCTACAGGTTCAAAACTCGCCAAAAGCAAGTGGGGAAACTATATCTTGTGATCCATGTTTGAGAATGGTGACTTACCGGGCATGAGTTCTATGCGTTGTGCGCTCTTGGTGTCAAGACGTTACATGGGACTAGAGGGTTCCCACACATTTACCCTTTTTTTTAACTATTGCCGTTCAAAAAAATGTGACAGATGCAGCCCGTATTAAATCTGTGCATACAAATTGCTCTATCCTTGATAGATGCTTAGGGTGTGCCCAAGCTGGCATGGCCTGTCCTGTCCTGTTCATTTTGCAAGTTCTATGGTCTGCCGAATGTGGCTCAGCAACTAGAGTATGTGATTCTTAGTCAAGGAAAGTGGGTCTTAACTTTCAACCGTGACTTTTGCATGGAAGATCAGATGCTACTTCCCTTGCTCGGTGGTTAAGGTGCTAGTCAAAGATGGAATGAAAATCGAACCTGGCCAGCCTTTGTATACTAAAGATAAACAGAAAATGGAGGTCTGATATCCAATTATAAAATAGTCCATCCTCCAGTTAATATATATGGTCCTCGATCTTAAAACTAAAAAATTTTATCTTGTCACACCGGTTTGTTTTTGTTTTCTTGTTCTATGGTCCTTCACATTAGGACACTAAGAGGTTCATTGCTAGTCGTCCCAGACCAGAATCAGCAGCTCGCAGGATTTTGGAGCTGAACCATAGTTAACGTATTACTCCGTAGTATTTTTTCTATGGAAGATGTGCTAATGGACCAGGATGGTGCTGATCCGATCCGGGTATCATTCCATTGGCAGGACTTCTTAAAGAAGCTGTTCCGGAATGGTATTAAAACTAGTTTTCATAAAGAAGCTGCATATGCAACTACGAAAGACTCTTCTGACGCAGAATGTGCTTCGTTCCTTTGGTCATTTTCGCATTCGTGGTCGTGGTATCGTTGTTTTGGCATTGTACAAGAAGAAGCCCTTTACAACTACGTTCCTGAACGATTTGTGTGTATGCATCAAACCACTTGTAGCTGCATTTAATAAAACCAGACCAGAGGAGGAGAAAATTGTATTTAGGAAGAAAAAAGAAATGTCAACGTCTGACCCTCCAACTTGAAAGACAAAAGCTATATATATACTTACTATTATTACATTATATATTTGTAGCAAGTGTGTTCGGATATTATATTTTTATTTTGATGATCCTACCTAGGGTCATGAAATTCTCGTGAAATCATAGATGGTATCTTCCGGTATGTTGCACCGAATTTTTCCCTATCCACCTCAAACCCCCCACTTTCCCCTCATGGAAGCGACTACGTGTGAGGCCTTCCTATGAAAGGGGTATTTGTAACACCCCAATATTTTAAAGGTAAAAGAAAATTAACCCTTATTATAGTTTTAACATTTATTTAATTTCCTAGTATTTTGTTTTGAGATAAGGGGTTAATTTAGTTGGAACTTTAGTGGCTAGCGGGTATAATACCCTTTTCTATTTTGAGGAAAAACGTGGCTGCCTCTCATGAAGCCAGCCATCTCCATACTTGTGACTCATACTTCCATTTCCTTATACTCCATCCATTCTTCAATTCCAATCAAAAGTTCCAATCTCTTATAGTAAATTATATGTGATTTATTCTTCTTAAATCCACCCATCTATTTCAATTAGCAAGAAATAAATTAAGGGTTTTGGTTTTTGGCTTGGGGTGGATCGAAATTCATCAAGAAGGAGGAAGGAGAAAATCTGAAAAATTTAATTGTGTAGTTCTTTGAGGTAAGAATTTCTTTGACCCTTTTTATTACGAGCTAGTAGGTGGGTAAATTCCTACTAGCCAAGTTGTTTGAAAGAGCTAGTAGGTGGGTAAATTCCTACTAGCCAAGTTGTTTGAAAGAGCTAGTAGGTGGGTAAATTCCTACTAGCCAAGTTGTTTGAAAGAGCTAGTAGGTGGGTAAATTCCTACTAGCCAAGTTGTTTGAAAGAGCTAGTAGGTGGGTAAATTCCTACTAGCCAAGTTGTTTAAGAGCTAGTAGGTGGGTAAATTCCTACTAGCCAAGTTGTTGTAAGAGCTAGTAGGTGGGTAAATTCCTACTAGCCAAGTTGTTTGAAAGAGCTAGTAGGTGGGTAAATTCCTACTAGCCAAGTTGTTTGAAAGAGCTAGTAGGTGGGTAAATTCCTACTAGCCAAGTTGTGATTAAGAGCTAGTAGGTGGGTAAATTCCTACTAGCCAAGTTGTGATTAAGAGCTAGTAGGTGGGTAAATTCCTACTAGCCAAGTTGTGATTAAGAGCTAGTAGGTGGGTAAATTCCTACTAGCCAAGTTGTTGTAAGAGCTAGTAGGTGGGTAAATTCCTACTAGCCAAGTTGTTTGAAAGAGCTAGTAGGTGGGTAAATTCCTACTAGCCAAGTTGTTTGAAAGAGCTAGTAGGTGGGTAAATTCCTACTAGCCAAGTTGTTTGAAAGAGCTAGTAGGTGGGTAAATTCCTACTAGCCAAGTTGTTTGAAAGAGCTAGTAGGTGGGTAAATTCCTACTAGCCAAGTTGTTTGAAAGAGCTAGTAGGTGGGTAAATTCCTACTAGCCAAGTTGTTTGAAAGAGCTAGTAGGTGGGTAAATTCCTACTAGCCAAGTTGTGATTAAGAGCTAGTAGGTGGGTAAATTCCTACTAGCCAAATTGTTGTAAGAGCTAGTAGGTGGGTAAATTCCTACTAGCCAAGTTGTTGTAAGAGCTAGTAGGTGGGTAAATTCCTACTAGCCAAGTTGTTGTAAGAGCTAGTAGGTGGGTAAATTCCTACTAGCCAACTTGTGATTAAGAGCTAGTAGGTGGGTAAATTCCTACTAGCCAAGTTGTGATTAAGAGCTAGTAGGTGGGTAAATTCCTACTAGCCAAGTTGTTGTAAGAGCTAGTAGGTGGGTAAATTCCTACTAGCCAAGTTGTTTGAAAGAGCTAGTAGGTGGGTAAATTCCTACTAGCCAAGTTGTTGTAAGAGCTAGTAGGTGGGTAAATTCCTACTAGCCAACTTGTGATTAAGAGCTAGTAGGTGGGTAAATTCCTACTAGCCAAGTTGTGATTAAGAGCTAGTAGGTGGGTAAATTCCTACTAGCCAAGTTGTTGTAAGAGCTAGTAGGTGGGTAAATTCCTACTAGCCAAGTTGTGATTAAGAGCTAGTAGGTGGGTAAATTCCTACTAGCCAAATTGTTGTAAGAGCTAGTAGGTGGGTAAATTCCTACTAGCCAAGTTGTTTGAAAGAGCTAGTAGGTGGGTAAATTCCTACTAGCCAAGTTGTTTGAAAGAGCTAGTAGGTGGGTAAATTCCTACTAGCCAAGTTGTTTGAAAGAGCTAGTAGGTGGGTAAATTCCTACTAGCCAAGTTGTTTGAAAGAGCTAGTAGGTGGGTAAATTTCTACTAGCCAAGTTGTTTGAAAGAGCTAGTAGGTGGGTAAATTCCTACTAGCCAAGTTGTGATTAAGAGCTAGTAGGTGGGTAAATTCCTACTAGCCAAGTTGTTGTAAGAGCTAGTAGGTGGGTAAATTCCTACTAGCCAAGTTGTGATTAAGAGCTAGTAGGTGGGTAAATTCCTACTAGCCAAGTTGTTGTAAGAGCTAGTAGGTGGGTAAATTCCTACTAGCCAAGTTGTGATTAAGAGCTAGTAGGTGGGTAAATTCCTACTAGCCAAGTTGTTGTAAGAGCTAGTAGGTGGGTAAATTCCTACTAGCCAACTTGTGATTAAGAGCTAGTAGGTGGGTAAATTCCTACTAGCCAAGTTGTGATTAAGAGCTAGTAGGTGGGTAAATTCCTACTAGCCAAGTTGTGATTAAGAGCTAGTAGGTGGGTAAATTCCTACTAGCCAAGTTGTTGTAAGAGCTAGTAGGTGGGTAAATTCCTACTAGCCAATTTGTGATTAAGAGCTAGTAGGTGGGTAAATTCCTACTAGCCAAGTTGTGATTAAGAGCTAGTAGGTGGGTAAATTCCTACTAGCCAAGTTGTGATTAAGAGCTAGTAGGTGGGTAAATTCCTACTAGCCAAGTTGTGATTAAGAGCTAGTAGGTGGGTAAATTCCTACTAGCCAAGTTGTTGTAAGAGCTAGTAGGTGGGTAAATTCCTACTAGCCAAGTTGTTGTAAGAGCTAGTAGGTGGGTAAATTCCTACTAGCCAAGTTGTGATTAAGAGCTAGTAGGTGGGTAAATTCCTACTAGCCAAGTTGTTGTAAGAGCTAGTAGGTGGGTAAATTCCTACTAGCCAAGTTGTGATTAAGAGCTAGTAGGTGGGTAAATTCCTACTAGCCAAATTGTTGTAAGAGCTAGTAGGTGGGTAAATTCCTACTAGCCAAGTTGTTGTAAGAGCTAGTAGGTGGGTAAATTCCTACTAGCCAAGTTGTTGTAAGAGCTAGTAGGTGGGTAAATTCCTACTAGCCAAGTTGTGATTAAGAGCTAGTAGGTGGGTAAATTCCTACTAGCCAAGTTGTTGTAAGAGCTAGTAGGTGGGTAAATTCCTACTAGCCAAGTTGTTGTAAGAGCTAGTAGGTGGGTAAATTCCTACTAGCCAAGTTGTTGTAAGAGCTAGTAGGTGGGTAAATTCCTACTAGCCAAGTTGTTTGAAAGAGCTAGTAGGTGGGTAAATTCCTACTAGCCAAGTTGTTTGAAAGAGCTAGTAGGTGGGTAAATTCCTACTAGCCAAGTTGTTTGAAAGAGCTAGTAGGTGGGTAAATTCCTACTAGCCAAATTGTTGATTAAAACTAGTAGGTGGGTAAACTCCTACTAGCATTATGATTGTTATGATTGGAATGGCTATCATTGATAGGCTATATGTGGTGCTTGATGCTCATTGCTATGGTAACTTGATTATGATTATATGTATATGCATTCACTAAGCGTTGCTTATGTTTTAGTTGTTTAACTCTTTTATAGAAGTTGGTAGTAGCAAGGGTAAATATTTGAGCAAGCGAAGTTGGATTGAAGCTTTGGATAATCTAGATGGTTGACATCTTGGGTAATTTTGGTAGTTCATCCCTTATGACCAATTTGGATCTGGGTACAAGTTTGTTTTGGTTGAACAAGTCTCTTTTGATTGTAAAATCTGCAGGAAAGCAAAGTTCTTGGTCATTTGGAGTGTCTATGGTCATAACTTGGAAAATTAGGTCATTTTTAGGTCAAATGACCCGTTTGTTGGTACTTATCGTTTTTGGTACAAAACTATGGTGTAAGTATTACATTTTATGTCCATTACTATTTTGAAGCTTGAAATGTGCTGATTTGAAAGTTGGTTTTGAATTGGAATGTTATAAGTTAATCTAAGTGTCAAATGAAGTTTTGGTTTGCTGATCTGGGTGCCACTGCGGCGTAGTGAGGTCTCAGACCTCTCACTGCGGCGCAGTGGAGATCTTCTGGTCCGGGGAGCATTTGCTCCCACTGCGGCGCAGTGGGGGAATGTACCCTCCCACTGCGGCGCAGTGGGATATCACTGTAAAAAAAAAAAATTATTAAAACTTTTGTATTCTTTTGTTAAATGAAGTTTGGTTGTTACATGAAGTTTGGTTGTTACAGTATTCCAGTCACATGGTGTCATATACATAATTAGGTTGTAAAAATGAGGGGTTGTTACATGAAGTTTGGTTGTTACATGAAGTTTGGTTGTTACATGAAGTTTGGTTGTTACATGAAGTTTGGTTGTTACATGAAGTTTGGTTGTTACATGAAGTTTGGTTGTTACATGAAGTTTGGTTGTTACATGAAGTTTGGTTGTTACATGAAGTTTGGTTGTTACATGAAGTTTGGTTGTTACATGAAGTTTGGTTGTTACATGAAGTTTGGTTGTTACATGAAGTTTGGTTGTTACATGAAGTTTGGTTGTTACATGAAGTTTGGTTGTTACATGAAGTTTGGTTGTTACATGAAGTTTGGTTGTTACATGAAGTTTGGTTGTTACATGAAGTTTGGTTGTTACATGAAGTTTGGTTGTTACATGAAGTTTGGTTGTTACATGAAGTTTGGTTGTTACATGAAGTTTGGTTGTTACATGAAGTTTGGTTGTTACATGAAGTTTGGTTGTTACATGAAGTTTGGTTGTTACATGAAGTTTGGTTGTTACATGAAGTTTGGTTGTTACATGAAGTTTGGTTGTTACATGAAGTTTGGTTGTTACATGAAGTTTGGTTGTTACATGAAGTTTGGTTGTTACATGAAGTTTGGTTGTTACATGAAGTTTGGTTGTTACATGAAGTTTGGTTGTTACATGAAGTTTGGTTGTTACATGAAGTTTGGTTGTTACATGAAGTTTGGTTGTTACATGAAGTTTGGTTGTTACATGAAGTTTGGTTGTTACATGAAGTTTGGTTGTTACATGAAGTTTGGTTGTTACATGAAGTTTGGTTGTTACATGAAGTTTGGTTGTTACATGAAGTTTGGTTGTTACATGAAGTTTGGTTGTTACATGAAGTTTGGTTGTTACATGAAGTTTGGTTGTTACATGAAGTTTGGTTGTTACATGAAGTTTGGTTGTTACATGAAGTTTGGTTGTTACATGAAGTTTGGTTGTTACATGAAGTTTGGTTGTTACATGAAGTTTGGTTGTTACATGAAGTTTGGTTGTTACATGAAGTTTGGTTGTTACATGAAGTTTGGTTGTTACATGAAGTTTGGTTGTTACATGAAGTTTGGTTGTTACATGAAGTTTGGTTGTTACATGAAGTTTGGTTGTTACATGAAGTTTGGTTGTTACATGAAGTTTGGTTGTTACATGAAGTTTGGTTGTTACATGAAGTTTGGTTGTTACATGAAGTTTGGTTGTTACATGAAGTTTGGTTGTTACATGAAGTTTGGTTGTTACATGAAGTTTGGTTGTTACATGAAGTTTGGTTGTTACATGAAGTTTGGTTGTTACATGAAGTTTGGTTGTTACATGAAGTTTGGTTGTTACATGAAGTTTGGTTGTTACATGAAGTTTGGTTGTTACATGAAGTTTGGTTGTTACATGAAGTTTGGTTGTTACATGAAGTTTGGTTGTTACATGAAGTTTGGTTGTTACAGAAGGGAGCCAGAAATTTTGTTACGAGGGGGCAATTTTAAAAGTTTTTGTCATACTTATAAGAGTCGTATCCGAAAATGTAAAAAAAAATGGGTCCTAGCTCGGAAATAGAAAATGAACCCTCAAAAGAATTTCGATCTCCATACCGGGTGTAACACTCATATTTAAAAATACCAGTTTTTTTAATAAATAAAGACCACACATGACGGACAAGATCTTATTAAATGAAAAAATATACAATCATAATGCAAGAAACCCGAAAAATATATTTTTTATGAAATAATTAGCTTATATATATCTTTCCTACATAACTATTATTATTATTATAATTAGTTGTTTGTGATAATATATATAATAATTTGAAATAATATAATTTTTCCACAAACACCTACACTATTAATGTATTACACATTAGATACCCAAAAAAAAAGCTTTTTCTTTAACCTTTCTTCATTTTTCTATTAAAAATTAAAACAATTCAAGTTTTTTATTCTTCCAATAGAGAGGTCTATCTCAAAATTAATGCTTCGATGACCAATTATTTCTAAAAAATAAGCTTACGGTAACGAAGATAATATTTGTATCTACTTTCTATTTATTTTTACTATTTTTAGAAAAAATTACAAATATACCATTTAAATTCTAAAAAACTACATTGTACTAAAATTGGAGTGGTGGCAGCTGCCCCCGCTGCCCCCATAGTAAATCCGTCCATGTATGAATGTATAAAATTAACTGTTGTCATGGTGTTCAATTTATAGTATTATCTCATTTATCATTGATTCTAAGTTTAAAATATAAATCAAATTCTTATAAGAAAAAATAGTAATAATTAATTGATAACATATACAGACATGAATCATGATATACTTTGCGTCTTTAAAAATTCGCCATTTAATAAGAAAAAGAAAAAAATAGCTATAATAATTAATACTATGGATTTAAAGATAAAACGTTAGTCATAAATAATTGACAAATGATAACTTGATAAGCACTAACAGAGTAACAAGCTATTGAAAAAGAAAAACTCAATTTCTCGGTACACTCATTATTATTCAGTATTCATTCACTATCAGTTCAAATAATAGTTTTAATTATTAATTTAATTAAAATACATAACTTTAAATATAAGATAATAGTATTAAAGAGTTAATTGCAAGATTGGTCCCTGTGGTTTGCACACTTTAGCAATGTAGGTCCTTTTTCAAGTATCGTTGCAATGAGGGTCCCTATTTTGAGAATTTTTTGCAAGATTGATCCCTTTTTAACAGGATCATTAGCGGGGGTCGTTAAGTCTGCACGTGGCAATAACGTATAAGGGACAATATGGTCTTTTCACACAACATAAAAGGGACCTTTATTGCTAATAAACTCGAAAAGGGACCCCCAGTGCTAAAATAAACAAACCACAAGGACCAATTTTGTAATTAACTTTTGATAATACATGTTATCATTTATATTTATCTATTCTTTATACATACTAAAAGACTACTGATCTAACCACTTATTAACCAACTAAAAAGCTTAATTAACCGTTAAAATTCTATAATATGGAGCCCAAAAAATTTAATATTACTAGTAATAATTGTAGAATAAGTCTTAGTTAATTTGTAATCCATCACTAAATTATATTTTTTAGTTTTTATTAAAGAATAAATCTTACTAAATACTTAATTAGTTATTAACACTTTTTAGCTTTTCATAATTATTAATAATTAAATTACTAAAAATTTATTTCAAAAAAAAACTTCTAAAACTTATAAATGTTTCAGTAGATGATGTAAATACAATCCATATAATAATTTATATCCACTACATATAAAATACAAAGTATATTACTCGATATATCTAAAATATATCAAAAAATCTGTTAACATCTATATTAAAATAAACTTTCACATATATTATTAATTAATATTTATTAATCAACCAACTGCATAAATGTTTAATAGTTACATAGATAACTAAAATACCATATATGACATTTATATTATTCGAACAAGTTTGTTCTTTAGTATATATCTAATTCTTTACGTAAAATATTTAGTTCTTAACCTTCAATAATAATAAAAGTTTATATATCAATTAGTTTTTAAAAAAATAAAATAAATATATTTATACAAGGTACATCTTATTATTAAAATTTTAAAGTATACATAAATTTAGTAATTAGGAACCCCACGCACGGGCAATTGTATATTCCTATCTTCTATTTAACTAAAAAAGTTCTCAATATGTTAATTACAAGATTGGTCCATGTGGTTTTCTCATTTTAGCAATGGGGGTCCCTTTTTCGAGTTCACTAGCAATGGAGGTCCCTTTTATGTTGTATGAAAATACGATATTGCCTTACACGTGATGGCCACGTGAAGATTTGACGGCCTCCGTTAAAGGTTCTGTTAAAAAGGGACCAATTTTGCAAAAAAATTCTCAAAATAGGGACCCCCATTGCAACGATACTCAAAAAGGGACCCCCATTGCTAAAGTGTGTAAACCACAAGGGACCAATCTTGCAATCAACTCTATTTTAAAATTGTAAAGATCATAATAGCCGGGTAGTACCACATGAAGTCAGGAAAAATTACTATCATTTTATCACACTTTCTTCAATCCAGAAAATTCTTATTCATATACCTTTTCTTTTTATTTTAACCTGACTTGTAATTTATATTATTCATCAAATCAATGTACACATTCCTTTTTACAATGTACAACTTTTTAAAGTACATTTTTCCTAGACTTAGCAATTTGAAATCTGGAAATCAATGTTTATATATCAAATGGTTGTTTCAGCACCACATATGTCCACTTAAATTCAGTTACCAGAGATTGAAATCAAGCTTTCAAAATCACCATCTTTTTTTCCCCATTCAACAGTACTGCCCATTCTAACCCGTTCACGCTTAAATCTTCACCCAATTAGATGCAAAGTTCTTATAAATTTATTTTCAGATCACCTAATTGCACCGACTCTAAAAATCACTACCACCTAATCATACCCAAAGTGAATGAAAAATAATCCAATACAATTGCTTTTGGGCAGTTATTGCCCGCTCTACTCATGGGACATCTTACGCTATGTGACAATTGCTAAATTATTACTTAATCATTAGTTTATTTTTGTAAGTGTTTTTATTATACTAAATATACACTTTTATTAAACTAGAATTTCCATTATATAAAAACAATAATACAAATAACTTGTAAACAATCTTGATGAGACAATATGTAGTTTTCAATGTGTAATTTATTTATTGATATTAAACAAATTACAAGTAGATAAACTGAAGAAAGAACTTAATGAGATGGCCCTTCGCCAGTTCTTCTTCTTTTGGCAACTGAAGAGATAGGCTGAGTATCTTCAGGGTCAATATTCAACTTTTGCTCAAGATTTTCTTTATGTTGAATCTTCCCCCTTAGAAAGTTTACCCATGCTTTCTCGAACCTATTCTTTTGTGCCTTGGCATCCAAAACATTCACCATCTCCACCCATTCGCTGAACCCATATTGCATTGCACCAGGATTGTCAGTTTTAACCAGTGGCCCACCAGCATACTTAATTTCAATTTGAAAGACCTTGGTGCCTGGCTTGATTGTAACATTGACACTATTAATAGTACCACTATGTCTTCTGGTTGACATGATCTGGGAGTAGTAGTTTCTTGCTTCAGATTCATTTGTGATTTTTATACTCCCAGCACCAGCAGCCAGTACAGCGGACTTAATGTCTTCATTTGAAACTTCGCCAGTTGGTTCAACGAATGTGCAAGGTCAGCATCCCTTGCATCTTTTGTCAGTGGTCTTCTTGGTTGTGCAATGACTTGTATTTATAGGCAAAGTTAACATTGGGATGTTAACTTTAGCCGTACAAATGTGGTTGGGAGCATTTAAGGAATAGCATTTAATTCCTTAAAAAGCATTGTAAAGTCGCATGTTAAAGTGACTTTACATAACCACCTTTATGTACCTTTTGATACTTAAATAATAAGATAAGGCTTATTATCCGGGTAAAGGTACATAAAGCATACAAGTCAATTCCTCGTAATCAGTGTAAAGCTTTGTAAGGGCTTTCCACTGATGGTCTCCCGTTTGTAACTGACTAGAATGCCAACTGGGCTTCGCTGCCATTGCCATTCTCTATCTTCCATTTGTTGTCTTCGACTTCAACTGGAATGCTTCTTCAACTTGGTCAGTTCTCAACTGGAGGAAGTCTTCAGTTGCGTTAACTGTACGGTGCAACTGGACTTCAATATATTTCTCGACAAATCATCTTGGTCACCAGTTTACTGGGTCACCAGATGCAACTGGTGACTGGCCAGTTCCAGGTGAACTGGTCCTAACAAATTCCCCCTATTTGTCTAGAAATATAGTCTAAGTCTTTTCTAGTTCTTGTATCTGTACAAGTGTGAACTGGAGAGACTTGTTCGATTTAAATCTATTTAAGTTATCTAAGGCATTTTTATAGATTAATAAATGCCTTAGGTTTTTCTTTTAGGTTTGTTAGATTTTAATCTTTTATCTACCTTGTGGTTACAAACTGGTAACTTCATTTATACAAGGGAATGAAATTTATACAAGTTACAGAATGTAAATACAAATTACAAGTAGATAAACTGAAGAAAGAACTTAATGAGATGGCCCTTCGCCAGTTCTTCTTCTTTTGGCAACTGAAGAGATAGGCTGAGTATCTTCAGGGTCAATATTCAACTTTTGCTCAAGATTTTCTTTATGTTGAATCTTCCCCCTTAGAAAGTTTACCCATGCTTTCTCGAACCTATTCTTTTGTGCCTTGGCATCCAAAACATTCACCATCTCCACCCATTCGCTGAACCCATATTGCATCGCACCAGGATTGTCAGTTTTAACCAGTGGCCCACCAGCATACTTAACTTCAATTTGAAAGACCTTGGTGCCTGGCTTGATTGTAACATTGACACTATTAATAGTACCACTATGTCTTCTGGTTGACATGATCTGGGAGTAGTAGTTTCTTGCTTCAGATTCATTTGTGATTTTTATACTCCCAGCACCAGCAGCCAGTACAGCGGACTTAATGTCTTCATTTGAAACTTCGCCAGTTGGTTCAACGAATGTGCCAAGGTCAGCATCCCTTGCATCTTTTGTCAGTGGTCTTCTTGGTTGTGGAATCCTTCTCCTTGGTGGATTCAAAACATCCTTCACAACCTTTTTGACATTTGCAATTCTCTTCAGAATCCCACTGACCCTTATTTCTTTTGCCTTCTCCACTGAAATGTTTAGACTTCTGGCATCAAATTCTGCCTCATCCTCAGCATAGTGTCTATCCAGTTCTATATCTAGCATTTCATTCAACTGGTCAACTATCCTGGGATCATTTTTAACCCTAACATACTCATCCTTAGTGATACCCAGAAGATTGGCATCACTCATATCCAGCAACTTGATTTGAGCAAGATGTGCCCTGGCTTCCACTTGGTTTCTTTGTTTCATTTTCTTCTTTTCTTTAATGTCATTTCCAAGTCTGGCCAGTCTTCTGCTATCACTATCTGAAACTGGAGGAAGTATGTCAGTATTTCCAGTTTCCAACATTTCATCAGTGGCCGGCTGGGCAGATGCTTCAACAGCCAATCCTTTACCCTTGTCCATCACAACATTCCCACTATCTCCATTACCACCAGATCCACCTACCCTTTGCTCACCAGCTTCAGTACTGGTAGCTACAACCAATTCTCTTCCAGATCCAGATGGAGTCCTTCCAGGTGCAACTGGTCGTGTAAGGACTGAACTTCTTTCCCCCTTGGCAGCATCTAGACCTGCCCTAATTGCTTCCCATTCAGAGGGGTGAGATGGCAACCGGTCAAGAGGCTGCCATGATTGCAAGTCCTTACACTCTTTGAATATGCCACACATCATCCTGAAGGACCTCCATAAATGGTTCGTCTCCTTGGACTGGGTCAAGACATTTGCAAGAACTTGGTCTTGACCAGTTTTTAATTCATTCAAAATTTTGGAGTCTTCATCCAACCCAGAGACAACCCTTTCCTTCACATCCTCATCACTCTTCTTCATATTCTCTACTTCAGTGGTCAGTTTATTCAATGATTCAGTATGTAGAGATACTTGGGTGTTCAAATTCTCAATGCTGCCCCTCAACTGATTAATCTCACTGGTAAGTGGGGCCAGATCAACCTGAGGAGTGGCCAGCTTGGTGATCTCAGACATCACCCTTTCAATCAAACGTTCTTCTCTAGCACCCAACGTATCTTCTATCTTCTGACCAACTGAAGACATCAACTGCTCTCCAAGGCCAGTTATATCTAGGCCAGGTCTTTCAATAAGTTCTTTGACCTGCCTTTCAATCTCTTTCAAGTCAACCTCTGAAGTTCTGACAGTATTTCCAAGCAGGTTGGAGATTGAACTGGTGACCTTGGAGTGAGTTAGGTCAAAGGCTTCTTTTAGAGTACCAGCTAGATTGTTGCAGCCAGTGACCAACTCATTAAGCTTTTTGAACACCAAGTCTTCATTTGAAGAAAACTTGTTTATCCCCAGATCGACCACCTTAATATTTGTCAAAGAGTCCTTGTGGTATCTGGAGAAAGACTTGGTATTCTTGTCAAGTGTCTTCTGAATCTCCTCCACCCTGGTTAGAAGGTTTTGGAGATCGGCTTGAATGGAGACAACTTGACTGTCCAGTGACAAAGGAGAAGGTGTCACTGGACCACTTACAGTTACTACTGGAGCAACTGGAGGAGGCAAACTAATGGAAGTCTCCCCAGTTGTCAGGCCAGCAGTTGAATATATAGAAGGAGTGGTGGAAGAAGAAAGGACTGGAAATTCAATGTGTTGTTCATGCTGAGAATGCTCAGGTGTGAACAACGGCGACGGTGGTGGGGGCATTTCTCGAGCAAGTGAGAATTGCCCAGTTGGTGAGGGAGCGGAATATATTGGTAAGGATGTGTCAGTAGGCGTATTTTCTTGAGGGGGTGAAAATGAAATTGATGCGTCTGGAGGTAAGACTGGAGATGAAGGGTCTTGAGCTTGTACAGAAGCATCAAGAATCTCCTGGTCTGTTTCAGTACCTTCAGAATCCGAAGATTCTATAAGGATTTCCTCGTCATTAACACTCATGTCCAGATCCATGAATGTGACAGAGGGCTGTTCAGTTACCTGGACAGTCTCCAGATGACCTTCCCCAGTTTCCTGGATGGGTACATCTGTTGGAGGATCAGATACCGAAGTATCTTCACCAGGGATAGATGTGATTGGAGTTGCTTCAGTTATGGTTGCTCTATCCTCAACCACAACTTGAGACGAACTGGAGGGTCCCTCATTATTTTGAGGCCCGCCCAATTGTCTTTCTGATTCACTTTCCAAAGGTGCATCAGTTTTAGCAAATGCCAGTTGCATTCGCTCTGGAATTTCGACCTCTCCAGCTTCAGATACCAGAGAGTCTAGATTCCTCAACATATCTGGCCTTGTGTACGGTGAATCTGTACTTTTATACTCTTCATGGCCCAGAATTTGTTGAAAACAGAGAGAGAGAAACCTTAAAAAGGGGATACACACACCCCTGGAGCCCTTCAGTTTTTGTACTAGGCTTCTATACAAAATATCTGCAAAGTCCACTCTCAATCCGTTCCACAAGCAGTAAGCCATCTCTGCTTGCGAGGAGTTAATCTGGTCAAGTCCACCAGAACTCCCACCCATGCTCTCCACCAGGTGGATGAAAAAATACCTCCATGAAGGTGTAAGGCCCTTCATGGTCATCGCACCTTTTGTCTTCAACACCCCATTCTCCAAACACTCCCTGTGTCCCATTTCCAGGAGTACTTGGCGAAAGTTTATATTAGGGGGCAAGACGACTGGAGATTCACCCTCTCTCCAGTAATTGAGGCGTAAGGCATCCCTCAATGTATCGGCTGACAAGGCACACTGGATTGTTCCATCCTTTAACGTGAAACTGATGGAGGAACAATCGGAAGAAAGAACAGCAGTGTACCAAAACTCACATAAGTAGTTGTGAAACATCTTACGTGGGTTTAGAGAGAATGAGGGTCCTATTGGAGAATTCTTCAAAAACTTTTGAATTCTACCAATAAGGGTATTATATTAGGGGGCAAGACGACTGGAGATTCACCCTCTCTCCAGTAATTGAGGCGTAAGGCATCCCTCAATGTATCGGCTGACAAGGCACACTGGATTGTTCCATCCTTTAACGTGAAACTGATGGAGGAACAATCGGAAGAAAGAACAGCAGTGTACCAAAACTCACATAAGTAGTTGTGAAACATCTTACGTGGGTTTAGAGAGAATGAGGGTCCTATTGGAGAATTCTTCAAAAACTTTTGAATTCTACCAATAAGGGTATTGGACCCTTGAGATCCTCGTAGGCTGGCCATAGGATTATTTGGATTTAGTTTTATGACCGAAGCACTACTAGGGGCACCAGGTGCCTGTGTGACATCTGGTGAGGGATTGTATGGAACAGTCAAGAGATTTACATCTCTTGAACGTGATGATCTAGGAGCCATAGAAGAATGAAAATGAAATTTGGGATTTAGGGTTTTTGATTTGTGAAGCAAAGAGAAGAATGAAGCAATATTGATGATTGGAAGTAAATGAAGGAATGTAAATAAGGGTATTTATAGGGGATTCAAGATCCCAATGTAAAACCAAAAATTATATTTTATTAAACCAAATCAATTTTGAAGATATTTTGACAAAATGAGTTTGAGTTTTGAAATAAAAATATAATTTTCCATGTAAGCATTAAATGTTACCATGTCAGCATTAAATGCTACGACGGCTTACTTTACCCATGACCCCACTCACTTTTTGTTTTCCCAATACAAACAGTTGTCAAGTACTAAAATGGTTTCAAACACGTCAGATCACGATATCAAGTGGTTTAAAACACTCGAGTATCATCACGTGTCACACATATTGACCAAGTATTTGTAACGTTATAAAAATTTAGACAAAGACTGAACCTGGTAACTGGAGGATCAGTCCAGTACCAGTTTCCAACTGAAGAGTTCTCCAGTTGCATTTTCAAACAAAAACGAATTTTAGTCAGAAAATTATTTTGAGTCTTTCCCCCTAAAATGATGATCCAGTAATCAATTAGTGCCAAGATAGTATCACAAAGGCGTTCGATAGCCTGGCGAGCAAAGATTATCTGGACCTCCTCAACTGGAGAACTTCATCAGTGTCACTGACGCGTTCAATAACAAAGAAAGCTCCAGTTAAGGGTTTAACATTCCCAGTTCGCTGATGAGATGTTTAAAGGTTTTCTCATTGAGAGGTTTAGTAAAAACATCAGCTAACTGTTTGTCAGTGGGGATGAAATGAATTTCAATATCTCCTTTCATAACATGATCTCGAATGAAATGATACCTGATGTCAATATGCTTTGTTTTGGAGTGCATCACTGGGTTGTGAGAAATAGCAATTGCACTGGTGTTGTCACAAAAGATTGGGGTCCTTGTAAACTTTTGACCATAATCTAGTAACTGGTTCTTGATCCAGAGAATCTGGGCACAACAACTGGCCGCAGAAATGTACTCTGCCTCAGCAGTGGACATAGAGACTGAAGTCTGCTTCTTGCTGGTCCAACTTACCAGTTTTCCTCCAAGGAAATGACAACCACCAGTTGTTGATTTTCTATCTATCTTACAACCTGCATGATCAGAATCTGAATAACCCATTAGATCTAATCCTGAGCCTTTGGGGTACCAAAGACCAAGATTAGGACACCCTTTCAGGTATCTAAAGATACGCTTTACAGCGTGCAAATGTGATTCTTTAGGGTTAGCCTGAAACCTGGCACATAAACATGTTGCAAACATTATATCTGGTCGACTGGCAGTTAAGTACATCAGTGAACCAACCATACCTCTATAGTCAGTTATGTTAACTGGTTTGCTAGTTGGGTCAGAGTCCAAATTCAATGGTGCTGCAATAGGTGTGTTTTTCGATGGGATTGAATCATATTTGTATTTTCTTAACAAATCTCTGACATATTTTCCTTGGTTTATGAAAATTCCATTTTCAGTTTGCTTAATCTGAAGACCTAAGAAAAATGTTAATTCACCCATTAAACTCATCTCATACTCAGATGACATGATTTTAGAAAACTTTTTACACATTGCATCATCAGTTGAACCAAAAATAATGTCATCAACATAAATTTGTACCAATAAGATATTACCTCTTTCTTTCAAGATAAACAAGGTATTATCTATTGCACCTCTTTGAAAGCCATTTTTTTTTTAAGAAGATGTTTAGTTAAAGTATCATACCAGGCTCTGGGGGCTTGTCTTAGACCATACAATGCATTGTTCAGTCTATAAACCCAATGAGGTGCTTCTCATCGATGAAACCTGGAGTCTGCTTAACATAAACTTCTTCTTCCAATGTTCCATTAAGGAACGCACTTTTGACATCCATCTGGAAGACCTTGAACTGCAGATGGGCTGCATAAGCCAAGAATATTTTTATGGCTTCAAGTCTTGCAACTGGAGCAAAAGTTTCATCAAAGTCAACGCCCTCTGCTTGACAATAACCCTGGGCAACTAGTCTGGCCTTGTTTCTTACAACATGGCCATCTTCATCCATTTTGTTTCGGTAGACCCATCTGGTACCAATAGGTTCTTTCTTTAACCCTGGTGGACAAGGAACAAGCTCCCAAACATTGTTCCTTTCAAACTGGAGGAGCTCTTCTTGCATAGCTTCCACCCAGCTTGGGTCTGCCATAGCCTCGTCAATCTTCTTTGGTTCAATTAAAGATAAGAAGGTGACGTTTAAGCATTGCTCACTGGTGGCTCTTCTAGTCTGAACCCCATTAGTTGGATTACCCACAATTTGTTCAATTGGATGGGCTTTAGTCCATCTAGTGTATTGACTAGGCTGGTGAACTACAATATCAGTGCAAGTCACCTGGCGATCTTCTTCAGTTGCAACAGCTTCTGGAGAAGGATCAGTCCAAACAACTGCTACATCCTCATCAGAGTCAATGAGGTCTCGATTAGCATCATGAAATTCCTCAGTTGAAGGTATTTCATGAAGAACTGGAGAAGTAGGTGCTTGAACTGGTGCTGATATTGGAGTGGCACGTACATCTGATCCAATCACCAATTCTTGTGGTAAGTTAAAATTGATGGAGGGATAAAATGATGTGTCACTGGTGCTTTTCTTCTTCTTGACTGGTTCCAGTTTGTTGTAACTGGAAGCATCTTCTGGTGAAACAACTGACCGATGAACTTGGTCAGTTTCACCAAAGTTGATTGGAATGACTGGAGAAATATCAAGGCTTGGCCTCTTGTTGATTGCTTCAGTTGATTCATCGAATGTGACATGATCCATGATGTACACATTTCCTTTTCTTGGTGCAATTATCACCACTTTCCAATCCTTGTTAAATATGGTGCCTTGTGCAATATCGAACAATACTCTGAAGCCATCATCGCAAAGTTGGCTTACACTGATCAAGTTATATTTCAAACCATTCACAAATGCAACTCTTTTGAATTCGACCTGTCCATTATTGAGCACACCATATCCTTTAGTCTTTCCAGATTGATCGTTACCAAATGTCACTGTCGGTCCATCTTGGACAGTGAACTCTTCCAGTAGGGGCTTACATCCGGTCATAGTCCGGCCAGCAGCGCTGTCCAGATACCAGATATTTTTCTTTAGATCGCCCTACACACACACAAAAATCATTAGTTCTTTTTGTGAACCCATCTTTTCTTGATGGGTCCACTGGACTTCTCTACAGAAGCCACAGTTGATTGTTGAGGTGTTGAACTGGAGGCTACATCTGGAGCATTATCACCAGCTCCAGGTGCAGGAGTAAAACAATTGGTATTTGATACTTACTCCCTTTAATTTTACCAGATTTTGTTCCAGAAGGAACATTCTTTAGTTTAGGTACAGAAGGGAGTGATTTAATATTTTGTTTGAAAACTGGAGGTGATAAACCTCCTTCCAGATTGTTAATCCGGGCAGTACAACTCAGAACCTGCCGAGACAAAAGTTGGAGTTGTCTTTCCAGATTAACCAAAATATTATTTTGATCAGGCAGTTGAACCTTGGACCTTGGTTAAACTGGTGCTTTAGTCTGTCGGGTCTTGGGCTCCTTAGACTTTTGAGGTAAAGGCTTGTTACCAGTGGCCTTTTTGACTGAAGCTTTAGCCTGTTTGGCTCCAGTTTTAACCTCAAAGGGGGTGGTCTCATTGGTTTCAGTTTCAGCAGCTTCAGGTTGATCATAAGGTGTTTCAACCTGGAGAGCTGGAGGCAATGCATGAAGATCTGGTATAAGAGCTGCCATCTCCAGATCTTCAGATTTCCATGCATTTTTCTGGCATCGATAGTTCTTGAAAATGCATCGTAGTTTTTGCCAGATGCTTTTACCCATGACTTGATAATCTTTTGTGCTTTTTCAAAATCATAAGATAGTTTTTGATTATCAAGTTCTAAAGCCTCAATCTTTAAAACTGACTCCTTGAGAGCCAACTGGACACTTTGCAAATCATTTAGTTGTGGTTTAACATTGTTCAGTTCAATTAAGATAGTGTCAAGATATCTTTCACTATCAGCTCTAACAGTTTCCACAAATGCCAAATCACCACTTAATGATTCAGCCAGGTCCAGTTTAGTTCAGGGTCAACCTGGTTATCATAGTCACATACCTTTTTCAGTATGATGTCCACCCATCTTCCAGAGATGACATCATCTTTCACCACATGCTGCTGTTGTTGATCTTCCAAGGCCATGAAACACATGTCCCTTTCCTCTTCTTCATCGTCAGATGAGTCATCAGAGTACTCCCATTTTCCCTCAGTTTGTGTCATTAAGCACTGATCCTTTTTCTTTTCCATGGACAGGAGGGCAATCTGGGCCTTAAGCTTTTTGTATTTGGCTTTGTAGCTATCATCAGGCCGATTGAAATTAGGGACAGAGGGCCAATTTGGTTGTTCAACTGACTAGATCTGCATTCCTTCATAAAATGACCTTTCTTACCACACTTATAGCATGTAAGATTGGTCTTATCCATAGAGCTGGAGCTGGAAGCATTGTTGGGGCCATTAAATCTTTTGGATTTATGCTTAAACCTATTAAAGGTTTTAGCAATCATGGCGACCAGATCATCATCGTCAGTTTCATTACAACCATCACTGTTTTTCAGTGGTCAGTCCAGAGTTTAAGAACTGTTCAACATCTCCTTCATCGAGTGTACCTGGACACTCTCAGCAGACATTAAAGCAGCACAAGGTCGCTCAATTGCATTAGCAACCTTGGAACTCTGGGCATGGTTCATGGCATCTTGCTCAGCCACAAGTCTTGCAGCATTATTATCTTCAGTGAATCTGAAGGCTCCATAGAGCGATGCAAGAGTATGAGTGTGCAAGGTTTTACCTTGTCTCAAGACAAGAACCATGTTTTCCCATTTGGAAGGAAGAATAACACAAAACTTCTCAAGAAGAATATCCTTATCCTTCTCTACACCAAACCTCTCAACTGATTGATGAGGCTAGAAAATCTGGTGTATGTACCAGTTAGACTTTCATTGGGCAAGGCAAAGAGGATTCATACTTCTTGTTCAAAGCAACTTTTCTGGTGACAATTGTGTCATCAACTCCTTCAAATTGAATCACTAATTCATCCCACATAGACTTGGCACTGGGAAACAACACAAGTGTTGGAATTAGGTCTTCAGGGACAGCCCCAAGGATCATGTTTTTCAGTCTGGTGTCCAAGTCCACCAGTCTGCGATCCTCATCAGACCATGGTCTTCTGGCTTTTCCCTAGAACCTCTTCTTCAGAGGACTAACCCCAAGGGACATGGGTATATATATGGTCTATCCTTAGGATTTTCAACATATACCTTTCAATCCCACCAAAATGCAAAAGCATTCTAGCCTTCCATGTACCGAATGTCTCACTGTTTCCATCAAATTTTGGAACAGGAGTGTTAGAGTAATGTACATGGACATGGT
Organism: Erigeron breviscapus; assembly: GCA_034093135.1. Lineage (NCBI taxonomy): Eukaryota > Viridiplantae > Streptophyta > Magnoliopsida > Asterales > Asteraceae > Erigeron > Erigeron breviscapus. The sequence goes on along the minus strand of CM067175.1, from coordinate 12,416,086 downwards.
TTGGGGCAGTAGGAGGAGGAGGGTTGGTGTTAATATTTTGAAAGGGTTGTGCATTAGTGTTCGATGGGTTTTCACCTGAACCAGAACCATCTCCACCTTCAGTAGTGTTCATCTTAGCAGATCTAGGCAAGTTTATTAGCCTTCTGCTCTGATACCACTTGTAAGTCCCAACTCGTTAGATGGTACTACTGAAGACACCTCTATGTCGATGGTGGAGTTACTTTGCAATATACTTGCTGAACTGGAGACGACCAGTTGCAGAGGTATATACCAAGTTCTAGATAGATTACTTATATAAAAGACAATAAGTAAAGAACAATGCAATAATACAAATAACTTGTAAACAATCTTGATGAGACAATATGTAGTTTTCAATGTGTAATTTATTTATTGATATTAACAAATTACAAGGTTGATGCGGAACCAAGATAATACACGAATGTAAATATCTAACAACCTATGAAATACAATTGATCTATACTCGGAATTTCTCTTCAAAAATCGAAACACTTAAAGTAGTGAAATGTTCCTTTTAGCGATTGAGAGAATATTGCACAAGTTCACCAAGAATATTGCAGGTTTGCAAAGTGTGAAGTATTTAACTTGTGAGTTCAAATACTTAAATTCTTGGTTGTGCAATGACTTGTATTTATAGGCAAAGTTAACATTGGGATGTTAACTTTAGCCGTACAAATGTGGTTGGGAGCATTTAAGGAATAGCATTTAATTCCTTAAAAAGCATTGTAAAGTCGCATGTTAAAGTGACTTTACATAACCACCTTTATGTACCTTTTAATACTTAAATAATAAGATAAAGCTTATTATCCGGGTAAAGGTACATAAAGCATACAAGTCAATTCCTCGTAATCAGTGTAAAGCTTTGTAAGGGCTTTCCACTGATGGTCTCCAGTTTGTAACTGACTAGAATGCCAACTGGGCTTCGCTGCCATTGCCATTCTCTATCTTCCATTTGTTGTCTTCGACTTCAACTGGAATGCTTCTTCAACTTGGTCAGTTCTCAACTGGAGGAAGTCTCAGTTGCGTTAACTGTACGGTGCAACTGGACTTCAATATATTTCTCGACAAAATCATCTTGGTCACCAGTTTACTGGGTCACCAGATGCAACTGGTGACTGGTCAGTGTGAACTGGTGACTGGCCAGTTCCAGGTGAACTGGTCCTAACAAATTCCCCCTATTTGTCTAGAAATATAGTCTAAGTCTTTTCTAGTTCTTGTATCTGTACAAGTGTGAACTGTAGAGACTTGTTCGATTTAAATCTATTTAAGTTATCTAAGGCATTTTATAGATCAATAAATGCCTTAGGTTTTTCTTTTAGGTTTGTTAGATTTTAATCTTTTATCTACCTTGTGGTTACAAACTGGTAACTTCATTTATACAAGGGAATAAATTTATACAAGTTACAGAATGTAAATACAAATTACAAGTAGATAAACTGAAGAAAGAACTTAATGAGATGGCCCTTCGCCAGTTCTTCTTCTTTTGGCAACTGAAGAGATAGGCTGAGTATCTTCAGGGTCAATATTCAACTTTTGCTCAAGATTTTCTTTATGTTGAATCTTCCCCCTTAGAAAGTTTACCCATGCTTTCTCGAACCTATTCTTTTGTGCCTTGGCATCCAAAACATTCACCATCTCCACCCATTCGCTGAACCCATATTGCATGGCACCAGGATTGTCAGTTTTAACCAGTGGCCCACCAGCATACTTAACTTCAATTTGAAAGACCTTGGTGCCTGGCTTGATTGTAACATTGACACTATTAATAGTACCACTATGTCTTCTGGTTGACATGATCTGGGAGTAGTAGTTTCTTGCTTCAGATTCATTTGTGATTTTTATACTCCCAGCACCAGCAGCCAGTACAGCGGACTTAATGTCTTCATTTGAAACTTCGCCAGTTGGTTCAACGAATGTGCCAAGGTCAGCATCCCTTGCATCTTTTGTCAATGGTCTTCTTGGTTGTGGAATCCTTCTCCTTGGTGGATTCAAAACATCCTTCACAACCTTTTTGACATTTGCAATTCTCTTCAGAATCCCACTGACCCTTATTTCTTTTGCCTTCTCCACTGAAATGTTTAGACTTCTGGCATCAAATTCTGCCTCATCCTCAGCATAGTGTCTATCCAGTTCTATATCTAGCATTTCATTCAACTGGTCAACTATCCTGGGATCATTTTTAACCCTAACATACTTATCCTTAGTGATACCCAGAAGATTGGCATCACTCATATCCAGCAACTTGATTTGAGCAAGATGTGCCCTGGCTTCCACTTGGTTTCTTTGTTTCATTTTCTTCTTTTCTTTAATGTCATTTCCAAGTCTGGCCAGTCTTCTGCTATCACTATCTGAAACTGGAGGAAGTATGTCAGTATTTCCAGTTTCTAACATTTCATCAGTGGCCGGCTGGGCAGATGCTTCAACAGCCAATCCTTTACCCTTGTCCATCACAACATTCCCACTATCTCCATTACCACCAGATCCACCTACCCTTTGCTCACCAGCTTCAGTACTGGTAGCTACAACCAATTCCCTTCCAGATCCAGATGGAGTCCTTCCAGGTGCAACTGGTCGTGTAAGGACTGAACTTCTTTCCCCCTTGGCAGCATCTAGACCCCTGCCCTAATTGCTTCCTACATTTCCTGTCTATCCAACCCCCCCCCCCCAACCAAAAAAAAAAAACCCCCCCCCCACCCCAATCCCCCTTGGCAGCATCTAGACCTGCCCTAATTGCTTCCCATTCAGAGGGGTGAGATGGCAACCGGTCAAGAGGCTGCCATGATTGCAAGTCCTTACACTCTTTGAATATGCCACACATCATCCTGAAGGACCTCCATAAATGGTTCGTCTCCTTGGACTGGGTCAAGACATTTGCAAGAACTTGGTCTTGACCAGTTTTTAATTCATTCAAAATTTTGGAGTCTTCATCCAACCCAGAGACAACCCTTTCCTTCACATCCTCATCACTCTTCTTCATATTCTCTACTTCAGTGGTCAGTTTATTCAATGATTCAGCATGTAGAGATACTTGGGTGTTCAAATTCTCAATGCTGCCCCTCAACTGGTTAATCTCACTGGTAAGTGGGGCTAGATCAACCTGAGGAGTGGCCAGCTTGGTGATCTCAGACATCACCCTTTCAATCAAACGTTCTTCTCTAGCACCCAACGTATCTTCTATCTTCTGACCAACTGAAGACATCAACTGCTCTCCAAGGCCAGTTATATCTAGGCCAGGTCTTTCAATAAGTTCTTTGACCTGCCTTTCAATCTCTTTCAAGTCAACCTCTGAAGTTCTGACAGTATTTCCAAGCAGGTTGGAGATTGAACTGGTGACCTTGGAGTGAGTTAGGTCAAAGGCTTCTTTTAGAGTACCAGCTAGATTGTTGCAGCCAGTGACCAACTCATTAAGCTTCTTGAACACCAAGTCTTCATTTGAAGAAAACTTGTTTATCCCCAGATCGACCACCTTAATATTTGTCAAAGAGTCCTTGTGGTATCTGGAGAAAGACTTGGTATTCTTGTCAAGTGTCTTCTGAATCTCCTCCACCCTGGTAAGAAGGTTTTGGAGATCGGCTTGAAGAGACAACTTGACTGTCCAGTGACAAAGGAGAAGGTGTCACTGGACCACTTGCAGTTACTACTGGAGCAACTGGAGGAGGCAAACTAATGGAAGTCTCCCCAGTTGTCAGGCCAGCAGTTGAATATATAGAAGGAGTGGTGGAAGAAGAAAGGACTGGAAATTCAATGTGTTGTTCATGCTGAGAATGCTCAGGTGTGAACAACGGCGACGGTGGTGGGGGCATTTCTCGAGCAAGTGAGAATTGCCCAGTTGGTGAGGGAGCGGAATATATTGGTAAGGATGTATCAGTAGGCGTATTTTCTTGAGGGGGTGAAAATGAAATTGATGCGTCTGGAGGTAAGACTGGAGATGAAGGTCTTGAGCTTGTACAGAAGCATCAAGAATCTCCTGGTCTGTTTCAGTACCTTCAGAATCCGAAGATTCTATAAGGATTTCCTCGCCATTAACACTCATGTCCAGATCCATGAATGTGACAGAGGGCTGTTCAGTTACCTGGACAGTCTCCAGATGACCTTCCCCAGTTTCCTGGATGGGTACATCTGTTGGAGGATCAGATACCGAAGTATCTTCACCAGGGATAGATGTGATTGGAGTTGCTTCAGTTATGGTTGCTCTATCCTCAACCACAACTTGAGACGAACTGGAGGGTCCCTCATTATTTTGAGGCCCGCCCAATTGTCTTTCTGATTCACTTTCCAAAGGTGCATCAGTTTTAGCAAATGCCAGTTGCATTCGCTCTGGAATTTCGACCTCTCCAGCTTCAGATACCAGAGAGTCTAGATTCCTCAACATATCTGGCCTTGTGTACGGTGAATCTGTACTTTTATACTCTTCATGGCCCAGAATTTGTTGAAAACAGAGAGAGAGAAACCTTGAAAAGGGGATACACACACCCCTGGAGCCCTTCAGTTTTTGTACTAGGCTTCTATAACAAAATATCTGCAAAGTCCACTCTCAATCCGTTCCACAAGCAGTAAGCCATCTCTGCTTGCGAGGAGTTAATCTGGTCAAGTCCACCAGAACTCCCACCCATGCTCTCCACCAGGTAGATGAAAAAATACCTCCATGAAGGTGTAAGGCCCTTCATGGTCATCGCACCTTTTGTCTTCAACACCCCATTCTCCAAACACTCCCTGTGTCCCATTTCCAGGAGTACTTGGCGAAAGTTTATATTTGGGGGCAAGACGACTGGAGATTCACCCTCTCTCCAGTAATTGAGGCGTAAGGCATCCCTCAATATATCGGTTGACAAGGCACACTGGATTGTTCCATCCTTTAACGTGAAACTGATGGAGGAACAATCAGAAGAAAGAACAGCAGTGTACCAAAACTCACATAAGTAGTTGTGAAACATCTTACGTGGGTTTAGAGAGAATGAGGGTCCTATTGGAGAATTCTTCAAAACTTTTGAATTCTACCAATAAGGGTATTGGACCCTTGAGATCCTCGTAGGCTGGCCATAGGATTATTTGGATTTAGTTTTATGACCGAAGCACTACTAGGGGCACCAGGTGCCTGTGTGACATCTGGTGAGGGATTGTATGGAACAGTCAAGAGATTTACATCTCTTGAACGTGATGATCTAGGAGCCATAGAAGAATGAAAATGAAATTTGGGATTTAGGGTTTTTGATTTGTAAAGCAAAGAGAAGAATGAAGCAATATTGATGATTGGAAGTAAATGAAGGAATGTAAATAAGGGTATTTATAAGGGGATTCAAGATCCCAATGTAAAACCAAAAATTATATTTTATTAAACCAAATCAATTTGAAGATATTTTGACAAAATGAGTTTGAGTTTTGAAATAAAAATATAATTTTCCATGTAAGCATTAAATGTTACCATGTCAGCATTAAATGCTACGACGGCTTACTTTACCCATGACCCCACTCACTTTTTGTTTTCCCAATACAAACAGTTGTCAAGTACTAAAATGGTTTCAAACACGTCAGATCACGATATCAAGTGGTTTAAAACACTCGAGTATCATCACGTGTCACACATATTGACCAGGTATTTGTAACGTTATAAAATTTAGACAAAGACTGAACCTGGTAACTGGAGGATCAGTCCAGTACCAATTTCCAACTGAAGAGTTCTCCAGTTGCATTTTCAAACAAAAACGAATTTTAGTCAGAAAATTATTTTGAGTCTTCCCCCTAAAATGATGATCCAGTAATCAATTAGTGCCAAGATAGTATCACAAAGGCGTTCGATAGCCTGGCGAGCAAAGATTATCTGGACCTCCTCAACTGGAGAACTTCATCAGTGTCACTGACGCGTTCAATAACAAAGAAAACTCCAGTTAAGGGTTTAACATTCCCAGTTCGCTGATGAGATGTTTAAAGGTTTTCTCATCGAGAGGTTTATAAAAACATCAGCTAACTGTTTGTCAGTGGGGATGAAATGAATTTCAATATCTCCTTTCATAACATGATCTCGAATGAAATGATACCTGATGTCAATATGCTTTGTTTGGAGTGCATCACTGGGTTGTGAGATATAGCAATTGCACTGGTGTTGTCACAAAAGATTGGGGTCCTTGTATACTTTTGACCATAATCTAGTAACTGGTTCTTGATCCAGAGAATCTGGGCACAACAACTGGCCGCAGAAATGTACTCGGCCTCAGCAGTGGACATAGAGACTGAAGTCTGCTTCTTGCTGTCCAACTTACCAGTTTTCCTCCAAGGAAATGACAACCACCAGTTGTTGATTTTCTATCTATCTTACAACCTGCATGATCAGAATCTGGATAACCCATTAGATCTAATCCTGAGCCTTTGGGGTACCAAAGACCAAGATTAGGACACCCTTTCAGGTATCTAAAGATACGCTTTACAGCGTGCAAATGTGATTCTTTAGGGTTAGCCTGAAACCTGGCACATAAACATGTTGCAAACATTATATCTGGTCGACTGGCAGTTAAGTACATCAGTGACCAACCATACCTCTATAGTCAGTTATGTTAACTGGTTTGCCAGTTGGGTCAGAGTCCAAATTCAATGGTGCTGCAATAGGTGTGTTTTTCGATGGGATTGAATCATATTTGTATTTTCTTAACAAATCTCTGACATATTTTCCTTGGTTTATGAAAATTCCATTTTCAGTTTGCTTAATCTGAAGACCTAAGAAAAATGTTAATTCACCCATTAAACTCATCTCATACTCAGATGACATGATTTTAGAAAACTTTTTACACATTGCATCATCAGTTGAACCAAAAATAATGTCATCAACATAAATTTGTACCAATAAGATATTACCTCTTTCTTTCAAGATAAACAAGGTATTATCTATTGCACCTCTTTGAAAGCCATTTTTTTTTTAAGAAGATGTTTAGTTAAAGTATCATACCAGGCTCTGGGGGCTTGTCTTAGACCATACAATGCTTTGTTCAGTCTATAAACCCAATGAGGATGCTTCTCATCGATGAAACCTGGAGTCTGCTTAACATAAACTTCTTCTTCCAATGTTCCATTAAAGAACGCACTTTTGACATCCATCTGGAAGACCTTGAACTGCAGATGGGCTGCATAAGCCAAGAATATTTTTATGGCTTCAAGTCTTGCAACTGGAGCAAAAGTTTCATCAAAGTCAACGCCCTCTGCTTGACAATAACCCTGGGCAACTAGTCTGGCCTTGTTTCTTACAACATGGCCATCTTCATCCATTTTGTTTCGGTAGACCCATCTGGTACCAATAGGTTCTTTCTTTAACCCTGGTGGCCAAGGAACAAGCTCCCAAACATTGTTCCTTTCAAACTGGAGGAGCTCTTCTTGCATAGCTTCCACCCAGCTTGGGTCTGCTATAGCCTCGTCAATCTTCTTTGGTTCAATTAAAGATAAGAAGGTGACGTTTAAGCATTGCTCACTGGTGGCTCTTCTAGTCTGAACCCCATTAGTTGGATTACCCACAATTTGTTCAATTGGATGGGCTTTAGTCCATCTAGTGTATTGACTAGGCTGGTGAACTACAATATCAGTGCAAGTCACCTGGCGATCTTCTTCAGTTGCAACAGCTTCTGGAGAAGGATCAGTCCAAACAACTTCTACATCCTCATCAGAGTCAATGAGGTCTCGATTAGCATCATGAAATTCCTCAGTTGAAGGTATTTCATGAGTAACTGGAGAAGTAGGTGCTTGAACTGGTGCTGATATTGGAGTGGCCCGTACATCTGATCCAATCACCAATTCTTGTGGTAAGTTAAAATTGATGGAGGGATAAAATGATGTTTCACTGGTGCTTTTCTTCTTCTTGACTGGTTCCAGTTTGTTGTAACTGGAAGCATCTTCTGGTGAAACAACTGACCGATGAACTTGGTCAGTTTCACCAAAGTTGATTGGAATGACTGGAGAAATATCAAGGCTTGGCCTCTTGTTGATTGCTTCAGTTGATTCATCGAATGTGACATGATCCATGATGTACACATTTCCTTTTCTTGGTGCAATCATCACCACTTTCCAATCCTTGTTAATATGGTGCCTTGTGCAATATCGAACAATACTCTGAAGCCATCATCGCAAAGTTGGCTTACACTGATCAAGTTATATTTCAAACCATTCACAAATGCAACTCTTTTGAATTCGACCTGTCCATTATTGAGCACACCATATCCTTCAGTCTTTCCAGATTGATCGTTACCAAATGTCACTGTCGGTCCATCTTGGACAGTGAACTCTTCCAGTAGGGGCTTACATCCGGTCATAGTCCGGCCAGCAGCGCTGTCCAGATACCAGATATTTTTCTTTAGATCGCCCTACACACACACAAAAATCATTAGTTCTTTTTGTGAACCCATCTTTTCTTGATGGTCCACTGGACTTCTCTACAGAAGCCACAGTTGATTGTTGAGGTGTTGAACTGGAGGCTACATCTGGAGCATTATCACCAGCTCCAGGTGCAGGAGTAAAAACAATTGGTATTTGATACTTACTCCCTTTAATTTTACCAGATTTTGTTCCAGAAGGAACATTCTTTAGTTTAGGTACAGAAGGAGTGGTTTAATATTTTGTTTGAAAACTGGAGGTGATAAACCTCCTTCCAGATTGTTAATCCGGGCAGTACAACTCTGAACCTGCCGAGACAAAAGTTGGAGTTGTCTTTCCAGATTAACCAAAATATTATTTTGATCAGGCAGTTGAACCTTGGACTTTGGTTAAACTGGTGCTTTAGTCTGTCGGGTCTTGGGCTCCTTAGACTTTTGAGGTAAAGGCTTGTTACCAGTGGCCTTTTTGACTGAAGCTTTAGCCTGTTTGGCTCCAGTTTTAACCTCAAAGGGGGTGGTCTCATTGGTTTCAGTTTCAACAGCTTCAGGTTGATCATAAGGTGTTTCAACCTGGAGAGCTGGAGGCAATGCATGAAGATCTGGTATAAGAGCTGCCATCTCCAGATCTTCAGATTTCCATGCATTTTTTTGGGCATCGATAGTTCTTGAAAATGCATCGTAGTTTTTGCCAGATGCTTTTACCCATGACTTGATAATCTTTTGTGCTTTTTCAAAATCATAAGATAGTTTTTGATTATCAAGTTCTAAAGCCTCAATCTTTAAAACTGACTCCTTGAGAGCCAACTGGACACTTTGCAAATCATTTAGTTGTGGTTTAACATTGTTCAGTTCAATTAAGATAGTGTCAAGATATCTTTCACTATCAGCTCTAACAGTTTCCACAAATGCCAAATCACCACTTAATGATTCAGCCAGGTCCAGTTTTAGTTCAGGGTCAACCTGGTTATCATAGTCACATACCTTTTTCAGTATGATGTCCACCCATCTTCCAGAGATGACATCATCTTTCACCACATGCTGCTGTTGTTGATCTTCCAAGGCCATGAAACACATGTCCCTTTCCTCTTCTTCATCGTCAGATGAGTCATCAGAGTACTCCCATTTTCCCTCAGTTTGTGCCATTAAGCACTGATCCTTTTTTCTTTTCCATGGACAGGAGGGCAATCTGGGCCTTAAGCTTTTTGTATTTGGCTTTGTAGCTATCATCAGGCCGATTGAAATTAGGGACAGAGGGGCCAGTTTGGTTGTTCAACTGACTAGATCTGCATTCCTTCATAAAATGACCTTTCTTGCCACACTTATAGCATGTAAGATTGGTCTTATCCAGAGAGCTGGAGCTGGAAGCATTGTTGGGGCCATTAAATCTTTTGGATTTATGCTTAAACCTATTAAAGGTTTTAGCAATCATGGCGACCAGATCATCATCGTCAGTTTCATTACAACCATCACTGTTTTCAGTGGTCAGTCCAGAGTTTAAGAAACTGTTCAACATCTCCTTCATCGAGTGTACCTGGACACTCTCAGCAGACATTAAAGCAGCACAAGGTCGCTCAATTGCATTAGCAACCTTGGAACTCTGGGCATGGTTCATGGCATCTTGCTCAGCCACAAGTCTTGCAGCATTATTATCTTCAGTGAATCTGAAGGCTCCATAGAGCGATGCAAGAGTATGAGTGTGCAAGGTTTTACCTTGTCTCAAGACAAGAACCATGTTTTCCCATTTGGAAGGAAGAATATCACAAAACTTCTCAAGAAGAATATCCTTATCCTTCTCTACACCCAAACCTCTCAACTGATTGATGAGGCTAGAAAATCTGGGTTCATGTACCAGTTAGACTTTCATTGGGCAAGGCAAAGAAGGATTCATACTTCTTGTTCAAAGCAACTTTTCTGGTGACAATTGTGTCATCACCTCCTTCAAATTGAATCACTAATTCATCCCACATAGACTTGGCACTGGGAAACAACACAAGTGTTGGAATTAGGTCTTCAGGGACAGCCCCAAGGATCATGTTTTTCAGTCTGGTGTCCAAGTCCACCAGTCTGCGATCCTCATCAGACCAATGGTCTTCTGGCTTTTCCCTAGAACCTCTTCTTCAGAGGACTAACCCCAAGGGACATGGGTATATATGGTCTATCCTTAAGGATTTTCAACATATACCTTTCAATCCCACCAAAATGCAAAAGCATTCTAGCCTTCCATGTACCGAATGTCTCACTGTTTCCATCAAATTTTGGAACAGGAGTGTTAGAGAATGTACATGGACATGGTTTGGGGTAGTAGGAGGAGGGTTGGTGTTAACATTTTGAAAAGGTTGTGCATTAGTGTTTGATGGGTTTTCACCTGAACCAGAACCATCTCCACCTTCAGTAGTGTTCATCTTAGCAGATCTAGGCAAGTTTATTAGCCTTCTGCTCTGATACCACTTGTAAGTCCCAACTCGTTAGATGGTACTACTGAAGACACCTCTATGTCGATGGTGGAGTTACTTTGCAATATACTTGCTGAACTGGAGACGACCAGTTGCAGAGGTATATACCAAGTTCTAGATAGATTACTTATATAAAAGACAATAAGTAAAGAACAATGCAATAATACAAATAACTTGTAAACAATCTTGATGAGACAATATGTAGTTTTCAATGTGTAATTTATTTATTGATATTAAACAAATTACAAGGTTGATGCGGAACCAAGATAATACACGAATGTAAATATCCTAACAACCTATGAAATACAATTGATCTATACTCGGAATTTCTCTTCAACAATCGAAACACTTAAAGTAGTGAAATGTTCCTTTTAGCGATTGAGAGAATATTGCACAAGTTCACCAAGAATATTGCAGGTTTGCAAAGTGTGAAGTATTTAACTTGTGAGTTCAAATACTTAAATTCTTGGTTGTGCAATGACTTGTATTTATAGGCAAAGTTAACATTGGGATGTTAACTTTAGCCGTACAAATGTGGTTGAGAGCATTTAAGGAATAGCATTTAATTCCTTAAAAAGCATTGTAAAGTCGCATGTTAAAGTGACTTTACATAACCACCTTTATGTACCTTTTAATACTTAAATAATAAGATAAGGCTTATTATCCGGGTAAAGGTACATAAAGCATACAAGTCAATTCCTCGTAATCAGTGTAAAGCTTTGTAAGGACTTTCCACTGATGGTCTCCAGTTTGTAACTGACTAGAATGCCAACTGGGCTTCGCTGCCATTGCCATTCTCTATCTTCCATTTGTTGTCTTCGACTTCAACTGGAATGCTTCTACAACTTGGTCAGTTCTCAACTGGAGGAAGTCTTCAGTTGCGTTAACTGTACGGTGCAACTGGACTTCAATATATTTCTCGACAAATCATCTTGGTCACCAGTTTACTGGGTCACCAGATGCAACTGGTGACTGGTCAGTGTGAACTGGTGACTGGCCAGTTCCAGGTGAACTGGTCCTAACACAATTCCATTAACCCTTGTAATTCGGTAGTAACCTTCTCGAATATCTCCGTGTATTCGATCCGCCGTGACGAACCCGAGCCCGAGGCCACAACCTTTTTGGCCGAGTCCCTACCAATTGGTTGAATATACCTTTCTTCAACATCATCCATCTCGTTTATGTCGATGTCTACTCTAGCATTACACTCTTGGATTTGTTGCCTTTTAATCGATGTCGGCAACTGGATGGAACCTTGAACTTTTTCTAAGAAATTCCCAAATATCAAAGTATGCGAAGGGCTTGAGCATTGTTCCTTGATATTGAGCGTTGTAAGAACCATTTGGATGGTTGTTTGTGTTTCTCAAACGGGTGTAAATTTGGTTAAAGACCGAAAATTGAGTCTTGATTTTTCAAAATTTTGAACCGATCGAGTCTTTGTCATGATAGTCATTGCCTTTCTGTTTCTAGAGTGCGAAAAATCTTAGTAATTCCCTTCCAATATGTTTTATCTGTTTGATAGTTTCCAATAAAAATATATTAAAAAAAACAAAAAAGTTATAAAAATACCGGGAAAAAAACTTAAAATATAAATTAAAAAAAAAAGAATAAAGAAATACCGAAAAAATACTTAAAATAAATAAAACCGGAAAATTCAAAAGACAAATACCATACATAGTCGTTGAAAACGCAGTTAAAGTTGTGGGGATACATTTTTCTAGTTTGCAAAAAAAAAAAAAAAAAAAAAAAATTGTAGAAGAGAAGATAAAGTGTTTGTTGTTTTAAAATAGAAAAGTGATAAATGGTGGTTTTATATTAAAACGATAAATAATATTTTTCATTTATTTGAATCATATGCATCGGGAAAGCAAAAAGTTGATGCTTTGGTCAACGGTTGTTCCTAACTGTAGTGAAGAAAAAAACAATCGGAAACGCTAGCCAGGGATATGTAGCCGGCGTTCCGGTCCAAAAATGTCTTCATTCTCAGTCTCATTAAAGTAACATAATCAACTACACTCCTCACTACGGCATTATGCTTTAGGGTTAAGTATCTCGGAGTGTAAGTAACTTTGCAACTTTTTCTATTGTGTGTATGCATCAAAAATTTTGAACATTGTATGTATGTATCTCGCTAAATTGAACGCTTAATGTAAAAATGTATACGTGGCAACCATATGAGCTACCCACGTAGAAGTTTTTGATTGGTCAACATAAAAATTTTGCATTAAGTGTTCAATTTAGCGAGATACTTACATACAATGTACAAAATTTTTGATACTTACATACAATAGGAAAAGTTGCAAAGTTGCTTACACTACGGGATACTAAACCCTATGCTTTACTATATACTTACTATATACGTAGACCATACATTTTATTTAATAGGAAATCATATATTTTATTTAATAGAAAAATTATAAAATAAACATAATAATAACAAATGATTCATACATTCAAACATTTTGTCTTCTATTAGGACACCTATTCTGTTATGACCATGCGAATTGCAAAAACCATATCTTCGTGATTGATTGGATTTGTTGTTAGAATTATCGATTTTGTTTTGTATTCATCTTGTATTTTTCATGTTTCTCCGCGTCATTATTTTTGTTGAACCTTCTGAAATCATCCTAGTTCACTCTCTCTGGTGCATGCAAGCCTTCCTTTTTTTTTGAACAATAAATTTATTCTATCCCTAAATTACACCAATAAATATTAGTTTATTCTTTGTCAAGGTTTGAACATTGTTGTTTGGAGTAAAGAACCAAAAGTTGTACTAAGGCTAAAAGGATTGGGGCAAGATTGAGGGTGGGGGATATTCGCCATGTGGCGCCATGTAAGCAAGAGGATTTTGGTAGGAAAATGGGGGAGTGAGACAACTTTTGAGGTTGGGGGACTTGTGACACTTGTCACATTCCAATGATTATTTTTTTTTTTTCTTTTCACCTCCATTTTTTTAATAAAAAAATATCCAACTTACTATAAATAAAATACAAAGTAACTAACTATTACATAATTTATAAAGTTCAAATAAATAATTATTAAAGTTCAAATACATGATTAATAAAGTTCAAATACACACCATACAACATAATAGAATAAAAACTACTCGTAATCGCTAAAGTAGGACTAAACGGTAGGCGGCACGTATTCAAATACACACCATACAACAAAATAGAATACAAACTACAAACCCTTCGCCTAAAACCGGTATATCGCGGTATTGGTGCGCCCCTCCTCTTCTTCTTCTTCTCTTGCGGCTTCTAACATCGTGTTTATCGTCAAAACGATCGTATTCTCAATAGCCTCGTCTAGATCGGTCGAACCACCACTTGATGAGGAACTAGAAGATGAAAACTCATCGATATCTTCCATAATTGTTAAATAATGTAGTGTATGTTTTATATAATTTTTGGATGTATGTTGGTTTTGTTTTGGTTTTGTGTTGGTTGTATGTAAAAAATGGAAGTGGGTTTATGTATATATAGAAAGAAGAAAACAAAAAAAAAAATTGAAAAGTAACCGTTGGAGGGTGGGGGACGGAAAACAAGGCACGGTCATAATGGGGTTTTGGGCGAAAAAATAATTCCGCCTGGAAGGGTATTTGGGCGCAAATGGATGGAAGGAATGGTGTAGGGGGCGACATTTGAGCGACAAGGAGGGGGAATCCGCCCCACTCCGTTTAGCCTAAGTTGTCTAGCCTCACTTTAACTTTTTCTTAAAAAAAGAAAAATTAACGTAAGTAGTGAGTAGGTTTGTTTATTCATTTCATTGTCATTGTTCAATTAAATGTGAGTAGTTGCATGTAACATTTTAAAAACAATAATATATGTACTCGTTCAATAAATGTGAGTAGTTGTATCCATTTATATTCTTTGTCAGCGGATAATAAATGAAATCTAACAACCACCTTTATAATTCAAAAACAAGGTCATGTACAAATTCAACACACAAAAACACCATTTGGGTTGAAAAAGTTAACATCGGTACAAATTTTCCGGTCAAGAGCTCTATGCTTAAGGCCTCACATGCATATTACTCACATTCTGTGTCCAACTGATAGTTAACTTATCATACACCTAGGCGGCAAAATTGGCAAACGATTGCTGTTCTATTGACCAATTACTTTCTTGCTGATAGGCAGACAATCAATTTGCTTCGTGTTACCAACTTTATTACTAATAATAGACTTGATGTTGTTTGCTCATTAGGATCCGGTCTCGGTTTAATTAATTCTTCATTAGCAACACGTTTGTGTGCAGGCATGCAGACTACAATCTGAGGTAGTTGGATAAATTACTCGTATGTACTATAGTCTATAGATACGAGTGATAAAAAAAATTATTAACCAAAGTTAGACAATTTGTACGGTATGTATGAGAGCACATGTTGGCTTATTTATGCCAATGGGGTTGGTGGCTCATTGGTAAGGTCTTTGACCTTTGGGGGGATCCACCTGAGTTCTAGTCCCACTTCCCACATTAATAGAGATTTTTCGAGAGTCTTGGGTTTTATCACAGGCATGCGTGTAATTTAGGAATAGGAGTAGATTAGAATGCCGTTCTAAAAAAACATGTTGGCTTATTTATAGCCACAAAAACTTTGTATCTAGGATGGTAAAAAAAAAGTAGTATGCTAGTATAGTAGTACACATTTATTTATCTATATTATATTTATGGGCAGATACGGAGCCATAAAGTTTTTTGCGAGGGAGCAATTTTAAAAATTGGTTGTCATACTTATAAGAGTCGTATCTGAAAATGTTAAAAAAATTGGACCCTAGCTCGGGAATAGAAAATGAACTCTCAAAAGAATTTCGTTCCTCACACCGGGTGTAACACTCATATTTAAAAAGTACCAGTTATTTTTAATAAATAAGGACCACACGTGCCGGACAACGCCTTATTAAATGAAAACTTATTCAAGCATAATGCATGAAACCCGAAAAATATAATTATTTATGAAATAGTTAGCTTGATTATATATATATCTCTTTTTTACATAACTATTATGATTATTAAAAATTAAAACAACTCAAGTTTTTATTCTATCGATGGAAAGATCTATCTCAAAGTTAATGCTTCGATGACCAATGACTTTCAAAGAATAAGCTTACGACAATGAAGATATTTGTATGTATTTCCTATTCATTTTTTCTTAATTTGAGGAAAAAATTACACATATACCATTTAATTTTTAAAAAATTACATTGTACCAAAATTGAAGTAGGGACAGCTGACCCCGCTGACCCATGCTAGATCCGTCCTTGTTTATGGGTAATGATATTCTAGCTAACAATTGGCTGCAAGAAGACCGAGCTCGGGGATTTAATCCCGAACATGACACGAGGTTCAACGACCAAGAACTTGATCGGCGAGTTAAAGATTTGGGACCACTTGTACAGACTTACAGAGATCATTATGGTCCAATACCCTCGGAAACCTATCCCAGAAATGGTCTAGGGGAACACCACCTTATTCTATATGAAGTTAGTCTTGTAGCTCAAATGTAGAATAAGTCTCTAATGTTTCACTAATTAAAGGTGGTGTAGTTAGTAGCCCGTTAGGTCTTATTTAGAAGCATGCAAAGGTCTTTTTTTTAGTAGCATGTATTTCAATCATATTAGGAGGTTGCATGTGCATGTGGGAGAAAGGTCTTATTTTAGAATAAAAGGTTAGTGATTTTCCACTCATTTCTAAGTTTTTCTATGTTGATATGTATGATTCTAGCAATCAATTAAAAACTGAATTAAAGAAAATTCATTTGACTTTCATTTAATTAAATTAGGGAATGCAAAATCACTTGAGTTTCATTAATGGCTAGAATCATACATTCTAAAATAAAAAAAAACTTGGTAGTAAGTGGAAAACACTAACCCTTCTAAAACAACACATAATTAAAAGACTAAAAATTTTCTCACATGCACATTACCTCCTAACATGACTAAAAAACATATTACTCCCTCCAACTTATATTAAATGTCTAATAATTTTGACTTGTCAAGTCTTCTGCTTACAACTTTGACCATAAATATCTTTGTTTGTGCTATATATTATTTGATGAAAGTACTTTATATCAATAAAAAATATACTTAAAACTCAATCAGTCCATATAACTTATATGAAGTGTTATATAATACAAACAAAAATATTTACAGTCAAAGTTGAAAGTAAAGACTTAGACAAGTCAAAATTGAATATTTAATAAAAAAAAAACCTTAACGTGCTACTAGAAAAACCGAGTAAATTACAAATTTCGTCCCTGTGGTTTGTACCGACTTTCACGTTTCATCCCTGGCTTCGCGAAATTACGTTTTTCATCCCCAGGTTTGAAACTCCGTCAACAACTTTGGTCCACAACCCAGAGGGACGTTAAAAATACTGTTACTTACACTTTTGGTCCAAGGGTATGTTTGTCATTTCATCCATACCATTAACAATACATGTATTCATCTTCATCTTCATCTTCAATTACACCCAGATCTCTCAAAAAATCATCTATTTCTTGATTTTCTAAAAAAAACACAAATAATATTTCTAATTAATATAAAAATGGAGGACTATAATGAAATATTGAAATATGATGTTAAGTTGTAACCATTCTAAAGTTTAGAGTATACACATGATCCATGCTATTACTAAACTTCTGTTCCGAACTATCAGAGGATGAATCATGAATGTAGCCATATCTTCATCTCAACAATGTTTTCACCACTAATAGAAACTAACCTCCTTTTACCCAATTGCATAATCAAAACCTTTTGCAACAACTAAAAATCAATAGCACCATCACGATTATATGACAAATCAAATTCCCCGTTGTTAAAAAAAAAAAAGCATATGACCAATCAAATTAAAGTCAAATACAACTAGCAGGTTTATATTTGTATACAAATACAAATAATATCTATAAACAAAGTTAAAACCCATCTCCATTAGATCCGACCATCTCCATCAAGTCTTTTTCTTTCATCTAACACCAAATTGTAACCCTTCATGGTTTATGACAACTGTGAAATAAATAGGAATCCAGGTTTAATAAAATTCGAAAACCTCTTGACGCATTGTGTACCATTCAAAACAGTATATATAATAATATATCCATCACTTAATTAAATAATAAATTTCCGAAAAAAAGATCCGATTTAATTAACAATAAAAGAAAAAAAAACAGATCTAACAGAAAGATGGAGAAGAAGAAGAAAGAAACAATAGTACTTGGATTTGGATCTGAATTTGGATCCTAAGGTTTCACCAGTAAGCGAGTACTTCATGTCTTCATTAATAACCAATTTATTTAGATCTCCTTAATAACAACGAATTTGGCACACGCAATTAAATCGTTTATTTAGACCGGAGGAGGTGCTTGTCATGGTGGTGAGTGAAGTGGTGGTGGCAGGTTGGTGGTGTTGTAATGAAATGTAAAAGCCTAGGATCTATAATATATTGGGGTATATTTGGATTATAAGTTGGCTATATTGATATGGTTGCTGGGAAAATGAGGTTGCAGATTTAGATGGTGAACCTGGTGGTTATGATCTAGAAAACATACGAGATAGAAAAAGATAAATGTGATTATGTTTAGAAATATGTAAATATATGAAATAGATCTGATTTAAAAAAAGAAAGATTGTATATGAAGATAAAGATAGAGATTAATGATGATGGTTATTACATTATTAATTAACAAAAAAAAAATTTATAAAAATTAATTACAATTTTGATTCCTGAACAATGAAATGACCATTATACCCATAGTGTGCAAGTCATGTGACCAGCAATTTAACATCCGTTTGGGTTGTGGACCAAAATTGTTGACGGAGTTGCAAACCTGAGGATGAAAAACGTAATTTCACGAACATAGAGATGAAACGTGAAAGTGGGTACAAACCACAGGGACGAAAATTGTAATTTACTCAGAAAAATCTAACATACTACTAACTAGACAACTTCTAATTGATGGAACATGAGACTTATTTTACACTTCAGCTTCATTACTAACTTCTATCAGTAATTAGTGAAGGTACTCTAGAATCATCTCTGAGATAGGCTTCCTAGGTTTGGACCATAATGATCTTTGTAAGTCTGTACCAGTGCCCCTGGATCATGAACCCGTTGATTAAGCTCTTGGCCGTTGAACATCGCGTCATGTTCGAGATTTGCTATTTGGGCTTGGTCTTGCGGCCAACTGGTAGCTAGATCGGTTTTGGCCTGAGGTGGTACATTCGCCATGTTTGCATTGAGCACGTTCTCCCACGTTTGGTAGCTTTATGTTGGGGTGGCATTGATCATTGCCTCTCGATTAGGGCAAGTCAGTGCGCAAATTAAGCCCAAATTCATGCAGAAGTGACATGATATTCTGGTTATTCACCTTAAAAAAGTAAAGGACATGTTGTGAATGAGATATACTATTATATATTTATATAGACACATTTTCTCATTAATGAATTGTTTAAGAGCCCAAGTGATTTTCATCAATGCAATGCATCTACAAAATTGTACAATTCCTTCCATCAATGCTATGAGATAATCGGCAATACACTATTCATTGCACAATGTTTTATGATGAATGAGATATGTTTTATATAAATCATTAAACTAGTCATTAAAGAAAATATTGAAATAGTTTAAGCTAATGTTAATAGAGTTTTCACGAGGGTGGGGAAGATGATCACACCACACCGTGTGTATTTTCTAGTTTCTACCAACATTATATATTATATATATAACAATCCAAAAGTCGGGTGCTACAGTACCGGGTCGGGTTAACCGGTACTGTAGCAGCTCGCTACTGTTGCAGCTCAAACCGCTACTGTTGCAACTCAAACCGCTACTGTAGCAAATCAGTATTAACATCAAATCTATGCTACCCGTACTGTCGCAACTCGCTACTTTTGCAACTCAAACCCGGAACTGTAGCAACTCAGTATTAACATCAAATCCCCTAAATACAAATCCATCAAAAAAACATATACATATACAACATCATTCAAACCTAACCCAACAAATCTGAAAACAAACCACCGGCATGAATCATCGCCGGAAAAAATCGCCGGGAACAGCTGCCGCCATTAACCAACACCGGATTCTGTTAATCTTTTCGTTCATCGCACCGACAACGACGGACGGTACTGTAGCAAATCGCTACTGTAATCCGAACATTGTTCATTTAACCATCGCCAGCAATAATAATAAAGAAGACTAAAAAAATCAGCAACCACAACTCTTTGCATTGAAAAAAAACCTACGGGTTTGCCGTCAGTTTTGATTGGTTTCTGAGGGAAGGTCACTGATCCGGCGTAACGATGCATCTTCCGTAAACGACCACCACATGATAACAAAATCTACAGACTGTATAAAAATGAGTGAATAGCAACACCCACAAAGGGTTTGGTCATTGTTTAAGCGTATACGAAGAAGATTTCAGAAGTTGCTATGTTAGTTTTTTTGATAGATATAAAGAAATAAGATATGAGATTTGGAAGAGAATGAAAAAGGTGGAAGAAAGAGAGAAATACAGAGCAAACATCCGGCAACAAAAGACTTTGTGTAAAACAACTTTTGAGAGGTAAGATGATATTGTGGAGAAATTGGAGATGTTGGTGATAAAACGGTGGGTAGGTAAAAAAAAAAGGTAAAAAGAGAGATAATATTATGGATTTACAGTAATTGAATTGGATGTCAAAACGGTGGGTGGGGAAAAAGACATTTTCTTTTGTTTTTCTCAAGACGTGTCACTGTAGTGTTGAATAAGATATAGCTGGCAAAAGCTATTTGATTTGGCCTATTGTGTTGGGTTTTTTTTTTTTAAACAAAACTAATTTACAAGATGCATGGCTAAATGTATGTGAAAAAATCGGAAAATGTTGACTCTATAAATATACTCCAAAGTATAGTTCAGATAGATGCATACATTGATGTAATGTTAGACAAAAATATTTTGTTAGATTTTACATAGTTCGGGTTGACATATAGGACAATGACTCTTATTGTAAACTGAAACGACACAACTTGATTAATAGAAAAATAAGGATTTTTTTTAATTTTATTTTTAAATACCGGATATGCGCCGCACAGGATATCTGTGCGCCGCATATCACACTACAGAGACTTGCAGAAAATTTTCATGCGAAACAATGTGCGACGCATAAATCCAATTTCACAATCATGCGCCGCATGGACTAAATATGCGGCGCACATTTGAGTCTGACAGTACCAAACTTCAATTTTGACATTTGACTCAAATTACAATCTTTCCAAAACGTTAACCAATATATATATCCAAATTCGTTATAAAAGACCATACACAAAATTAGAAATTTCGGCATGACCCGTTCGTAAAATCATCGTCAAAACCTGTTACGGATTATGAGTTTTCCATAAATACATTTTTATCACAATCAAACACATTTCTAATACAAAATGACCCAATAGAAATAACCAAAACTCTTTAACTCTTACACTTGACGTAATCAATAATTATACCAAAACAATCAATGTATCATGAGCCAATAGTTCAAAGGGGTCTCTACGGGTCCTATCAACGTTACCATTTCCGCATTTAGCTAAAGCAATCAATATCCACAAATCAATTTCAAACTTCAATCCTTATATTACTTAACTTAGTGAATAATCTTGCATACGTTTATACATACGAAGGAGGGCAACGCACAAAGGACTATCACATGTAGTCTATGGCACCGTCGTACCATATCTACATGCTCACCTTTGCACTTTAACGCATTACATGGATCCATATAAGCCAATCAACACAATCAATATCTCATATCGGGATTCTTAGGCCTCATACACAAGAGGTTCTTAGGCCCCGTAAATCACATCAAGAGGTTCTTAGGCCTCAGGGTTCTTAGGCCCATAATCACATCAAGAGGTTCTTAGGCCTCAGGGTTCTTAGGCCCTGTAAATCACATCAAGAGGTTCTTAGGCCTCAGGGTTCTTAGGCCCTGTAAATCACATCAAGAGGTTCTTAGGCCTCAGGGTTCTTAGGCCCTGTAAATCACATCAAGAGGTTCTTAGGCCTCAGGGTTCTTAGGCCCATACACAGGGGTTCTTAGGCCCCATTCACAAGAGGTTCTTAGGCCTCAGAGGTTCTTAGGCCTCATACACAAGGGGTTCTTAGGCCCCGTAAATCACATCAAGAGGTTCTTAGGCCTCAGGGTTCTTAGGCCCATAATCACAATGCCCCGCACGGGCTTTAACGCCAAATCAATTACCACACACGGAATCCACCATCATATGGTAATTGACCCAAGGCATATATAAAAGTATGCAAGAATACTCACCTCCTCCGCGACAACCAAAAATCATAAATCAACAAGACCGCAAGTACACGATAGGTAAGCTTCAACCTAGAAATGATTCACAAGTACATGGAACATCATCAATCACATACAAGGTCACTTAGCCACATTCAATAGTATCTTAGCACCAACCCATCATTTACAAATCTCATATATTTCTTACTGTTTGCGCAACAGAAAGTTGTATACATGTTCATGGCCCAAGCAATCTTTGAAAAATCTCATTAACTCATTTTAACTTATAGACATATGAAATATGTTACACAAAAAGGACAAATTCCTGAATCTTCAAGAATTGAGAGATAAAATTCCATGAACATGACTAATTTTTCAGCTAAAAATCAGATTTGACCAACTGACTTCAAACGTGCATATCTTGAGTTCTACTTAACCTTTTTACATTCAAGTGGCTAATTTTAGGAGACACATATGTCTACATTTTATTTTTAGTGACCAACATGTGAATTATCCTTCAAGGGTGACTTCTGGTCGTTTTAAAAACACAAACTGTTGCTGTTCTTGCTGACAAAACAGATTTGACCTTACCGACTTCAAATAATCATAACTTGAGTTCTACACCATATATTGACCTCATTCCAGTGGCCACTTCAATTTAATACATTTAGGTACATTTTATATTCAGTGACCAACACAAGATTTGACCCTTATAAGTGTGTTTCACTCGTTTTAAAAACTGAGACAAAATCGTTTTTCCTGAAAATTCAGAATGACCACACTGACTTCAAAAATTCATAACTCGAGTTCTACTCCACCTTTTATACTCATTCCAGTGGACACTTCGAGCTAACACAATAACCTACATTTTCTTTTTAGGACTCAACAAGTGAAAATTCTGTCATAGGGGTGTTTTACACGTTGGAAAAACAGAGACAGAATCTGTCCAGTTTTGTTCTTACTACCATTCATCAAAACTTTTGTTTTAACATTCAACACATTGACTTCCAACACACAAGATTGATATATATACATTTTTACATGATATTTACATCATATATTCAGAATATAAACCCTCAATTCAAAATCCCCAATTTATTTACTCATGAACCCTAAAATTAAACAATAAAATTAATTAAACACATGAACCCTAATTTCAATTGGTAAAATAAACAAATCATACCTCCAAGAAATAATGATTAGCTAAGGGTTGAAAATTCACTAGCTTTCCTTCCTTTTCCTTCTTGTAAATGTCGACCCACACACATACATAACCTCAACCCACTAATTTAATTGTTAGAAAACTTGAAGGTTATTATTATTACTATCCCTTGAATGATTTATTGATTGGAATTGAAATGAGAAATCAGCCACACCCTTTAATTTATTAGAAAGCTTGAGAGTGGTTATTATTATTATAGATATCATATAAAATGGATGATTCACTCAAAGAATGCATGAGTTCTTGAATTAAAGATTGATAGAGAATAGAATTAGCGAGGGGAGGAAGAAACTAGTTGAAAACCATTGTGATGAATCATCAGGAGATGGCTTCTCCTTAAGCCACGTTTTTCACCAAAACAGATTATTTGGAAATTATTTTAATGTTAAAACTATAATAAAGGTTTATGTTCATTGGCTTAAAAATTTCGGGATGTTACAACTCTCCCCCACTTGTAACGGATCACGACCTCGTGATCCAAGCCATATCCAAAAACGGTAACAAAGAAAACATTTCTCTCAATTTCACATCAACACCTCGACCTTTTCATGTCTTCATAGCACTTGCACTCCCATATAGTCTTGATTTACCTTCTTCATAAACGTTTCTTCACAAAAACAACGGGCTCCTCAATTTTATCATATTTTAATTCGTTTGAAGTTAGATTTCTTTTGAAGGTACACGTGAAACCTTGACGGTATAATACTCCATAAAATGAGAAACGAAAAAGGTAGAATAAATTTCTGGAAGTTCTGCGGGCAATTCTAAACAATTAGTAATCTTGTTGACTCGAGCATGTATTCTGACAGAGCTGTTAAACCGAGATCTAGCTTTTTCATTTGCAAAACCGTGAAACGCGTCTCTATGGAGGAACTCCTAACGCATTTCATAACCTCCCGCATCATTTCGGGTCACAAATAATTTCTCTTTTAAGTCTCGACACATCTTTCTCTTACTGGGCGAAAGAAGTATTTTGATTTTATGTTTCAAAGAGCAAATTCACCTTAATTAGTTAGGGAGAGGATTCTAGGTTCTATAATGACGTCTAGTATGTTCGTAAAATTCTTTAAGAAAATATTTCGTGTGATCTCGACTTCTCGTTGTAGTTCTTCTCTTGAGCCTCTTTTATTTGATCGAAGAAATCAATTGTGATTAGCATGTACAAGAGCAAAACACAAAAAGAAATGTGAGAACTGTTTCAGGATCAAAGCGTCCGCTACTATATTGGCTTACCGGGGCAGCTCCTAACTTCATAGACATGATCTTTCGAAGGATTTAACCAACTTCTTTGACAATGGCTGAGATTTCGTTGATCGATAAGAAAAGAAAGTACTTAAGACTTATATGATCGAATAAAAGCGATAAATTTGTCATTATAGAGGTAAGAACACCAAAATTTTAAAGTGAAAACAACTCCGGTGGACTTTAAACCGTGAATGGAACGATTCTTCTTGAGTTCTTTTAGTACTCCGTTCAACTTCTCATTCTTTTCTCCTAGCTTACTTCACATTCTTTCTAATTAATTCGGTCAACGGCGAGGCTATCTTCAAAAAGCCGAAAGTAACGCGACATTTATCACCTGTCAACTACGAAACTTCTAATCTATATTGATCTTGTAGGTTGTCTCCACTTCATCACCGCACTAAACCAAGCCGAATCAACCTCATTTCCTCTTTTGGGTAATCACACGATAAAGATAATTTCACTTCTCTAATCAGACTGCTCATCCGACGAATTTACATGAAGCTTTTCTTTTCATAATATCTCCAAGACTTGCATAAAAGGAACTTCGTGGCCGAATTGACTTTTAGAATAAACATTGTCAATGAAAACAATTTCGAACTTATTACATAACAGAAACAATTGCGGTTCGTAAGACTCATGAAAATTTGCAAAAACATGGATAAAATTGAAGAGCATAACTACGAATTCAAAGTTCTCAAAACAAGTATAGATAGCATTTTCAGAAACATCCTCATCGCGCGCCTTACGCCTTAAGTTGATAATAAAAGAAATGAAGATTCATCTTAGAATAATAAGAAGATCAAGTAAAACATAAATCTTGACAACGGGTACTCATCTTCGATTGTTATTTTATTGAGCTCACGAATAGATAAACACACGCGCATAATGTCATCTTTGATTTCCTCGAATAGGATAATTATATCTCTAGGGAACGACTAGATCGAGTAAAATTCATGAAAAAGACATTGAGAAAATCACGAACAACAAGAATATTCTCCCTAGACTGTGGTTTCCTTTCGGCGTCGATGATCCAAACACATGAAACTTGATTGCCATATAACGATTATCAAAACGCACGAGCAAAAATACCAATAGAAATTAACCGTTTCGTTTCTCCTGCCGAAGTCAAATGTTCTATCTATAATGGGAATATTCAATTAGGTAGCCTTCTCCACTCACGAAAGTTGGCATCGTTCACGCTTAGCCAATCCATTCTCGAATATTACGTCAAACGCTTCCAAAGAAAAATAAAACAAATTGACTCGAAACATTTCAGGTTAGGTTTTAACTTTTATAACTATCATTTACAAGTTCATTGCTACTATAATATCCTCACATTCTCACTATGTCAATTTCATCTTAATTTCTAACATCAAGCATCAAGTAGTCAAATACTCAATCAAGGAAGCATATCAATCAAAATCAAAAACACATTCCCCATACTTCGTATGGTCTTTTAATCATGCACTTAAATAATCATCTTTATAATTGAAGTCCAAGTCTCTATGACCTTATACTAACATGTAACATGCATCCTTCACATTAAACTACCAATTTAGACAAGTTACTACGCAATTACTTTTCATTGCCATACCGCGTATGGTCTTTCACCACAATAATGATGCCACGGTCTCACTACCCAATGGTCTTACACCAGATAATACGATGCCATGGGTCTCACTACCCAATGGTCTTACACCAGATAATACGATGCCATGGGTCTCACTACCCAATGGTCTTACACCAGATAATACGATGCCATGGGTCTCACTACCCAATGGTCTTACACCAAATAATATCACAACTCATTCGCATACATTCAACATTCATCAATTATTCAACATACTTTTTCTTTATAAGCGACAAACCATCTCTTAAACTTATAAATCATTTCAAAATTTCGCTTTTACGACCTCATAACCGATTATTCAAGCAAAACTTATGCTCTATCACATTCGCATATAAACAAGCAAATACACATTAGCTTACATTCCACGTTTACCATGTATTTATCATTCGCATTTCTTTACATTCGTCACATGGCATATTAAACACATAAATCAATTCCAAATTTTCAATCATTACCGCTCAACAAACCATTTAGTCATGCAAGCTTTTCTATCAAACCTACAAATCAACAAGCAAAGCTATAAATAAAATCACATTGCCAAGCAAGGTCTCCAATCCTATAGTTTCATACTGACATACTTCCATATTTAACGGGTTTAACTTGAGCTATTATAATATGTGATCATAATAATGCTGCAGTCATTATTATGATTACTTATTATAACACCTCAAGTGAAATTCGCTAAATACTTCCATATGTCACTAGAAACCAAACTATACACATAAGGTCAAGTCACGTCTATGGTTTAAGTCTAGGTATCCTTGTAATCATAAAATACCTAAATCCCTTAAACCACGGCTCTGATACCACTTGAAACGACACAACTCGATTTAATAGAAAAATAAGATTTTTTTTTTAAATACCGGATATGCGCCGCACAGGATATCTGTGCGCCGCATATCACACTACAGAGACTTGCAGAAAATTTTCATGCGAAACAATGTGCGACGCATAAATCCAATTTCACAATCATGCGCCGCATGGACTAAATATGCGGCGCACATTTGAGTCTGACAGTACCAAACTTCAATTTTGACATTTGACTCAAATTACAATCTTTCCAAAACGTTAACCAATATATATATCCAAATTCGTTATAAAAGACCATACACAAAATTAGAAATTTCGGCATGACCCGTTCGTAAAATCATCGTCAAAACCTGTTACGGATTATGAGTTTTCCATAAATACATTTTTATCACAATCAAACACATTTCTAATACAAAATGACCCAATAGAAATGACCAAAACTCTTTAACTCTTACACTTGACGTAATCAATAATTATACCAAAACAATCAATGTATCATGAGCCAATAGTTCAAAGGGGTCTCTACGGGTCCTATCAACGTTACCATTTTCCGCATTTAGCTAAAGCAATCAATATCCACAAATCAACTTCAAACTTCAATCCTTATATTACTTAACTTTGCTTCCGCATCCGGGACAACCTATAAAAAGGGTAAACAACTAAAAAGTAAGCAAAGCTTAGTGAATAATCTTGCATACGTTTATACATACGAAGGAGGGCAACGCACAAAGGACTATCACATGTAGTCTATGGCACCGTCGTACCATATCTACATGCTCACCTTTGCACTTTAACGCATTACATGGATCCATATAAGCCAATCAACACAATCAATATCTCATATCGGGATTCTTAGGCCCCGGAGGTTCTTAGGCCTCATACACAAGGGGTTCTTAGGCCCCGTAAATCACATCAAGAGGTTCTTAGGCCTCTAGGGTTCTTAGGCCCATAATCACAATGAACCATAATTTCAATTGGTAAAATAAACAAATCATACCTCCAAGAAATAATGATTAGCTAAGGGTTGAAAATTCACTAGCTTTCCTTCCTTTTCCTTCTTGTAAATGTCGACCCACACACATACATAACCTCAACCCACTAATTTAATTGTTAGAAAACTTGAAGGTTATTATTATTACTATCCCTTGAATGATTTATTGATTGGAATTGAAATGAGAAATCAGCCACACCCTTTAATTTATTAGAAAGCTTGAGAGTGGTTATTATTATTATAGATATCATATAAAATGGATGATTCACTCAAAGAATGCATGAGTTCTTGAATTAAAGATTGATAGAGAATAGAATTAGCGAGGGGAGGAAGAAACTAGTTGAAAACCATTGTGATGAATCATCAGGAGATGGCTTCTCCTTAAGCCACGTTTTTCACCAAAACAGATGGGTATTATACCCGCTATCCGCTAAAGTTCCAACTAAATTAATTCTATATTTCAATTTTAATTATTAGGAAATTATTTTAATGTTAAAACTATAATAAAGGTTTATTTTCATTGGCTTAAAAATTTCGGGATGTTACATAAACACCCATAATTATTGCTTCTGGTTTCATGAAGTTCACTCATGCACATAATAATAAATTTGTAAATCTTTCACGTCATAATATTGATAGTCTGATAATGTATAACAATTAAGTTCATTTCTTTATTGAAAAATAGAGAGTGAGTGATTAATTTAAAAAGGTTTAAGATACGTACAACGCTTATCTATACTATATTATATAAAGCAAATTCACTTTTGATTTTCAACATTGAACTTAAAATTTCAATATTGATTTTAAGTTTCAACAATGTACATTCTAATGCATGATGTACCATACATCATAGTCACATTACATCAATAACTTCCACTACTCACCGGCGCCACCACCACCACCACCAATCTCCGCCGCCACCACCGCCGCTACCGCCACTCGCCGCCACCACCACCCGTCACTGCCACCACTGCCGCCGCCATTACATCTCCATCACCGGCGCAACGCGCGGGTACCGTTCTCGTAAATACAAAATATATATTGCATATGTGCGCATATATGTTTTGGAAACTAAACAACTATGACTGTTCGTAATTTTTATGTGACGTGTGCGTTTTAGTCCGTTTTTAAAGTACGTATAAAATTAACGAGCAACACACAAAAATTACGAGCCCCGGGCAACGCCGGGGTACACAACTAGTATATAACAACCCAAAACTCAACTGCTACTGTACCGGCTTTGTTGACTCCCTTTTGGCTTGGTTGGCTTCCTTTTGGCTCTGTTGGCTCCTATTTGGCTTACTTAGCCACACACAAACTGAAAGTACAACTATCAAAACACTAGATACAACTCAGCTATTATTCTAATCATGAGATTTATTATTTTTTTTAAATACTTACAAAGAACATACACCAATTTTCATAAATAACAAAATTAAAATACAAAAGTTTGAAACTTATATTATCATTATCACCAACATCCGGCAAATCTAGAAAAAAAAAATAGATCAAGAATCTGATGGAGGCATATGAATAGGATTCTATATGATAGCTAAAGATAGAAGATTACAAGCATGAAATGTAACATCCCAAACTTTTTATTTAACAGTTGACTAATGTCGTTAAGTCAACAGAGTGTGTCGTTAAGTCTATATTAGATTTAATGCATATATGTAGTTAAAGTGTGATTGTGTGTGAGGTTGAAAGCCTAAAATGTATAATGCAGGATTTGTGTGTATATAATGTAGTTAAACGCCTATGTAGTGGCATCTAAAGAAGTAATTATGTTATATATGGTCCATATGGTAGTTTGTGACTAGTAATGAAGGATTAGGAAGCTTAGGGACTAGTTTTGACATAGAAGGAAAGTTAAAAACGGGTTTAGGGAGTTAGGGGGTGTCATTAGGTTGTCAATTGCAGAAAATTCATTCCCTAAACAAACCCTAGCAGCCCCATAACATTCATTCATCAATTGCAAGCTGAAAAGTCTTCCAACGTGTGATTCGGGTGTGTTTAGTCAAGTGTTTTGCATCCTTATTGTGATCTACAGGTAGAAAAGGTATTGTAATGTAGATTTATTATCTTTTCAATTGTATGGATTATTAAGAAGTGGTTTAGGTCATTGGAGGATCAATCGATGTCGTAATAACGTTTGTTTTATGATGTAAATCATATGTTGTTTAATGGGGAAGTTTATTGCATTTGATTGGTCATAAAATGAAGGATTTTGATGTATAAAGGTCTGCTATTTGAGTTGGGATCGTTTGGTGTTGGTTTGGGGTCAAACTGATCGAAGTTGTGCAGGTTCGTGTTGAGTTGCGGCGCAACTGGTTTCCAGACAGATAAGTTGCGGCGCAACATGTGAGTTGCGGCGCAACTGAGGGCTGGAGTTGCGGCGCAACGTGGTGTGTTGCGGCGCAACGGGGTCAGTTTTGAAATAAAGTAACCTTTGAACCTCCAATGCGTATGTTGTGTCTAGGGTCATGTTTGTAGGTGTGTAGGCCTGAGATATGACCTTAATAATGTGGGTAATAGGTCGTCTAATGATCGTTTACTAATTTTAGGTAGACGAGACTAGTTGCTTTGCACGGTAACGTGGTTATTCACTGTCGTGCACTTCCTTGAGGTAAGATACACTACTTTTGACACGCTGAGGGTTCCACAAGCAATGGTTTCTTGTTATAACTTCCTAACGGTAACTTATGATAATGTGGGTATTTCGGGTTACGCGGGAGGTATTGTGGGATATGAAGTTGACCATGAGACCTAATATGCAGTCCCAAATGTAGTGAAATGAAGTATGGTGTAATGTAGAGTTTGTTATGCAAATTATGTAGTATATTGCAATACTTGAAATGTAGACATGATGTAGATTTTTGATGTGTGCATGCTTATGTGACTTGTTCACTAGATTTACTAGGCTTCCATGTCACTTGCACGTTTAAGGGCCCAAACAAAATGAAGGAATTGTGTGACTATGTTTAGGTTATGGGATGCCTAAACTAATAATGTGTGAAACCGAGCTCGTAAGTTTATAATGCAGGGAAGTGTTAAGCTTAACCCGTACTTGCCCTAGCCCGGTGGGTGCGTGAACGTAGGTTGCTTGGGTGGCTCCTTGCAACATGGTCATTTAATGCAGGGCGAGTAATACGAGGGGTCTGACCCGCCTCCATATACGGATTACTCCGGGATTGGCTTGCCATTCCTTAATGACATACGATGAGTAGCCTTTTGGCTGATCATCTAGTCGGGTGTGATGCAGGGCACACTTATATGCAGTTAACGAAGATACGTGTGATTATGTGTGATATAAAAGAAGGATAGGCACAATTAGGGTGATTCATCCTAAGTTGATATGCAGGTCGTATGTGTGTGTGTTATGTGGGTTGTGCCTTAATGTTTTGTCAACAAAGTAGAAATGTTTTAATTGGACAAAGCTTTATAACTTTAGTATTATCTTACTTAGCTAATTCGTTAGCTAACACTTGTTCTTGAAATGTGGTTCCCTCAGGTATAGCTTGAAGGATAGACGAGGCATGAAGGGCGAGGAGTGGGTAGATAGCGTGCTGATGGCTTTAGCTACCCTTAGATGCTACACCTCATTAGACATCATTTGCATTTTGATATTATGCAGAATTTTTGTAGTACTATGTTGACGGTTGTTTTGTGTTGGGCAACCGTTGGGTTTTCATTTAGACGTTTTAATGGTATTGCATGTAACACCAATAAATGCAGAAACCGAACTGTTTTATCGGTTTTGAACTTTTAAAGTTTTCTTCCGCATCTTTTAACACCGTTAGGTGAAAATTTTTGAAAACCCATGTTTTTAAATGTCGGGTGTTACAAGTTGGTATCAGAGAAATGGTTTAAGTGAACCAAGATTCGACTTTGACTGTAGGATTTTGGACTTAAACCGATGTAGGATAAGTTAGGCTTATGCAGGTGTGTCTAGCTTTGAGATGAAGTACTATAGGACGGGTTGGGGAGTGAGTGAGAGTGTAAATTTAAGGCTTGAATATTATGTGTGATAATGTAGCTAAATGAAGTATGGCCTTGATAAATGTAGTCTCACTTTAACTCTTGCTAACCGTCGTCGTTGCCTTGTAGAGATAATGGCAAACACTAGAGCTAGTAGCCAGAGAGGAGGAGGAAATGGTGGTGGTGTTCCTCCTAATGGAAACGGGGCTGGAAATGAAGTGGAGCAAAGGCCACCCCGTGTACAAAATCGACGTCTTGGTGATCCACCAACCGCCTCTGAAGTAGATAGGGCAAACCCGGTGATTGAACAGGTTCCCAATCAAGCGGAATTACATGAGGAGTTGAGAGCTATCCGAGCTCTTCTGATGAGAAATGAAGAGGAGTTAGCACAATTGAGGGCAGAAAGAGATGCTGAAAGGAATGGGAGTGAACAAAGGGGTGAGCATTCGGGTGGGAATCACTCTAATTCCTCCCAAAGTGCTGAACCATCAATGGCGAGATCACAACATGCTCATGAGAATGTTGTTGCAGCAGTAGGTGTTAATGGGGTGAATGGTGGTGGACCTAGAGTTGTGAATGCACCTCGCATTAGCAACTTTAAATATGAGAGCTTTCAGAAATGTGGTGCCAAGGAGTTTGATGGTACCCAAAATGCAGTGGGTGCTATGGAGTAGATTGAAGATATTGAGGTAGTATTTGCATCTTGTTACTGTCCTGATGATATGAAGGTTTTGTGTGCTAGTAGGATGCTGAAGAAGAATGCCCGTAACTGGTGGAGGGCTACAACAGTTTCCATGGCCCCTGAGGTACTTGTTGTGATGCCTTGGGGTACATTTAAGGAGAAGTTTTTATAGGAGTATGTGGGAACTCGAGAGTTGAGGATTATTGAGAAGGAGTTTAGATCTTTGGTCGCCAAACCGGGTGCAATTACGAAGTATGCACACTTCTTTTATGGAGAAGCTTAAGTTTGTGGGGCATTTGGTTCGCAGGGCTGAAGATCAGGTTGAGGCTTATTGTGATGGTCTCCCAGCCAACTATCGAGGTTTGTGTAGGCAACATGTGACGTTGTCGGCGGCGATAAAGGAGTCCAAGAGGTTGGACGACGACTTCAAAACTGAAAAAGTAGTTGAGAAAGTTGATGACAAGAAGTCGGGTTTCAAAAGAAGATCTAATTGGTCTTCGAATGCAAACAATCATAATAAGAAGTTCCGGGGAAGTTCTAATTCAAGTGGGGACAAGGATAAGAAGAAGAGTGGTACGTGGTGTGCCTTTTGCAAGACTTCTCATGACGGTCAATGTACGGATAAGACAAGGAGGTGTCACAAATGTGGTATGTTGGGACATCTTGCAACTGAATGTAAGGACAAGGCTCGTTGCTACAAGTGTAAAGAAACGGGTCATCTTATTGCCGATTGCCCACAAATGAAGAATGACGGGAAGAAAGCAGCCACTTCAGCTACTAAAGTTCGAGCTCTACAGATGACAGTGGATGATGCAAAGAGCAACGATGAGGTAGTAAGTGGTACTTTTCTTGTTAATTCAAAACCTGCCTCTGTTCTATTTGATTCTGGTGCAAATAGATCATTTGTGTCTACTTTATTTGCTCCTAAGCTAGAAAGAGTCACTACCCTTTAGATTGCTCGATAGAAGTAGAAATTGCTAATGGTACGATTAGTGATATACGTGTGGGTTATGATGATTGTGATATTGAGATTGAAGGTCGTTCGTTTCCAGTCCAGCTATTGCCTACTACTTTAGCCGGTTTTGATGTAGTGATAGGTATGGATTGGTTGTCTCGGAATGAAGCTAACATTTTGTGTTCACAAAAGATTATTCGGTTTTCTACACCCGATGGTAAGGTTGTTACAGTTTATGGAGATAAGAAGAGAGGGGGGATAAAGATTATCAACATGATGAAGGCTCTTAAGTGCATACGAAAGAATAAGAGCCATTTCCTTGCTTATGTCATTGATGCAAGAAAGGAGAAGTCTTCTATTGCTAGTGTGGATGTAGTTTCTGATTTTCCTGACGTGTTTCCCGATGATCTTCCCGGTATTCCTCCCGATCGTGAAGTTACTTTTCAGATTGATCTTATACCCGGTGCTACACCTGTTGCAAAAGCACCATACCGATTAGCTCCTACAGAAATGAAAGAGTTAATGACCCAACTTCAGGAGTTACTTGACAAAGGTTTCATACAACCTAGTTCCTCGCCTTGGGGAGCTCCGGTTCTTTTTGTTAAGAAGAAGGATGGATCTATGCGCATGTGCATAGACTACCGTGAGCTGAATAAGCGAACGGTTAAGAATAAATATCCTCTCCCACGAATTGATGATCTCTTCGATCAACTTCATGGTGCTTCATATTTTTCTAAGATAGATTTGCGGTCCGGTTATCATCAATTGAAGGTTAAGAAGGAAGATGTAGCAAAGACAGCTTTTCGGACTCGATATGGACATTATGAGTTCCTTGTCATGCCTTTTGGGTTGACTAATGCCCAGCTGCGTTTATGGACTTAATGAATCGGGTATGCCGTCCTTTTCTAGATCACTTTGTGATTGTTTTTATTGATGATATTTTGATTTACTCTAAGTCTGAAGCTGAGCACCGTGAGCACTTAAAGGCTGTCCTTGAAGTGTTGAGGGAGAAGAAGTTGTATGCTAAGTTCTCTAAATGTGAGTTTTGGCTGCGAGAAGTTCAATTTCTTGGACATGTCATTTCTTCAGAAGGTATTAAAGTGGATCCTACAAAGATTGAAGCTGTTTCAAAGTGGGAGCAGCCAAAG
This sequence comes from Erigeron breviscapus, assembly GCA_034093135.1. Classification (NCBI taxonomy): domain Eukaryota; kingdom Viridiplantae; phylum Streptophyta; class Magnoliopsida; order Asterales; family Asteraceae; genus Erigeron; species Erigeron breviscapus. Next base: position 12,381,331 of record CM067175.1, on the reverse strand, counting down.
ACTCCCACAGAGATCAAAAGTTTCCTTGGTTTAGCTGGCTATTATCGAAGGTTTATTCAGGATTTCTCCCGAATAGCTAAGCCAATGACTGAATTGACGAAGAAAGGAGTTAAGTATGAGTGGGCCGAAAGACAGGAGAAGGCTTTCCAAACATTGAAGACGAAGTTGTGTGAAGCTCCTATACTTGCCTTGCCTGAAGGCACTGATGATTTGGTTGTGTATAGTGATGCATCGATTACGGGTTTGGGTTGTGTCCTTATGCAGAGGGACAAGGTGATTGCTTATGCTTCACGCCAGTTGAAGCCACATGAGAAGAATTACCCGACCCATGATCTTGAATTAGCGGCGGTAGTATTTGCTTTGAAGTTGTGGAGACATTATCTTTATGGCACTAAGTGTACCTTGTATACCGACCATAAGAGTCTACAGTATGTGTTCAATCAGAAGGAGATGAATGTGAGACAAAGAAGATGGATGGAACTACTTAAGGATTATGATTGCGAGATCAAATACCATCCGGGTAAAGCCAATGTAGTGGCAGATGCACTAAGTAGGAAGGTGCAGAATTATTCTTGCAAATTGATGAGTATGCAAGTTCAAGCAAAGTCGGGACTATTGGACCGTATTAAAGAAGCTCAAGTCAAGGCGTTAATGAAGGATAATATTGATAAAGAGGGTATTGGAAAGAAGAAACGCCTTGTGATGGAGACAAATAGCCGTGGGTTTAAGACATACAAGGGTCGAATTTGGGTGCCATTGCTTGGTGGTAATCGAGAATTGATCCTTGAAGAAGCTCATAGAAGTAGATACTCAGTTCATCCCGGTGTTACCAAAATGTATGCAGATTTGAAACCGATTTATTGGTGGCCGGATATCAAAGGAGAAGTAGCTCATTTTGTAGCAAAATGTTTGACTTGTGCACGTGTGAAAACCGACCATAAAAAGCCGTATGGATTGCTACATCAATTAGAGATCCCGGAGTGGAAATGGGATCATATCACCATGGATTTTGTAACGAAGCTACCAAAGACGCCAAAAGGGAATGATATGATATGGGTCATTGTGGATCGATTGACGAAGAGTGCACATTTTCTAGCAACCCGACAAGATGTACCCTTAACGAAGATGGCAAAGATGTACATTGATGAAGTAGTCTCAAAACATGGAGTTCCTTTATCTATTGTTTCGGACCGAGACTCGAGATTTGTGTCTAACTTTTGGAAGGGTCTTCAACGGGAGTTGGGTAGTAGAATAAATCTGAGTACCGCCTATCACCCTCAAACCGATGGGCAAAGTGAGAGAACTATTTAAACTTTAGAGGATATGTTGAGAATGTGTGTATTAGATTATGGTGGGGCATGGGATGATCATTTGAAGTTGATTGAGTTTGCTTACAACAATAGTCACCATGCAAGCATTGGAATGCCACCATTTGAAATGCTATATGGAAGAAGATGTAGGACTCCAAGTTGTTGGATGGAGCCCGGTGAAAAGCAGTTGACCGGTCCCGAAATTATTGAAATCACCTCTGAAAAAGTTAATGTAGCTAAAGAAGCTTTACGTGTGGCTAGAGAAAGACAGAAAACATATGCAGATAAGAAAAGGAGACCGATTGAGTTTAATGTTGGTGATTTAGTGATGCTGAAAGTGTCACCATGGAAAGGAGTTATTAGATTTGGAAAGAAGGGAAAGTTGAGTCCACGTTTCATTGGACCTTTTAAAATCTTGAAACGCATTAAGGATCTAGCATATCAGTTGGAATTGCCTCCAGAATTGGATGGAATTCACAACACCTTTCATGTATCCTACTTGAGGAAATGCTTAGCCGAGGAGTCAAGTGTGATTCCTATTGAAGATGTGAGTATTAACCCAATGAAGAGAATGGTAGATGAACCAGTGGCGATACTTGGAAGGAAGCAAAAGAAGCTACGCCGGAAAGTAATTGACCTTGTGTTGATAAAGTGGAAGCATAATCATGGAGAAAGCTTAACGTGAGAAACTGAAGCAGTAATGAAGGAGAAGTATCCGGAGTTGTTCCTTACTGATGAGATTCCGGGGACGGAATCCTCTTAAGGGGGAGGTAATTGTAACATCCCAAACTTTTTATTTAACAGTTGACTAATGTCGTTAAGTCAACAGAGTGTGTCGTTAAGTCTATATTAGATTTTGTGAGGTCCCAAATACGATGGTTAACCCCGAAAGTGTAAAATACAACAAGTCTAATAATCACTAAATCCAGAGCACCAGATTTTTCTTAGCTCACATCTGTATCTTTAATTGCTTTGAGCTGTTTGGCAGTAAGCTTAGGTAAGCCAGTCAATTTCTTTCTGTACTCTAACTCCAGAGCACCAGCATTTTTCCTTATCTTCCTCTGGAGGTTCACCAGTTCCTCCTTCCTCTGCCTGATAAGTTCTGGTACACTTACACCATAAATTATTGAATCATAAATTTGTTCTTCTTCAGCGTAAAAGGAGCGTACATGAACATCATTCAATGCATTCAGACATTGATGAACTCTGGGGTCTTCCTTCATCTTTTTGTATACATCAATGTTTATGCCCAACCTGCCAGCATTATAAGAGTCCAGAGTCCCCATAGTTGCCATCTCCCTTTGATGGGCCAGCAGTTCATCTTTTTGATTTCTCTTAAAGATCTCTATCATTATGTATTCTTGTTCCAGCTTCTTAGAGGTTTCATCATCAGCAGTGGGAAACTCTGATGATCCTTCAATAGTTTGCTCTTCTTCACCAGATACCATTTGTTCTTTTCCTTTAACAGACTTCAGAGTAGTTGGTATATCTGGGAAAGATTCAAACTGGGGTTCACTGGCTTCAGTACCAGCAGCTTCTTCAGTCAGCATAGTGGCTTCAGTGCCAAATGCTCTCTGTGCTAATCGTGCACTGGCATCAGTACCAGTTACTTGTTTTTGTTGCACAATGCTTTCAGTAGCAAAGGCCTTTTCAACAGCACTGACAACAACTTCCTTCTTCTTTCTAATCAACCCTTCCTGGACACCAGACGACTTTTCCCCCTTGGAATGATCACCAGTTCTAGACTTGAGATCATTCCATAATTGTTCTAGCATATGTCAGTCCAGTGCACCAAAAGATCTTCTGACATGGGAGAATCAGCCTCATCCCAAAACATTTCACCAACAGTTGTATCACCAGCCTGAGCACCAACCAGTTCACCAGCCTGTTCACTTGCTTCAACATTCAAATCAATTCGAGCCTCTTGCTCACCAGATACTTGTTCATCAGCCTGAACAATTTGTTCTACCTGCTCAATCTGAGCCACATTTTCCATCTGTTCATCAGTCACCTGCCCAACAACCTGTACATTCTCTTGCTCAATAACTTGTTCAACATTCTCTTCAGGTTCAAAAATCGGAGACCCATCCAAATTCATTACATCACCAGGATGTCTTTCTGGATTCACCTGAACTCCAGCTCTCATCAGACGCCTGTTTGATCTAGGTCGTCTGGAAGGTTCAACATTTTCTGGTCCTTGACCTTCAGGAGCCACTTGTCTAATGGGTTGTACAGCTTCTATAATCTGAACATCTTGGTCACCAGAGGGTCCTTCACCAACTTGACCTCTACCTGGAGCCACTTCTACTTCTTCCCTTTGAAAAGAGAGCATGGACTAAGGAATATCTACCTCATTCAGTGGAGATCTTAGGTTGGTCAGATCCCTCATATACTCACTCACAGAAAAGTGAGTAGTTTCAAAATCGTACTGGTCTCCAAGAGCTCTTTTAAACATCAGTGAAAGAAAACGGATATATGGAACAAAGGCTTTTCTACCTTTCACTCTAAGACGCTCTACCAGATCATCAAATAGGATCTGAGCGAAGTCCACTCTGAGTCCAAACCAGAGGCAGTAGGCAATCTGGAGATGAGTTTGATTTATCTGGTCTAAACCCTCCAGAACTGCCTCCCAAACATTCAACGATATGTGTGAAGAAGAATCTCCATGAGTCTGTCAGTTTGCTCATGTAGACTGTTCCCTTCCTGGATAGCTGGCCATGCTCATTCACAATATCTGTGTGCCCCATCAGTCTGCACACTTCCCTTGTATTGATACCAGAGGGAAGTTCGATGGGCAACTCATTCTGTTCAAAATAATTCAATTGTAGAACAGACCTGAGTAAACTAACAGTGAAACCCAAGGATCTGGTACCTTGCTTCAGAGAATAAGTAATTGATGAAGTTTCATCATCATATTGTGCAGTGTACCAGAATTCACAAAGATAGTCATGGTACATCCTCCCTGGATTTAATGTCAAAGCACCATATAATGGACATGAGAGAAAAAAAGTGTTTAATCTCCCAATAATGGATTGGGCATTATGAACACTGGAAAGTGAAAGTCTAGCCATCCAGTTATTCATGTTTATTCTTATAGCTTTTGCCTCTAATGTGATATGAGGTGCCCTTTCAACATTTTCAGTCGGAGCATATTCAGCGGCGAGCAGATTTTTAGGAGATTTAGATTGTCTTGGTGCCATTCGAATATGAATAGATGAAGATGAAATTGAAAAATTT